>CM035840.1:211784689-212514689 GCA_020510985.1 Pholidichthys leucotaenia | reverse complement strand
AAAATAATTCTGTTGAACTACAATTCAAAAGCACTGTCTGATTTTCATTGGTTAATTTTCATAGAATTTTTATTTCTTACCACTTTTGTCAGATTCAAGTTATTTCTGTGACCATTGTGGGTTTTTCTTTCAACAACAGAGGGGTACCAACAATTCTGTCCATGTCTGTATCACCCTGCTTCAAAGGTGTTCATGTAACCGTTAATTACTAACAATAATTTACTATCAACTCTCTGACAATTGCAATACTGTTTTGGATACCTTAATTTCCACAGTGAAGCACTGTTTGACAAGAAATTATACATCCGTGATCCGGAAGTCCCACCCTTTTGGAACCCCCCCCCCTCCCATTTCCGTCTACCCCAGCCCTGCTGTCATTTTAAGCTCATTTCATGTCTATTTCACATCTGTTTAAAAACAATAAGCAGTACTAGAGTTTGATTTATTGTCTTGATTAACAAACCACAGTATCTTTGTGGTGATGGACTCTTTGTTTCATCTGAAAATGCGAAGAAAAGTGAGCAAAGTGTGCTAAATTGCTAGCATGCTAACTACTAATTCTGGCTAACTACCGGTGGTTTTGACGACCGGCACTGGATATGTTTATAAACACTTATTACTTTTGCACTTGACAATACTTAATTTGTTTACATGTGTATGAAATGACAATAGATGTCTTCATGCTGATTGAGATGTTTAGCAACAGTTACTTGCTACATTTAGAAGGGTCTATTTTTTTCTCAGCTGCACAAAATAACTGGTTAAACAAACAAATCATAATACTGTGTCCAGTATTGCTCTCATTTAATAAATTGTGCTTGCCGGAACTGTTGTATTAAAAACAATGCTACACTTGAGGTCATTACAGTATCATGAATATAGGTACTATATTCATGATACCATTCTTCCTCTCATGTAATATTGCTTAATTTTAGTATACTTCAAGTATAGTTAATAAAACAAACTTTAAGTATATTTTTATAAGGGTTTTGATGAGAATCATAATGTATTTTTTAAATGTTTTCTTCTATACTATACTTTTATATATTGAAAAAAATATTCTACCACTGTTCAACCAGGATGAACAGCAGAGGACACAGTGCAGCAGCCTGCTTGAGCATACTGAAGAATTATGGTTAAATAAAAAGCTCTCTATTTGACAGTTTCACTGAATCCTTTGACATTTATGACACTGTGCACACCAGTGAACAGAAGGACAAGTGCTCTGGGTTGTCTTACTGAAAGCATCTGTGTGTGTGTGTGTGTGTGTGTGTGTAGGGTGAGAATGTGCACCAGCAGCATGTCATAATATCCTGTGGATGATGAGAAGCAGGGAGATAAAGGCAGGAAGCTTTATTTCTTCTCTCAACTTCTTTGCTAAACCTTTACTATTGTCTCAACAATTGTAAAAATGTTAAATGTAAAACTTTTTTTAATCTTTGCATTGTTGTGGGAACATGTAAGAAGAGATGTGTATTGGGAAGGAAAGACAAAGTGTCTACTTCGACGACACCCAGGTCTACATCAAAACCCAGCCCCACCCCACCAATGTCATCTCCACTCTCACCACGTGCCTGGAAGACGTTTGCTCTTGGAGTAGCAACACTGTTCTACAGCTCAACAGCAGCAAGACTGAGGCATTCCTCATCGACACCCCCAGATAACTTACCAGAGGTGGCAGTGGCTTATTCCACCCTCTCATTCCCAGCTCGTATCAACCACATCTGTAAAACCTCTTGTTTTGCACCTCAAACACATAGCCAGACTGAAGCCATCGCTGATGATACCAAAAACACTGGTTCACACATTCATTTTTTCATGCAACGACTATGATAATGCACTTCTCTCTGGTCTCCCTGCCACATCCATCAGCTGCCTACACTGGCTTCCAGTTCACTACAGGATCCGGTTTAAAGTCCTCTTTCTGATACATTAAGTGTCAGAAACATATAAAGCTGATGAGTGACATCATCAGCTTCCATAAGCTCTTCTGTTGTCTCTGCTCCAGCCCCCCCCCCCCCCCCGTCTCCAGTTAATGGGTGATCAAGCCTTCTGCTCCTTTTGCACCATGCCTTTGGAAACTCTTTTTCAGACCATCTCAGAACTGTTCCGTCCACCAAGTTAGAAATTTCCATCATTTTCTTTAATATGTGGTAGCATTGCCTTTAAACTGTATGACTTGGGCCAAATGTTTTGGGTATCCTTCCACAAGCTTCTCACAATAGTTTGGTGGAATTTTGGCTCATTCCTCCTGACAGAACTGGTGGAACTGAGTCAGGTTTGTAGGCCACCTTGCTCTCACATGCCTTTTCAGCTCTGACCACTAATTTTCTATGGGACTGAGATCAGAGCTTTGTGATGGCCACTCCAAAACATTGACTTTGTTGTTCTTAAGCCACTTTGTAACTAATTTGGCAGCACACTTAGACTCATTGTCCATTTGGAACACTCATTTAACTTCCTGGCTGTTGTCTTGAGATGTTGCTTCAATATTTCCATATAATGTTCTTTCATTATGATACCATCTATTTTGTGAAGTGCACCAGTTGCTTCTGCTAAACAGCCCCACACTTGATGCTTCCACCCCTGGACTTCACAGTTGGGATGATGTTCTCAGGCTTCCAAATTTCCCCCTTTTTCCTCCAAATGTAATGATGGTCATTATGGCCAAACAGTTCATTTTTAGTTTCATCAGACTACAGGACATGTCTCCAAAAATTCAGGTCTTTGTTCCTATTATTGTGATCTGGACATGGTCAATGACCATGCCCACATTTTCTGTTATCCTTTGGATTCACTTCCATTATTATTATTGCTATCATTATTGTTTCTGAGCTGACTTTTATTTTGGCAGTCTAGCTTAGTCCTTTCCTATTGAGTTTCATTTCCCTCATAATTAATCACGGCTGTTTCTTGTTCTGCAGTTATTCACTCTTATTTATTCATGCAGCCCACTGTTATCGGTGCCTTATGTCTTACACTCTCTCCACACCATGATGTTTGTCGTTTCCTCGCTAGAGTAAGTTAACAGCCCCCTTGGTTTTCTTTGTGTTTTCAGTCTTGTGCTGCATTATTTTGTACAATAAATTGTGAAAATGAATCGGCTCGCACATGAGTCCATCTTAAGGCCACGGAGGGGCAATCATGTCACACTTGTATGCATCTGCAAACTGTAATCTGGCTTTTTTATGTTGCTTTTGGAGTAATGACTTCTTCCTTGCTGAATGGCCTTCAGCTCATGTCAGTACAGGACTCGTTTCACTGTGGTTAATGACACTCTTACCAGTTTCAGCCAGCATCTTAACAAGGTCTTTTACTTTTGTTCTGAGGTTGATACACACATTTCACACCAAAACACATTCATCTCTGGAACATAGAACCTATCTCCTTCCTGATCGGTATGATGGCTGGACATTCCCATAGTGTTTATACTTGTGTATAATTGTTTGAACAGATGAATGTGGCTCCTTCAGGCATCTGGAAATTGTACCCAAGGATGAACCAGACTTGTGGAAGTCCACAGTTCTCTTCCTGATATCTTAACTGATTTCTTTTGATTTTCCCATGATGTCACACAAGGAAGCAGTGTGTTTGAGCTGTGCCTCCAATTAACTCAAATGTTGTCAATTAACCTATCAGAAGCTTCCAAAGCCATGACATCATCATCTGGACTTTCCCAAATTGTTTAAAGGGCTAGTAATCTTAGTGAATGTAAACTTCTGACTAAAGAAAATAATAAAACAAATTCTCTAAAATATTATTTAGCAAATAGAAATAATTTTGGTAAACCTAGCTGACCTAAAACAGGAAAAGTTTAGTACCAGGAAAAGTTTATTGTTGTTTCTATACATAGAATGAGCATGTTAGTGTTTGTGCTCACCTTGGGATGTTGTCATCAACTGTCGCACATCCATACAGAAAGACAATAATCCCCACTAGGGATGCAGGAATCAGCATCTGAGTATACAGACCCAGCCAGGCGAAGTACAGACCAATCTTCTCACCAAAGTACTTCCTAAACACACATGAAAATTTCAAGATAGTTTTGAAAATAATTAGTATGCAGTTTCTCTTAGTACTACTTTTTACAGTAAATTGTCACACATTACAAGATTACTATCATTTAAAAATCCTTTGTACTACTTTGTTACTAAGTAACTCATTAAATCAGAATCAGAATCAGCTTTATTGGCCAAGTATGCACAACACATACAAGGAATTTGACTTTGGCTAAAAACTTGCTCTCGTTGTTCAGGTGGAGGATTTAAATAAGGATTCATTGACAACAGAGTATGTACAGTAAATTACAGTCTGTCCACGTTTCTATAAAAGGATGCAAATATATACAGGAATATATGCAGTTATTTACTCAGACTAACCACACTTTGCAGAAATATATGAAAAAATATACAGTCACACAGTATTTCAATGTGAACTCAGATTCAGTGATATAATGTGAATGAAGTAAAAAGCAGTGTGAGAGTTATGTGCAATGTAATAATGGATGAAAAGTCATGAGTACAGCAACAGGTAGGACTAGGTGAATGTTAGGAGTTCATCAGAGTGATGGCTTGAGGAAAGAAACTGTTCCTGTGTCGGGTGGTTTTGACCTTCAGTGATCTGTAACGACGACCAGAAGATAGAAGTTCAAACAGTTTGTGGCCGGGGTGTGATGGGTCAGCACAGATGTTTCCCGCCCGTTTCCTGGTTATGGACCGATATAAGTTCTCAGTGGAGGGTAGGTCGGTACCAATGATCCTCTCCGCAGACTTAACGATCCGCTGCAGTCTGGTCTTGTCCTGTTTAGTGGCAGATCCAAATCAGACAGTGATGGAAAAGCAGAGGACAGATTGGATGATGGCGGTGTAGAAGACAACCAGCAGCTCCTGAGGCAAATCAAATTTCTTGAGCTGACGCAGAAAAAACAACCTCTGCTGGGCCTTTTTCCGGACAGTGTCTATATGGGAGGACCACTTCAGGTTCCGGGAGATTGTGGTACCCAGAAACTTGAAGGAGTCCACAGTGGACACTGTGCTGTTGAGGATGGTGAGTGGGGGGAATGAAGGGGGGTTGTCGCCTGAAATCCACAGTCATCTCCACCGTTTTGGCTGGGTTAAGTTCAAGATGGTTCTGGCTGCACCAGAGGATCAGCTGCTCCACCTCCCGCCTGTATGCAGACTCATCATCATCCCGGATCAAACCGATGACTGTGGTGTTGTCCGCAAACTTCAGGAGCTTCACCGAAGGGTCCTCTGAGGTGCAGTCGTTGGAGTAGAGGGAGAAGAGCAGTGGGGAAAGGACACATCCTTGGAGGGCGCCAGTACTAATTTTTCGGGAGCTGGATGTAAATCTCCCTAGCTTCACCTGTTGCCACCTGTCAGTCAGAAAGCTGGAGATCCACTGGCAGGTGGAGGGGGGCACCTTGAGCTGGAGGAGTTTCTGATGAAGAATGCCTGGGATGATGGTGTTGAACGCTGAGCTGAAGTCGACAAACAGGATCCTGGCGTACGTCCCTGGGGAGTCGAGGTGTTGCAGGATGTAGTGTAGTCCCATATTCACTGCATCATCCACTGACCTGTTTGACCGGTAGGCAAACTGCAGTGGGTCCATCAGGGGGCCTGTGATGACCTTCAGGTGGTTCAGCACCAATCTCTCCAAGGATTTCATGACCACAGAGGTTGGGGCAACAGGTCTGTAGTCGTTTAATCCTGTAACAGAGGGCTTCTTGGGAACTGGAATGATGATGGAGCGTTTGAAGCAGGAAGGCACTTCACGCAGCTCCAGTGATCTATTAAAGATCCGGGTGAAGATGGGGGCCAACTCGTTGGAGCAGACTCTCAGGCAGGACGGAGACACACCATCAGGTCCTGCAGCCTTCTTGATCTTTTGTCTCCGAAAGACCCGGCGCACCTCCTCTTCACAGATCGTTAGTGCTGGTGGGAGGTCAGAGTGTAGGAGGGATGGAGTTCCTGGGGCTGCAGATAATCCTTTTGTGTGGGTGGGAGGTGAGAACTGTAGGTTCTTTTCAAACCTGCAGTAAAAGCTGTTTAGGTCGTTAGCCAGCTGGAGGTTTTCCACAGGGTGGGGGGATGGTCTCCTGTAGTTGGTGATATTCCGTAGGCCTCTCCAGACAGAAGCAGAGTTGTTGGCTGAGAAGTTTTTTTGTAACTTCACACTGTAGCTCCTCTTAGCAAGCCTGATCTCCTTCGTCAGCATGTTTCTGGCCCGCTTGTACAGAGTCCAGTCACCAGTCCTGTAGGCCTCCTCCTTGGTCTGATGTAGCTGCTTCAGTTTAGGAATGAACCAGGGTTTATTGTTGTTGTATGTGCAGAAGGTCTTGGTCTGCACACACGTCCTCGCAGAAACAGATGTATGATGTCACAGTGTCAGTGAGTTCATTTAGGTTAATGGCTGCAGCTTCAAAAACACTCCAATCTGTACAGTCAAAGCAGGCTTGTAACTCCAGCTTTGATTCCTCAGTCCATTTCTTCACAGTCCTTACAACAGACTTGGAAGTTTTTAGTTTCTGTCTGTATTTTGGAATAAGATGGAGCAGACAGTGGTCAGAAAAACCCAGAGCTGCACGGGGGATGGCATGATAGGCGTTTCGTAAAACTGTGTAACAGTGGTCAAGTGTATTTGTGTCCCTGGTGGGACATTTAATATGCTGTCTGTATTTAGGAAGCTCATTTGTGAGATTAGCTCTATTGAAATCACCCAGAATGATAAGCAGAGAGTCTGGATATTTTTCCTCCACGTCTGCTATCTGGTCAGCGAGGTGCTGCAGTGCCTCTGTTGTACAAGCAGCAGGCGGGATATAAATTCCGACCAGAATAAACGAGGAGAACTCTCGCGGTGAATAAAAGGGTTTACAGTTTATGAACAGTGACTCTAGGTTAGGGCTACAAAACTTCTTCAACACTGTGACATCAAGTACACCAGCCTTCGTTTATGTAGAAGCAGATTCCACCACCCTTAGTCTTTCCAGAGAATTCCCGGCTGCGATCAGCGCGAAACAGCTGGAATCCGTCCAGGCGCACCGCGCAGTCCGGGATGTGTTCACTCAGCCAGGACTCCGTGAAACATAGGGCGCCAGATCTGCTAAAATCCCGGTTTTTGTGAGTCAGGAGCAGCAGTTCATCCATTTTGTTCACCAAAGAGCGGATATTTGCCAGATGGATCGATGGGAGCGGCGTGCGAAATCCTCGTTTCTTCAGCCTGACTAGCGCACCGGCACGTTTACCACGCCGCCTTCGTTTCTGGCCAGCGCCAATAGCCGCTGCTCCCACAGCTAAGATCGACTGAAAAAACTTCAGATCAGCAGCAGAAACTGGCGGAGAAGTTGCATTGGGAGGTTGTCTGAGTGAAAGTAGTTCCTCCCTTGAATAGGTGACTCGGACAGAAGAGCAGAAGTCAAAAAAACCACAAAATTATCAAAAACATCAGAGAGCAGAAGCCAGTGGCTGCCATCCGCGGCGCCATCTTGGATTTTTTAAAGTAGATTTTTTAAAGTAGTTTTTCTTAAAGTAGTTAAGAATCAAAATCTCCTCTGCTATATATTGCCCAGAGGAAGTGTAGCATTTGTTTTATTTGCCCTGTGATGGTCAGGCACGCGTGCTCCCTCTCCCCTCCTGTTCCTGTCTTCTCGGCTCTGGAGGATCAGATGCACCTGCGTGATTACACTCCTGCTGCGCTCTGATGACTCAGCATATTTAAGAGCTAGTGTGAGGGGAATTCATCGCTGGATTGTTAGGTTTGCTAGCAGAGAATCTAAACCACACTGCACTATTTTCCTCCGGTTGTTCTGCGTTTTCACTCCCCATGTCTTCCTTTCCTCTCAGGTTTGCTGCCCACCTTCGCGGTGTGTACTCTGGAGCTGATCACGCTCGCCTGACCAAGAAGATGCCAGACGTCCACCCAGGTCAACCGTCTTCCCTGTTTCCCTGGTCCCACGCAGGAGTTCCCCTCCGGGCTCCTCTGCTCACCGCAGTAAGAGTATTCTTTGAATCTTTTCTCCTCTTTTGGGGAATCTGTTCTTAATCATCTCTTTCTGTTCTTTCCCTATAGGCTGTGTGCGCACCAGTAGACATGTTTTTGTGTGTAATTTAAGCGTGTGTTTTTGTGTTGCTGTTTTCCTTAGTTATGCACTTTTACTTAGAGTTGCATGTTGGTTTTGGTTTTTCGCAACAAACTGGTGAATTTTTATATCTGTGCCTGAGTGTTCATTCTGGCAGCTCTGTGTTTGAGCCTGACTTACCCTGGATCGTGACAGCTTCCTTCCTGATTTCTTATGTTTTTGCATATTTGTTACTTAAATTTTTCAGATCATCAAACAAATTTTAATATTAAATGGTAAATGGCATTCACTTATATAGAGCTTTTTTTATTCTCATCTCTTGATGACCAAAGCGCTTTACAGATCCTGCTATCCACCCATTCACATTTAATATTAGACAAAGATAACCCGAGTGAATACTAAATGCAGTTTTTAATGATGATTTCATTTATTAAGGGAACAAAAGCTATCCAAACCTACTTGGCTCTATGTGAAAAAGTAATTGCCCTCTCTCTTCCTTCATGAATTAACTGTGATTAACCACATTTTTGTATGAATTTTTATATATATAGACCAGGCTCCCCTGATGGCAATAGAGGGATATCAGATGTTTAACATTAACAGATCTCAAAAAAAGGGTGGTGGTGTTGCACTGTATGTTGATGACCTATATAGATGTAAGCTTGTAAATGAAATGTCCTCAGCACTACCAGGGATTTTGGAATGTGTTACTGTTGAGATTGACCTAGACAAAACAAAAAATCTAATCATAAGCTGCATATACAGAACGCCGGGAACTTGCATTGAGACATTCAGAGATAAATTAGTCGAGCTGTACAATAATATTACTAGTAAGAAAATGGTAGCAATTTGTGGAGATTTCAATATTGACCTACTTAATCCACATCAACAAAATGTAGTTACAGAGTTCATGAACTCTATGTACAGCATGAGTCTATATCCCACAATAACACATCCCAGTAGAATCACAGTTCACTCTGCTACACTTATTGACAACCTGTTTGTCAATGTTCTCGATAAGAAAATAGAAAGTGGATTATTGATAAATGATATAAGCGACCACTTGCCAATCTTTGCACTTATCCATGGCCACACGGGGCCCAACCCAGAAAAAATCTCAAAATCGTTCAGACACAAATCACCAAACGCAATCAGTTCTTTTAAAGAGGACTTGCTGAAGCAAGACTGGACAGAAGTCTATGTATCAGATGTAAATGAAGCCTATGACACATTTATAAACATTGTAACCACTCTTTATGAAAAAAACTGCCCATTAGTTAAAAAAAAGCTTAAACACAAATTTGCTGACAAACCATGGTTAACCAAAGGACTACAAAAGGCGTTCTAAAAAGAAAAATTTATTATATAAAGCTTTCATAAAGAAAAGGACAAAAGAAGCAGAGCAACGGTATAAACATACAAAAATAAGTTAACATATATAATAAGATGCAGTAAAAGAGACTATTACAGTAAAGAACTGGAAAAAAACAAAGACAATATTAAAAATACATGGACAATAATCAACAGTATCCTTGGAAATAAAAGCAGAAATACTAGCTACCCAACTAATATTCCAAAAAATAATAAATCGACTCCGAATGTGAATATAGCTTCACCTGCAGATGAATTTAATAATTTTTTTGTTAACATTGGACCTAAACTGGCCCGAGAAATACCCACTACGGCGCCTACGGGTGATACAATATGCAATAACACTGCTGTAAAAGACACCATCTTCATAAAGAACACAGACGAAAGAGAGGTCATTGAAATTGTTAAATCGTTCAAAAGTAAAACATCTACTGACTGCGATGGTATTGACATGCTACTAGTCAAAACTGTTATCGAATGCATAGTGAAACCACTGACGTATATCTGTAACCTGTCTCTCCAATCAGGTATATTTCCCAATGCAATGAAAATAGCTAAAGTAATTCCGATTTACAAGACAGGCGACAGAGGGGAACTCTCCAACTACAGACCAATTTCACTATTACCGCAATTTTCCAAGATACTTGAAAAAATATTCTATGAGAGAATTGACAACTTCATACTGAAGAATGATTTATTGTGTGAGCAGCAATATGGGTTCAGACACAAAAGGACAACAGCATATGCCTTAATGGAATTTACAGAAAAAATATCAACAGCCATTGAAAATAAAGAGTATTCAGTTGGAGTATTCCTGGATCTTAAAAAAGCATTTGATACAGTAGATCACAATCTATTATTAAAGAAACTACAAAATTGTGGTATTAGAGGGGTAGCACTGTCCTGGTTAAGTAGTTACTTAAAGAACAGATATCAGTTTGCATGTGTTAACAGCAAAAACTCAGAGTTACTGAAGGTCACCTGTGGAGTCCCACAGGGTTCAGTTTTGGGACCATTATTATTCAATATGTATATAAATGATATATGTAAAGTTTCAGAAAAAATGGACTTAATATTGTTTGCTGATGACACTAATCTGCTATGCAGTGGAAACAATTTGGAACAACTTCTGGATACACTCGGAAAGGAATTAGGAAAGCTGAAACTGTGGTTTGATTCAAACAAATTAACGCTCAATTTAAGCAAGACAAAATTTATAGTCTTTAACAACCATCACAACTACCCAGTACCCAAACTCAGTGTAAATGGTGTAGAGATTGAAAGGGTATCCGAAACTAAATTCCTTGGAGTAATAATTGATAACAAACTGTGTTGGAAGCCACATATTAATTATATAAAAGGTAAAGTATCCAAATCAATTGCAATATTACACAGAGTGAAAAATTTGCTGAATCAACCCACACTATACACCTTGTACCATTCATTAATACTCCCATACATGACATATTGTAATGAAGTATGGGGAAATACATATAAAACAAACATATATCCACTCTTTATGCTTCAAAAGAGAGCTATTAGAATAATCAACAAAGCAGCTTACAGGGAACCAACAAACCCACTTTTTCTTAAACAAAAAACTCTCAAGTTGAAAGATCTGACTGACTTTAAAACCGCAATAATAATGTTCAAAGTGAAGAATCTATCACTGCCCGCAAATATCCAAAAGTTGTTCCAAACAAGGGAGAAACGATATCACTTCAGAGGAACATGTATATTTCAAAAGCCTACAGTGAGAACAACCACCAAGCAACACTGTATTTCAGTGCAAGGAGTCAGATTATGGAACGATTTTTGGACCTGAATTAAAATCATGTACAACGCTTGGACAATTTAAACAAAAACTAAAGGAAGAAATACTCCAAACATATTTACAAGACGACATGTAAACTCACATAAGGATTGACATATCCAGCCTGTGTTGTGTTGTAGCTTAGTTTTTTCTTTTTTTCTTTTTTTCTCTGTGACACTATGTCTTAGATTTGTTTTTGAATAGTAACCGCTTAACTTAGACTAGCTCAGTTTTCTTTTTCTCTCAGTCACATTTTGTCTTAGCCTTGTTTTAAATTGTAATCGCTCTTGTCTTGTTTTCTCTTTTTTCTCCTTTGAATTCTTGGATGGAATATGGGTGGGCAATATAAGCTGCAGCTTCAGCCATCACCCATTTCGGATAACTCACGTGGAATTGTATAGTAGAAGGAGTCTTTGTCTAATTTGACCTTGTTGTTATATTATACAGTTTCTTTTAACCTGTAATGTACTATCCGAAATAAATAAAATTCATTCATTCATTCATTCATATCTGTGTCTGAGTGTTTGTTCTGGCAGCTCTGCGTTTTAGTCTTGCTTGCCCTGAATCATGACAGAATGATCCAGCCAAGATCGAGGCTCAGTGAGTGCTCAGCCAGGCGAACAGTCGGCACTCTGGCGCTTGGAGGCCACGGAACGCCGAGTCATGTTCCTTTTTGAGCTATTCAAGACCGTTACCCAGCAACTGGCCACCATCACTGAGCACTTAGGTCGGCTTCCTGGTATGGTGTCTCCCCCTCCATCTGCTGCTCTGGCAGTGTCTGCCACCCGCAGGAACATTTCTGTTCCTTTGCCTGCCCCCTATGGGGGAGAGGTGGGGGGATGCAGAGAGTTCCTGCTCCACTGCCGGCTTTATTTTCAGCAGGTGGAAGGGGAGTATAGGAATGATTTGGCTAAGGTTCATTTTATGACCTTGTTGCTGCAAGACCGGGTAGTGGGCACAGTCCGTCTTGAGCAGCCCGGACAGTCCCCTGTACACATATGAATGGTTTGTGCAGGAAATCGCCGAGGCATTCGACCATATGGAGAGTGAGGGGAACATAGTCAGCTGATGGGACTTCGACAGGGAGGTTGGTCTATGGTTGATTTCTCCATTGAGTTCCAGGTCGCTGCGGCCGACTCCGGATGGAATGACGCTACCCTGTGCAGCGCCTTCCTCTGGGGCCTGGATACGCACCTCCGCGATGAGCTGGCTATCCGTGTATCCCCCTCCTTTCTGAATGAGATGATTGCACAGGCAGTGGCCCTGGATAACTGGTTTAGGGAGCAGTCGAGGGAGCAGAAGACCACTGCTTCCCCGTTTGCTCCACGGCCGGCACCCCCGGCCTCAGATGCTGTTCTGCCGGTGTTGTTACCGGAGCCAATGGACCTCAAGAAGGTCCGTCTGACTCCGAGGGAATGCCGGTGTCGCAAGAGGGCGGGGGAGTGTATATATTGCGGGGTCCCTGACCACGCAATTTTGAATTGCCCAATTTGGCCCGAAAGGCCCGGCCCGTCAGTCGCCGTGGGGGGTCTGGCAGGAGGGCCTTCGCAAAATTCCCCCAACCATTTTGAACTCCAGGCCCTCATTCAGTTACCGGGGGACGAGTTCAAAACCTCTGCCCTGGTTGATTCTGGGGTAGAGCAAAACTTCATTCAACAGGCCATGGTCTGTAAATTGCAGATACCCACCAGGAATGTCCCGACACCCTTGACTGTTTCAGCGGTCTCAGGCAGCAGTATCGCAGCGAATCACCGAACAGACTGAGCCCATTTCGGCCATTCTGTCCGGTAATCACCACAAGACTATTCAGTTTTATGTCCAGCCTCAATCAACAACCACCATGGTTCTGGGGTATCCATGGCTCCACATTTACAACCCAATTATAAACTGGAGTCAGGGCTCCATTTCCTCCTGTAGCCCTTTTTGTTTGTCATCGTGTCCGATCGGCCGCATGCTCACTCTTGCTCCCGATCTCCTCCCCTCTGGCTGAGCCAGGGAATCTCAGCTCCATGCCCGTGGTCTATCATAACTTAGGGTAGATCTTTAGCAAGTCCAGGGCCCTATCATTACCACCTCACTGGGGCTACGACTGCAATCTCGACCTCCTCCTGGGCGCGGGGCTGCCATCCAGCCAGCTCTACAGTTTATCTGGGCCGGAAAGGGAAGCGATGGAGACCTACATAAAAGACTCCCTCAGCGCCGGCATTATCCATCCATCGTTCATCCCTCTCGACGCTGGGTTCTTTTTTTGTAGGGAAGAAGGACGGGTCACTGTGGCCGTGTATTGATTACCATGAGCTTAACACGATTACCCGTAAGGATAAGTATCCGTTGTCCCTTATCAACTCAGCATTTGAGCTACTCCAACAGGTGTGGTTTTTCATCAAACTCATCCTCCGTAATGCATACCACTTGGTCCACATTCGTGAGGGAGACGAGTAGAAGATGGCATTTAAAACACCGCTGGGCCATTATGAGTATTTGGTCATGCCATTCAGGCTGACTAACGCCCCTGCCGTCTTCCAGCGGTTAATCAATGACGTCTTACGAGATATGGTGAGCCAGTTTGTTTTTGTGTATTTGGATGATATTCTGATTTTTTTTCCCACATGCTGGAGGAGCACATAGTCCCCGTTTGGTTCATCCTGCAGCGACTGCTGGAGAATCAGCTTTTTGTGAAAGCGGAGAAGTGCAAAATTTCCACTCGCTCGACTTCGTTCCTGGGGTTCATCAACGCTGATGGCACGGTAAAGGCCGATCGGGCAAAAATTAAAGCGGTAGTAGACTGGCCTACCCCCCCAGTCCAAGAAGGATCTCTGTTTCCTGGGCTTTTCCAACTTCTACCGCAAATTTATCCATGATTATAGTAAGGTGGCGCAACCACTTACTCAGTTGATGTCGACCAAAAGCCCGTTCAAGTGGTACAAGGCTGCTGAACGAGCTTTTGTGACCCTGAAAGGCCTGTTCACCAACGTGCGCGTCGTGGCGCAGGTGGATCCCACGGCACAGTTTGTGATCAAGGTGTATGTGTCTGAGTCAGGGGTGGGCGCTGTCCTCTCCCAGTGCTCCTCCTCCGACAAGAAACTCCATCTGTGCGGATATTTCTTCCGGTGGCTGACGCCAGCCGAGAGGAATTACAATGTTGAAATTCCGATTCCAGACCGATGCTCTGGGCCGAGTGGGCTGAATAGTCCATGATTGACGAGGCGCAGGTGTGCACGCGGCTGAGGCAGATGACTGGGGAAGGCGAGTTGTGACAGTACCTCCCCCCCCCCGAGCAGCGCCTCCTGGCACTGGTTTATCCGGGTGCGCCTGGTGGAACTCCGTGATAAGACCCTTATCCAGCACAAAGGTAGTAGTAGATTAGTTTATTTGACAGGGACAGTGCAATAAACATAGACAATTAATCAAAGACAATCAATCTGATGTGTTGCACATAGAGTGTATAGCTATTAGCTAATTTGCAACTCTTGTCCCTGGATGGGCTTTAGAAAAGGAAGGACGCACCCAGCATCTCCACTCCGGGCCATACCTTTCCCAATCCACCAGGTACTGCAGCCCACGACCTCGGCGTCGGGAGTCCAGGATGGAGGCGACCCCCCATGCCGGGTGGCCGTTGATCATCATGGGAGGGGGAGGTGCCCTAGGAGGAGGACAGAGTGGGTCAGAGATCACAGGTTTGACCTTGGAAACGTGAAACGTGGGGCAAAAACGGAGGGGGGGGGGCCAAACGCACAGCCACCGGGTTGATTACCTTAGAGATGGTGAAGGGACCGATAAAGCGTGGCGCCAGCTTCCTCTTCTCGGCCTTGAGATTGACGTCCCGGGCCAATAGCCAGACCTGTAGGCCCACCTGGTAACCGGGAGCAGGCTTCCTGTGGCGATTAGCCGTAGTGCTGTTGCGCGCCGCCGTGCATAAAAGCGCCTCGCGCGTCCTGGTCCACAGGCTCCGGCAGCGCCTCAGGTGTGCCTGGATGGATGGAACTGCTACCTTGCCCTCCTGCTCGGGAAACAAAAGGGGATCATAGCCCAGTGACGCCCGGAAGAGGGACAGCCCGATAGCCGAAGACAGAGTCGAATTGTGGGCATATTCCACCCAGGCCAGGTGAGAGCTCCAGGAGGATGGGTTGGAGGAGGTGACGCAGAGGGCAGCTTCCAGCTCCTGGTTAGCGCGCTCACACTGCCCGTTGGATTGGGGGTGGTGACCGGAGGAGAGGCTCACCGTGGCCACCAGGGCATTGCAAAAACACCTCCATACTTGGGACATGAACTGGGGCCCCCGATCCGATACGCCGTCCGTTGGGATCCCGTGCAGTCTAACCACATGTTGGACAAGGAGATTGGCCGTCTCCCGTGCCGTGGGGAGACCATGGAGGGGCACAAAGTGAGCGGCCTTGGAGAATCGGTCCACAATAGTCAGGACGGTGTCGTATGAATTAGAAACGGGGAGGCCAGTAACAAAGTCCAGGGCTATATGTGACCAGGGTCTGCCCGGCACCGGCAGGGGATGGAGCAGCCCTGCAGGGGGTGAGTTCGGGGTCTTGCTCGTAGCGCACTGGGGGCAAGCACGGACGTAATTGGCGATGTCCTTCTGAAGTCTGGGCCACCAGAAAGAGCGCTGAAGGAGGTCCACCAGCCGGGAGATGCCAGGATGACAGGCGAGCTTGGACGTGTAGGCCCAATGGATGACATCCACCCGAACCGCCGATGGCACGAAGAGCCTCCCTGCCAGGCCGCCGCCAGGGTCCGGTTCGGTCTCCTTCGCCTTCCGGATCTTGTCTCTGATGGACCAGGAAACCGCCCCCACAACACACGAGTCGGGCAGGATGGTGTGGTCCCGCTCCTCCGGGGTCTCAGGGGCAAACTGTCTGGACAGCGCGTCGGGTTTCCCATTCTTGGAGCCTGGACAGTAGGTGATTGTGAACCTGAAGCGTGCGAAAAACAGAGACCAGCGCACCTGGCGGGCATTCAGGCGCTTGGCCGACCTCAGGTACTTCAGGTTCTTGTGGTCCGTCCAGACCACAAAAGGCTGCGCTGCCCCCTCCAGCCAGTGACGCCACTCCTGCAGTGTGAGCTTTACTGCCAGAAGCTCCCTGTCGCCGACGTCATAATTGCGCTCAGCCGCAGACAGGCGCCTGGAGAAGAAGGCACAGGGGCGCATCATCCCATCCACCGGAGAACGTTGGGACAAAACTGCCCCCACCCCCGTGTCGGACGCGTCCACTTCAACCAAGCACTGCAGCGCGGGGTCAACCTGGGTCAGGACCCGGGAGGAGGAGAACTCCATCTTCAAGGTCTCAAACGCAGCTGCTGCCTCCTCAGTCCACTGGAAGGGCACCTTGGGAGAGGTGAGGCGGGTCGGGGGGTGACGATGGAGCTGTAGTTAGGCACAAAACGATGGTAGAAATTAGCAAAACTAGTGAACTGTTGCACCTGTTTCCTGGAAGAAGGGGTGGGCCACTCGACCACCACTTTGACCTTGGCGGGGTCGGGGAGGATCTGATCGTGGGAGATGATAAATCCCAGGAAAGAGGTCGTCTTGGTGAAGAACTCGCATTTCTCTGCCTTAACATACAGTCTGTTTTCCAAAAGCCGCTGCAGAACCCGCCTCACGTGGGCTTGGTGCTCCTCCCGAGACCTGGAGAAGATCAGGATGTCATCTAAGTATACGAATACAAAGACCCCCAGGAAGTCTCGCAGGACGTCATTGATGAGCCGTTGGAAGACGGCAGGGGCATTGGTGAGCCCAAACGGCATGACCAGGTATTCAAAGTGGCTGCTGGGCGTCCGAAATGCCGTCTTCCACTCATTGCCCTCCCGGATCCAAACGAGATGGTATGCGCTGCGGAGGTCCAGCTTGGTGAACCAGGTGGCCCCCTGGAGGGAGTGGAAGGCAGAGTCCATGAGTGGAAGGGTGTATCTGTCCTTCACCATGATGTTGTTCAGGGCCCGGAAGTTGATGCACGGCCGCAGAGATCCATCCTTTTTGGAGATGAAGAAAAACCCAGCTCCGAGTGGAGACGAGGAGGGGCGGATGATGCCGGCGCTGAGCGACTCCCTGATGTATGTGTCCATGGCCTCCCGCTCCGGGGCAGACAGGCTGTAGAGGCGACCAGATGGTAACGGCGCCCCCCGGCGGAGGTTTGTGGCACAGTCATACAGGCGGTGGGGGGAAGAGACATCGCTTTGGACTTGCTAAAGACAAGCCCCAGATCGTGGAACTCCGGAGGCACCAGGGTGAGGTCCGGGGGAGATGAGTCAGGAGCAGGAGGAGGAGAGGATGGGGCACAAGCCGCGGACTGGAGGCAGGTGCCCATGCAAAACGAGCTCCACGAGAGGACGCTGCCGGACTGCCAATTGAGCACGGGATTGTGGAGGCGCAGCCATGGGTAGCCCAGGATGACGGGGGAAGCCGAGGTGGACAGGACGAACAGGCTGAGGTCCTCTCGATGGTTGCCAGAGATAATGACTGACACCGGCTCGGTGCGATGCGTCACTACTCCCAGGGGAGAACGAGAGAGAGTGACGAGGTTGAGGGGAGCTGGTAATGCTTGACAAGGGATGCCCAAGCGGGTTGTCAGGCTCTTGGAAATAAAGTTTTGTTCTGCCCCCGAGTCCACCAGTGCGTGAGTGAGGTGCCCGGTGGAATTGTGACAGAACCTAACGGGCAGTGAACAATTTGAGAGGGGATTTGGCTGGTTGGCGTCCGCGAGGCCCCCTACAGTGACTTGCGGACCCCCCCATTTGGCTTGATCGGGCAATGCTCCACGGAATGCTGGTCGCCCCCGCAATACATGCAGAGGCCCAGCTCCTGGCGGCGCTGTTTCTCCGCTAGGGGGAGCTTGGTTCGCTCGACCAACATCGCCTCAGGCTCATCGGCGGACTCCGGAGCGGGTAACACCAGGGGGCAAGACTGAGAGGCGCGGGCGGGAGTTCCGCGCGAGCGGCTGTAGGACTTCCGCACGGCGGCCCGCTCTCGTAGCCTGTTATCTAAACTGATAGTTAGGGAGATTAATTCAGATAACCGTCCCTGCAGATCCCGGGGTAGCCAACTCATCCCGCAGACTAGAACAGAGGCTGCGGAGGAAGATGCTGCAGAGAGATGCCTCGCCCCAGCCAACCTCTTCCGCTGCCACCCAGAAGTCAACAGCGTAATCGGCCGCCGACCGGCTACCCTGGTGAAGGTTAAGGAGCCCATCGGCTAGAATGCTGTCACGATCTGAGTGGTCAAAAACCTCAAAGAAATCTCGCACGAATTGGGCATAGGAAAGGTTTGCGTAGCTGGGCTTCGCCACGACGGCGTAAGCCCAAGCTAACGCTCACCCCTCCAAGAGGTTAGCTACGTACCCAATCTGGCTGTGTTCTGAGGGAAAGTCCCTGGGAATGCGCTGAAACACCGACTCACACTGCAGGATGAGCCCACACGCTTCACCGAGTCTCCCGTTAAAGCGTGCGGGTGTGGGGATTGGAGTGAGCCGGGTTGGCGCTCCTGAGCTAGGCTGGCTAGCCGAGGGAGCGGCGGAAGCTGACCCGCCAAGATGAGCCAGGGGGAACGCCTGCTGGGGGTCGAGGCGATCCAGCTGGTGAGTGATTGTAGTTAATTGATTGAGAATAACTTGTTGTTGATGAGCGATCAAATCCATCCGAGCCTCGAGGGTGGAAAGTCGGCGTGCGAGCCCGCTGTCCGCTGGGCCACCCTGCTGGAGCCATACTGACATATTCACGGGCCCAGGGAACATGCACACAGGCTCAGGTGAGATTCAAAGGCTTTATTCAACAACAAGAAATGTATGGATGCGTGTATGCGGAATGTGAATGGTCTGTGGGCGAACGAGGAGCGCCAGGGGCAGAATGACACGTCGTGCAGCCAGGCAACCCTATGGACAGAGCAGAGACAGGAATATGAGTTAACCCTCACCATGCGAGGTTAATGTACCGAATGTTGCTTACTTGCAGATGTTACGGCGGCTGGCGTTGGCAAAGGAACTCTTGCCTGGGAGACAGCGCCCTGCTGCGCGCTCGACGAGGAGTGGATGAGGAGGAAGAGGAGGTGGCGAGGACGGGAGGAATCCGCCGCCAGGGAATCCACCTGTGCACAGGGGAGAGACTGGAAGACAGGTGAGAGAAAATACAGCTTACTTGCTGGTAGGAGATGCTGCAGGTCGGGAAGGAATGATCCTGCAGAGGGATTGAGAGCGTTGATTAACAGACGGCTCCAGACTGATGCTCTGGGCCGAGTGGGCTGAATAGTCCGTGATTGACGAGGCGCAGGTTTGCGCGCAGCTGAGGCAGATGACTGGGGAAGGCGAGTTGTGACACTAGCGTTTCTCTGTTCTGTTGTGCCGCCATGCTGGTAGCATTTCCGTATGCGGCACAACTGCTACGCTTTCCCCTGTACAGCCTAGCTTCACAAGTGGACTCTTTGTTAGCCCAAGCGGCCTAGCCATTTGTATGGCTTGCCCTGAACTGTGTTCAATAAATGTCTGTGTGGTCACCCCCGCACTTAAATACTCGTTTCTCCTTCTCTCCTCCGTGTGCAAAGATAGGGCACACGGAGGGTTTATGACACTCTCTTTTATTTTCTTTATTCATCAGCTCTTCAAAGTACTCCTTTCACCTTCTCAGCTCACTCTCGTCACTTATTAGTACCTTACCATTTCTGTCCTTAATCTGCCTAACCTGCTGCACATCCTTTGCAGCTTGATCTATCTGTCTAGCCAATCGACACAAGTCCTTTTCTCCTTCCTTAGTGTTTAGCCTCTCATACAACTTACTATATGCCTTTGCCTTTGTCACTTCTGTCTTTTGTCATGTGCCTAGATTCCAAATACTCCTGTCTACTTTCTTCATCTCCCTGACTATCCCACTTTTTCTTTGCTAACCTCTTCCTTTGAATACTTTCTTGTACTTTCTCATTCCACCACCAAGTCTCCTTGCCTTCCTTCCTCTGTTCACTGGATACACCACATACCTTTCTACTCATTTCCCTCAATACTTTTTCTGTACTTTCCCAGTCATCTGGTAATTCTTCCCTACCACCCAGAGCCTGTATCAACTCCTTCCTGAACTCTGTGCGACCTTCTTCCTTCTGTAACTTCCCACACTTAATTTTTGGCTCTGCTTTCACTCTCTTCCTCTTCTTGCTTTCCAGAGTCATCCTACAGACTACCATCTGATGCTGTCTAGCTACATTCTCCCCTGCCACCACCTCGCAGTCTATCTCTTTCAGATTTCTCCTTGTGCTTAAGATGTAGTCCACCTGTGTACGCCTTCCTCCACTGTTGTAAGTCAGTCTTGTAAGTGAGGGGTGGCTGTGGTGCAGGTGTAGTGTGGCTGACTACTGATCGGAGGGTCAGGGGTTCGATTCCCGCTCTGTCTGCAGTCTGCATGTTGAAGTGTCCTTGAGCAAGACACTGAACCCCTAGTTGCTCCTGATGGGTCAGGCCAGCGCCTGTGTATGGCAGCTCTGCCGCCATCAGTGTGTGAATGGGTGGATAGCAAGATCTGTAAAGCGCTTTGGTCATCTAGAGATGAGAAAAAGAGCTATATAACTTGACAGCCTCGTCACTTCCTTGTGGGGAAGGAACGTATCGTCACTTCCTGTTTTGCTGTCTGCCTGTGTGGTTTGCTCTCCAGCTCTCGAGCCACTAGCTATGGCTACTAGCTCTCTTTCCTCTCCTCCTCTGGTGTGCTCTCTCTGTCAGATGTTTAGCTACACCTCTGCCTCTTTTAGTGATAACGGTAAATGTAATAAATGTTGTCTTTTTGAGGCGCTCGAGGCGAGGTTGTCTGATTTGGAATCCCGGCTCCGCTGCATTGAAACACCGTCTGCGCCAGTTAATCTCGACGGACGCCCCTTAGCTGCAGCGGAGCTAGCTAGCTTAGGTCCCACTGTCAGCGGTCCCTCGGCTCTCCTCAGCAGCGAGGAGACTGGGTGGGTGACGGTGAGAAGGAAGCCTAGTCGCAAAGCCCCGGTTCACCACCAACCTGTTCACGTTTCTAATCGTTTTTCCCCGCTCAGCGACACACCCGCTGAGGAAAAAACTCTGATCATTGGCGACTCTGTAGTCAGAAACGTGAACCTAGAGACTCCAGCGGCCATAGTCACATGTATTCCTGGGGCCAGAGCAGGCGACATCGAGTCAAATTTGAAAATGCTGGCTAAAAGTAACTGTAAATATTCCACAATTGTTATTCACGCCGGCATTAATGACATCCGTCTCCGGCAGTCGGAAGTCACGAAACTTAATGTAGAATCGGTGTGTGACTTTGCAAAAACGATGTCAGCCACTGTAGTATTCTCTGGGCCCCTCCCCAATCTGACCAGTGATGACATGTTTAGTCGCTCGTCATCCTTGAACCGCTGGCTGTCTGTGTGGTGTCCTAAAAATGACGTGGGCTACATTGATAATTGGAGCTCTTTTTGGGGAAAACCTGGTCTTATGAGACGAGACAGCATTCATCCCACTTTGGATGGTGCTTCTCATTTATCTAACAATCTGGCATCTTTTTTATCCAAATTTCCAAAACCGTGACTACTCAGAGTTGGGACCAGGAAGCAGAGTCGCAGTCTTACACGCCTCTCTGCAGCTCCTCTTCATCCGCCACCCCTCAGCTTAGCCCCTGTCTTCCCCATCAGAGAATCGTTGTCTGCTCCCTCCAAAGTAAATAAAAATATAATGTATAAGCATCCCAAAGTGATAAAGCAAAATATTGGTAAAACTCAAATTAAACATAAAGCCTCTAAATTGAATGATTTGGCCTCTGTTCCTCCTCATAATTTAAAAATTAAATGTGGTTTATTAAATATTAGGTCTCTAACTCCCAAGTCTCTGTTAGTCCATGATCTGTTAATTGATCATCAGATTGATTTAATTTCCCTTACAGAGACTTGGTTAGGGCAAGAGGATTATGTTGGTTTAAATGAATCAACTCCCTCTGGTTATTTAAACTGTCAAAATCCCAGAAGTTCTGGTCGTGGAGGAGGAGTAGCAGCAATTTACCATTCCAAATTACTAGTTAATGTAAAGCAAAAAACATGTTATAATTCCTTTGAGGGCCTGGTCCTCAGTATTGGGCACTTTAGCAATTCCAGGTTAAACCCAATTTTATTTGCCATAGTTTATCGTCCCCCATCAACCTATTCAGAATTTTTATCCGAATTTCCTGATTTCTTAGCTGATTTAGTGCTGAAATCTGATAGAATAATTATAGTAGGGGACTTTAATATACATGTGGATGTAGATAGTGACTGCCTTAATGTGGCTTTTAATTCAATATTAGACTCGATTGGGTTTTCTCAGAAAGTAGGAAATTCTACTCATTACCTCCACCATACATTGGACCTTGTTCTGACATATGGCATAGAAATAGAAAATCTTGTAGTGTCTCCTCATAACCCTGTACTGTCAGACCATTGTCTGTTAACCTTTGATTTTACTATTTCTGACTATTTGGCTCCTAAAGAAAAATATTATCACAGTAGATGCCTCTCAGATGATGCTGTTTCCAAATTTATGCAGATTGTTTCCTCTATGCCATGTGTCAACACAACGGAAATAAGCTATAGACAGCTTGCTCCTTCTGTAATTGATAACATGGTGGATAGTGTTTCAGCTTCTCTGCATCAGACTCTAGACTTGGTGGCCCCCTTAAAAAAGAAAAAGTCTAATCAGAGATTTTTAACTCCTTGGTTCAACACAGAAACTCGTAGCTTAAAACAGAAGACTCGTCAATTAGAAAGAAAATGGCGCTCTACTAATTTAGATGAAATCTATTTAGCTTGGAGAAATCATCTTTTAATTTATAAAAAATCTCTTAGAAAAGCTAGAACGAGTTATTACTCTGCATTAATAGAAGAGAACAAGAATAATCCCAGGTTTCTTTTCAGTACTGTAGCCAGGTTGACAAAGAGTCAGGACTCTGTCAATCCTAGCATCCCCTTAGAGCTTACTAGTCAGGACTTTATGAACTTTTTCAATAATAAAATTTCATCCATCAGAGATAAAATCAATCAGATTCTTCCCACAGTTAACTTAAATACTGTAACTACTACAACTCCTTCTATTGATGTCTGTCTTGATGAGTTTACTCCAATCGACCTTTGTGAGTTAGACAAAATAGTTTCCTCATCCAAACCTTCAACTTGTCTTTTAGACCCTATTCCTACCAGGTTATTTAAAGAAGTCTTCCCACTTATTGGTAGCTTTATTCTTCATATAATCAATTCTTCATTAACTTTAGGCCATGTACCGCAGGCTTTTAAAACGGCTGTAATTAAACCCTTACTCAAAAAGCCAACGCTAGATCCAGGAGCTTTAGCTAACTATAGACCAATCTCTAATCTCCCTTTCATTTCAAAAATCTTAGAAAGAGTTGTTGCTATGCAATTATTTGACCACCTGCAGGGAAATGGTTTATTTGAGGAGTTTCAATCTGGGTTTAGAATCCATTATAGCACTGAAACAGCCTTAGCGAAGGTCACTAACGACCTCCTCATTGCATCTGATAATGGACTAGTTTCTGTACTTGTCCTTTTAGATCTTAGTGCAGCTTTTGATACTATTGATCATAATATTCTACTTGATAGATTAGAACACTATGTTGGACTTAATGGAACTTCGTTGCAGTGGTTTAGATCTTATTTATCTGATAGGTTCCAGTTTGTTCATGTAAATGATGAGTTTTCTCTCAGCTCAAAGCTTAGTCATGGAGTTCCACAGGGATCTGTGCTTGGCCCTACTCTTTTTAGTTTATATATGCTTCCGTTAGGCAACATTATTGGAAAGCACTGTATACATTTTCACTGTTATGCAGATGACACACAATTATACCTGTCAATGAAGCCAGATGATACTAATCAATTAGCCAAGTTAGAAGCCTGTCTTAAGGAAATCAAAGTTTGGATGACTTGTAATTTCCTGCTATTAAATTCAGATAAGACTGAAGTCATTCTTGTTGGTCCAAAAAACCTTAGAAATTCCTTTCCAAATCAAACTTTCAGTTTGGATGCAGTTACTCTTTCTCTTAATAGCTCTGTGAGGAACCTTGGAGTTATTTTTGATCAGGATTTGTCCTTCAATTCACATATTAAATTTGTTTCTAAGACTGCCTTCTATCATTTGCGTAATATTGCCAAGATTAGGAGCATCTTGTCTCAGAGTGATGCTGAGAAGCTGATCCACGCTTTTGTTAGCTCGAGATTAGATTATTGTAATTCTTTATTATCAGGTTGTCCTAAAACATCTTTAAAACGTCTTCAGCTGATCCAAAATGCTGCAGCAAGAGTTTTAACAGGTACTAGAAAGAGAGATCATATCTCTCCGGTTCTGGCCTCCCTTCATTGGCTTCCCATAGAGTTTAGAATTAAGTTTAAAATCCTTCTTCTTACTTACAAAGCTCTAAACAATCAGGCTCCTTTTTATTTAAAAGATCTGATACTACCGTATCATCCTAACAGAGCACTACGCTCCCAAAATGCAGGTTTACTTGTAATACCTAGAATCTCCAAAAGTACAATGGGAGGCAGAGCCTTCAGTTATCAAGCTCCTCTCCTGTGGAATCAGCTGCCAATCTGGATTCGGGAGTCAGACTCGATCTCTGTTTT
Source organism: Pholidichthys leucotaenia (assembly GCA_020510985.1). NCBI lineage: Eukaryota > Metazoa > Chordata > Actinopteri > Cichliformes > Pholidichthyidae > Pholidichthys > Pholidichthys leucotaenia. The sequence goes on along the minus strand of CM035840.1, from coordinate 212,489,822 downwards.
TAAGAATAGGGCTAAAACCTACCTTTTTGATATAGCCTACAATTAGGGAGGGATCATGTGTTTTCTGAACCCTCCCTTAGTTATGCTGCTAATAGGTTTAGTCAGCCGGGGGACCTCCAGTAATGCACTGGGCCTCACTCCTTTCCTCACTCTCTATGAAATATTTTTTTTTTGCTGGTCATTAACATTTGTTTGTTCTCTCCCATAGATTGAGTCCCCATCGTGCTGTTTGCTCTCTACATGTCTGTTCTTTTCTTCTTCTCTATCCCCTCACCCCCCAGCCAGTCGCAGCAGATGACTGCCCCTCCCTGAGCCTGGTTCTGCTGGAGGTTTCTTCCTGTTAAAAGGGAGTTTTTCCTCTCCACCATCGCCAAGTGCTTGCTCACAGGGGATCGCCTGATTGCTGGGGTCTTTCTGCAACTGTGGGGGTCCTCCCTACAGTTGATAGTGCTATGAGATGACTGTTGTTGTGAAATGGCGCTATATAAATAAAGTTGAATTGAATTGAATTGAATATAAGTGAACACATTTACCCTATGCTCCTCTCTCTTCTTAAAGTATGTGTTCACCACAGCCATTTCCATCCTTTTAGCAAAATCCACAACCATCTGTCCTTCCACATTTCTCTCCTTAAGACCATACCTACCCAGGACCTCCTCTTCACCTCTGTTACTTTCACCTACATGTCCATTAAAGTCCGCTCCAATCATCACTCTCTCACCCCTGGGAACACTCTTTATCACTTCCTCCAGCTTCCTCCAGAATTCCTCTTTCTCTTCTACCTGACATCCAACTTGAGGGGCATATGCACTGACAACATTCAACATCACACCTTTGACTTCTAGCTTCAAACTCATGATTCTGTCTGACTCCTTCTTTAACTCCTGAACACTCTTCACATACTCTTCCTTCAAGATTACTCCTACTCTATTTCTCTTCCTATCTCCACCATGGTAGAACGGTTTATGATTTAAAAATCCCTGTCAACCTATATTCAATTGGATACACTACAAAGACGAGATATTGAATGTTCAAACTGATAAACTTTGTTTTTTTTTTTGGCAAATGTTCTCTCAGTTTGAATTTGATGCCTGCAACACATTTAAAAAGCTAGGACAGGGGCAAGAAAAGACTGGGAAAGTTAAGGAATACTCAAAAAACACATTTTTGGAACATTCTATAGGTGAACAGGTTAATTGGAAACAGGGGAGTGTCATGATTGGGTATAAAAGCAGCATCATCCCCAAAAGGTTCAGTTGTTCACAAGCAAGGATGGGGCGAGGTTCACCACTTTGTGAACAACTGTGTGGGCAAATAGTCCAAAAGTTTAAGACCAATGTTCCACCATGTACAACTGCAAGGAATTTAGGGATTTCATTATATACAGTCCATGATATCATCAAAGTCATGATCAGGTGAGCGCGCACTCCCCCTCCCTTCCTGCAAGACTTTCCCTGGCTCCGCAGGCAATCACCACACCTGCATGATTAGACGCACCTGCTACCTCTTCCCTGCCAACACTAAAAAGGGCCAATTTGTGAATGCTCCAGCGCTGGCTCGTTGGGCATACTGCCTCTAACAAGCAAGTAAGTTTATATCCATTCTCTGAGGAACAAAATTAATTCCTCTTCTCCTCTCTTCCTCTTTCAGGTTGCTGCCATCTTCGTGGTGTGTCTCCGGTGTTCGTTGTGCACTCACCTGCCCCATCATTATCATCACCACTTCAGCTGCCTATTCCGCCCGGTCAGACACCTCACCCAGCTCCATCCCTGTCTACCAGCATCCTGTTTTGGTTCGCCGTTTTTATGCTGGGTCCCACTGCCAGACTCCCTGCTTTTCCCATGTAAGTGCTGTCCTATTTTTCCCTTACCAGTCTCCCTCCTTGTCTAATCCGCTCTCGTCTCCCCTTACAGGCTGGGTCTTCCTCTGGCGAGTGGCGTCTTTCATTAACTAAGCCTCCTTTTTGAATCAATAAAATTTGATTACTCAGCTTCTCTGTATTCATCGTGTGTCTTCTATGGTGTCGTTCCCTGCACGTGATCTGCTCATTATTGCCAATTATGACACAAAGACTCAGAGAATCTGAAGAAATTTCTGCATGCAAGTGACAAGACCGAAAACCAACACTGAATGCCTGTGACCTTTGATCCCTCAGGTGGTACTGCATTCAAAACTGACATCATTCTATAAAGATATTACCATGTGAGCTCAGGAACACTAAGAAAAACCACTTTCAGTTAACACAGTTCATTGCTACATCTACAAGTGCAAGTTAAAACTCTGCCATGCAAAGTGAAAACCATAGTGTATATCAACTACACCCAGAATCACTGCTGGTTGCTTTAGGTCCGAGCTCATCTGAGATGGACTGACGCAAAGCTTAAAAGTGTGCTGTGGTCTGACAAGTCCACATTTCAAATGTTTTTAGAAATCATGGACATTGTGTCCTCCGGGCTAAAGAGGAAAAGGACCATCCAGATTGTTATCAGCGTTAAAGTCAAAAGACAGCATCTGTGATGATATGGGGGTGTTTAGTGCCCATGGCATGGGTAACTTGCACACCTGTGAAGGCACCATTAATGCTGAATGGTACATACAGGTTTTGGAGCAACATATGCTGCCATCCAAGCAACATCTTTTTCAGGGACATCCCTGCTTATTTCAGCAAGACAATGCCACGCCACATTCTGCACATGTTATAACAGCATGGCTTCGTAGTAAAAGAGTATGGGTACTAGACTGGCCTGCCTGTAGCCCAGACCTGTCTCCCATTGAAAATGTGTGGAGCATTATGAAGTACAAAATACGACAACAGAGACCCTGGACTGTTGAGCAACTGAAGTCATGCATCAAGCAAAAATGGGAAAGAATTCTCCCTACAAAGCTTCAACAATTAGTGTCCTCAGTTCCAAAATGATTACTGAGTGTTGTTAAAAGGAAAGGTGATGTAACACAGTGATAAACATGACCCTGTCCCAGCTTTTTGGAACATGTTGCAAGAATCAAATTCAAAATGATTGAATATTTAACACATAGTCTCCCCTTTGGTCTACACACCCTCCATTGGTGTTGCAGCGCTTGGATTGCTGAGGTTGAAAAATAAACTACATTTGGTCAAATTTGACCACAATGAACTTTTCATCCTATGAACTTTTCAGCCCCCACCTTGTATTTTACATCATAATAAAGCTGTTGACACACAAGTGACCTCAATTTGATATCTGTACTCATAATTTAAGGTGGGTAGAGTGGCCAGAAAAAGTTCTTCAGTTTAAAAAAACATTAAATCATTATATGAATTACTTATTATTAATCCCTCCGAAAGGAAAAAAAAAAAAAAACTTGAGTAAAAGAAAGTACCTACTAAAAACTTTACTGCACTAGTAACAACCTGTCACACATAAGACAAAATTTTCTTTTACTAGTACATCTCATAAATTATTATTATTTTAATAATTTAATGTAAAAACATTCATTTTAATATTCATCACACAAAGTGAGCTATTTTGAGCATTTTCCAAGTTTTCACAGTGATAACTTTGCTCTTTGAATTAAATTACTGAATGATGATGTTCAATTTTTTTGAGCTACACTACTGTTTGTAATGTTTTTTAATAAAACTGCAGTTTTGCAGTTTTTAAGGTTTCTCCTTAGATGTGTTAGTCAAAGAAAAATATAAGCCAACCATATGCCCTCTAATATATAATACAAATCATATATAGAAAATGTAACAAATGAAATATTTACTGAGCTAAAATAGAAAAACTGATTTCAAATCCGTTGATATTATTTCAAACCAGTGAAATAAAAGTTACTCAAAGAGTAAAACCAGATGTAATTGAGTAAAGAAGCAGGTTTTTCTTTCCAAAGTTACTCGAGTAAAAATTATGTAAAACACAAGTTTGTCAAAAAATTACTTGAGTAAATGTATTTGAATAAATGTAACTCTTGAATGCTTCTTCTTCTTCTTTTAGATTTGATTGGCGGTTGGCAACCAGCTTACAGGTGCATTACTGCCACCTACTTCACTCTCACTCTTGAATACTGACCTCAAGCCATAATGGTGAGTAAGGCTACTTCAAAATTTTGTTGATTTTATTGTGGAGCATGAGAGAAAAGTTATTATTATTAACAGATCAGTATCTCTGGATATGCATTATTAATCTCAATACTTGTGCAAAGATATGTAATTGATCAGAACAAACCTAGCCAGTGACCTGTACTGTGTTTTAATGGCACACTTGAGTTGTTGAAGTAGGGCTGATGTCAAAACAACCGTTAACATTTCAGACTGTGCAACTAACAAAATAAAAATAGATACTTGAGCTACAATCAATAACACACAGGAAATATCTCCTTACCGCACAAGTCCAATGGGCTGGTATTTGTAGAAGACACTGTAGTTTGCCCACTCATCATATAATAGCTGTGGAGACAATCAACAGCAGATTTATTTTCCTATCATGCATCAGTGAATCAAGTACATGGTATCCAATTTACTGTATCTGTGTGCTTGTCATGAGTGAATTATGACACTTGTCATGTCCACTCATTCACTACATAGTGTCCTGCATTTGTGTTCGCTCCCATTCAAACTACAGTGGGTATAAAAAGTCTACACAGCCCTGTTCAAATGCCAGGCTTTTGTAATGTAAAAAAAAAAGAGACCAAAAGAAATCATTTCAAAACTTTATCCACCACTATTGTGACCTATAACCTGGACAACCCAACTAAAAAAACAAACTGAAATCTTATAAAAAATAAAATAAAAAAATAAAAAATAAAAACTTACAATAACCTGGCTGGATAAATATGCGCATGCTGTTATAACTGGGGATGTGGCTGTGTTCAGAATTAACCAATCACATTCAAACTCATGTTAAATGGGAGCCATCACGCACCTGCCACCATTTAAAGTGCCTCTGATTAACCCCAAATAAATTTCAGCTGTTCTAGTAGGCTTTTCCTGACATTTTGTTAGTCACATCTTACAGCACAAGCAATGGTCCGCAGAGCTCCCAAAGCATCAGAGGGATCTCATTGTTCAAAGTTATCAGTCAGGAGAAGGGTACAAAAGAAATTCCAAGACATTAAAGATTCCATGGAAAACAGTGAAGACAGTCATCAAATGGAGAAAATATGGCACAACAGTGACATTACCAAGAACTGCACGTCCCTCCAAAATTGATTAAAAGACGAAAAGAAAACTGGTCAGGGAGGCTGCCAAGAGGCCGACAGCAACACTGAAAGAGCTGCAGGAATTTCTGGCAAGTACTGGCTGTTTAGTACACGTGACAACAATCTCCCATCTAGGGTGGGGAGACGGAAGCCTTATCTTACAAAGAAAAACATCCAAGCCTGGCTACATTTTGCAAAAACACATTTGAAATCTCCCAAACGCATGTGGGAAAATGTGTTATGGTGTGATGAAACTAAGATTGAACTTTTTGGCCATAATTCCAAAAGGCATATTTGGTGCAAACACAACACTGCTCATCACCAAAAGAACACCATACCTACAGTGAAATATGGTGGTGGTACCATCATGCTTTGAGGCTGTTTTTCTTCAGCTGGAACTGGGGCCTTAATCAAGGTGGAGGGAATAATGAACAGTTCCAAATACCAGTCAGTGTTGACACAAAACCTTCAGGCTTCTGCTAGAAAACTGAAGATGAAGAGGAACTTCATCTTTCAGCATGACAATGACCCAAAACACACATCCAAATCAACAAAAGAATGGCTTCACCAGAAGAAGATTAAAGTTTTGGAATGGCCCAGCCTGAGTCCAGACCTGAATCCAATTGAACATCTGTGGGGTGATCTGAAGAGGGCTGTGAACAGGAGATGCGCTCACAATCTGACAGATTTGGAGCGTTTTTGCAAAGAAGAGAGGGCAAATATTACAACATCAAGATGTGCCACACTGATAGACTCCTACCCAAAAAGACTGAGTGCTGTAATAAAAGCCAAAAGTACTGCAACAAAGTATTAGTTTAAGGGTGTGGTTATTTAAGCAACCAGGTTATTGTGAATTTTTTATTTTTTACTTTTCCCCTTAAAAGATTTCAATTTGTTTTTCAATTGGGTTGTACAGGTTATAGGTCACATTAATGGTGGAAAAAAGTTTTGAAATGATTTATCTTGGTCTCATTTTTTTACATCACAAAAATCTGGCATTTGAACAGGGGTGTGTAGACTTTTTATATCCACTGTACACTATGTAGTGAAGAAGTGGACATGAGAACAAAAATTTCACGATACATGGCCCCATTCATTCTTTCCTTTACACGGATCAGTCGTCCTGGTCCCTTTGCAGAAAAACAGCCCCAAAGTATGATGTTTCCACCCCCATGCTTCACAGTAGGTATGGTGTTCTTTCTCCTCCAAACATGACAAGTTGAGTTTTTACCAAAAAGTTATATTTTGGTTTCATCTGACCATATGACATTCTCCCAATCCTCTTCTGGATCATCCAAATGCTCTCTAGAAAACTTCAGACGGGCCTGGACATGTACTGGCTTAAGCAGGGGGACACGTCTGGCACTGCAGGATTTGAGTCCCTGGCGGCGTAGTGTGTTTCTGATGTAGTCTTTGTTACTTTGGTCCCAGCTCTCTGCAGGTCATTCACTAGGCCCCCCATGTGGTTCTGGGATTTTTGCTCACCGTTCTCGTGATAATTTTGACCCCACGGGGTGAGATCTTGTGTGGATCCCCAGATCGAGGGAGATTATCAGTGGTCTTGTATGTCTTCCATTTTCTAATAATTGCTCCCACAGTTGATTTCTTCACACCAAGCTGCTTACCTATTGCAGATTCAGTCTTCCCAGCCTGGTGCAGGTCTACAATTTTGTTCCTGGTGTCCTTTGACAGCTCTTTGGTCTTGGCCATAGTGGAGTTTGGAGTCTGACTGTTTGAGGTTGTGGACAGGTGTCTTTTGTACTGATAACGAGTTCAAACAGGTGCCATTAATACAGGTAACGAGTGGAGGACAGAGGAGCCTCTTAAAGAAGAAGTTACAGGTCTGTGAGAGCCAGAAATCTTGCTTGTTTGCAGGTGACCAAATACTTATTTTACTGAGGAATTTACCAATTAATTCATTAAAAATCCTTCAATGTGATTTTCTGGATTTTTTTTTCTCATTTTGTCTCTCATAGTTGAGGTATACCTATGATGAAAATTGGAGACCTCTCTCATCTCCATCATAAAGTTCGCAGATGACACCACGGAGATTGGATTCATCAGGGACAACGACGAGTCAGATTACAGGGCAGAGGTTGAGCACTTGGCTACTTGGTGCGCTGACAATAACCTGCTCCTTAACACCAGCAAAACCAAGGAGCTCATAGTGGACTACAGGAAGGAGAGGGAAGAGACACATGACCCCATCCATATCAGTGGCATAGCTGTTGAACGTGTCCCCAGCTTCAAATTCCTGGGGACCCACATCTCGGAGGACCTGTCCTGGTCAGTTAACACCACCAGCCTGATCAAGAAGGCCCATCAGTGCCTCTTCTTCTTGAGGACATTGAAGAAGAACCATCTGTCAACTGACATCCTGGGCAACTTCTACCGCTGCGTGATAGAGAGCACCCTGACCAACTGTATCACACTCTGGTATGGGAGCTGCTCTGTAGCTGACCGCAAGGCGCTGCAGCGGGTGATGAAAACCGCCCAACGCATCACAGGGACTCCACTTCCAGCTATAGAGGACGTCTACAGGAAAAGATGTCTGCGCCGGGCACGCAGCATTCTTAGGGACTCCAACCATCCTGCTCATGGACTGTTCCAGCTTCTCCCCTCCAGAAGACGTTTCAGAAGCCTTCGGACTAGAACCAGCAGGTTTAGGAACAGTTTCTTTCCAACAGCTGTCACGCTATTGAACTTAGTTCCCCGCTGACTCTCTTACAATCATCTTTTACCATCCTCACCTGTACATAACTGCATAACTACATAACTACATCTAACTTATTGCACATTATTTGCACATAACAGTACTTTTAACTTTCTGCACTGCTGCATATATTTGCATATATTTGCTTAAATTGCACATACTGTTAATTACCGTATATACTGCACTGCTGTCCTTTGCACTTCTGATTGGATGCTAAACTGTGTTTCGTTACCTTGTATTCATACATGTGTAATGACAATAAAGTTGAATCTAATCTAATCTAATCTAATCTTTTAAATGGGAGAACTTGCACAACTGGTGGCTGACTAAATACTTTTTTGCCCCACTGTATCTCATCTGTTCTCTCTTTCCTAATCTTTGTGCTCTGTGCCATGTCATTGTCATTTTATCAGTCCCTGATAAAGTTCTGTGCACATGATTCAGGTTGAGCAGTTTGGAAATAAAGTGAGGCAAATCGGAGTCCTTGCCATAGCAGCTGCTAGTAACGTCTTTTCCAGGTTAATTTGAGTCCATGGAATGTTATCAGCAGGGGGGTAAAGTTTAATGAGAAGAATCAGTAACATACTAGCAACTGCAAGCTAACCAGACAATAACCGTGGGACACTAACCCATGCTAAGTTAAATAAAATAAACCAGATAAATGTTTCAATGTGTTTAACAGGTTTTTTGGAGTCAATTCACCACAATAGCTATGCTACACTAAGCTAACCAGGCAAACAAACAACTACAAACACTGATTATAAAAATGATCAAAATGTGAAATATGACATCAATATACTAAAAATTTTGCATTCATCCATCCATTTTCTACTGCTTTTCTGGGGATCCGGGTCGTGGAGGCAGCAGCTCAAGCAGAAAAGCCCAGACTTCCCTCTCCCCAGCCACCTGCTCCAGCTCTTCAGAGAGGATACCAAGACGTTCCCAGGCCAGCTGGGAGACAGTCTCTCCAGCGAGTCCTGGGTCTGCCCCGGGGTCTCCTCCCAGTGGGACGTGCCCAAAGCACCTCAAGTGGGAGGCGTCCAGGAGGCACCCTGATCAGATGCCCATACCACCTCAACTGGCTCCTTTCAATGTGGAGGAGCAGCGGTTTTACTCTGAGTCTCTCTTAGATGACTGAGCTTATCTGCTTAGGTAAAGTGCATAGTTGGGATAGGATATAAAAATCAGTATATGGTATGTTTATCAAAAGTATGTGTATATGAGAAGGTAAATAATTCTTTCTAGAAGGGTTGGTCTACTCCTGCTGCCTGGAGAAGACCAAGCCTTCAGAGCCTTTTGATCATTACCCAGAGTAAGAGGGTAGGACCATAGATTGACTGGGAAATTGACAGCTTTGCCTTAGAGCTCAGCTGCCCCTTCACCACAACAGAACGATACAACATCCACATCACTGCAGATGCTGCTCCATTCTTCTCTCACTTGGGAATCAGACCCCGAGATACTTGAACTCCTCCACTGTGGAGGAGTACTAAAAATAAAACTTTAAATGTTATTTACAATATGTACAAGTGAAAGGGAATAAATTGATTTATAATGTTGGGAAAGCCCTGTGTTGTAAGCAAAATATTGCTTGGCTTTGACCAGAAATAAAGTGACCAGCAGTGCAGAAGGCCCAATCATGTCACACTAACCTGTGCAAGAGGTTTGTTAGATTACCACAGCCTCTCCCCTGAAGCACATTATTAAAGACTGTCCTGCATCTTAGTATGACGCTAAAATCAAAGCACAATTCTGGTGGCTGCCGGTGGTACCCCTCAGCCTGCTGACATTAAGAGCACTGGCTGGCTGAATTTTGGTTCACAGCCACCGGAAATCAAAGTTACCCAAGAGGGTTCATAGATGCAACTATGGGATCAATATGAAAAGCCTACGTCACAAGTTATCTGAGATCAAGGTTGGAAAAAGCTAGAACTATGGCAATGATGGACAACTTTGGTGGTAGTGAGGGCCACAATTTTTTTTCCTCACTTCCCAAGGGCCAGATTGACATGTAAACCTTCCGTGGGAGGGGATATTTTCTTCAAAGTCAAAGTTTCACAATTAAAACTGAAAATGCAAATGAAAATAAAAGCTACTCAGTGTTTATCATATTAAAATTAAAATTACTAGTAAAATTATATCATGAACTAATTTTTAAAACTCTCCACCAAAATGATGAGCAAAGAGAAATTCTGGATGGTAATTAACAAAAAAGCCAAGAAGAAAAGGGAAAATTATGATGAAAAAAATGTTTTTAAAATATTAGAAGAATATGATCAAAGTAAAACATAGTTTTACTGATAAATATGCCACATTTCTGGTTTAAATTAGCCATTTTTTTTCCCAAATCTATATTTTATTTTGGTATTAGATGTTCAAGCATCTACTGATGAATCTGCATCAATTTATTTACAAATTTATAACTTTTTTAGTGAGTTTTTCTGTCGTCAATTTGCTGTTTCTTATATAAATTTGCCTTTCAAATTTAAAAGGCAAACTTTTGAAACGTGTTCCTGTAAATCCACCTCAGTGAGGCGCTGTAGCATTTACTGTTGTTTAAAAGCAGCCTGCTCTACATTTACTGCTGTTGACAGCCTATTAATGCGGTCTCAGCATGCAACACATACATACACGCCTTAAAAGACGTACTCCGGAGCACACTACTCTCTCTATCTGTGGCTCCCTCACTCTTGCTCAACCACACACATGGCACCTAGGTTTCGATTAGAGCTTCCTCTGCTGGCAGACTCTATAACTGCATTTAAGAATGCACTTCCAAATATGTTCAAACAGGATATAAATAAATAATTAATTTTTGGAAATGGACTGGCAGGCCGCACTGGATGATATTGGGGGGCCGCATGCAGCCCATGGGCTGCCAGTTGCCCATCCCTGAACTATGGTATGAGTGTGAAATATGCACGTCACTCCCTTTCTGAGGTATCATGTTTACAATGTTTTTGGAAAACCTGATCTGTGACCTTGACCTTGAGTTCAAGGTTGCCCAAATTCAAACTGGTCTGAGAGTTGTCATAGATACAGCTGTGGCACAAATATCAAAAGTCTCCCTCACTTCCTTTTCAAGTTATCATGCATACAAGAGTTAAGGAAACTCTGACCTCTGACCTTGACCTCAAAAAACTCAAACCCTGAGATACAACTATGGTGTTGATTTGAAGATTCTACATCATTACTCCATTGGCCTTTTAGAGTCTGAGGGGTAAAAACCAACAAACAATCCTAATGAGCAGCCACTGTCAAAGTAAATGTGTGTCATTCCCTTAATTTTACCATTTCCACAGGAGTATCCATAATGTACTGATACAAGTCAACAAGCAGCATGGCTATGGATTACTGATTTACTGACATTAAATATTCTACTTTAAGCTTTTCTTTGTGTGAGCATTTTAATTTAGTTTTTTTTTTAGTATATATATATATATATATATATATATATATATTTTACCTTTCTGTCATTGGGTTCTGCAGTCTCCTCTCTAACTTCTCCCTGAAGAAGAAGTAAAAATGCATCAGTGTACGCCAAACCTTAGGGCTACAGGCTAACAGGTTGACTGAGGTGGAATACTCCAGGGGAAACACAAAAGTAGTAAATCATCATTTTCTTGTGACTCTGACACCTTTAAAACCTCAAAAAGACATTGACAGGAGGGTGGATTCATGCCCGAGGTGGGGACTTGAGTCGCACTTGAGTCACATATACGTACAAGGAATTTGCTTTAGAAATAAAAGTCAGGTGGTTTTTACTGTTAAAACAACACAGATAATCAGATCTGTGAAACATGACCGTTTCTCAAGACAAGAACTGTCAATTTTTGGCAACATGCAGATGTTGAATCTATAATTGTCGTGAACCGAACCTGTGTTTCCTGTGGGCTCGGTTCTGATCATTCCTGCTGGCTCAGGCAGTGGGTTTATCATGTGGTGTTATGTTTTGATTTCATGTTGTTTTCATGTCTGTGTATGGTTTCTGTTCCTGCCTATAGCTGCCGCTCTAGCCTGTCCAGCCACGCCCCCTCTTTCTCTGACAGTCAGCTGTTCGCCCCGGTAATTATCTTTTCTGCGCCTCTCCCAGGTGTTCTCAATTGTTTGGCCAGTGGTGTCTATACTTAAGCGGCTCCTCGCTACACAAACACCGCTGGACCATTATTCGCGTTAGATGGTAGTTCTCCGCCGTCTAACCGTCATGTCTCCAAAAGGACTGTTTTCTGTGTGTGCTCGCTGGGACACTGTGACTATTCGGACTCCCCCCTCACTGTGAGTAACTGCAGTGCTTCTGTTCACCGCTGTGCTGCTACGTTTTCCGCAGCGTTTCCCCCTGTGCAGCACAGCCGCTACACTCTGGCTGACTGCCCAGTGAATCCTCCGGTGTGTGTGTTGGGCGTCCTGAAGGACTCTTAGGTGTACCCAAGCTGTCTTGTCTTTTGTATATTCATTTTTGTGTTAATAAATGTGTTTGGTGTAACTCAGCACTTAAATCCATTCGTCCTTTTTCTCCTGCTCCGTGTGCTATGGATAAGTGCACGGGGCACGGGGAGCTTATGACAGAATGGTCCAGCCATTTAAAAGGATTTAGTGAGTTACACCCACACAAATCATTTTTTCATTTTTTGGACTGTGTAGCGGCATGAAATAATAAGGAGCGAACTGAAAGTTTTTAAGGGAGTTTATTAATCATACCGCCATCACGAGAACTCACTCCAGCGCCGTGCATGCGCGCCAGAGCGAGCCCGGAGGCTCTCCTCAGCAGATACAGGCAATGCGTGTAGTCAGAAGTGGTGGTCAGAGAGAGAGAGTTACAGAGCAATGCAGTTTTTATACCCCACTACAGACAATGCATTCACAGCAGTAGGTATGGACATTTGCATTTGAGAGTCACACATAACAATAGGAAGATTACTGGCCGGAATTCGCCTCTGCTCCGGAGCTGTAGGACAAAAGAGGTTACAAGGCACATCAACATATTGTTATCAGTCCATAGATCACGCTGCTACGTTAATTGCTCCAGCTGAGCGCTCTGCTTGTCCCAGTATGTTGTGGGGGTTACCCATACACTCCCCCCCAGAGGGCTCAGCGGGAAGCTGAGGCCTCGATAGTCCGGCTTTGGGAGCGAGCTGCGGGGGAAAGCTCGCTGCAGGCAGCGGTGGAGGGAGGGGGGGTGGGGGTAGCAAGTGCCGGCCCGGGACGGCGAAATTGTCTGGGCCGCGCAAAAATTGCCTGTGGATCCGCGATGTTGAGGGGCTGTCCGGTTGAATGTGTGGAGGTCCACAGCAGCTGTAAGAAGAAAAAATTAGTCACTGACTCCTCTCGCGGCCATGAAGAAAAACAGGAGCTGCAAGGCTGCATAGCGGCTGTGAGAAAAAAAGGAGCTGCAGCTGTGTGAGGGACTTGGCGTGTTGGCTTTAGGTGCGCGCGCGCAGCCCTAAAGCCCTCGGGGACAGCTGACGGCTGAATTCCCTTTGTGCGCCGTGGCTGAGACCCGTACAAAATCCTGTGAGCGAGCTGCGTGCGTGTTTCAGGTGTGTGAGCAGCCCTGAAGGTTCTGTGTGCAGTGGCAAAGGACGATGGCGGTCTGTGGAGCTGTTATTGTCCCGTGCATGGTGCGCCGTCCTCGTAACCCCCCTGTGTGCGTGCGGGGTTCGGTGCTTGGCAGGTCCGCTGTAGAGGCGAGTCAGGGTCAGGGAGCTTGCTGGAGATCAGCGTAGTCGGCGCCGATGGTCATCCCTGTTCAGGTTGTTGCTGTAGTTCGGTCATGGTGCGTTCAGGTCCACGCACTGCGTTCTCCGTCAGCCCTGGAGGTCGCCGTCGTGGAGAGAGGACGAGGTGCGTGCGCTCTCGTGTGGAGGAGCTGTGAGAGCGGCCGGTCCCAGCGTGGATGTGCAGATCTCAGGCGTGCAGATCTCACCATGAAGCTTCCTGCAGCTTTCCCGGTCGTGGGTGATCTCCGGAGAGTTTCGCCTGGTGGTGGCTCTGCGTCGAGGTCTCCCTGTAGCAGAAGGGAGGGCAGATCATTTGCGTCAGGCTGCTGCGTTCGCTTGTCGTCGGAGAATCACCGCCGGGTGCTGCGTTCGTTGTCAGCGTGTTCTTTTCTTGGTCGGGTCACCAGTGTGGCTGTCCAGACCAGAAGGTTGCGTTGCACAAAGCGTGTGCTTTCTCGGGGTCACCAGTGTAGCGGCATGAAATAATAAGGGGCGAACTGAGAGTTTTTAAGGGAGTTTATTAATCATACCGCCATCACGAGAACTCACTCCAGCACCGTGCAAGCGCGCCAGAGCGAGCCCGGAGGCTCTCCTCAGCAGATACAGGCAATGCGTGTAGTCAGAAGTGGTGGTCAGAGAGAGAGAGAGTTACAGAGCATATGCAGTTTTTATACCCCACTACAGACAATGCATTCACAGCAGTAGGTATGGACATTTGCATTTGAGAGTCGCACATAACAATAGGAAGATTACTGGCCGGAATTCGCCTCTGCTCCGGAGCTGTAGGACAAAAGAGGTTACAAGGCACATCAACATATTGTTATCAGTCCATAGATCACGCTGCTACGTTAATTGCTCCAGCTGAGCGCTCTGCTTGTCCCAGTATGTTGTGGGGGTTACCCATAGACTGTCTCGTTTTCACTCACCTGCTTTCCGGGCACGATGTCTGAGCTGCTGTAGACGGAGCTGCATTCGCTTTGTCTGCTGGAGGACATACTTTCGCGAATGCTGGATCCCTGTTTACTCGGGACAGCTCGATGGGCTCGGGACGCGGCGGTGAGAGTAATGAATCGGGATAGCCTGAGGGACCATCTGGAGGCGACCAAGATTCTCTGGGATATTTTTGCTGTGCCATGTGAGGGGTCGGGTGAGAAGCTCCCAGCGCTCAAGCCCCGCACGGCTACGCCGCCTTCGTTCCCTGATACTCTGGAGTTCATCGACCTTGATTACTTGTGGACGGATGGTGTGCTCAGAATCCCGGACTGTCTGGTGCTCCAACCGTCCGCGAGGAGAAGGAAGCCCCCCTCGTCTTCGGCGGCCGTCATCGCTCCAGTCACCGAGAGGTCCTCCAAGATTGTTCCGGCTACGCCCACTTCCGCGTCATCGGAGCCAGCATCTCCACAATCCTTTGAAGGAGTCAGTGACACAGAGAAGGGTGACTGCCAACTGTCTGCAGCTGTCAACATTGGGAACTGGGATGACAGGCAAGTGTTTTTTCATTTCACTCAATCTAATTACAAACCTTGTCTGTCTCCCGAGGGAGAGGCCCAGTTTCAGCAGTCCGCTGGGTCCTCCCCTCCAGCTGCAGATATTAATTCACTTTTTCGCCTCTCCGTGTCTCCTGCTATTCTCCCTGAGGGCCTATTGGCCCAAGGTCAGGGCCATCAGACGGGGGAGGAGCCAGCGGCCTCTGATCTTTTCCCGGAGCCAGCATGGAGAGGCTCCCCTGCAGCCACGCCGGAGGAATCCCCATCGTTGGAGCCGCTGCAGGAGGAGCATAGGACTGATGCTACCATCTCACCTGCTGTGGAGGCTGTTGCCACGGAGTGGGAACCTGAGCTGGACTTCCTGGAGGCCGGGCCCGAGTCTTCATCGTTGGGATTGACGCTGGAGTCAGTCCATATAAAGAGGAGGCGCGTGCGCTGTAGGAAGCCCCGAGCTTCGCCTGCGGCAGCTCAGCTTCCTTCTCCAACATCACGGCCTGCTCCATCTGCTGAGGAGAAGGAGAAATCTGCTGCGGAGCCGCTGGTTGCTTCCAAGGTGTCACCTGCACCCGTCTCCTCCACAACTTTTACCTCCGCCAATGTGGGGGCTGCAGTTTCTCTCCCGGATTCCTCTACCCCTGTGCCTGTTTTGGAAGTTTCTCCTCTGCATATAGAGGAGCTCTGGGCCGCCGTGGACAGGGAGGAGGAGAGAAGTGTTTCTGGCACCGCTGGAGACATCGAACACCAGGAGAACAGGTAAATTCCTTTTCGTTCTATCTCTTTTGTTGATGAACAATTTTGCCTGTTCCCTGGTCAAGAGACTCAGGGCCCGCAGTCCCCTGAGTTCTCCCCACCAGCGGCATGTGACAATCCCTCAAATGTCCTCTCCGTGTCCTCTTTGTGTGCTTTGGTGAATTTGCCAGGTCCCAAACAGAGTCTCCAGGCAGAAGAGGAGCCCGAGGCCCTGGAGGATCCTGTCCCAGGGTCGGTGGAGAGGTAGCCCCCAGCCACCATGCTGGATCGGCCACTGGCGTGGGGAACATCGCCTGGGGGCCTTGAAACTGAGACCACCATTATGCCCGCTGTGGGGACCACCGCAGCTGAGTCATCCCCTGGACCAGACCCCCAGCCGACGGGATCCGGACCGTCATTGCCGACTGTGTTGGAGTCCTGGATGGCGGTAGAGCTCAAGCACAGGCAAGTTATCTCTCCAGTAGTTCAATTGCCTTTGATTAAGAGATCTTGTCTGGCTCTTGGGGACGAGAGTCGGGTGCGGCTCTCGGCCGCACCTGGGCTCCCCTCTCCGGGCTCTGCCGCTGCCGGTGACCCTAACCTTTCCTTCTCTCCCATGCCTGTTGCGCCCCTCACTAGGGTCACCGGGGAGGAGCCGCCATCACCAGGGTTGCCTACTGACGACGATGGGGCGTCGGCGGCCCCGGAGGAGATCGACGGGGGCACAGCACTGGGCGCGACGATGGAGGCTATGCACCCCAAATCGTAGGAGTCCTGGACAGCAGTGGAGCCCAAGTTCAGGCAAGTGTGCTCCATTATATCAGTACCTCAGATGTTAATGTCACACTGCCCAACTCATGGCGAGGACGGCCCGGGGCAGCTCGTTGTAGCCCTTGGGGTCGCCTCACCGGGCTCTGCCGCTGCCAGTGACCCTGACCTGGTCTCTTTTTCTCTCCCTCTGGGGTTGGAGCCCCCTGCCAGGGTTGCCGGAGAGCAGCTGACCTCGCCGGAAGTTGCTGAGGATCGGGATCCAGCGCCAGGTGGCGTTAAGAGCACCACCTCCCTCGCTGGAGAGGTCACCATGGGAGCAATGAGGGCCCTGATGGAGGTCACCGCTGGTGCAACGGTGCTCCGACCGGAGCCCATCGCGAGTGCAGCCACGTCCCAGACCAGGACCGTCGTGGGTGCAGCTCTGGCACAATGGGGGTCCACCGTGGGTGCAGCAGAGCCTCAGCCGGAGGTTACTGTGGGTGCAGCAGAGCCTCAGCCGGAGGTCACCCAGTTGCAGCAAGGCTGCAACTGGGTGACCACTGCACTGCACCCACGATGGACTCCAGTCCATCGTGGGTGCAGTGGAGCTGGTCCGGTCAGGGGCCATTGTGGGTGCAGCGGAGCTGGCCCAGTTGGAGTCCACCGCGGGTGCAGCTGGGTCCCAAGCCGGGATCCCCGAGGATGCTGTGGATCACCATAAGGACGCCATGGTCCCCTTCTCCTCCTGGTCCTATGTCATGGGGGTTCCCTCCCTTCAGTCCGGTCACCCACCAGTAAGCTTCCCGGTAGGCAGGCCTCCTCCTGCCTCACCCCGTCGGCCCTGATGGACTAACAATGCTGGCCGACCACCTGAGGGACTGAGTCTCTGGGACAGATGGCCCATGTTCTCCGGCTGGCCACCAGACTGGGTTCGCTGAACTGCCTGCTGGGCCTGGCACTCAGGGCGGCCCCCCGAGCCTCCACGTCTTTGGATTTGGGGGGGGGGGGAGTTAATTGTGGACCCTGGGCGGGGTATTGTGTTACCTCACTTTCCTGTTCCCCCTACCTCCCGCCCGGGTTCATGTGTTATTGTTGTGCCTGTTGGGGTTGGTGGTGGTGGTGGTGGGTTCTTTCCTTTTGATGTTACCGTGGGTGTCTGGTATCCACCACTAGAAGGAGGGGCTCTGTCATGAACTGAACCCGTGTTTCCTGTGGGCTCGGTTCTGATCGTTCCTGCTGGCTCAGGCAGTGGGTTTATCATGTGGTGTTATGTTTTGATTTCACGCTGTTTTCATGTCTGTGTATGGTTTCTGTTCCTGCCTGTAGCTGCCGCTGTAGCCTGTCCGGCCACGCCCCCTCTTTCTCTGACAGTCAGCTGTTCGCCCCTGTAATTATCTTTCCTGCGCCTCGTCCAGGTGTTCTCAATTGTTTGGCCAGCGGTGTTTATACTTAAGTGGCTCCTCGCTACACAAACACCGCTGGACCATTATACGCATTAGATGGTAGTTCTCCGCCATCTAACCGTCACGTCTCCAAAAGGACTGTTTTCTGTGTGTGTTTGCTGGGACGCTGTGACTACTCGGACTGCCACCTCACTGTGAGTAACTGTAGTGTTTCTGTTTGCCGCTGTGCTGCTACGCTTTCCGCAGCATTTCCCCCTGTGCAGCACAGCCGCTACACTTTGGCTGATTGCCCAGTGAATCCTCCGGTGTGTGTGTGTGTGTGTGTGTGTGTGTGTGTGTGTGTGTGTGTGTTGGGCGTCCTGAAGGACTCTTAGGTGTACCCAAGCTGTCTTGTCTTTTGTATATTCACTTTTGTGTTAATAAATGTGTTTGGTGTAACTCAGCACTTAAATCCAGTCGTCCTTTTTCTCCTGCTCCGTGCGCTATGGATAAGCGCACAGGGAGCTTATGACAATAATGGAAACTCACTATGTTTTTATTGCATTTCATCATCGTGTTTAAATATCCAACTGCAGTTCTGTTACTAAATGCTAATAGGTAAAGGATAATGGATAATAAATACTTTAAATTCTTTAGATATTACATCTATAATTGAGACCTGACTTGGACTTGCATAAATAAAATCAGCGTTACCAGGGTACTGTTACTACTTACATCATGAAGGGGATAAGCTGCAGTATATACCCCACTACCAAGGAGACTTGTGATGCCTACAGAGGGAACATAGATGCAGGTGTTACTATGAATTCACCATCTTTACAGAATATTCTTTGTGTGACCACAGCAGAGAAAATGCAAGGTGAGGACTCTATCATCAAAGTAGCATCTCTGGCAGACTTTCAGATTTATTTATTTATTTTTTACATTTAGTCTGAAATCTGGTTACTGCTATCCAGGTGTGCTGTCGGTGTGATATTCTACAAT
This sequence comes from Pholidichthys leucotaenia, assembly GCA_020510985.1. Classification (NCBI taxonomy): domain Eukaryota; kingdom Metazoa; phylum Chordata; class Actinopteri; order Cichliformes; family Pholidichthyidae; genus Pholidichthys; species Pholidichthys leucotaenia. The sequence goes on along the minus strand of CM035840.1, from coordinate 212,470,861 downwards.
GTTCTGCTAGACTGACTGTTTCACATCTACACAAATGCCAACACTCGAGGTTTAATCATGCAACTCCCTAGTTGTAGCCCGAGCTCACAAAAATGTGTATAAGTTCCATGATTACCCTCCATTACAGAATGTGTAATCTATACAGAAATCAAAATTATTCAACCTCCACTGAAAATCAGGTTTATTGGCAAAATGTACAAACTAGCAGCTGTTTGCAATAAAGAAATCAAACAAGATCAATTTAAATAGCTCAACACAACTAATATTACAAGTGGTTTCTCCAAATTCAACACAAAATTCCACTTTTAATGACTACTGCAGTCTCAAAAATATTCAACCCCTTCATGACAAGCATCTTTAGTACTTAGTAGAGCATCCTTTTGCTGTTATGACCTGCTGTAAATGTGATGCATATCCAGACACCAGCTTCTGGGAGCGTTCTTGAGGAATCTTAGCCCATTCCTCATGGGCAAAGACCTCTAGTTCACTGATATTCTTGGGTTTGTATGCTGCAACTGCCTTTTTCAAATCCCACCAGAGATTTTCAATGGGGTTCAAGTGAAGTGACTGTGATGACCAGTCTAGTATCTTCCAGGATTTCTTCTGAAACCAAACCTTGGTGGACTTTCAGGTATGCTTGGGATCATTGTCCTGTTGGAGGGTCCAATGACGCCCAAGCTTCAGTTTCCTCAGAGAGCATGACATTTTCTCCCAGGATTTCCTTAAATTTGATTGAATCCATCTTGCCCTCCACACACTGCAGGTTTCCAGGGCCAGAGGAAGCGAAGCAGCCCCAGAGCATCACTGAGCCACCGCCATGCTTCACTAACAGTAACAGTAGGCAGGGTGTTCTTTTCGGCATATGTTTCAATGTCCCTCCACACATCACGCTGATTCACAGGAATGAAAAGTTCCAGTTTTGTTTCATTGCTCCACAGAACAGAATCCCAAAACTTCTTTTGCTTATTTATATAGTTTTGAGCAAATTGGAGTCAACTTATTGGTCCTATGGTTTGGTTTCAGAAGAAGTCCTGGAAGATACTACAGTGGCCATCACAGTCACCTGACTTAATCCCCACTGAAAATCTCTGGTGGGATTTGAAAAAGGTGTTTGCAGCACACAAACCCAAGAATATTGGTGAACTGAAGCCCTTTGCCCATGAGGAATGGACTAAGATTCCTCAAGAATTCTGCCAGAAGCTGGTGTCTGGCTATGCATCACATTGGCAGCAGGTCATAGCAGTAAAAGGGTGCTCTACTAAGCACTAAAGATGCTTGTCATGATGGGGTTTGCTGAATTTGAAACTGCAATAGTCATTAAAAGTAGCATTTTGTGTAGAATTTGGAGAAACCACTTGTAATATTAGCTGTGCTGAACTATTTAAATTGTTCTTGTATGCATTAGTGTTTCATCAAAGTAAATGCTGAAAAAGACACTGGTGAAGTGGATGTATGCAGAGTTGGTAACATGATCTTCTATAGATGTAATCAGACTCCAGATTACCCCTTTGATAAAAAGAGTCTGGAAATGGACTGTCATTGTTGTTGCAATAATAAAACTACGACAATGCCTTATCAAACCAGAAAACATGGATTTGTCATGGTGTGAGCCCTGGCAGGGCAGAGAGCAGGACTCAGATGCGAAGCGAGTGTTTACCATAATTTATTAAATACAAAAACAGCTCAGAAGCTGAAACAAAAAGTAAGCGAGACTTGACAGCCAGACATTCAAAGACTAGGGTCCAGGCAAGGCAGACAGGAGCGTGTTTGAAACGCCAAAATGTCAAATGATGCAGCACCCAGCTGAGGGGCTGCATTCTTTGAATATGGCAGACACTGATTACCAGAGACACAAAACAGCCGTTGACTAATCAGGAAATAAACGAGGCATGAAACAAGCTAGAATATGGTGGAAATAAACACACATGAACTATCAAAACACAGAGTTATGAACCAAGCAAGGATAAATATGAAACAAGAATATGATCATAATACAAAAACACAGAAGGGCTAAGAACAAACTAAGGTACGGCAAGGATGACAATAATAACCAAAATAGAGCCAAAATCACAATCCAAATGAACAGAGAATCATACAATATTTTAAAGCGAGGATGTGGGTTGACTCATGGCCAGTAACAAGAAAATATAATTTATAACAAGGTGAGAACATGAGCTCAACCCACAGCTTGACAGAATTATGGTTAATGACCACAGTAAAGAAACAGATCCACACTTACCCATGCTGTACTTGGCTTGGCACTTTGTTCTTTTTAATATTTCAAATACCTGAAAACAACAACAATAATAATAATAATAATAATAATAATAATAAATTTTATTTGTATAGCACTTTCCAAGGTGGGCAGCGCGGTGGCAGAGGGGTTAGCACTGCGGCAGCACAGCAACTCACCCTTGGCCGGGGGATCCTGGGTTCGATCCCAGCCCCTGACCAACAGTGATCTGTGTGGAGTTTGCTTGTTCTCCCCGTGTCTGCATGGGTTTACTCCGGGATTTCTCCGGTTTCCTCCCACATGCCAAAAACATGCAAGTTAGGTTAATTGGCATCAAACTGGGGATTCTAAATTGTCCTTAGGTATGACTGTGAGAGTGAATGGTTGTCTTTCTCTCTGTGTTGGCCCTGCGATGGACTGGCGATCTGTCCAGGGTGGACCCTGTCTCCCGCCCAAAGATCCTGGGATAGGCTCCAGTCCCCCCGCGACCCGAAAAGGATTAAGTGGAAGACGATGGATGGATGGATGGATGGACTTTCCAAGGCACTCAAAGATGCTTTACATTAGAGAGAGAAAGAAAAATTAAATCCAGTGAAATCCAGAATGTAACTTTTTTTTTTTAAATACTGCTGAATATAACATTCTTGTCGAACCAGCAAAGGTCCTATCTACATGAATATTTATAGTGCCAAAGTACTGAGTCAGGGCTGGAGAATGAACTGGCTGCACCACTCTTATTATGCTATGGGGTTTGTTTGCATTTCATTAATTTTTTTTCTCCTAGAGACTGCAACCAGGTCAACAGTTTTAGGTTGACATCTATTTTTTTTTAATTGAAAATCCACAAAAGTATTGCTGCACCAGAATGCATATCGTAAATCTTTTAAAAACGTCTACGTAAGTCATTGTAGACTGAGTACAAGTTTTTTACAGTCACACTTATTTTGGTTGGTGCTAAACCCAGACTGTAATGACCTCAGTAGAACAGTGATAAAGATTTTTCAGTCATGACCAGAAGTACTTGCACTCCTGCATTTCTGTCAGATAACACAACTTTTCTCCCAGAGAGCTGTTGCAATTACAAGTGCTTTCGTATGACCATATTTATTCCTTTTGTGTGCATTAGAAGAACACACAGAAAAGCAGAGATAAACAGCAAATCAAAGACAGAACTATGGTATCAATGTGAAACATCTGCATCATTTCCTTTATTGTTATCCTGTTTACAATGTTTTTTCTGTTACCTTGACCTAGAGTTCAGGATCACCCAAATTCAAACTCGTCTGAGATTTCTCATAGATACAGCTATGGCTTCAATATCAGAAGCCTCCGACATTTCCTTCTTGAATTACCATTGTTTGCAGGATTTAGGGAAAAACTGACCTCTGACCTCGAATTTGGACAAGGTCAACCAAATTCAAACTTGTCCAAGATTTTTCTAAAGCTACACAAATACCCTTACGAATAGCTGCAAACACCGTACAAATGATTTTTGGACCATTTTGTATGACCTTCTTCAGGTGGCTGTAGGAGAATCCAGCACTCGTAGACCATTCGTAAGTTCGTGGCCAGGTCAATGGTCTTGTCCAAGATTTCTACGAACACCCCACAGAAACCCCTCATCATAGGGCAGCTGTACAGATGCCGTAGGAACAATGTAAGAACTATGCAAGATGTTGGCCGTATGAACTAACAGAGTTACTCCCTGTCGCTCCATTAGTCAGCCTGGTTAGTTGAGCTCGCAGCTCGAGCTCCTAGTCACAATCCTCCCAAGACTACATACATGTTGTTTTCCTCTCCAGGGCTCAGCCTAGCCCTGAGGCACGTAATGTAAGTTTTCTCTAATTCTCTTGTCTGAATTCATGTTATGCTGTGTTTCTCTCCAGAGGCCCCATCCAGCTCTGAGGCATAATGTGCAATCCCAATCGTCTGGCTAGCTGTGTTTAATCTGAACTGTTCACCTGCAGTGCAGTGTTGTTTTTCTAGAGTTGGGTCCACTCTGCGGCACTGCAGGGTCATTTATCATTTGATATTTTTTGCTGGACACTTTTTGAACTGTTTGTCTTTCTGTTTAATTAACACACACTTCATCCAGCATGTGGGCTCATCTCTTTCCCTCCATGCGCCACGTAAAGGCGCACGTATATGACACCCAGTTGCTCCTGGTGGTTCAGGCCAGCACTGGTGCATGGCTGCTAGGGATGGGTGTATTGATACTCTATAATCGATACTTCGATATCAGCTGGTCGATATTTTTGGTCGATACTTTTTAAAAAATTGCGATACCACCGTGTTAATACAAAATGTGCAATTTGTTTTCACTTCTGCGAGTTTTATACATTAAATTTATGTGTGAAAAGCAGTGAAAAACCAGCCCAGGCATATTTTAGAGATGGTCTGCCGTGTCACATGATTATGGCAGCCTGTCAGATGTCAGAGCCAAAGACTCCCGCGCAGAGTGGCTCAGCAGTTGCTGTTGTACATTATTTAACAACTAAAAAAAGACAAATGAGCATTAGCTGTTCATCCATTCATTCATTCATTCATCCATTCATCTTCTTCAGCTTAATCCTTTTCGGGGGGGGGGATGGAGTCTATCCCAGCATCATTGGGCGAGAGGCAGGGTACACCCTGAAGAGATCACCAGTCCATCGCAGGGCCAACACAGAGAGGCAGACAAGCATTCTGTAATTTCCCAGTTTGGGATCAATAAAGTACATCTATCTATCTATCTAACCATTCACTCTCACAGTCATACCTAAGGACAATTTAGAATCCCCAGTTTGATGCCAGTTAATCTAACTTGCATGTTTTTGGCATGTGGGAGGAAACCGGAGAAATCCCAGAGTAAACCCATGCAGACACGGGGAGAACATGCAAACTCCACACAGATCACTGTTGGTCGGGGGCTGGGATCGAACCCAGGATCCCCCGGCCAAGGGTGAGTTGCTGTGCTGCCGCAGTGCTAACTCCTCTGCCACCGCGCCGCCCCCAGCATTAGCTGTTTTCATTGAAAAACACTGGTCCTTGCTTAGTGACAGGAGGTGTTGTTCATAGTTCACAAAAGGGTTGATGAGAAGGTAGAATAAAGTCAACATCTGAGTTCTTTAATTGTAATAAAAACGAGTGAAATTATCATTTAGCATTTATTGTTTTGAATATGATGTTGTTGCTGCTGATGCTGAGGATGATGATGATGATGGGGCTAGTGATGGCGGTGATGTTTTAATGCAGGTTGATCTTTCAGTTTAAGAAAATGAATACTGTGTGAAAGCTCAGTGAAGTCAATTGGATCCAAGTATTTTTTGCTTCTGAAATGTTACACCATTCATCCAAATTCTATGGTGATACCAAGCAGCACAATTTTGAAAAATAAATAAGCATGATTTAAGTTTCTAAAAATAAATAAATAAATAAACACTGCATTGTGAAAAAAAAATTATACATATATGCTGCTTGGTATTACCACAGAATTTGGATGAATAGTGAAAAATTTCAGAAGTAAAAAAAAAATACTTGAATCCAGTTGACTTGACTGAGCTTTCATACAGCACACTAACCCGCCTGGATGACTGAGAATCTTCACCAAATTAAGAAACTGAATTGATTTTGCATTCATTTTAAGTCTTAATTATTCTTATTATAATTGAAAAGCGATTTTCATTTTATTTTTATTTACTTTGCTCATTGATCTATTTTATTATCATTTTATAGGCATTTCTTTCAAGTATTTATGTTCATGAGTTTTATTCATATTTCATATTGCCCTTGCAATAAAGTTGTTAATGAAACTGCAATCATGCGATTTTCCTTTAAGGAGCAAAAAGTATCTGTATTGAAGAAAAAGTCCTATAAATTGATGGTATCGAAAGGAAAAATGCTGGCATCACCCATCCCTGATGGCAGCTCCACCACCATCAGTGTGTGAATGTGTGTGTGAATGGCTGGATAGCAGGACGGTAATGTGCTTTGGTCATCCAGAGATGAGTAAAAAGGGCTATATAAGTGAACGCCATTTACCATTTACCATTTGAGCCGAAAGCCGTAGGATCTGTGCCATGAGTTGCACAAAGCTTTTCATAAGATGGCAGTACGTATGCCAAAGGAAGATCCCAAGGCACCACTTATGAAGAAAATAAAAACTCTAGGGCCATCGTACAACAGTTGTACCTCAAGTTGCTCTTGCAAATTGAACAGCAGCCGTAAGAAACTATGCCCCCCCTCCACGAATGTCTCCAAACTCCAGAATTCATAGGAACTGGGAGATTCTTATGAACCCATTGTTTGTAAGAATCTTTGTGACTGTAGCTTTAAATACAACTATGGTGGTGATTTGAAAACCCTACATAATTTTTTCTTTCGCTACTTATGCTCACAAAGTAGGTGCCACCGCTGCTGCTGGTGGGGTGACAATAACACCCCATCAGCCTTTTAGAGGCTTGGGGTAAAAAACTCAAAATGTGATACTTATAGACAAATTATACTCACTATAGAGCTCCTGGTTTTGCTGTCAAAGAAGTAATCCTTGTCTGAAAGGTCAAACCTTGGAACACAAACATAAAAGCACAAACTTTAGAAGACATGAGGTAATAACATCACTAAGATAACTAGTTTCATATGCTCTAAAAGACAAGCTTTATTTAGAACCCCAAATCAGAAAAAGTGCATAAAAGTCATTCTTAAATCTACTTTGATCTGCATTTTTGCTACAGGTCAACTTCGTTTCATATTTCTATTTCAAGATTGTCAGCTGTGCTTTTACTAGACCCTCTTCTCTCTAGCTCCTCCTGCTGCTGCCGAACCAAAACAGCGGCTACAACCACGTGATCTTTGTTCTCCTGCAGCTGTTGAAGGTTCAGCTGTAGTCTTCTCGGAATTATTATTATCTTGAAAGTAACAAATAAACTTTTCCACAAATTTTCTAGCAGACGTGAAGATCACTCGGACACAGAATGTTGGAGTGGACGGCCACCACTTACATACCCCGCCAAAATGTGCTGAAAGCTGTAAGATCTTCCTACTAACGACTTGAGGGTGTCGTGAGTTGCACATAGGGGTACTGTACAGTCACCTTACCACAAAAAAGTTTCATAAGGTGGCAGTAAGTATACCGTAGGAAGATCCCAAGGCACCCTTACGAAGAACGTAAGAACTCTAGGGCCATCATATGACAGAAAAGCACCTCATTTCTCAAGAATGCCTCAAGTTGCTCTTGCAAATTGAATGGCAGCCATAAGAAACTATGCCCCCCTCCATGAATGTCTGTGAACTCCAGAATTCGTAGGAACTGGGAGATTCTTACAAACCCGTTGGTCGTAAAAATCTTTGTGACCATAGCTTTACTAACAAAATACCTGGGATTTACACATTAATACTATCATGTTCTTGCATGAGACCAGATGTTTCTGTGCACATTTCCTGTGCTGTCCATATTTGTTCCTGATTTGGGGTTTGGGGCAGCTCGGTGGAACAGTGGTTAGCACTGTGACAGCACAGTAAGAAGGTCGTGGGTTTGATCCCACCCACTGACCATCGGTGACCCTTCTGTGTGGAGTTTATATTCTCCCTGTGTCTGTGTGGGTTTACGCCAGGTACTCTGGTTTCCTCCCACAGGCCAAAAACATGAAGATAGGTTAACTGGAGACTCTAAAGTGGCCCTAGGTGTGAATGTATGTGTGAATGGGGAAGGGACTGGTGCTGCACTGTGGCTGTTTCATCCATGGATGCCGTGAATTTCTGTCTGGGATTAATAAAGTATATAAAATACAAAAAAAAAAAATATGTAAAAACAAAGCCCAAACTATATTGATCTTGATTCCATTTATAAAAACAGATGAGAAAATATCCAAGGGGGTTAATACTTTACATAAACACTGCATGTTGATAATAGAGGCAAAAGCTGCAAATAATGATGTCTGTTTGTTCTATTTGTTGTAAAAAAAATATGATAAAAGTGTCACACTTGTAAATGCAAAGTCTGAACTGTGAAAAGTCAAAAGAACAACAAACCACAAAAACATGGTATAGAAGTCTGAGTTTGGGTAGAACGTGAACTTACAGGTGCTGCTTTTCCCTGGAGAAAGTATGTGACAGGTGCTTGATGTTTTTCGGCTGCTGTTCCTCAACGTGAGGGTGAAGGGGCTCTATGACTTTACTGACCAAAGTGCTGATCTTTTTGACAACACCATGGGACTGCTTGACTTCATACACCTAGAAATCAGGTAGAACAGGCATTAAGGCAAGGCTGTTGCTGATATCATTTGCAATATTACTTCTTGGTATATTGAATGAAAATTTGCTATGCAGGGTTAAATCGGTGCAATTCCTATTTTTTTATTTTTTTTGGGGGGGGGGGCAGATTAGATTTGTGTGTGTTGTTCAAATCAGACCTACAGTATATCCAACCGGATTTTATGGCCTGTTTTTACAATTGTTGTGCTGGCCTAAAAAGAGTGAATTTGTGGCAGCTTTGTTAACACACTGGGATTAGAGTTGTGATGTTCTGAGAGGTTTTGTGCCCGATTTCCTGCCTGTCGTGTCTGTTTGTGCGTCTCGACACACACCTGTTTCATCTGTATTAAGCATGATGCAGGAAAATTAAACCCACCCCAGCCAGCGTGTCCATGTGGGCTCCACTAAAGGTTAAACCTGAGCTGTCTTATGGGTCCATGTGGGTTTGTCTGTGGATTCCATGTTGGCCCCATCTGTGTTTGCCCACATGGACTTCACTTGTCTTCAACTTATTTTCTCATAAATTTGCTGTTTTCTTGTAAATTTGTGACTTTCCTCAAAAAATTTTTACAAATTTTTCTTGAAAACTTGAAACTTTCTCATAAATGTGCAACTTTTTTTTTACTCTAAATTTGCAACTTTTTGTCATAAATTTGTTAGTTTTTCTTGTAAAATTGAGACTTTTCTTGCATTTTTACCAACTTTCTCTTGTAATTTTGGAACTTTCTCATAAATATGCCACTGTTTTTACTGTAATCTTGCAACTTTTTCTCATAGATTCTTATAGATTTGTTACTTTTCCTTGTAAGTTTGTGATTTTCTTGTAAATTTGTGACTTTTTCCCATAAAGTTGTAAAATTTTTCTTGTAAATTTGGAACCTTCTCAAAAATGTTCAACTTTTTTTGACTGTAAACTTAGTTTTTCTCATAAAATTAGAAGTTTTTTCTTAAATTTGTAACTTTTTTCTCATAAATTTTTCCAATTTATTTACTCATATTTGCAACGTTTTTGTTAATTTGCGACTGTCAATTTTATTCCTCAAATTTGTGACTTTTTAAAATTTGGTATTTTTTCTTGCATAGATAGGTACATAGGTGTACTTTATTGATTACAAACTGGGAAATTACAGTGTAACAGTAGCATGACACAGTGAATGACCCAAACCAACAGAAATACACACAACAGAATAGAAAAGGAGTTACCCAGGGAAGTAAAAAAATGCTCAGATAACTTTATATACTACATAGGCTACTACTGGGTTAAATAAATGATGATCCTTATGAGTCTATGGATAGTACTGACTGTACAGAGAAGGATTATAAGGCGCAGGTGCAATGTGAGGTACCATTTATACTGTAAGGTGCAGTATGGCAGCATAGTTATAAGATAAGATAAGATAAGCCTTTATTAGTCCCACAATGGGGAAATTCCAGGATTGCAACAGCACAGGGATAGCAACACTGAGAGCAACAATCAGAAGGCAAGAAAAAAAAAACAAGAGCAGCGAGTATACATATGTACATATAAACATAAATATATAGACACACAGTGCGGAGCATTGTAGCTAGATGGAATAAATATGTGTATATATAAACACACATACAGTGTGGAGCGTTGAAGCTAGATGGAATAAATATATGAATATATAAACACACACAGTGCGGAGCATTGTAGCTAGATGGAATAAATATGTAAACATATAAACACACAGTGCGGAGCATTGTAGCTAGATGGAATAAATATGTGTATATATAAACACACATACAGTGTGGAGCGTTGAAGCTAGATGGAATGAAACAGCATAACCGTCTACTTAGTTATCCTACATGGTATGATTATGTACCCATACATATTGTCACCCTCCGTAGCTACTGGTCTTTTCCTAGTTGTATACCGGAGGGGACCATTGTGTAAGTCTATTGCGTCTTTTGCATTCAATACTATTAGGTTGTCACATCTTTTTGCTATCTCTGTGAGCAGCCCTGCTTAAGTTATACAGTCTGACAGCCGTAGGTAGAAAGGACCTGCGAAACCTCTTGGTTGTGCACCTAGGATGATGTAGTCTGCTGCTAAATGAGCTCCTCAGTGCATTCAGTATGTCCTGCATAGGGTGGAACTCGGACTCCAGCAGAGATGACAGTTTAGCCACCATCCTTCTCTCTCCCATCTCCTCCACTGGGTCAAGGCGCTTCCCCAGGACAGAGCTAGCTTTCTTGATCAGTTTGTTCAGTCTCTTCCTATCAGCTGCTGTAACGCCACTGCCCCAGCAGACCACTCCAAAAGTGATGGCTGATGCCACCACCGTGTCATAGAATGTCTTCAGCAGCGCCCCTTGTACGGCAAAAGACCTGAGTCTCCTCAGTAGGAACAGCCTGCGCTGTCCCTTCTTGTAGAGTGTGTCAGTATTGTGTGACCAGTCTAGTTTATTGTTCAGATGAACACCCAGGTACTTGTAGGATGTCACCATCTCGATGTCTGTTCCCTGTATGTTTACTGGTGCTGTGAGGGGTTGTCCTTGCCTGCGGAAGTCCACCACCAGCTCCTTAGTTTTCCTCGCGTTGATCTGGAGGCAGTTCCGATGGCACCAGTCCACAAAGTCCTGGATAAGTCCTCTGTACTTAGCTTCATCAAAGTTGGAGATGAGGCCAACGATCGCAGAGTCATCAGAGAACTTCTGTAGATGGCAGTGTGTTGTGTTGTGTGAGAAGTCCGCAGTATAATGATGAAAATTCAACATCAGAGTGACTTATTGTACAACTAGAAAAGCACTCGGAGAGCGCAGACCTCCGCCAAGCGCCACAGTTCCCCCCCATACAGTGTTTGTGTGTACGTTTTCAGATTCCTTGGCCATGAAAACATATGACTAGCAATTGGATTCACAATGATAGGATTAGTGGTTCAGTAGTAAAAGCATTACCTCCTTGGCGGAGGTAATAAACTGAAGTGTTGGTGTTGTGTCCATCTCCTCCATCTGCAAAGTCCCAGGCTGCGAGCGTTTTCATAGATCACTGAAAGCAGCACTGAGGGCTTCACTGACGGATGCAAATTGGGTAGACAGGTTGCCGTGGGTTTTATATTGGGGTTGCGCTCCGCGGCAAAAGAGGATTTGGAAGCTTCCCCGGCAGAGAGCTTGTTTTTGCACCGCCCCTATGGCTGCCTGGGGAATTTCTGCCAAATAATCTGGCGCCGGACAGCTGCCCGTCTCAGCTTTTGCAGCGTAGCGCAAACACCGGCACGCTGCCGGGCCCTGCCCACCACTGTTTTCCGCGTGCTTTTGTGCCTAAAACTTTGAAGAACGCGGAGTTTGTGTTCGTCAGACACGACGAGCAGTGCCCTCCATTGGCCCTGCACACATGTTGATGGTGAAAATGGCCGTATGTCACAATGTTAAAGAATCCTTTAAAAAATTCCTGTATGCAGACGGTGATCCGGATCATCCCCAAAATTTAATCAGTTCTTCCTTGTACCATTTCCAACAACTCCTGAAAGTTTCATTGAAATCCGTCCAAAACTTTTTGAGTTATCTTGCTAACCAACAGACAGACAAACAGACAAACAGACAGACAAACAGACAAACGCTGGCAAAAACATAACCTCCTGGCCTGCGGCCTGGCGGAGGTAATGAAATGGCATGTGGCAGAAAAGATTTCCTGTACCTCACTGTTCAGCAGTGAAGCTGTAACAGTCTGCTGGAGAAAGTGCTCCGCTGTCTGTCCAGTGTGTGGTGGAGGGGGTGATCAGGATTGTCCATGATGGCTAACAGTTTGTTCAGTTTCCTCCTCTCCACCACTGTCTCAAAGGTCTCTGGCCTGAGTCCAATTACAGAGCCAGCCCTCTTGATAATCTTGCCAAGTCTGTTGGTGTCACTGGCTCTGATACTGCTACCCCAACAGACAGCAGCAAAGAAGATAGCAGTGGGGACAACAGCCTGATAGAAAAGCTCCAACATCCTGTTGCACATGTTGAAGGGTCTCAGCTTCCTCAGAAAGTAGAGTCTGCTCATCCCCTTCTTGTACACAGCATAGGTATTGGATTTCCAGTCCATTGCTGATCACGACACCCAGGTATTTGCAGTCCTCCACTACCTCGACATCCTCCCCCCAATCCACAATGGCTGTGAAGGCGTCCTCTTCTTCCTGAAGTCAGTCACCATCTCTCTGGTCTTGCTGATGTTCAGCCTCAGGTGATTCTGCTCGGTCCACTCCACAAATCTGTTTACCAGTGCCCTGTACCCCCCCCTCCTCTCCCCCTCTTATACACCCAACAACAGTCGAGTCATCATAGAATTTCTGCAGGTGGCATGACTCGGTGTTGTACTGAAAGTCAGTGGTGTATAAGGTGAAGAGAAAAGGAGAGAGCACAGTGCCCTGTGGAGCTCCCGTATCACTAACCACCACGCCAGACAAGACACTGCCCAGCTGGACAAATTGTGGCCTGCCTGTCAGGCAGTCAGTCATCCAGGAGATAGAGCTCGACCCCCATCCCCCGCATCTTTTCACCCAGCAGCAGTGGCTGGATAGTATTAAAGGCACTGGAGAAATCAAAGAATGTGATTCTCACAGTGTCTCCTCCTCCATCCAGTTGCAGATGAGCTTGTTGCAGCAGGTAGATGACAGCGTCTTCAACTCCTAAATGGGGCTGATATGCAAACTGCAGAGAGTCCAGCTGTCATGGTATGGCCCTCACGGACCATTAATGCTTCAGGCAGCCAATGAGTTTGCATATTTATTAATGAAAGATAACGATCACAAAGTAATGAGCCACATGGGGCAAAAACACAACAAGACTACGACTAAGGCACGGTAACAGTACATACAGGATAACGAGTAAACTTACTGATCACGAGGAGAAAGAAGAGAATGACTGGAGCCGGGGTTAGGGATGCCAGCCGAACGTTAGGGAGACCAACGTTCAAGTGTGTGGCCACAGCCCGGAGTAACATCAGCTGCTCCCTTAAATAGGGCTTAGAGGAATCAGGTGATGAAAACTAATTAGAGGAATAACATCCAGCTGTCACCGCGGAGCTCGGCTCTGACAGCCGGAACGGGAGGAAAATACTGCATGACCCGAGCGCGGACAATATCAGCACTCAGACCATGACAGTACTCCCCACCGAACGGCGCATTCTAGGAGTAACGTAACATCCAAGCCTCCCCCCCCACCCAGAAGGCTACGAAGGCCCACCCAGGGTGGGTGGAGGAGGGAAAAAGGCTAGGGGGGGCGAGAACCAGAAAAAAAAACATCAAGGAAGGGAACCAGGAAAAAATGACAAGGGCGAATAAAGAAAAAATGAAAACATGGTGCAATAAACTGAGCATGAAAAAAAAAACAAAACCACAAATATACTCCATAATGCACAGGAGAAAATATAGAGACAGAACAATGGATGCAATAACACAGCGATACTATGCATAAAGATCATGATAAACAGGCAAAAGAAACAGAAGGCAACCACAGAGCATCTCTCAAACAATAGAAGAAGAAAAAAAATACACGCTAATGAGCAGCAAAATACAGACAGTTCAATACAGTACAAATAACCTGGCAGAGGCAACAACAGAGCATATCTCTCAGACTACAGAGGAGAAAAAAAAAACACGCCAAAGAGAGGCAAAATACAGACAGTTCAGATAAAGTGCAAATAAACAGCCATAGCCATCAAAAGAGCCTATCTCTCAGACTACACAAAACAGAAAAAAAACCCAAAACAAAACAACCATCACAGGAATGAAGGCAGGCAGAGCACAATAAACAAAAAAACAAACAGTTTGGGAGGTCTACCTGCATCCAGCGTCCAGATCACTAGCAGGGGAAACAGAACACGTTCGGGCGGTCTACCCCAGTCCCAGGCCTAGGAAAACAGTACCTCTGGCGGCCATACCAGGTCGCCGAACAGAGTCCAGTCCGTTGGGTGGCTGTCCCAGAATGCCGAACCGGCGAAGCAGTTTCCCAGGCGGCCGACCAGCGTCAATAGGCCACCAGGACCGGAGGGAAGAGCTCAGAGGTGGCCTCCCTACTGAGAGGGACAGCGAGGGGAAGCCGGGCCGAAAACGGGGAATCCCAGCAGTACCCGGTGGGGGGGAAAGGGATTGAGGAAAAGATGAGGGACCAGTCCGGCGTCGAACAGGGAAGGATCTGCAGCTCCTTCTCCGAACTCCACTTGGAATGGTGCTGCGCTCCTGCTGGATCCCAAGCGGAACCGCGCTGCACCCACGACGGACCCCGATTGGGTCACAGCTGCACCCACAACGGACCCCGACTGGGTCACAGCTGCACCCATGACGGACCCCGACTGGGTCAGAGCAGCACCAGGGATGACCTCCAACCCCAAACCCGAAACCTCCAGGACAGCAACCGAAACCGACTCGTCACCGATGACCCTGGGAGAAGGCTCAGGAGAAGAAAGAAAACCGGGATCAGGATCACCGGCAGCGGCAGAGCCCGGCAAGACAAGCTCGGATGCAGTGAACGGCTGCACCCGGCTCGTCTCCCCAAGAGACAGGCAATAATGCTCCAGAAAAGAAAGGAGGAAGACAAAATAGAGCACTTGCCTAATCTCGGGTTCCACTGCCGTTCAGGACTTCGGCGATCCAGGTTCAGCAAGTTGAAGGCCCACTTCTGGTTCCCACTCGACTGCGGCGGGCTCCGCAGCCGGCATGATAGTGTCCACAGTCTGGGGATTCCCTGACACTGACGTCAACGAAGAAGGCCTGCACAGCACGGTGGCAGGGGATTCGTGACCTGCCGGGTCGGACTGTTCCTCCGTGAAGACCCGGGGACGCTTAATTGTCGGCGCAGGCTCCAATTGGCAGTCCGCCCTCCTCCTCTGCCCATGTCGTGGCTGCGGGGCTGGAACCAGGCTCTCCAAGGCCGCAGGCTCCTTCCTCATCCGGTGGTGTAGTCCTGGCACCAGGGAACGCTCAGGGGAAGGAGACACAGAGGTAGAAGGTTCATAATTATAGACTACAGCAGGTGAAGGAAGCTCGGGAGACTGTGAACCCCGACCTCCACCCCCAGGAGTCAGACAAGGCAAATCACAATAAGGAGGAGAAGAATGAAATTGCACTTGCTTTTCCTCCAGAGGGCCGATGGTGCCTGTTGTAGCGGGCTTGGTTCTTCCCTTCCCCCTTTCGATGGTGACGGAGGGCCCCCCGGGAAGACGAGGAGGAGCCGCTTGCATCGGAATCGGAACAGCCGGAGTTGGACTCGTGGAGCACACAGCAGCTGGGGAGAGCATCGAGGAGGAGGGAAGAGCAGCCGAGGCGGTCCAGGGATGAGGAACATACAACTCGGAGGAGGCTGCTGTCTTACCCTTCTGATGTGACGCAGAGACTACAGCTGGCTGGGAGACAGAGTTCATGCGGCTACCCGAAACTGGATCTGGACGGGGTTCTCGCTGAGGCTTCGCCGAGGGAATCCCGGCTGACGTCCTCCTCCGCCGGGAATGGCACTTGGGTGGAGTAAACCCCTGGGCTGGACGGGTGACAGGAATGGGATCCCGAGGCGAGGAGTGAGGATGCCTCCCCTTCGGCTTCCTGCCAGAGTTTCCCTCCAGTCCACGGAGCCTCTCTCGGAGTGCTGAGATCTCCGCCATCCTCGTCGTGATTTCAGGGTGGTCAGCATAGCGAGGATGGCGGTTAATAGTCGCCTCTGTGAGGTCCAGGTACCAGTGTGAGCCGCTGGGGAAGAGGTGACTGCGAGCGCCGGAGAGGATCCCATCAATCTCGATGAGGGCCATTACTAGCTCGTAGCCCAAGCTCATGGCATAGCCCTTGGGTGGCGACTCCATCTCCCAGCACACTGGTACGCGAAAAAAGGGAAAACTACAAGCCGAAACAAAGCAAACTCACGGTCACCGGTGTCTCGTTTAGGCTGCGACCTACTGTCATGGTATGGCCCTCACAGACCATCAATGAGAGCTTCAGGCAGCCAATGAATTTGCATATTTATTAATGAAAGATAACAATCACAAACTAATGAGCCACGTGGGGCAGATACACAACAAGACTACGACTAAGGCATGGTAACAGTACATACAGGATAACGAGTAAACACTGATCACAAGGAGAAAGAAGAGAATGACTGGAACCGGGGTTAGGGACGCCAGCCGAACGTTAGGGAGACCAACGTTCAAGTGTGTGGTCGCAGCCCGGAGTAACCTCGGCAGCTCCCTTAAATAGGGCTTAGAGGAATCAGGTGATGGAGACTAATTAGAAGAATAACATCCAGCTGTCACCGCGGAGCTAGGCTCTGTCAGCCGGAAGCCCCGCCGATACGCTGTCAAAATAAAAGCCCGGAAAGGCCATAAGGAAACAAACACAGAACGGGAGGAAAATACTGCATGACCCGAGCGCGAACAATGTCAGCGCTCAGACCATGACACCAGCCACATCTTCACCCGTGGAAGATGTGGCTGGTTCATCTTCACCTGGGCTAAGACCAGTCTCTCCAGGACCTTCATTGCACATACTCACATCAACTCACATATGTTTGTAACTTTTCAAGTAATTTTTTACAATTTTTTTCTTGTCAATTTTCATTTTTTTCTCAAATTTGTGACTTTTTGTAGTAAATTTGTGACATTTTTCCTCATAAATTTGCTACTATTCTTTTGTAAATTTGTCACTTTTTTCTTATAAATTTTCACTTCTTTTGAAGAAATTTGTGCCTTTTTCTCGTGCATGGGTCCGGTTTGGGACTGGAAGCTCATGGTCTCAGGGTCGTTCCAAGCAGGATCTCACAGGGTCTCACACTGTCAGAGCGGAGACGCTGGGGAAGACGTAGGACTGGTTGGTGTGGAATACCTCGTGGGTGAGGGTTTTTTTTTTTTTTAAAAATCACACTTTTCCACTTATCTGTTCGGAAACGGTTGAGCACAGTCTTTAGCAATGGTTTTTGTTGGTAATTGAGAGACTTTATCACACATGTTGGCATCTCCATGTAAACAAGGAAGTGAGGACATGAGAGTACCACGCATGGATCCATTTGATTGGTTAGACCAGGGGTCTCCACAACTGTAGCTCTTTTGCTCATATTCAGTGGCTTCATGTGGTTTTGAAAAACTCCCATATTTATGGAAAATGGTCACCCTTTTAAAAAAAAAAAAAAAAAAAAAAAAAAAAAAAGCTCAAATAAGTTTTATGGCTCCATGCAGATTTTTTGGACAAAATTGCTTAAAATGGTTCTTTTGATAGTAGTGGTTGCTGGCCCCTGGGGTAGACTGATGATGTACACGCTTGAGCAATACTCAGGGACAAATCTGATTGGTGAAATTTGTGGAAAACCAGCTACTTGTCCATGTGGGTCCCACCAGAGGTTGAACTGGGCTGTCTTATGGGCCCCATGTGGGTTTGTCCACGTTGCCCACATGGACTTTACCTGTGGTACAGGTGAGCAGGTCATCTGTTTAGCCACTTTAAACCACCTGGGTCGAGCAGCTTTCAGTAACACTTGTGCCATAGGCAAAATCATGAGAAAAAAGTCACAGATTTATGAGAAAAAGTTGAAAATTTATAAGAATAAATTTACAAAAGAATAGTAGAAAATTTATGAGGAAAAATTTCACATATTTACTACAAAAAAGTCACAGATGTATGAGAAAAAAGTAAAAAATGTATAAGAAATAAAACAGTAAAATTACTTGAAGAGTTACAACCTTCCAAAAAAAAAAAAAAAAAAAAAAGCAAATTTTAGAGTCACAAATTTCTGAGGAAAAATTTAGAAATAGTGTCAAATTAACCAAAAATGTAGCAAATATATGAGTAAATACACTGAAAATTTATGAAAAAATTTACAAATTTACAAGAAAAAAAAATCCAATTTTATGAGGAAAAAGTAAAAAAAAAATTGCACATTTATGAGAAAATTTCAGATTAAAAAAGTATCAAATTAGGGGGAAAAAGTCACAAATTTACATGAAAATAGCAACTTTATGAGAAAATATGTTGAAAACAGATGAAGTCCATGTGGGCAAACGCAGATGGGGCCAACATGGAATCTACAGACAAATCCACATGGACCCATAAGACAGCCCATTTTAACCTTTGGTAGGGCCCACATGGACATGCTGGCTGGGAAATGATGACAACTGAGCAAAACTGCGGGAAAGTGGGACAAGGTTGACAAAATTGGTGCAGTCACAACATGTGGCTGCAGAAGGGACTGGTATAGAGAATTAAAGTGAAGGCTCTGGCTGCAGACCCTGCGGCACTCCACTACCCATGTCTACTCATCTGTCAGACTCAAACAGCTACAAATGACCAAGAAAAAAGGTGCACACTTAAGACAAAAATGTATAAATTTACAATAAAATAAAAAAATTACACAACAAAAGCACTGTTTTATAAGGAAAGGTTACAAATGTTGTAGGAAAAACATGCAAAAAGCTTTAGAAAAATTAAAAGTTGTAAAGTTACAAAGGAAAAACTCTCAAATTTACAATAAAAAGTTTATATAAAGCAAGAGTTAGCTGTTTTTGTTCTACGCTTTGGTAATATCTCCAGTGGGCAATCTTATAAAGGGTGGTGTGTGTGTGTGTGTGTGTGTGTGGTCATGGAGAAACTAGACATGTGAGTGAAGCATGGAACAAAGGTGACTCGTAACAAATGATATTTATTCAAGCAGCTTTTTTACAAAACTGAACTTTCATTACTTGTGAGGAGTTTGTAGAATCTTCCTCAGGTTAACATTTTGAAGAGAAAAATGCCACAAATTGGTGAGAGTGAAGCTGCTCATATGCAAAAATATATTAAATAGATTATCAGCAATGAATACTGCATTTCAACACAATTTACATTTATTGAGTGCATTTATTTAATGTATACTGCTCAACAAAATAAAGGGAACACTTTGAAAACACATCAGATTTTAATGGGAAAAAATAAGCTGGATATCGAAATTGTGGCAGGCTAGTCCAGCTTACTCAGAAATTAAAAAGTGTTCCTTTAATCTGAGTAAGCTGGACTAGCCTGCCACAATTTCGATATCCAGCTTATTTTTTCCCATTAAAATCTGATGTGTTTTCAAAGTGTTCCCTTTATTTTTTTGAGCAGTATATTACTTTACTCATCAGTCATGTTTTACTCTTGTTTGTCTTTTCATTTTTACTACTGTTTCACTTTAGTAAAGTTCATTTATTTTCTGAAATTTGCTACTTCTTTCTTGTAAATTTGCTGCTTTTGTCTCAAAAATTTGACTTTTTTCCCCACTTAAATTTGTGTTTCTCATAAATTTGCAACATATTTCCTCAAATTTGACAGTCTTGTAAATTTGCAACTTTTCTTATCCACCTTATTCCTGGGGGTGCCGCTGTAGGAATGATTTGCTGTGGAACTTCCGGTTTTGGCTGAAGTCGTGTTAAATCAGTCAGCAAGAGTGAAGTAGTAGGGCATTTAAAATAGCATTTTTAAAAGTTTTTCAGATTCATTTTAATGTATAGTCCACATACGTACGTGTTTTGCACTCAAGTGGCAGCTAATTTCAGCACTTGTAGTTTTTGTATTTTTTTTGAAGGTTTTGGCGTAGTTCTGGTACTTGTTGCTGGTGTTTGTGGTTGTGCCATAGACTGTGTAAATGGAGGCTTCTCACCGGCAATGCATAGATCATGCACTGAAAACTAAAAAGGACTGTTGGTGTGATCGGTGGGACAGACACAAGAGCACCAGATATGTTTTCACTTGTATGAATGTCACAGATTTGACATTTATGCATCATATATGTCACCAGATGCAAAGCTGCATGAAGTAAAATTGTCAAAAATTGCCCTTTCAGGGCAGGACTGAGAACACCAAATGCACGCTGTGAGTTTGCAACATTTATTAACATAAACACGAACACTGTACCAAAACACTACACTTACACATAAGGGAATGATGAGGAGCACTGCAGAAGAACAGCGCTCATGACCGGTTGGAAAAGAGAACAGCCTGGATGGACCCAGGCTGCGGCGCTCGGACACGCCGGGGAAAAAGAGACAATACCAGACAGAGTCACACCCGAAAAAGCCAGGGCTCACATCTGGCAAACAAAGGGGGAAAAGGATTAATCCCAGCCAGAGCGCACCCGTTTACCTCTGCGGAGAAAAGCACATTCACTCAGAGTTACAACAGGTAACTCTGAGGAAGCTAATAGCAGGACACGGCAATGACCAACGTTTCCGTATCCTAAAATAAGTAAATGGGAAACCACAGGCCCGAGAAGAAGGAAATAATCAATACAATAAGTGACAGCTGTGCAGCCCGTGAAAGAGTTTGACAGCTGGACGTACACGGGACACTGTCACAATAAAAGCACCAGAGTGAATAACTAATGTTACAGAGACTGGAATGAAAATAAACCCACAAGATGCAAATAATGCAATAAATACAAAATTAAACACAAATACATAAACAAGGCTATAATGGCAAAACTAAGAATACAAGATAACTCATAAATAAACAGACACAAAATACAAACATGCATGAAACCCCCTAACTAAGATAACCATAGTAAAAACAAGATACACAGAGATACACACAAACAGAAAAGGACTTACATTAAACTAGAGGCTGAGCACAGCTCACACCCGTGCTCAGAATCATGATGAAAATAATAAATAAAAAATAGTAACAGTTTGCTTACTAAGGCTTAACGATTTAAGAAAGATATCAAATAGTTGTTTGTTTGTTTTTTGGGTTTTTTTTGCATGTGTTGCACTGCCTTGGAACGATATGGGCTTGATATTAGCAACTTCAGCAGGCATTAATTTTTAAATTGTCACAAAATATAGATCAATAAAATTTTGAACAATTGTCAGAAAAGGTTTGTACGTGTTAAATTAAATAATAAGCATTCATGGCATGACAGCAGCATGAGCATTTTAATTTTGGGGTAAAACAAACGGTTGCAGCTGTCTGCATTTACCATGACAGTCAAGCACAGTGTTGTGGCATACATCTGCTCTGAGGTAAATCTTATTATGTCTAACGTCTTTTAACAAAATACATCTGACTTTATTGCGGTGGAGACATTGATATATCTCAGAGCTTTTATTTGTTTACAGTGTTAGCATTTTAGCAGTGGAGCTAACTAGATAGATAGATTAGTTTATTTGACAGGGACAGTGCAATAAACATAGACAATTAATCAATGACAATCAATCTGATGTGTTGCACATGGAGTGTATAGCTATTAGCTAATTTGCAACTCTTGTCCCTGGATGGGCTTTAGAAAGAGAATCAAGTAAAAAAAAGAAAAGAAATAAAGAAAATACACAATAACCACATACATCAATGCAAAAAGATTATAAATACACAATTATAAATATTATAAATATTATAAATACTATAAATACACACTAACGGAGCTACTGTCTACCAGGCCACTTTTTAAGGTCATCTTCTCATCCCTTGATAGTTGTGGGAAGTGGTATGATTAGATTACTGTTTCTGAGGTGCAAAAGGCCATGTTCCCACATTTGTGATGCCAAAGTCATTGTTTTTTAACAAGGAAAAGTGTCCAATTTCAGTGACAACCACATGTTCTAAACTAGTACCGGAAGTTGCGCCCATAATTCATGCAAAGCATCATGGGGACTAGGAATAAAGTGGATACAATCAAAACGTTTCTCATAAACTTGCATTTTTTCCCCCTCACATTAGCCTTTTTCATGTCAATTAAAAACTTTCTCAAACTTACCATTTTTTTCCCTCATAAATTTGCTGCTTTTTGTTGCAATTTTGTTCTCTGTATTTGTTATTTTTTCTGCTGATCTGGACAATGATCCAGTTTTATTTTTTTAATGTTTTTGCTGGAAGACAAGGTTTGTTTTGTCCATTTTAATGGTTTTTGTGGATAGATGGATGGCTCTTCATATAAAGACATCTTCCTGGGTCTATTTAAAAACACTTTAAATCCACAATAATTCACATTTTCTCTCAGTATGCTAATATTGTTTTTAATAGAAGACAATTGTGTCCTTCACATTTGCTGCACTTCCAAAGCAAGTGGGAAAAAGAACAGTCTGGATTAAAAAGAATACTAAGGAAGTTAGCAGACACAGAACATTTGTATGACTCATTCTAACTGTAATCTATCTATCTATCTATCTATCTATCTATCTATCTATCTATCTATCTATCTATCTATGGTCCCCCTACTAATTCAGAAGCCACTTGACCGTGGCTCTCATCTCTTACATGGTGATGCCACAATGCCTGAAGAGTGCACCTGACATGGTTTCACTGACCGATTGACCATGAAAGAGGTCAAAGGTCATCTTTTTTAACAGATCATTATCAATGGAGGTGTATGCCAGGGGAGGACTCAAACGCACCTAACACGGTCGACAGAGTTTAAGAACTGCAGGTCTCTTCCCACAATATAGGTATTGTGGACTGATGGGGAGATGGAGATGCAGGTTATCACTGGGTGCTGGGACACCAAAACTATGTTTACATTTAACTATATTCCCTTTTATTTACTTTAATCTGCTCATATAACCCCCATTGAGTTGTACGCTGGTGAATGAATCAAACGCATGCTGACTGTTCTGACCTATATTTAATCTGCTCATTTCTATTTGTGCACTGCTTTGAATATGTTCTTGCTATGCCAAAATTCGCTTCTGCTGTGTCCAGTAATTTGTGTTCAAATCATGTTTTGTTTTTTATTAAATAGCATCACACAAGAGCACAAAACTTTTCATATGATTGCTACAACAGGGTAAAAAGACAAGACAATATGTACACCCACTCCCCCAGATGATGTGATTCACACCAAGATGGTGCCCACAGCGGTCGACATGGTGCTTCGCTGCGCTCTTTGTTTGTTTTTGTTTGTCAATTGTGTGTCTGCTTGCTCTTATACCCGTGAAGAACTTCTAAATATCAGGACTTTCACCCCCACGGACCTCCTCCCAGTTTTTCTAGCCCCTGCCGCCGATCTGGTTTACTGTTTGGCTCGGAAAGTGAGACGGCGAAAGAGAGGTAGACGAGCGGGCGCTCTCGTGCGGCTTCGCAGGAGAGGCTCGCAAACGGCGCTGCCTGGCATATTTCTGTCCAATACCAACTCTCTCTCTAACAAGGTAGATGAACTGAGACTGCTGATGCGTTTTAAGGACCTCGCCTCCTCAGCTGTCCTCTGCTTTACTGAGACCTGGCTCCGGGAAAATATACCGGACAGCGCGCTGCGCCTCGACGGCTTTCAGCTCTTCCGTGCTGATCATGACACAGAGCTTTCCGGCAAGACCACAGGAGGCGGAGTCTGCTTCTACATCAACTGCAGCTGGTGCTCTGATGTAACGGTAATTTCCAAACACTGTTCTCCTGCCTTGGAATTTCTTGTTATCAATTGCAAGCCTTTCTATTCCCCGCGGGAGTTTGCTTCTTTTATAATGATCGCTGTGTACGCCCCTCCCGACGCGGACACGCGCGAAGCTCAGCGCGTGCTCGCGGATCACATTCAACACACAGAGCAGATTTTTCCAGACTCGCTGATTATTGTGGCTGGCGACTTTAATCAGTGCAATCTGAGCCACGATCTCCCCCGCTACAAACAGTTTATTAAATGCCCCACCAGAGGATTAAACACACTGGATCACTGTTACACCACAGTGAAAGACGCATATCGCGCTGTCCCTCGAGCTGCGCTGGGATTATCTGATCACGTGATGGTTCACCTCATTCCCACATACAGACAGAGATTGAAGCTCACTAAACCTGTTGTGAGCACTACGAAGATACGGACCAGTGATGCTGAGGAGAAGCTGGAAACGTGCATAGAAATATCTGACTGGGACACTGTGAACTCATATATCCACTTTTGTGAAGAGAACATTCTTCCATCACGCACCAGGGTGAGTTACTCTAATGACAAATCCTGGTTCACAGCTAAGCTCAGACAGATCAGGAAGGAGAAGGAAGCAGCGCTGAAAAGTGGAGACAGGGACTGCTACAGGGAGGTTAAATACCGGTTTAACAGAGAGCTGAAGAGGGCTAAATCTCTATACTCAGAGAGACTCCAGCAGCAGTTCACTGCTAATGATTCGGCTTCCGTGTGGAGAGGACTGAGGCAAATCACCAACTATCGACCTAAGGCTCCTAAAGGTCAGGATGACAAAGCCCTTTGTCAAAGACTGTCCCAACACTATGCCCGTTTTGACACCTCGTCATCTGTGTCCAACTCCCCCCCTCCCTCCAGCTCCACAGCCTCCACATTCCCTACTTCATTTAAGGCACCCCCCCTCCCCCCCCCCCCCCCTCCCCTTATCATCAGTGAGCAGGATGTGCTCAAACAGTTCTCCAGACTGAACCCGCGCAAGGCCCCCGGCCCAGACGGCGTGTCTCCCTCCACCCTGAGACTCTGTGCGAAACAGCTGGCTCCTGTCTTCACAGACATTTTTAACACCTCCCTTAAGTTATGCCACGTGCCGTCCTGCCTCAAATCCTCCACCATCATCCCTGTCCCCAAGAAGCCACGGATCACTGGACTTAATGACTACAGACCTGTAGCGCTCACCTCTGTAGTCATGAAGTCCTTTGAGCGCCTGGTCCTGTCCCACCTCAAGTCCATCACCACCCCTCTCCTGGACCCGCTGCAGTTTGCCTACCGAGCCAACAGGTCTGTAGACGACGCAGTCAACCTGGCCCTCCACTCCATCCTGCAGCACTGGACTCCCGGGAACCTACGCCAGGATCCTGTTTGTGGACTTCAGCTCCGCATTCAACACCATCCGCCCCGCTCTGCTCCGGGACAAGCTGTCCCTGCTCAACGTGCCTGACTCCCTCTGCAGGTGGATCATCGACTTCCTAACGGACCGGAGGCAGCATGTGCGGCTGGGAAAGACTGTCTCAGACTATACTAGCATCAGCACCGGATCACCCCAGGGCTGTGTACTTTCCCCCCTACTCTTCTCCCTTTACACCAACTCCTGCACCTCCAGCCACCAGTCTGTCAAGTTGATCAAGTTTGCGGACGACACCACCCTCATCGGGCTCATCTCCAATGGCGACGAGTCCGCCTACAGGAGAGAGGTGGCCCAGCTGGCGTCCTGGTGCAGCAATAACAACCTGCAGCTGAACGCTCTGAAGGACAGTGGAGATGATTGTAGACTTCAGGAAAGTCACTACTCCTCTGCCCCCCCTCACCCTCTCAGGCTCTCCCATCACCACTGCTGATTCCTTCCGCTTCCTGGCACTACCATCACCAGGGACCTCAAATGGGAGCGACCATCAGCTCACTCATCAAAAAAGCCCAGCAGAGGATGTTCATCCTGCGGCAGCTGAGGAAGCTCAAGCTACCCACCAAGATGTTAGTGCAGTTCTACACAGCCATCATCGAGTCCATCCTCACCACCTCCATAACCGTGTGGTACGCAGGAGCCACTGCCAGGGACAGACTAAGGCTGCAGTGCGTCGTGCGCACTGCTGAGAAGGTGATCGGCTGCAAGCTCCCATCTCTCCTGGATCTGTACATCTCCAGGACCCGGAGGCGTGCTGGCCGGATCATAGCCGATCCCTCACACCCTGGTCACATACTGTTTGCCCCCCTCCCCTCTGTAGAAGACTTTGGTCCATCCAGACTAAAACTCCCGTCACATGAACAGCTTCTTCCCCTCTGCATCAGACTGCTGAAACACTAAGTGACTTATTGACTCTCGTGCACTATGTACAGCAGCTCAACCAGACTCATGTCAATCATCACTGTTTTCTTCCTGCATTACCGACTGCACTATATAGTTCTCCACAGTATCTGCTGCTGGCTAATATATTTTAACTGTTGACAGTATCACTTAATCTTATCCTACACTTTATTACATGTATAGTTTATTTCTTTTATCTTATCATGTTTAATGTTGCAGCATTGTACCGAGACAAATTCCTAGTTTGTGTACTAACATGAACAATGGCAATAAACCTGATCTGATTCTGATGTAATCTAATTTAACATGTATGTAATTACTAGGGTTAGGACAATACAAATGTTCTGTGTCTGCTTACTTCCTCAATATTCTTTTGTATTCATTGTTTGAATTATTGTGTCAATTATTGTGGATTGAAATGTTTGTAAATACACCCAGGAAAAATGTCCTTTTATGAACATCCACCCATCTATCCACCAAAACCTTTTAAATGAACCAACCCCCTCTTCTCTTCAATAAAAACTTTAAAAAATAAAATGGATCATTGTCCCAATCAGCAGAAAAAATAAACATTACACAGAACAATTTTTTTTTTTTACAAGTATCCACATGAACATTGCAAATTCACATGAAAATGTAGCAAATTTATGAGGATAATGAAAGCACCAAGAGTGCTGATGCGTCGTGCCCAGAGCCTTGGCGGAGGTAAGCATTCTCGATCACCACCAAATGTTTTGGGTTCCTATCTAGCCCAAGGACCACCTCTGGTAAAAAAATTTCATCCAAATCCCTCCAGTAGTTTTGAAGTACATGCCATACGCAGTGAAAATAATCTGCAGTTCACATGCCCGTACTGTTGGCGCAGCCAACAGCACCAACCTGATTTGAAACAGCTGCAATCCAAACACAAAAGAAGAGCACTAAATGGTGGGAGCAATGGAGGTATGTGAATACAATGACAATCAAGATGAACAGGAGCTTTTGCTAGTGGCAGAGGAAGAAAACAGACGGGCAAAAAGACGGACATTTGTTCACCCAGTATTGGCGGATTGCTCAGTACTTGTGGGCAAGGAATGTTGGGAATTGTAGTTTTTAGTGCCTTTTTTTTTTATCAAGTTTTACCTCGTCCTTCCTCTGCAAAACTATACAGCAAAACCAGTGTGAAAACAATCGATGTGATGAATAAATGGTGTCATGAACTGGGCTTGTTATGCTGGCCCAGTTCTGTGAAGCGGTGGCTGTTTACTCGCTTTGTCTATTTTTTGCTGTTTATTTTTTCATCAGGCACTCTCTGAGAGCCCTGGGGTCCTCTCGGCCCTTTGACAGCTCAGCCACGCCTCCCTCTCCCTGTCAAAGTGATCAGCTGTGTGTGATTATTGGGTTTCTCTTCACACACACCGGCAATCTCTTTCCTCATTAGGTTTGGTATTATTTATGCCCCAGTTTCTGCGGAAAGAGATTGTGGGTCATTTTCCTACACTGCGGTTGTGCTCCCAGTGTTCATTTTTCATCACGCATGACTTTACGCTCTGCCAGTGTCTTGGTACCACATCGCTCTGCGTGGTGTCATCACCTTCTTCAGTTTGGTTTTTGTTTGCCTGGATTCATACTCAGATGGACTCGGACTGCTCCAGCCTTGTGAGTAATTACTGCTTCACCCTCTCCGTTCAGTGCTGCCTGTTGATGTTGAAGGACATTTTGGCTGTATGAATTCTCATCTGTGTTCTGTAGAGCATTGTTGTAGTTTCCCCAGTATTTCCTGTGCTCTTCATTTGTTGTTTTGGACAGTTATTTTGTGTTAATCATTAAACTATGCACAACTTACTCCAGCGAGTGGGCTTCCTCTTTTTCCTCCGTGCGCTGTGTAATAGTGCAAGGGGAGAATCGTAACAGAAAGATCCGACCAGTTGTAAAGCCCAACGGAGAGATTTGTGCGTGTGCGTTTTTTCTTTTTCCCTCTTTTGTGTTCTTTCCCCTGCCCTGACCATGGACTTTTCTGTTTATGGACTGAGCCCGAGGACGTGCGTAGTGGCCAATCGAGCTGTGGAGTTTGTTTCCCGGGCTCAAGCCACCAACTCTCCAGAGGTCAATTTTTGCCTGTTGGACATCGCTGTTGGGGTACTCCAGACGTGCCCCAGTCTTTGGAAATTACCCAGGGCTGACGCCGTTCCTCACCCGGATCTACGAGACACGACAGCGATTGGAGAAGGTGATGAGAGAGACCTTTGGAGAGTAATTACTGCTTTCCACGAAGCGCTCCCAGAAGACCAGAGCCCACCGTTCACCTCCCAAGCCGGAGTCCTCCTCCTCCCGTCAGACGTCCCGTCTTACTCCCAGCAGGATGAAAGCAGGACACCGAGGCAGCAGCGGACGTCCATCACCAGCCAGGAGCTCAGGCAAGTACTTCTTCATTCTCTTGCTGTGTCTCCTGAGGTGATTAGCCAGATTCCTGTGAAGGAGCTTCAGGTGTTGCAATCTGCTGGAGCTCCCCCAAACTGCTGCTGTCATAGCTCCCCAATCTCTGCTCTCTGTCTCCCTTAATTCTCCACTGGGCCCTGGGAGGGAATCGTCAGATGCAGGGGGAGTCAGAGGTCTCGGAGGAGCCAACCACACGGCGTGAGGGTAATCCTAAGTCTAAGCATCGGAGGAAGCCCATCACCTCGTCAGCGGCCAAGTCCCGGACGTCAAGCCCGACCGCTGCTGTGGCAAAACCCCCCTCTGTGCCAGCTGTCATGCCAGCTGGTGCTTCTTCTGCTTCAGCCACAGCTTCCATCGTTGGGTCGTCCTCCCCAGCTGCCGGAAGGATTGTGAGTGCCTCTCCCGACTCGCTGACTCCCGTGTCGTTTGGGCCGGCTCCTCCATCAACCCCGAGGAGTCCAGAAGGACCATGGGCACAAAAAAGGGATGACAGCACACCGTCGGCAGCAGGCTAACACCCAGACCTGGGAGGCCAGGCAAGTGTTCTCATTCTACTTTAGTTAATAATGACAAACTTGTCTGTCCCCTGGGAGACAGCCCGAGGCTAGGCAGCCGCTCTCCCCCCCTGCTGCTTCTACTATGAACTTTTCTATTCCCTCTGTGTCTCCTTCCCCTGCTTCTGAGTGTCCACCAGCCCTGGAGCTCGATCATTGGGGGAGGGAGGAGTGCGCGGCGCTGGAAGACTCCCGCGCCAGCCCCACAGAGTCTCTATGACCAGAGGGAGAGCCCTGTGGCAGATCTGAAGCTTGTGCCGACGAAGGAGCATCCCCTGGCTTCAGTCTCCTTGGACCCAGTGCCACTTGGAACTCCAGACTCCATGCTGGGAGAGTTACCTGCATCAGAGGCCCCACTGAAGGATACCACGACTGCTGAGACCATCATGCCTGCTGTGGGGGGCCGCCGCAGCAGAGTGGGACACCAGCACTGAATCGCCTCGAGGACCCAGGACGCCAGCATCTGAATCGACGGAGTCCTGGACAGTGGTGGAGCTCGAGCCCAGGCAAGTGCTCTCATTTGTCTCTCTTTCTGTTGCATCTGAGCAAACTTGCTGGCTCTCGGGAGGGGGGAGTCGGGTGCTGCCTGTAGCTGCACCTGATTTCACTCCACTGGCTGCGCCGCTGCTGGTGACCCTGATTATGTCTCTTCCCTATTGTTTCTGAGCCACATCCCAGGGTTGTTGGAAAAGATCCATCCCATCCTGACGTCTCTGGGGATCTGGGCACATCATCTTTAGATGTCGGGGGGTCCAGCTGTCCCGGTGGAGGTCGTCATGGGAGGTCCGCCTCAACTTGGAATCTCCGTAGGTGCTACAACTCGAAGCCAGATGAAACCACTGCCATCTGGATTGCTGGAGTCCTGGACAGCGGGTGGAGCCCCAACCCAGGCAAGTGCTCTCGTTTATTTCTCTCCCACCCACCTCGTTTCTGAGCATTCTTGCCTGGCTTTTGGCAAGGGGAGCCGGGTGTAGCTGCCTGCCGTTCCTGAGCTTACCTCGCCGGGCTCTGCCGCTGATGGTGACCCTGACCCCTCTCCTTTTCTGCCTTCTCTGAGCTTATTCCCAGGGTTGTCAGAGAGGAGTCGGCAACCGCCAGAGGCCTCCAAGGGTCTAGGTCCACGCCGGAGGTTCCAGCCACTCTCATCATGGGACTACACTTCCGCTGGTGTAGTAGAGCTCCAGCCGGAGTCCACCGCAGGTGCAGCAGAGCTCCAGCCGGACTCCACCGTGGGTGCAACGCAGGCCTAGTCAGGGCTCACCACTGGTGCAACTGTGTCCCAAGCCGGGACCATTGCGGGTGCAGCTTTGGCCGGTTGGGGTCCACCGCGGGTGCAGCTGTGTCCCGAGCCGGGTTCACCGAGAGTGCTATTTAAGCCCAGTTTCTGCGGAAAGAGATTGTCGGATCATTTTCCTTACACCTGTGGTTGTGCTCCCAGTGTTCATTTTTCGTCACGCATGACTTTATGCTCTCCCAGTGTCTTGGTACCGCATCACTCTGCGTGGCGTCATCACCTTCTTCAGTTTGGTTTTTGTTTGCCTGGATTCATACTCAGATGGACTCGGACTGCTCCAGCCTTGTGAGTAATTACTGCTTCACCCTCTCCGTTCAGTGCTGCCTGTTGACGTTGAAGGACATTTTGGCTGTATGAATTCTCACCTGTGTTCTGTAGAGCGTTGTTGTAGTTTCCCCAGTATTTCCTGTGCTCTTCATTTGTTGTTTTGGACAGTTATTTTGTGTTAATCATTAAACTACGCACAACTTACTCCAGCGAGTGGGCTTCCTCTTTTCCACCATGCGCTGCGTAATAGCGCATGGGGAGAATCGTAACAAAATGGTGTAGTTGCTGAATATGTTTTTTTTTTTTTTCAGTAGCTGCTATTTGCTAACAGGTCAGCTCCATGTGCTGTAAAAAAAAAAAAGTGCTGTGTTGTGCTGTAAAAAAGTCGCACTGCCGCCTCTAGTGGCCCGGCAGAGTTAATACAGTACCTTTTTTTCCTGGCACCATTGATGGTACAGGTGAGTTAAATTTGTGTTTATTTCAAAAACCAAGTCTTTTCTCAGAATCCTGGCAAATTAAAAGTCAAGAAAATATGGCGATACAATGATACAAGCCTTTCGTGCCATTTAATTTTGACTGTGTGAGGTGAAACAGATAGGCGGACGGACAGATGTACACACACACATCCACACATAGACACATTGAGTAATTACCGTGTAACACTCTTCTATGACATAGAGAATATTACTAATACACGGGATGAAATGATTTCACTGTTAACAGGCTCTTATGGTTTGGAGGATTATTATTATTGGTTCAAAAGTGCCACAAAAATAATTATTATACAACAATATATCTCTCATCCCTTATTTACCACACCCCAATGTATTTACACAATTTATACTCACACAAAAAAATAATTCAATATAGTGTTCATTTGTCCCTTCGTGTCTTCACAACTTCGCCGGCAAAATAAAAGAGGAGAAAAATAAAGTGTTCTCCTCCCAGGCCAACCAACCTGCCGTTTCATGGCGAGGAATGCGCTGTCAGCTGCCGGTCCCACGTAGACTCCCAGTGGTATGACGCTCCTCCTGAGTTGCTCCAATTGTTTCCAGAAAGGCCTTTATTTCAGCCGTCCATATGATAGCTGCTCGTTATGACAGAGGGCCTGCCAGTCTGTATGAGTGAGTGAAAGTGTGAGTCCTCACGGCGACTTCCGCCTTCCTTATAACGCCACTCACAGCTGCTGGAAATCAGCTGATGACCACTCCCATTACCAGCTGATGTAGTGACAGGTAAATTATGTCTTCACATACATACATTCAGAAAGTAGAACATGACTAACACGAGGCACAAAAATGAAATGGAGCATTTTTAAAATTGCATCATATCACTTGAGATACCATGGCTCTCCTTTTATGCGGTGCCATTTTCTCCATAAAAGGGACGATGCAAACACATATGTGGCAGTGCTACAACCGTATGCCTCTCTGTTTCACTGAGGCATAACAAAAGCACTCTGAGGCGAGTGCAATATCCCCCACCTCTGTTTTCTTTGAGGATCCCAATGTGTTAGTGAAGGAGATCAGCTTTCAGCTTTTCCATATAATTACTGGGGCAGAACCAAATTATGATAAACCTATCATCCTTGAATATACAACAAAAAATATTGTATACAACCCATAGTTGCAGGTCAGGATCCCAAGGTGGACCTGTGTAGCAAGTTTGGTGACCCTAGCTTTACTCATTCTGTAGTAATAGGGCATAGGGAATGCCAACCTTGACCTTTGACCTTTTGACCCCAAACCTATAGTCAGAGATCATTGTCTGTGTACCAAAGTTGGTGTCCATAGTTTTACTTGTTCTATAGTAATAATGCAAAGGAAATGTCAATGTTGACCTTTGACCTTTTGACCCTAAACCCATAGATGTAGGTCAGGGTTCAAGGTGCACCTGTATAGCAAGTTTGGTGATTATCACCCTTTTTTATCCCCCTTCAGTCTTCGACCGGTGGGGGATGAAAAATGATAAGTTTGACAAAGTTTTTAATTTACAAGAAAAAAGAGCTAATTTAGTATAAATTAGCGTTTCTGCTATTTCTCCTTTTTAGCTTTTAATCTAACTTGGTCAATTTTCACCTATTTTGTTTTAACTTAACAGTGGTCAGGTTTAAGCTACTGTATATCAGGTTTTATCCACTCAGGAATATGGTTTTAACCTTAAATGTTCAACATTATGGTACACTGTTTTTATGCTACAACTTTCATCTTTAAGGAGTTCTAGCTTTCTTCTCCTTTAATCCTCTTCACTCCTTGAGGGCATAGGACTTTGACAGTTTGTCTTCATTTTCTGTGGCTACTGGCTGCTATAGGAGGTTCTAGCTTTAAAGTCTGCAAATTTCACCCTTTTTTAAGCATTTCATAAAAGCATTTTCAGTTTACAGCACTCACAACTGCATTTTCTTCAGGAAATGTAAATGTTTTTGTCCTGGCTTATTCTGTAGCCAGACAAAGAAAGAGATGGTGAGACTTACTTTCTTGGTGGGCATCTTTAGCTTCATGAATTCAGCTTCTCGACACAAAACGTTCCACGGAGCATGAATTTTGAGAAATCCCACCCCTGGAATCTTTGTCTGAGAGAAACAGAAAACAGAAAATGATGTTCACAGCTCATATATTTTATAAAATATTTTTACTGTTCAGATACATTAAAATAGAAGGGAAAAACCAAACCATGAGTTGGTGATTATAGATTATAATTACTGTAGCCACAATATAGATGTCCCCTCTGTGAGTCACCACCTTATTGTGGTAAAGGGGTTTGCATGCCCTCATGACCCCAGGAGCTATGTTGTCGGTGGCAACTCATCACTGGTAGGGCCAGACCAAGGGTGGTCCATGGATCCCCATAAAAGTTACAACAAGGATCCAGTGTATCCTGGCCATTTTGGGGTTACTGGGGCTCGAGAGCAAGCACCTGAGCAAGTTTTCTGCGCACACGACCCAGCTGGGTTTAGCCCAAGTAAGTCACTTGGGCTTACTCTAGTGGGCTCAGTGATCACTGGAATCATCAGTGCTATGTGAACTGGGCAGTAGTCTGGGCTTTTCTGCTTAAACCGCTGCCCCAGCAACCTGGACCCTAGATTTCGTCAGTGCTTTCAACACCATTGACGAGTGCTCCTGAGGGACAAGCTGCTATGTGCAGGGGTGGACCATCTCCTTTCATTCTGGATCCTGGACTTCCTCACAGACCTTTCACAGTGTGTGAGGGCCCAGGACTGTGCATCTGACACAAATCATCTGCAGTACGGGGGCACCCCAGGGACCAATCCTGGCTCCCTTCCTGTTCACCCTCTACACTTTTGATTTTTCATATAACACACCACACTGCCACCTGCAGAAGTTCTCTGATGACTCTGCAACTGTCTGCTTCATCTCTGATGGGGATGACTTGGAGTGCAGAGGACTGGTTCCTGTGGAACTGCCTCCACATCAATGCAGTGAAGACCAAGGAACTGGTGGTGGACAACCACAGGTTTAGCGTGTAGTGTTCTTTCTGAGGATACTCAGGCCTTTTTGGATGTAGGGGCACTCCTGAAGACCTCTGTGACTCTGTGGTGAAATCAGCCATGTCTGCATGGAGTGGTCTGCTGGGGCAGCAACATCACAATTGCTGACAGGAAGAGACTGAACAGGCTAATCAAAAAGGCCAGCTCTGTTCTTGGGTGCCACTTCAATCCAGTGGCGATGATAGGAGAGAGGAGAATGGGGTGGCTAGGCTGTCATCTCTGCTGGAGTCGAGTTCCACCCCATGTGGGCCATGCTGAGTGCACTGAGCAGCTCTTTTAGTGGCAGGCTTCTCCATCCAAAGTGAACAAGAGAGGTTTCGCAGGTCCTTCCTACCTGCTGCTGTCAGACTGATGGATGGATGGATGGACAATATAATATACACACATGCTGTGATTATATAACCAACATAAAAACCTCTTAATTTCTCACGTTTGTTTGGATCTCAAATGTACAAGAAACTGTTCATACAGTGGTGTGAAAAAGTGTTTGCCCCTTCATGAATTCTCATTTTTTTGTATGTTTATCACACTTAAATGTTTCAGATAATCAAACAAATTAAATATTAGACAAAGATAACACAGGTAAACACAAAATGCAGTTTTTTTTAAATGAAGGTGTTTATTATTAAGGGGACAAAAAAAATCCAAACCTATATGGCTCTGTGTGAAAAAGTGATTGCCCCCTAAACATAATAACTGGCTGGGCCACCTTAGCAGCAATAACTGCAATCAGGCATTTGCGATAACTGGCAATGAGTCTTTTACAGCGCTGTGGGGGAATTTTGGTCCACTCATCTTTGCAGAATTGTTGTAATTCAGCCACATTGGAGGGTTTTCAAAAATGACCGCCTTTTTAAGGTCATGCCCACAGCATCTCAATTGG
The DNA here is from genome assembly GCA_020510985.1 of Pholidichthys leucotaenia. Classification (NCBI taxonomy): domain Eukaryota; kingdom Metazoa; phylum Chordata; class Actinopteri; order Cichliformes; family Pholidichthyidae; genus Pholidichthys; species Pholidichthys leucotaenia. Next base: position 212,435,855 of record CM035840.1, on the reverse strand, counting down.
ATTCAGGTCAGGATGTTGACTAGGCCTCTCAAAGTCTTCATTTTATTTTTTCTTAAGCCATTCAGAGGTGATTTGCTGATGTGTTTTGGATCATTGTCCTGCTGCAGAACCCAGGTGCGCTTCAGCTTGAGGTCATGAACAGATGGCCGGACATTCTCCTTCAAAATTTTTTGGTAGGCAGCAGAATTCATGGTTCCATTTACCACAGCAAATCTTCAAGGTCCTGAAGCAGAAAAACAGCCCCAGACCATCACACTACCACCACCATATTTTATTGTTGGTATTATGTTCCTTTTCTGAAATGCTGTTACTTTGACGCCAGATGTAATGAGACACACACCTTCCAGAAAGTTCAACTTTTGTCTTGTCAGTCCACAGAGTATTTTCCCAAAAGTCTTGGGGATCATCAAGATGTTTTCTGGCAAAACTGAGACTAGCCTTTATGTTGATTTTGCCTCAGCAGTAGTTTTTGTCTTGGAACTCTGCCATGCAGGCTATTTTTGCCCAGTGTCTTTCTTATGGTGGAGTCATGAACACTGACCTTAACTGAGGCAAGTGAGGCCTGCAGTTCTTTGGATGTTGTTGGGGTCTTTTGTGACCTCTTGGATGAGTCATCGCTGTGCTCTTGGGGTAATTTTGGTCAGCTGGCCACTCCTGGGAAGGTTCACCACTGTTCCATGTTTTCATCATTTGTGGATAATGGCTCTCACTGTGGTTCGCTAGAGTCCCAAAGCTTTAGGAGTGGCCTTATAACCTATTCCAGACTGTTAGATCTCAATTACTTTGTTTCTCATTTGTTCTTGAATTTCTCTGGATCACAGCATGACGTCTAGCTTTTGAGGATCTTTTAGTCTACTTCACTTTGTCAGGTAGGTCCTATTTAAGTGATTTCTTGATTGAGAACAGGTGTGGCAGTAATCAGGCCTTGGTGTGCGTGTGTGTGTGTGTGTGTGTGTGTGTGTGTGTGTGTGTATCACTTTTTCACACAGGGCCATATAGGTTTGGATTTATTTTTTTTTACCCCTAATGATAAACACCTTCATTTAAAAACTGCATTTTGTGTTTACTTGTGTTATCTTTGTCTAATATTTAAATTTGTTTGATGATCTGAAACATTTAAGTGTGACAAAAGGGCAGCGCAATGGCGGAGTGGTTAGCGCAGCGACAAGCACAGCAACTCACCCTTGGCCGGGGGATCCTGGGTTTGATCCCAGCCCCCGACCAACAGTGATCTGTGTGGAGTTTGCATGTTCTCCCCATGTCTGTGTGGGTTTACCCCGGGATTTCTCCGGTTTCCTCCCACATGCCAAAAACATGCAAGTTAGGTTAATTGGCATCAAATTGGGGATTCTAAATTGTCCTTAGGTATGACTGTGAGAGTGAATGGTTGTCTGTCTCTTTGTGTTGGCCCTGCGATGGACTGGCGATCTGTCCAGGGTGGACCCTGCCTCTCACCCAAACATGCTGGGATAGGCTCCAGCGCCCCCCCCCCCGACCCGAAAAGGATTAAGCGGAAGAAGATGGATGGATGGATGGAAACATACAATAAAATGAGAAATCAGGAAGGGGGGCAAACACTTTTTCACACCACTGTAAGTGTAGAATGGTAGAGAGAACATAAATTTATCTGAAAAAAATGTTTACAATTTACAAAGAAAAATAGTAAATTTGAAAAAAAAAAAAACAGTCATAAATGCAAGAGACAACTGTCCCAAACTGGCAAGAGTAAAGTCCTTACTCATTTCTCAAGTAACTTTTTAAATAGATACTTTACTCTTACTCTACACTGTAAAACCGAATTAGTTCACAAAACTCAAAAATTATGTGGAAACCGATTACCTAATAAATTTTAAGTAAATGCATTTTTTTGAGTAATCTGAAATTAAAAAATTTAAAACAAAATGCTGAAAATGTATTTTTTCAGTACAGTTTACTCAAAAAATAATTTCATTTACTTAAAATTTATTAGGTAATCAGGTTCCACATAAGTTTTGAGTCCTGTGAACTATTCGGTTTTACACTGTAGTAACCTTCTGTGGGACTACTTTAACCTGTACTTCAATAATTAATATTATAAGGTAATGCTACTTTTACTAGAGTACAATTGCTGGATACGCTACCCACTTCTGGTTACTGTTGTTTTTGATTACCTAAATACATCTGGCAATCAGAGGTCTGTAGTAACCAGTTACACTGAGTGTAGTTTCTACATAAAGGTCTGATGACACGATTTTGACATTTTTTAGCATGTTGTGTAAACCCAAAAGTCATTGTCGATGATCAATATAATATTTACAACCGCACCTGCATAAACTAGTTATCATCAAAAAACCGCAGCCACTGACTGGATTGTGGTGCCGCCCACCGAATGAAGGGCGGCACCACCATGACGTAAGCGACAGAATGGACTCCGGTGTTGTTGACTGGAATGACAGCAGCTTTGTAGCTCACAGTTTCTCTGGTTTCTTGTTTTTAATTTTATGACCATGCCTTCGCGTTGTGTCGCAGGCTTAGATGAACAGCAGGCCATGAAAAACCACATCACATGCTTCAGCTCCAACTGTCATAAGCCTCCTTGTGTGCGCCTCGTGCGCTTTTACGCAGGAGGAGCACACAAGGAGGGGAAGGATTAATGGATTTACGTGCAACTTTGACCTACTTTCTGTGATCGCATGCTGACATTCGTTGGTCCGGCCACGCCCCCTCTATCATTATCGCCAATTGATTAAAAATCCCCCTGATCATGTTTCCCGGTCCACACCCACGTGCTTCTCATCACACCATCACCAGCAATGCGTGTACTTCACGGCCGTTTGCCAGTCACGCACTGCTGGTCCATAGTATTGTCATCTGTGCTGTTAGTCTGCCAGTATTTTCAGCACTTTTATGATGTTTTAGTCACTCCATGTTCGCCGTGGTTCTTGTGCGTCCTTGAAGCGATGTCGGCTCTGGGGTGCACCTGTGGCGAACACGTCTCCTCTCATTCGTTCTCTGGGCAATGCCGGCCCCCGAACGCCATCAGTAAGTGTGTTTGTGTTTTTTGTACGTCTTTACCTTTATGGGAATTGTCTGTCTTTCTGTAATACATGTGCTGTGGTGAACCCTGCACATAAATCCTCGTTATTTCATCCTCCCTCTCCGTGCCCTGTGTTAGAGTGCACAGAGGGTCATGATGAATGGATTTATGCGCAGTAATCACCAGATAATACATAATACATAAATACATAAAGATAATCCATAATAAACCCAATGCCTGAGCCACAGAGAATACACTGCTATGATTTTATTGAAAAATCGGGTTTAAATAAATTATATTTATGAACAAATAATTTGTTGCAATATCTGTAACAAAAGCATAACACTCAGTGTTCCCCTGCCGTGTGTTTGTCGCTGCTGCTGCGGCGGGCATGTGTGCCTCTCCACTGTCACTCCCTGAGTCTGACTCGCTAGGCACGATGCCCACTTGGCACGGCTCAAACCTATACGGTCTGATGCCCCCAGATTCTTCATTGTTATCCCATTCTTCTGAACTATAATCGTCTGAAGATTGGACAACACAAACCAATTCCACACTACATGTGCTGGAACCATCATCGATGTTTTCTACCACTTCCATCCTGTGTGTACAATGGGCAGCCAAGCGCTGTGTTCTGTCGATGATGTTACAACATGGCCGGGGGGGGTTTCCAGCCACTGACACAATTGGTGACGTGGCACTCATGAAAACGTTGGATATTCACGTGAAAAAAAGCCTGTTTGACTTAGATCTGCACAGACCAACCTATTTCATCATATTGTATTATGTGTTGTAAAATTAGATGAAATCAAAAACGAGTCATCAGACCTTTAAAGCAGCACTCTGTAATTTTCTTGGTCGGGGTAGGAACACTGAAAAGACTACAACTATGGCAACTACGATCTCAACCCCAACAGCCAATCACACGGTGCTCAGTTGGCTAAAGTTGGACCCTGTCACAAAAATCGTGGACATGACCAGAAGGCGTATGTTGTTTTCACATGTGCACAAAGTGTGTTCACAGGTGGAAGTCTGTGAAAGTGAGCCCATTAGCACCCAAATGTGAGGTGATTCCCTTAGAAGCAAGAACTTGGTGACAGTGGGGAGGAAGAACTGCATTTGAATTGGGTGAATCCTCTAAAAGAACCGACCAAGCACGTTAGGGGTCAGCCTTTTGCTGTGACATATGAGACAATAAAAATCAGTGGGAAGTTAGCAACACTGAGCAACAAGTGTTACTGTCCATTGTTCAGTGTTTGATGCTACTTTAAAAGGAATTTCACTGGATTGCATGATTTTTTTTTTTTTAAAGCTAAATAGAAATTTTAAAGTAAAGATTTCCAAGGCATGGAAATAATTTATCTTTGACCTTTTATTTTTAGTAGAACTAGGAACAAATGTGTTCATAATTTTTATGGACAGGATTTCTCACTGTAAAACCGAATAGTTCACAGGACTCAAAACTTATGTGGAAACCAATTACCTCATAAATTTTAAGTAAATTAAATAATTTTTTTGAGTAAACTGTACTTAAAAATACATTTTCAGCATTTTGTTTTAAATTTTTTAATTTCAGATTACTCAAAAAAAATTGCATTTACTTAAAATTTATTAGGTAATCGGTTTCCACATAAGTTTTGAGTTCTGTGAAACTAATTCGGTTTTACAGTGTAGGCATAGCCACACTGGGCTGCACGGTGGCGCAGTGGTTTAGCACTGTGGCAGCACAGTTTTACCCTCGGCCCGGGGGATCGCGGGGATCATGAGGTCGTGGGTTCGATCCCAGCCCCCGACCAACAGTGAGCTGTGTGGAGTTTGCATGTTCTCCCCGTGTTGCGTGGGTTTACTCCGGGATTTCTCCGGTTTCCTCCCGCACACCAAAAACATGTAGGTTTAGGGCGCTCGCGCACGCAGCGACCAGCAGCCGGTGGCTTGTCACCAGACTGCAAACCAAGTCTACCTACGGGTACAAATAAGTAACAAAAAAAAAAAAAAAAAAAAAAAAAAAAATAGCCAGGGAACGGAGGGTGTCATGCTTGGTGACCACGGGATCTCATCTCTGCTGTTTACAGATGATGTTGTCCTGTTGACTTCGTCCAGCAATGACCTACAGGTCTTACTGGGACAGTCTGCTGCTGAGCGTGAAGTGGCTGGGATGAGAATCAGCACCTCCAAGTCCGAGTCCATGGTCCTCAGCTGGAAAAAAGTGGATTGTCCTCTCCAGGTTGGGGACAAGCTCCTGCCCGAGTGGAGGAGTTTAAGTATCTCGGGGTCTTATTCATGAGTGAGGGGAGAATGGAGCGAGAGGTTGAGAGACTGCAACCTCTGCAGTGATGCAGATGTTGTACCGGTCTGTTGTGGTGAAGAGGGAGCTGAGCACTAAGGCAAAGCTGCTGATTTACCGGTAAATCGACGTTCCTGCCCTCATCTATGGTCATGAGCTTTGGGTAATGACCAAAAGAATGAGATCGTGGATACAAGCAGCTGAAATGAACTTTCTTTGTAGGATTGCTGGACTCCCCCTTCGAGATAGGGTGAGGAGCTCAGTCATCCGGGAGAGACTCAGAGTAGAACTGCTGCTCCTCCACATTGAAAGGAACCAGTTGAGATGGTTTGGGCATCTGATCAGGATGCCTCCTGGGTCATGCTTCCATGCGTCCCACTGGGAGGAGACCCCAGGGCAGACCCAGGACTCACTGGATAGACTACATCTCCCAGTTGGTCTGGGAACGTCTTGGTATCCTCTCTGAAGAGCAGGAGCAGGTGGCTGGGGAAAGGGAAGTCTGGGCTTCTCTGCTTGAACTGCTGCCTCCGTGACCCAGACCTTTGGAAAAGCGGTAGAAGATAGATGGATGAACAAATATGATGTAATATATCTTGCTAATGCTTTTGTAATCATAGGTGTATCTACTCGTGTGCCTTTGGCCTCAGGGTGACCAACGGCTGATGTGCTGTGCTCACGATCAGGTGAAGAGGACTAAGTAAGTAATGACCAAATAGTCATATTTTTCAGCCTTTTTTGAGCCACAGCACCCTTTTTACATTGAAAGAATCCCATGCCATACCACCAAGCAAAAATGTTATAAAATGTTATACTGTAGCCTATTACAGCATTGTATGTAATGACTGTTTAGTCTTGTAATTTGTTTATACTCAGTGTGAAGCACAGCATGATTTAAAAAAAGTCAGTGGAATGATGCAAACACACATACTTTTCCTGCAGATGATGCAAATACACACAAATTTACATCTGTGTGAGTTGGATTTTGTTCAGCTTGGGCCAAAAATCCATTTGATGCTTTGTCACGATAGCCAATAAGTGTTTATATTCTGCTATTACCGGGAGAACAAATTAGTTTGAAAATGTTACTGCCACTTGCCGGAGACAGATGGACCAGCGATGCTCTGTGACAGTTTGTAACCACTCTTTGCTTAATGCTGAAAACAACTGCCATCAAGATGCAGTTTCTGGAGGAGGTGGTGACACTTTCCCAGCTGTGTGCCCCATTCAGATAATATTGTGAACTCAAACATAACAGCATTTTTTTTTTCGGGGGGTGGGGGGGGGGCCCATGGCAAAGTGGCTGCAGAAGTTTTGAAGTTAACACCGCCACTCCGTAGGGCGCATTTTCCATCACGAAGAAAAAAAAGAACAAGAAAGACTGTATTCATACTGCCACCTGCTGACACAGAAGAACCGCTACAGGCGCTGATGCACACCAATTGCAACTTTTTGGTCCAGTCAAGTGAAATTAGACAATTCTCCATCTTCAATATCCTTTGTCCAATATATCCACTGTCCCCCTCTGCACATGTCCAAACAGCCTTGCCTCTACTTTGTCTCCAAACGGCTCAACCTGATCTGTCCCTCTGACCTACTCATTTCTAGTCCTGTCAGTCCTATTGAGAATCTTAGCATCTTCGACTCTACCACCTCCAGCTCCACCTCCTGTCTTTTTGTCAGTGCCACTGTCTCCAAACCATACATCATAACAGGCCTCACTATATCATCTCATTTTCATCTGTGTAATCAAAGATAACGTAAGTCTGCAATGGTAGTCGATAAAAGCAGAAAACTAAATTAGACATCAAAAAAAAACTTGTTAGCCTCAGCCAATCAGTGAGTTAAACCCAGACTCAGCTCAGCTTGCTGTAGTGTGCAACATTAATTGATTAGAGACTGCTGTGTATTTTCCCTTGTGCCCAGTTTCAGGAAAATATGAATTAAGACTTTCTGTGTATTACTTAAAACCTCAGGTCAGCTGTGCAGAGGGGTATTTTCTATTTATACGCTGGCACTAGGACATCTTATACATGGGCTGAATATCATTTTACACTTTTAAGTGACTGATATACAGATACACCCAATGTGCAACCCAACAAATAGTTTGACACAAACTGGCCCCCTCTTAAATTGTTCAAGACATTCCGAAAGTGGAGGTCAGCTTACTTTTCAAAGTTAAAAATAAACAAATATAAAAATATAAAGCCATGTCCAAACAAGAGTTTATTTATTTAAAAAAAACTGTTCTAGATCAACTATGTGTATGACTTTATAAAAAAAAATGTCTATGTGATGTTTGGGCAACTGGATATTTTATCTGTGAGTTCAAGTTTTGGCTGAATAAAGAAACACTTTTACCCACTATTTTCACTGAATGAAGCTGCGTTCACCACAGTCAGCAAAGCAGATAGGTCCACCCAAGTCAATGGTCGGCTTTCCAACAGATATGATGCACTATGACAAAGATCAGACTTGATGCAATAGATCATTTTGCAGTTAGTCTATTTTTGACTGATGCCACATCCAGCATACACACACTACTCACAAAAAATTAGGGATATTCGGCTTTTGGGTGAAATTTCAGGATGCACCTAAAATGCACTATAACCTTTACAGATGAACTTAATTTGACCATCTCTACCCTTTTGAATGCACACGTCCAACTGTTCAATGTTTCAGTGCTTTTTGCATAACTTGCCGTTCTCTAACAAGGTGCTTAATGGCAAAATTCACAACAGGTGTTTGATCCATGAATCGACCAATACATTTTCTGTTTCAATTAGAATTGGTATTTAAACAGTCCTATTCATCATACTGTTCACGTTTTGACATCATAAGGCCAAGACGACACCCAACGATTGATCAACAGCACCTCACCATTGTGAGGCTTCAAACAGGATGTTCTCAGAAAGAAGTGGCCACTGAGCTTCCTGTCACAGAGTGTCATCAGCAGTGTTGGGTAAGTTACTAAAAAATAGTAACCAATTAGTTACTAGTTACTTCTTTTCAAAAGTAACTGAGTTACTTTACCAATTACTGCATAATTAAAGTAACTAGTTACTTGGAAAAGTAACTTTCACATACTTTTTAATGCATACTTAAATCATCTTGCACACATAGCAAGATAATTCAATTAATGGATTACATTACGGGCTTATTAATGTCAGGCTGAAAGCAGACTGTTTCAAACAGAGCTTTTAGAACATGTTCAGTCTGCTTTATCCTGCCTTGAGAGCTCTTATTGTGGGAAAAATCTGAAGAAAATCAACACAGTACTAATTTCCTCATTTTGGAGTGAGAGTTGGCAATACTACATAAAGCTGTCCATGTTTATGTCCATGTCTTTGCCGCAGTTAAGGACAAAAGCATATTGGTGGGCTGTGTGAGACCGACTGCAATCTTCAGAAGCATCTGAGAACAGCAACAAGATCCAACAAAACTAGTGCTATGCTATGCTAACAACACCGTGTAATGGATCTACGTGAGCTGAACAGCCACGACTGGATTTCAAGGACAGGTATATATCTGGACAGTTTGTGACCCAGCAAGCATTAAACTGACTGATTGCCAGATACGTTGTTACAGAATGAAGATCTGATAACAGTCATTTTCCATCAGACAGCTGAGACTGTGATCCACTGAAGTTAAAACACATTTACTGGCTACCTGGATAAAGAATATCCAAAAATGGATTTGCTCTCCAAAAGGAATTTAAGAGAGTGGATCATGTCTCTGTCACAGCAGACATTTGAACTGTAGATAATGGACATTTTCTTTGGATCACTGCACATCGGATTAAATCCATAATATAAAGGTAAGAAACCTTGACAGCTTTAGGCAGTGTTGCCAACTCCCTCTTGTGGAGTGATTCTCACTCTTTTTCCCTGTCTCTCACTCTACAAACCCTATTTCTCACTCCAAAATGAGGAAATTACTGGCAATTTTGTGTTGATTCTCTTCAGATTTTTCCCACAATAAGAGCTCTCAAAGCAGGATAAAGCAGACTGAACATGTCCTAAAAGTTCTGTCTGAAACAGTCTGTTTTCAGTCTGACATTAATAAGCCCGTAATGTAATCATTAATTAAATTATCTTGCTATGTGTGCAAGATAATTTAAGTATGCATTTAAAAGTAATGTGAAAGTTACTTTTCCAAGTAACGAGCTACTTTATTTTTTGAAAACAAGTAACTGTAGCTAACTACTATTTTTAGTAGCTTGCCCAACACTGCTTAACACTAGCCCCTCCACCCTCACCCCCGTTCTGTCAGGCAGCTAGGTGAGCAGAACAGACATCTGCTACCCTTATTGGGACCGGACGGCATCAGCGCAAAGCTCCTCAAGTCCTGTGCAGACCAGCTGTGTGGGATTGTGACGTATATCTTCAACATGAGCCTGAAACTGGGGAGGGTACCACAGCTGTGGAAAACATCTTGTGTGGTACCTGTACCAAAAACTTCCCACCCCAAAGACCTTAACAGCTTCAGACCGGTGGCCTTGACGTCCCACTTGATGAAGACCCTGGTGGAACCAGCGATGGATCCACTCCAGTTCGCCTACCAGCATGGCATTGGGGTGGAGGATGCGGTGATCTTCCTCCTTCACCGTTCTCTGTCCCACCTGGAGAAGCCCGGGAATATGGTGAGGATCATGTTCTTTGACTTCTCCAGTGCTTTCAACACCATCCAACCGATGATCCTGAAGGACAAGCTGCTGCGCGCAGGGGTGGACCAGCACCTGTCATCATGGATCCTGGACTACCTCACGAACCGGCCTCAGTTTGTGAGAACCCGGGACTGTGTTTCCGACACGATCATCAGTAGCACGGGGGCCCCCCAGGGAACGGTGCTGGCTTCCTTCCTGTTCACTCTTTATACTGCGGACTTCTCACACAACACAACACATTGCCATCTACAGAAGTTCTCTGATGACTCTGCGATCGTTGGTCTCATCTCCAGCGGAGATGAAGCTGAGTACAGAGGGCTTATCCAGGACTTTGTGGACTGGTGCCATCGGAACTGCCTCCAGATCAACGCGAGGAAAACTAAGGAGCTGGTGGTGGACTGCCGCAGGCATGGGCAGCCCCTCACAGCACCAGTAAATATACAGGGAACAGACATCGAGATGGTGACATCCTACAAGTACCTGGGTATTCATCTGAACAATAAACTAGACTGGTCACACAATACTGACGCACTCTACAAGAAGGGACAGCGCAGGCTGTTCCTGCTGAGGAGACTCAGGTCTTTTGGTGTACAAGGGGCGCTGCTGAAGTCATTCTATGACACGGTGGTGGCATCAGCCATCACTTTTGGAGTGGTCTGCTGGGGCAATGGCATTACTGCAGCCGATAGGAAGAGACTGAACAAACTGATTAAGAAAGCTAGCTCTGTCCTGGGGCAACGCCTTGATCCGATGGAGGAGATAGGAGAGAGAAGGACGGTGGCTAAACTGTCATCTCTGCTGGAGTCCGAGTTCCACCCTATGCAGGACATACTGGATGCACTGAGGAGCTCATTTAGCAGCAGACTACATCATCCCAGGTGCACAACCGAGAGGTTTCGTAGGTCCTTCCTACCAACGGCTGTCAGACTGTACAACCTAAGCAGGGCTGCTCGCAGAGATAGCAAAAAGACGTAACAAACTAATAGGTTTTTTTTGAATGCAAAAGATGCAATAGACTTACACAATGGTCCTCTCCGGCATACAACTAGGAACATACCGGTCGCTATGGAGGGTGAGAATATGTATGGGCACATAATCATACCATGTAGGATAACTAAATAGACGGTTATGCTGTTTCATCCCACCTAGCAACAATGCTCTGCACTGTGTGTGTTTATATATTTACATATTTATTCCATCTAGCTACAATGCTCTGCACTGGGTGTGTTTATATTTATATATCTATATATTTATTCATCTAGCTACAATGCTCCGCACTGTGTTTTTATATATCTACATATTATTCCATCTAGCTATATTGCTCCGCACTGTGTGTGTTTATATACTTGCATATTTATTCCACCTAGCTGCAATGCTCCGTACTGTGGGTGTTTATATATTTACATATTTATTCCATCTAGCTACAATGCTCTGCACTGTGTGTTCATATATTCATATATTTATTCCATCCAGCTACAATGCTCTGCACTGTGTGTCTGTGTGTGTGTGTGTGTATATATATATTTTATAGTAATATGTACATATGTATATTAGCTGCTCTTGCTTGCTTGTTTTTTTTTTTTTTTTTTTTTTCTTGCCTTCTGATTGTTGCTCTGAGTGTTGCTATCCCTGTGCTGTTGCAATCCTGGAATTTCCCCGTTGTGGGACTAATAAAGGCTTATCTTATCTTATCTTATTGTGCCAAACAGATTTACTTTGCCAAAAGGAGCTTTATACAGTACTATCTATCTATGTACTGTATCTATGCACTGTATATTGTTATAAACTCCTCTTGTAATAACTTTTAATACTTTATTTAAATTATTTTACCCATGAAGGACCCGGCAGGATGGGAATAGGGAAAGGAGGTGTGGGGATGGGGAAAGAAAAGGGAGAGGAACAGACAAAAAGACAAACAAACCAACAACTAAAACAAACAGAAAACAGATTGCTTCTTCCACTGGAGAGGTCTCAACACGAGTCTGGTATCTGCACCTGTTAAAGGAGAGACATTTGTGTATGTGCATCTGTGTGCGTGTGTATGAGAGCGTGTGCAAAATAAGTGGCTGCATGTGAGTGGTTTGTCAGGAAACATACGAAGAGGGTGGCTGGTCGCAGCAGCTCCCCCCCCCCCCCCCGAAACCCCAAGCAAGCAGGACAACGCCACCAACCCCCATAGAGCACAAATGTCCGAGGCCAGCAATCCCCAGGAAAGCCAGGCATCGGCCCCAGGAGGGACGGCTGAGGGATGCTGGGCCACTAGGCGCCTGGCGTGACGGGCCCACACCCCCAGACCACCCCCCCATCTAGTGGATCCAACGCCAGCCCCAGGCCCCAGGTGCTGGGAGGCCAGTGTCCCCACCCCCCGGGCCGGAGACCGGCCTGCACCAGGGAATGGTACAGTGACAAGCCGATACTACCTAAATAACATCATTAATCCAGTCATTGTGCCCCTGCATGAACAACACAGGCCTAATTTCATCTTTATGGATGACAGTGCTCCAGCTCATCGAGGTTGCATCATTAGGGAACAGCTGCTGCAGGCTGGGGTACCTCAAATGGAGTGGCCTGAACTTTCTCCAGACCTGAATCCCGTAGAAAACCTATGGGATCAGCTGATTTGCCATGTAGCGGCTCATAACGCAGCACCCCACAACCTCAATGACCTGAGGGCTACCCTTCAAGAAGAGTGGAATGCGATGCCTCAGGAGACAATAAGTCGACTTTTGAACAGCATGAGACGTCGTTGTCAAGCTGTAATTGATGCTCAAGGGCACATGACAAGTTATTGAGACACTGACATTTTTTGTTATGGTATACCCACCACTGTTGTTGGCTTTTGTTTCAATACATTGTTTGAGATGAGGAAATCACCATTGTATGTTTCTATTTAAATGCCCTATTTTCATATTATATCACTGTAGCGTGAACTTTTTACATTTTCCATAAATTTCATCCGAAAGCCAAATATCCCTAACTTTTTGTGCGTAGTGTACAAGTGCATCTCACTAAAGTAGAATATCATCAAAAGTTGATTTATTCAGTAATTCAATTCATAAAATGAAACTCATATTTTATATAGATTCATTACAGACAGAGTGATATATTTCAAGTGTTTATTTCTTTTAATTTTGATGGTTATGGCTTGCAGCTCGTGAAAACCCGAAAATCAGTTTTTCAAAAAATTAGAATATTACATAAGATCAGTTTTAAAAAATTGATTTTTTTTTAATAGAAATGTTGGCCGACTAAAAGTGTTTCCTTGCACACACTCAATACTTGGTCAGTGCTCCTTTTGCATGAATTAATACTGCATCACTGTGGCATGGGATGAAGGCGATCAGCCTGTGATACTGCTGAGGTGTTAAGAAGGCCCAGGTTGCTTTGATAGTGGCCTTCAGCTCATCTGCATTGTTGGGTCTGGTGTCTCTCATCTCCCTGGTGACGATACTTCATAGATTCTGGATGGTCTTTAGGTCAGGAGAGTTTGCTGGCCAGTAAAATATGGTGATACTATGGTCATTAAACCAGGCTTTGGTACTTTTGGCAGCAGTGTGGGCAGGTGCCAAGTCCTGCTGGAAAATGAAATCAGCATCTCCATAAACCTTGTCAGCAGAAGGAAGCATGAAGTGCTTTAAAATGTCCTGGTAGACAGCTGCATTGGCTTTGGACTTGGTAAAACACAGTGGACTAACACCAGCAGATGACATGGCTCCCCAAATCAGGTGCCAAGTCCTGTCACTTGGAAATCAAGGTCACAGAGTCTGGAGGAAGAGTAAACAGGCACGGAATCCAAGTTGCTTGATGTCCAGTGCGAAGTTTCCACAGTCAATGATGATATGTGGAGCCATGTCATGTGCTGGCGGCACGGTGTCGGAGTGGTTAGCACTGTGGCAGCACAGCAACTCACCCTTGCTCGGGGGATCCTGGGTTCAATCCCAGCCCCCGACCAATAGTGATCTGTGTGGAGTTTGCATGTTCTCCCCGTGTCTGCGTGGGTTTACTCCGGGATTTCTCTGGTTTCCTCCCACATGCCAAAAATATGCAAGTTAGGTTAATTGGCATCAAAACTGGGGATTCAAAATTGTCCTTAGGTATGACTGTGAGAGTGAATGGTTGTCTGTCTCTCTATGTTGGCCCTGCGATGGACTGGCGATCTGTCCAGGGTGTACCCTGCCTCTTGCCCAAAGATGTTGGAATAGGCTCCAGCCCCCCCCGCAACCCGAAAAGGATTAAGCGGAAGAAGATGACAAGATGAATGAATGTCATGTGCTGGTGTTATTCCACTGTGTTTAATCAAGTCCAATGTCAGTGCAGCCATCTAACAAGAAATTTTAGAGCACTTCATGCTTCCCTCTGCTGACAAGCTTTATGGAGATGCTGATTTCATTTTCCAGCAGGACATGGCACCTGCCCACACTGCCAAAAGTACAAATACCTGGTTTAATGACCATGGTATCAACTGTGCTTGATTAGCCAGCAAACTCTCCTGACCTAAATCCCATAGAGAATCTATGGTGTATTGTCAAGAGGATGATGAGAGACACCAGACCCAACAATGCAGACGAGCTGAATGCCACTATCAAAGCAACCTGGGCTTCCATAACACCTCAGCAGTAACACAGGCTGATCGCCTCTATGCCATGCTGCAGTGATGCAGTAATTATACAAAAGGAGCCCCGACCAAGTATTGAGTGTGTATATGGACATACTTTTCAGTCAGCCAACATTTCTATTAAAACTTGTTAAAAAATTTTTTATAGAATATTCTACTTTTTTGAGAAACTAAATTTGGGGTTTTCATTTGCTGTAAGCCATAACCATCAAAATGAAAACACTTGAAATATATCACTCTGTGTGTAATAACTCTATATAATATATGAGTTTCACTTTTTGAATTGAATTGTTGAAATAAATCAACTTTTTGATGACATTCTAATTTATTGAGATGCACCTGTATATACAGCATACTGTATGATCGATTGTCATTGTGATGCCTCACTTTAACTTACTATTCTTGTACAGTCTTCTCTTTAAGCCAACCTTGTTGCCATCTGTGCTGCTTTGCAGCAGAAATGCAATTTATTATGATTGTGCAAGGGCTCTTCATTAAAGGAATCAGACTTGGCAGTTATTGGTCTTTCTCTACATAAGTACCACCAAATGTCACACACTTTTGCCATTGCTTTATGCAGCTGTGGAGACCTCACCTGTAGAAGTCTGCAGGTTGCATCAGAAGCCACAACTTGACCTCAGAAATTAGCATTTGAGCATCTTGGAAGTGCTTTCCCTTCAAAAATGACTTCAAGGTTGGAAAAAGGTGGACGTCAGATGGTGCAAGGTTGGGAGGATAAGGAGGGTGAGGAAGAAGTGGACGCCTTTGGTCAGCATGCCATGCCTCTTGATTTTGATGGCTTTCCACAATTTCTGCAGCAATGAAGCATAGTAAGTCCTGGTAAAAAAAAAAAAAAAAAAAAAATAAGATGGCGGCAGCGCGCTCGGACGCAGCGGCCCCTCTTGGCATCAGGGAGTGTGAGAGTTTTGAGTGTTGTGATCATCCCAGACGTACATTCTGTAAAACTTACAACCGTGAGACCTTATTAAACATCAAGGTACTGCACGCTGCAAGAATCGCGGTGATCGGTTGTGATTTGGACATCCTACGCCAGCACGGAATTCTGGCGGAGTCCCCGCCGGAAGCTACCCGTGAGAGGAGGAAGCGGAAGCGGAGGGAACGCAGGAAAAAGTGAGGAAAAAGGGCCGGGATCCATGCTAGGCTAAAGGCTAACCCCTCCAGACCAGCGGTACCGTCGCTTCTTCTCTCAAACGTCCGCGCCCTCGAAAGCAAGGTGGACGAACTGCATCTGCTGAGAGAAACCCGGAGAGAGTGGAGGGACTGCTGTGTGTTTGTTTTCACCGAGACATGGCTCCACGACAACATTCCTGATGAGGCCATTCAACTGGAAGATATGGCGATGTTCCGTGCCGACAGGGAAACGGCGAGCTCCGGTAAGAACTGGTGCGTTAATGCCACGTTAGTGTCTAAACACTGCTCTCCGTTGGCGGAGTTCCTTATTGGAAAAATGTCGGCCTTATTACCTGCCTAGGGAATTCAGCAACGTGTTTGTAGTCGGTGTTTACATAGCGCCGAGCGCTAATGCTAAAGCTAATGCTAAGAAGGCACTCGGGGAACTGCACAATGCAATCAGTGAAATCCAAACTTCACACCCGGACAGTTTTGTGGTGGTTGCGGGGGATTTTAACCACACCAGCCTAAAGACTGTGCTCCCCAAGTTTAAACAATGTGTAGACTTTAAGACCAGAGGAGAGAATATGTTGGACTTAGTGTACACAAACACAGATGCATATAAAGCGATACCCCGCCCCCATCTCGGCCGTTCTGATCACATATCCGTGATGCTGGTGCCTGCCTACAAACCTTTATTGAAGCGCAGCAGGCCAGCAGTGAAACAAATCAGGATTTGGCCAGAGAGTGCAACCCCTGCACTGAAAGACTGTTTTCAGCACACAGACTGGAAGGTCTTCAAAATAGCAGCCTCCCAGGAAGACAGGACAGATGTGGAGGAGTATGCTGATTCGGTCACCAGCTACATCGCGAAGTGCACAGAGGATTTCACTACAGTGAAGACCATCACTATGCGGGGTAATCATAAGCCCTGGATGACTGCAGAGGTGTGCTCGCTGCTCACAGCCAGAGATGCAGCCTTCAGAGCGAAGGACAGGATCGCCCTCCGCTCAGCCAGGTCTGCGCTTTCTAAGGGAATTAAGGCGGCAAAGCGCGCCTATGCGGAGAAAATCCAGGGACACCTCTGTGACACTAGGAACACCAAGCAGATGTGGCAGGGAGTTCGGACACTGACGGGCTTTAAGCCTAGGCAGGGGGTCGATGATGACGACGCTTCGCTTCCAGACAGGCTTAACGACTTCTTTGCACGTTTTGAAGCATCAAACTCGACAATCAGAGGGAGGGCTGGCCCTCCCCCACCATCGGTCAGACCAGCTTTTACCATCAACACAGCGGACACACGGAGGACCCTAACCAGAGTCAACCCACGCAAAGCTGCAGGTCCAGACAACATTCCGGGACATGTGCTCCGAGACTGCGCGAGCGAGTTGGCGGATGTCCTGACTGACATTTATAACATCTCCCTGAGTCAGGCCATCGTTCCCAGATGCTTCAAGACCTCTATCATTGTACCGGTGGCAAAGAAACCAGTGGTGTCCTGTTTGAATGACTATTGTCCTGTTGCACTGACACCAATTGTGATGAAGTGTTTTGAGTGGCTTGTCAAACCACACATTACAGCCTGCCTCCCTGCATCACACGACCCGCTCCAGTTTGCATATCGTTCAAACCCCTCCACGGAGGATGCTATAGTCACCACCCTACACTCTGTCATCACCCACCTGGACCAGAAAGACACCTACGCCAGACTCCTGTACATTGATTTCAGTTCAGCATTCAACACCATTATTACCCAGAGACTGATGGAGAAATTACTCCTTCTCGGTCTGAACACCGCCACATGTCTCTGGATCCTGGATTTTCTGACTGAGAGACCTCAGTCTGTCCAGGTTGGAAACAACATCTCCAACTCTGTCATGCTGAGTACCGGATCCCCTCAAGGCTGTGTACTCAGTCCACTGTTGTTTACACTTCTAACACATGACTGTGTATCCAGACACGAGGGGAACCAGATTATTAAGTTTGCAGATGACACCACGGTGGTGGGACTTATCCAGAGGGATGAGGAATCAATGTACAGGGAAGAAGTGAGAGACCTGGAGGGCTGGTGCAGGGAGAACAATCTGGTGCTCAACGTGGACAAAACGAAGGAGATGATTATCGACTTCCGGCGGTCGCAGCCTGAGCACGCCCCCCTCAGCATCGGCGGCCGTTTAGTGGAGACAGTAGAGAACATCAAGTTCCTCGGAGTGCAGATCTCGCAGGACCTGACCTGGAGCAAGAATTCCTTGGAGATCAGAAAGTGGGCTCAGCAGAGACTGCACTTCTTGAGGAAACTCAAACAGGCCTCTCTCCCCATTTGCATCCTCAGGACCTTCTACAGAGGTGTGGTGGAGAGTGTTCTGACGTACTGCATTGCTACATGGTACTCCAGCTGCAGTATGTCAGACAAAAAAGCCCTGCTGAGGATAGTCAAGGGGGCGGAGAGGGTAATTGGAGTCTCCCTCCCCTCTGTCCAAGAACTTTTTCAGAACCGTTGTAGGAGCGGGGCACTAAACATTGTCAAGGACCGTTCTCACCCTCTGCATAAACACTTTGAACTTCTTCCATCTGGTAAACGATTCCGGAGCATCAGAGGCAGAACCACCAGACTGATCAACAGCTTCCTTCCACAAGCTGTCAGGATGCTGAACAGTTGACCCGGAATCTCTCATACACACTACTGCACCTACGGACATTTTGTATATTATAGTTAGTTATTCTTTTTTTCCCCAAGTATGTCTCAGGGATGTGTGAATGGATGGGGGGTTGGGGGTGGGGGGGGAGCTATGTGGGAATGTGTCTTAAATCATGCTGCTTCTTATATGGATGCCGAGAGAAACGCAATTTCATCTTGCTTGCACTACAGTTGTATGTACAGCAATATGACAATAAAGTTTGATTTGATTTGATTTAATTGTAGTACCCTTTGTCAGGAAAACCATCACCAACACTCTATGCTGGTGCCAAAAGATTGTGAGCATGACCTTGCCCTTAATGAACAGCCCTCGTAGCAAGGCTCACACTACATTGCAGCCATAACTGAATGTAACTGCATTCAGTGCAAATAAGATAAGATAAGATAAGATAAGATAAGATAAGATAAGATAAGATAAGATAAGCCTTTATTAGTCCCACAATGGGGAAATTCCAGGATTGCAACAGCACAGGGATAGCAACACTCAGAGCAACAATCAGAAGGCAAGAAAAAACAAGAACATCTAGTAAACATATGTACATATTACTATAAATATATATATATATATATATATATATATATATATATATATATATATATATATATATATATATATATATATATAGACACACAGTGTGGAGCATTATGGTTGGTGAATGTGCAGCAGAAAGTCTAAGCTCTCCCTCCGCGGATGCGGCGGGCCAGCTGGAAGTCTTTGGGCATGATGGTGACCCTCTTAGCGAAGAACAGACCCACCAGGTAGTGAGTAAGTCAAACTTTTGTGGTTACCATATAAATATGCTAAGGCTATGCTAACATCAAGGACACTACAGTTGTTTTTTTTTTTTTGTTTCAATGAACTGTTCCCATTCATCCCTTCTAAGTTAATTCTTTTGAAGAGAGAAGCATGATAATATCGGCATCGGTTGATAAAGCATTTAAAATTATTGGGGTGGCTGTGGCACAGGTGTAGTATGGCCAACTACTAATTGGAGGGTCAGGGGTTTGATTCCCCCTCTGTCTGCAGTCTGCATGTCAAAGTGTCGTTGAGCAAGACAATGCACCCCTAGCTGCTCCTGGCGGGTCAGGCCAACGCCTTTATGGGAGCTCCGCTGCCATCAGCGTGTGAATGCGTGTGGGAATGGGTGGATAGCAGGATTTGTAAAGCACTTTGATCATCTACAAATGAGTAAAAGCACTATATACTGTAAGTGAATGCCATTTACCATTTATATATTGGCTAAAATTGATATTTACAACTAATAAAATTTAACAGCATTATACTTTTCCTATGGCTCAAGGGAATGATGTCATCACATGCCCCATTTTTTTTAAAATTTAACCTTTATTTAACCAGGCAGGACAGATCAAGAACACATTCGTTTTTACAACTGTGGCTTGGGGGGAGGGGGCAAGGGGCAAGGGGCAACTCAGATTCATACCTCCCCAGTTGATGCCGGTCCTAACCTGCATGTTTTGGTCCCTGTGGGAGGAAACCAGAGAAATCCTGGAGTAAACCCATGCAGATACGGGGAGAACATGCAAACTCCACACAGAAAGATCATCATTGGTCAGGGGGTGGGATCGAACCTGAGATCCCATGGCCAAGGGTGAGTTGTTGTGCTGCCACAGTGCTAACCATTGTGCCACCATGCTGCTCAATAAATAAACATGTCTGCCTCCACACAGCTACGTGAGGAGGAGAAAAAGCACAACATGAGGAACTCAGGAAGGCCAAGCAAGAAAAAAAACAATGGCAAAGAAAAAAACTTAAGCAGGAGAGGAAGACAAAGGAGATTAAATACTGTAAAAATTATGTCTAAAATCAGAAAAAGCAGTTATCAGAAAAAACAATCTAATTGTGCATCCCTACTTTTGACCATGAGCTTTGAACAGTTTGGTCTGTGAGGCACAGTAGGCTATTTTGAACACTTCCTGTCTGGCAGCTCATTCATAATACTCACACTGAAATCATCAGGTAATGATCCTACTGGCAGGCACAGCCAGTGGATACTTGAGATTAATGTGTGTGACTGCACTGTGCTACACTTGGAAGCTGAGCAACATGGCAATCCTGGAGCCACGATGTCATGTTGGCCTGGAGCCAGCATAGAGACGCACAACAAAACTAGCCTGCTGTCTTTGCCATCACAGCCACTGTCAATTGGGATAAAAGTCTCAGTCATTATCCACACAGACAGAGACATCAGCCCCTTTTCCTTTCCACTTTCCACTGCAAGGAGGGGACTTATTTAAGAGAGGTGTGTCATCGGTGCAATCTCAGTGCATTAGTATTTTGGTGCATTTTCTCTCAACGGGCTTTTGGCCAGCAAAAAGCAGGTTTATAGTCAGTAGTGCATTGCCAGTGCTATTTGAGTGTCACATTTTGAAATCGTTGGCGTGCACATACTGATGCCAGCACGCGAGGAAGCACTCACAGCATGCACTGGAAATGCCCATGATTTTTGTGGATAGAGTTGTACCAGATATAACCTAATCAAAGTATTGTTACCCATAATTTCATACGATGCGACACTGAATACCTTTTAGTCCGTCCACATTTTTATTTTAATCGTGAACTTATAGGAGTGTAGCCTGTAGATTAGGCATTTCTTTCTTTCTTCTTTAGGGGAATAAATAAATGAACAGGGAGTGTGTGCATTTCACTTTTCACCATAGATTGTAATGTTGAGGACAGGTGCAAATTCAGGAGGCTCCACTCTCCACCGAACCTTGGCTGGTGTAGTCTCTTTGACCGGTTCTGAACAGACCGGTGGCTGGAGGCTCGGTGGGCGCAATCGCTGGTGGGGATCCTGCTAATGGAGGAGGCAATATCTAAAAGGCGCAGTGGGATGGAACTGTCAAATATTTCAAACTACAAACCTCTCTGCTGTGACAAACTATTCTATCCACAATGCTATCATGTCTGTGTCCTCATAGTCATCTTCTTCAATCTTGTCTGCCCTATCCCAGATAATGAAAAAGAAAACCACTTAGTTTTTCTGTTGAATGTATTAATCTGAGGACAGTTACATAAAAACTATCCACAAATGCAATCTAATATATTCCAAATTATTTGAAGAAATACTAGACAGTATTGTGGAGAGAGAAAAAGAAAATGATCTGTGGGTTTTCAGACTTTTTTCAGCGGATCATCCTCTTTGCACATACAGTTGTGCTCACAAGTTTACATACCATAGTGAAATTTATGTTTTTTTGGCCATTTTTCAGAGTATGAATGATAATACAAAAACTTTTCTTTCACTCATAGTTAGTGGTTGGGTGAAGCCATTTATTATCAAACAATTGTGTTTGCTGTTTTTAACTTATGACAACAGAAACTAACCAAATGACCCCGATCAAAAGTTCACATACCCTAGTTCTTAATACTCTGTATTGCTGCCTTTAACATCAATGACAGCTTGAAGTCTTTTGTGGTAGTTGTGGATGAGGCTCTTTATTTTCTCAGATGGTAAAGCTGCCCATTCTTCTTGGCGAAAAGCCTCCAGTTCCTGTAAATTCTTGGGCTGTCTTTCATGAACTGCACGTTTGAGATCTCCCCAAAATGGCTCCATGACAATGAGGTCAGGAGACTGAGATGGCCACTCCAGAACCTTCAATTTTTCTGCTGTAGCCAACGACAGGTTGACTTGGCCTTGTGTTCTGGATCACTGTCATGTTGGAATGTCCAAGTGCGTCCCATGTGCAGCTTCCAGGCTGATGAGTGCAAATTTTCTTCCAGTACTTTCTGATAACATGCTGCATTCATCTTGCCATCAATTTTGACCAAGTTCCCTGTGCCTTTGCAACTCACATGAGGGTGAGTAGGACCCAGTGAGCAGACACAGACTCAAAAGTAGATTTAATTATTTTTATTATGTGTAGAGTGTGCGTGTGTGTGTATGTGTATATGTGCAGCCGGGGCGAGCAGAGCGTCGTGCAGCCTGGCAGCCCCAGGGATGAGCAGAGACAGAAAGGATTAGTGTCTGATTTCGGAGGGGATGTACAGTGATGTGTGGAGCTTACTGTCAATGAGATGGAGAACAGGCTCAGGTTGGTGTCAAAGGCTCCGGCCAGGAAGACAGCGTCCACTGTCCCGGTTGTGGATGGAGATGATGGTGCTGCAGTGTGGTGTAGTGCTGCTCGGTCCGCCGCCAGGGGAGAGAGGTCCGCCGCCACTGGTTAATTTTCACTTATCTATTGTTTCTTAGTATGATTTATTTTCCTGTTTGCGTTCTTTGCAGTGTTGTTACTTCTTGTCTGTATTTGTTATCTCATTATATTTTTATTCTGTTGTTTTTCTCTCTTCCCAGGGCTGCAGCTGTCAGTGGCTTTCAAATCAAATCAAATCAAATCAAATCAAATCAAACTTTATTGTCATATTGCTGTACATACAACTGTAGTGCAGGCAAGATGAAATTGCGTTTCTCTCGGCATCCATATAAATAGAAGCAGCATGATTTAAGACACACTCACACATAGCTTCACCCCCCCACCCCCACCCCCCCATCCATTCACACATCCCTGAGACATACTTGGGAAAAACCTAACTAACTATAATATACAAATAATATACAAAATGTCCGTAGGTGCAGTAGTGTGTATGAGAGATTCTGGGTCAACTGTTCAGCATCCTTACAGCTTGTGGAAGGAAGCTGTTGATCAGTCTGGTGGTTCTGCCTCTGATGCTCCGGAATCGTTTACCAGATGGAAGAAATTCAAAGTGTTTATGCAGAGAGTGAGAACGGTCCTTGACAATGTTCAGTGCCCTGCTCCTACAGCGGTTCTGAAAAAGTTCTTGGACAGAGGGGAGGGAGACTCCAATTACCCTCTCAGCCCCCTTGACTATCCTCTGCAGGGCTTTTTTGTCTGACATACTGCAGCTGGAGTACCATGTAGCAATGCAATACGTCAGAACACTCTCCACCACACCTCTGTAGAAGGTCCTGAGGATGCAGATGGGGAGAGAGGCCTGTTTGAGTTTCCTCAAGAAGTGCAGTCTCTGCTGAGCCCGCTTCCTGATCCCCAAGGAATTCTTGCTCCAGGTCAGGTCCTGTGAGATCTGCACTCCGAGGAACTTGATGTTCTCTACTCTCTCCACTAAACGGCCACCGATGCTGAGGGGGACGTGCTCAGGCTGTGACCGCCGGAAGTCGATAATCATCTCCTTCGTTTTGTCCACGTTGAGCACCAGATTGGTCTCCCTGCACCAGCCCTCCAGGTCTCTCACTTCTTCCCTGTGCATAGATTCCTCATCCCTCTGAATAAGTCCCACCACCGTGGTGTCGTCTGCAAACTTAATAATCTGGTTCCCCTGGTGTCTGGATACACAGTCATGTGTTAGAAGTGTAAACAACAGTGGACTGAGTACACAGCCTGAGGGGATCCGGTGCTCAGCGTGACAGAGTTGGAGATGTTGTTTCCAACCTGGACAGACTGAGGTCTCTCACTCAGGAAATCCAGGATCCAGAGACATGTGGCGGTGTTCAGACCGAGAAGGAGTAATTTCTCCATCAGTCTCTGGGGAATAATGGTGTTGAATGCCGAACTGAAATCAATGTACAGGAGTTTGGCGTAGGTGTCTTTCTGGTCCAGGTGGGCGATGACAGAGTGTAGGGTGGTGACTATAGTATCCTCCGTGGAGCGGTTTGAACGATATGCAAACTGGAGCGGGTCGTGTGATGCAGGGAGGCAGGCTGTAATGTGTGGTTTGACAAGCCGTTCAAAACACTTCATCACAATTGGTGTCAGTGCAACAGGACGATAGTCATTCAAACAGGACACAACTGGTTTCTTTGCCACCAGTACAATGATAGAGGTCTTGAAGGCGCTCCACTAATTAAGATGAAATCTATTTAGCTTGGAGAAATCATCTTTTAATTTATAAAAAATCTCTTAGAAAAGCTAGAACAAGTTATTATTCTACATTAATAGAAGAGAACAAGAATAATCCTAGGTTTCTTTTCAGCACTGTAGCCAGGCTGACAAAGAGTCAGGACTCTGTCAATCCGAGCATTCCGTTAGAGCTTACTAGTCAGGACTTTATGAACTTTTTCAATAATAAAATTTCATCTATCAGAGATAAAATCAGTCAGATTCTTCCCACCATTAACTTAAATACAGTAACTACTACAACTCCTTCAATTGATATTTGTTTGGATGAGTTTACCCCAATTGACCTTTTAGAGTTTGTCAAAATAATTTCCTCATCCAAGCCTTCAACTTGTCTTTTAGACCCTATTCCTACCAGGTTTTTTAAAGAAGTCTTCCCATTTAATGGTAGCTTTATTCTTCAAATAATCAATTCTTCATTAACTTTAGGCCATGTACTGCAGGCTTTTAAAACGGCTGTAATTAAACCCTTACTCAAAAAGCCAATGCTGGATCCAGGAGTTTTAGCTAACTGTAGACCAACCTCTAATCTCCCTTTCATTTCAAAAATCTTAGAAAGAGTTGTTGCTATGCAATTATTTAACCACCTGCAGGGAAATGGTTTACTTGAAGAGTTTCAATCTGGGTTTAGAATCCATCATAGTACTGAAACAGCCTTAGTGAAGGTCACTAGTGACCTCCTTATCACATCTGATAATGGACTTGTTTCTGTTCTTGTCCTTTTAGACCTTAGTGCAGCTTTTAATACTATTGATCATAATATTCTACTTGATAGATTAGAACACAGTGTTGGACTTAATGGAACTTTGTTGCAGTGGTTTAGAGCTTAATTATCTGATAGGTTCCAGTTTGTTCATGTCAATAATGAGTTTTCTTTCAACTCAAAGCTCAGTCATGGAGTTCCACAGGGATCTGTGCTAGGCCCTACTCTTTTTAGTTTATATATGCTTCTGTTAGGCAACATTATTAGAAATCACTGTATACATTTTCATTGTTATGCAGATGACACACAATTATATCTGTCATTGAAGCCAGATGATAGTAATCAATTAACCAAGTTAGATGCTTGTCTTAAGGAAATCAAAGCTTGGATGACTTGCCATTTCCTGCTATTAAATTCAGAAAAGACTGAAGTCATTCTTGTTGGTCCAAAAAACCTTAGAAATACCTTTCCGAATCAAATTTGTAGTTTGGATGCGGTTACTCTTTCTCTTAATAGCTCTGTAAGGAACCTTAGAGTTATTTTTGATCAAGATCTGTCTTTCAATTCACATATTAAATTTGTTTCTTAGACTGCCTTCTATCATTTGCGTAATATTTCCAAGATTAGGAGCATCTTGTCTCAGAGTGATGCTGAGAAACTGATCCATGCTTTTGTTAGCTCTAGATTAGATTATTGTAACTCTTTATTATCAGGTTGTCCTAAAACATCTTTAAAAAGTCTTCAGTTGATCCAAAATGCTGCTGCAAGAGTTTTAACAGGTACTAGAAAGAGAGATCATATCTCTCCAGTTCTGGCCTCCCTTCATTGGCTTCCCATAGAGTTTAGAATTAAGTTTAAAATCCTTCTTCTTACTTACAAAGCTCTAAACAATCAGGCCCCTTTTTATTTAAAAGATCTGATCCTACCGTATTATCCTAACAGAGCACTACGCTCCCAAAATGCAGGATTACTTGTAATACCTAGAATCTCCAAAAGTACAATGGGAGGCAGAGCCTTCAGTTATCACGCTCCTCTCCTGTGGAACCAGCTGCTAATCTGGATTCGGGAGTCAGACTCAATCTCTGTTTTTAAGAACAGTGTTAAAACCTTCCTTTTTGATATAGCCTACAATTAGGGAGGGATCATGTGTCTCTGAACCTTCCCTTAGTTATGCTGCTAATAGGTTTAGACAGCCAGGGGACCTCCAATAATGCACTGGGCTTCACTCCTTTCTTCACTCTCAACGAAATATTTATTTTTTGCTGATCATTAACATCTGTTTGTTCTCTCCCATAGATTGAGTCCCCATCGTGCTGTTTGCTCTCTACATGTCTGTTCTTTTCATCTTCTCTATCCCCTCACCCCCCCAGCCAGTCACAGCAGATGACTGCCCCTCCCTGAGCCTGGTTCTGCTAGCGGTTTCTTCCTGTTAAAAGGGAGTTTTTCCTCTCCACCATCGCCAAGTGCTTGCTCACAGGGGATGACCTGATTGCTGAGGTTTTTCTGCAACTGTGGGGGTTTCCCCTACAGTTGAAAGTGCTATGAAATGACTGTTGTTGTGAAATGGTGCTATATAAATAAAGTTGAATTGAACTGAATTTCAGTTAAATGCATTCAGGCTTTGCTTTGAATGTCTCTGGAAAAGATAATGCATACAGACGTAAACTTACATCTTCATCTTTCTCCAGTTCCAGTCCCATGTCTCTGAGTTTCCCTTCAAACTCCTCCCTCCTGAATGCCTTTTGATCCTCATGACCACTGAAAATTTCCCCCGCACATCCTGACTCCACATCAGTCCCTGCTGATTGATGTACGGATGTGTCCTTCACCTTCTGTGCCTGGTGATGACGGACTTTCTTAGCGTAACTGTGGGGGACACGGCGTAGGCTGCGGGCAACTGCATTTTCAGTGAGTAGATACACGGACTGTCGACTAGAGCGACTTCCACCTGGCTTCTTAATATGGTAGGTTAGAACGTAGTCGACACGCCTCTGACCATCTTGGAAGAAGAGGCCACGGTGGCAGTGGGTGTTTTCGTCTGGAGTTAGAGCCTTAAGCAGCTGACAACAGAAAGACAGACACAGAGCAGTTAGAATAAGGAATCAGGATTTAACCCTGTCACTTGGCTTGATTTTTGTGTATTTTATGATATAAAGAATTGAAAAGGAAAGCGACATGGTAGAAATGTTGTTTTCATCCCTTTGCGTTTTTTTTTATAGATCTCTTCACAACACAGACACAAGTTCTTTGAAACAGGCCTTTATTGCTTGGACACTCATTGCTTCTTTGCATCCCCCTGCTCATTCAGAGCATAGTTGAAGAATACAATAAATTACCGGAACAGAAAATGAGAAGCACAGCACCAACACGCAACAAAGACATAATACATTTTTAACAAACACCTTCTTGACTGTTTGTCATGATAAGGACTTTAAATTCTGTGACAGTTTCTCAGAGCAAGATAATTTAATTATTGGATTAAATTAAATGGATTAATGGATTGCTGTCCAACTGCTATTGTTATTATTGGTGTATTGTGTCATTTGCTTTATCATTGTTTATTGTTGTTGTATTGTGTTATCTGTTCTATGTGGCTGGCCAGGGGACACAAGATGGAAATTAGCTTCAGTTATAATCTTGTATGCTGCATATTTATATGTCTTATGCTCATGAGTATGCACTGTCTCTTTTACAAATAAATAAACGTATAAATTTACATTACAGGCTTATTAATGTCAGGCTGAAAACAGACTGTTCAGACAGAGCTTCTAGAACATTGTCAGTCCGCTTTTATCCTTCCTTGAGAGCTCTTATTGTGGGAAAACTCTGAAGGAAATCAACATGATATTGCCAGTAATTTCCTCATTTTGGAGGGAGAGCTGGCAACACTGCATAAAGCTGTCCATGTTTATCTTACCTTTATGATATGGATGTAATCTGATGTGCAGTGTCATCCATCCATCCATCTTCTTCCGCTTAATCCTTTTCGGGTCGCTGGGATCTGTCCAGGGTGTATCCTGCCTCTCACCCAAAGATGCTGGGATAGGTTCCAGCCGAAGTGCAGTGATCCAAAGAAAATGTCCATTATCCACAGTCCAAATGTCTGCTGTGACAGAGACATGATCCAGTTCCTCAAATTCTTTTTGGAAATCAAAATTCATTTTTGAATAATCTTTATCCAGGTAGCAAGTAAATGTGTTTTAACTTCAGTGGATCACAGTCCAGCTATCTGATGGAAAGTGCCTATTATCATGTCTACAGTCTGTAACAACGTATCTGGCAATCGGGTTTAATTCATGCTGGGTCACAAACTGTCCAGATGCATACAGTGGTGTGAAAAAGTGTTTGCCCCCTTCCTGATTTCTCTTTTTTTTTCTGTGTTTGTCACACTTCATGTTTCAGATCATCAAACAAATTTAAATATAAAACAAAGATTACACAGGTAAACACAAAATGGAGTTTTTAAATGAAGGTGTTTAGTATTAGGAGGAAAAAAATCCAAACCTATATGACCCTGTGTGTCAATCAAGCATTTGTGATAACTGGCAATGAGTCTTTTACAGCGCTGAGGAGGAATTTTGGCCCTCTCATTTTTGCAGAATTGTTGTAATTCAGTCACATTGGAGGGTTTTCGAGCATGAACCGCCTTTTTAAGGTCATGCCACAGCATCTCAATGGGATTCAGGTCAGGACTTTGACTAGGCCACTCCAAAGTCTTCATTTTGTTTTTCTTAAACCATTCAGAGGTGGACTTGCTGGTGTGTTTTGGATCATTGTCCTGGTGCAGAACCCAAGCGCGCTTCAGCTTGAGGTCATGAACAGATGGCCGGACATTCTCCTTCAGGATTCTTTGGTAGACAGCAGAATTCGTGGTTCCATTTACCACAGCAAGTCTTCCAGGTTTTGTAGCAGCAAAACAGCCCCGGACCTGGATTTCTTTGGATCACAGCATGATGTCTAGCTTTTGAAGAGCTTTTGGTCTACTTCACTTTGTCAGGCAGGTCCTTTTAAGTGATTTCCTTGATTGAAGAACAGGTGTGGCATTAATCAGGCCTGGGTGTGGCTAGAGAAAACTGAACTCAGCTTTCCAAAGATGTGCTAAAACCACAGTTAATTTATGTTTTAACCGGGGGGGGGGGGGGTATCACTTTTCCACAGGGCCCATGTAGGTTTGGATTTTTTTTTTACCCTCAATAATAAACACCTTCATTTTAAAAACTGCATTTTGTGATTACTTGTGTTATTTTTTGTCTATATTTAAATGTTGTGGTAAATAGGAACCATGAATTCTGCTGTCTACCAAAATTCCTGAAGGAGAATGTCCGGCCATCTGTCTTGACACTCAAGCTGAAGCGCACTGGGTTCTCACGCAGGACAATGATCCAAAACACACCAGCAAGTCCACCTCTGAATGACTTAAGAAAAACAAAATGAAGACTTTGGAGTGGCCTAGTCAAAATCCTGACCTGAATCCGATTGGGATGCTGTGGTTTGACCTTAAAAAGGTGATTCATGCTCGAAAACCCTCTAATGTGGCTGAATTACAACAATTCTGCAAAGATAAGTGGACCAAAATTCCTCCACAGTGCTGTAAAAGACTCATTGCCAGTTATTGCAAACGCCTGATTGCAGTTGTTGCTGCCAAGGGTGGCCCAGCCAGTTAATAGGTTTAGGGGGCAATCACTTTTTTTTTTTTTACCTTAGTTAATATTAACTAATTTATGTTCATTATTATTTACCTGGCAAGTTAAGATAACCGAAATTCACGAAGTCAATGACTTTAATCCGTTCAGACAAACTATATATATATGTACACGTGGACAAAATTGTTGGTTCCCCTCTGTAAATGAAAGAAAAACCCACAATGGTCACAGAAATAACTTGAATCTGACAAAAGTGGTAATAAATAAAAAGTCTATGAAAATTAACCATTGAAAATCAGACAATGCTTTTGAGTTGTGGTTCAACAGAATTATTTTAAAAAACAAACTCATGAAACAGGCCTGGACAAAAATGATGGTACCCTTAACTTAATATTTTGTTGCACAACCTTTTGAGGCAATCACTGCAATCAAATGATTTCTGTAACTGTCAATGAGACTTCTGCACCTCTCAGCAGGTATTTTGGCCCACTCCTCATGAGCAAACTGCTCCAGTTCTCTCAGGTTTGAAGGGTGCCTTCTCCAGACGGCATGTTTCAGCTCCTTCCACAGATGTTCAATAGGATTTAGATCAGGGCTCATAGAAGGCCACTTTAGAATAGTCCAATGTTTGGCTCTTAGCCATTCTTGGGTGTTTTTAGCTGTGTGTTTGGGGTCATTATCCTGTTGCAAGACCCATGACCTGTGACTGAGACCAAGCTGTCTGACACTGGGCAGCACGTTTCTCTCTAGAATACCTTGATAGTCTTGAGATTTCATTGTACCCTGCACAGATTCAAGACACCCTGTGCCAGATGCAGCAAAGCAGCCCCAGAACATAACAGAACCTCCTCCATGTTTCACAGTAGGGACAGTGTTCTTTTCTTGGTATGCTTCATTTTTGCGTCTGTGAACATAGAACTGATGTGCCTTGCAAAAAGTCCCAGTTTTGTCTTGTCCTGTCCATAGGACATTCTCCTCCAGAAGCTTTGTGGCTTGTCAGGCATGCAGCTTGGCAAATTCCAGTCTGACTTTTTTATGATTTGTTTTCAAACGGTGGTGTTCCCTCCTTGGGTCATTCTCCCATGAAGTCCACTTAGGCTCAAACAATGACGGATGGTGCGATCTGACACTGATGTACCTTGACCATTGGAGTTCACCATGAATGTGTTTAGAGGTTGTTCTGGGCTCTTTTGTTACCATTCGTATTATCCGTCTCCTCCTGCGGCATGTCCAGGGAGGTTGGCTACAGTCCCGTGGATCTTAAATTTCTGTTAATATGTGCAACTGTAGTCACAGGAACATCAAGCAGCTTGGAGATGGTTCTTATAGCCTTACCTTTAACATGCTTGTCTATAATTTTCTTTCTAATCTTCTGAGACAACTCTCTCCTTTGCTTCCTCTGGTCCATGTTTAGTGTGGTACACACCATATCACCAAACAGCACAGTGACTACTTGTCACCCTTTAAATAGGCCGACTGACTGATTACAAGTTTGTAGACACCTGTGATGTTAATTAGAGGACACATCTTGGTTGAACATGTCCCTATGGTCACATTATTTTCAATCTTTTCTTGGGGTACCATCATTTTTGTCCAGGCCTGTTTCATGAGTTTGTTTTTTAAAGTAATTCTGTTGAACCACAATTCAAAAGCATTGCCTGATTTTCACTGGTTAATTTTCATAGAATTTTTATTTATTACCAGATTCAAGTTATTTCTGCGACCATCGTGGGTTTTTCTTTCATTACCAGAGGGGTACCAACAATTTTGTCCACGGCTGTATATATGTATATATATATATATATATATATATATATATATATATATATATATATATATATATATATATATATATACATGAAATAATTGCATCTGGTCATTTAAGATAATTTATTTTATTAAATACAATTTTATTATTTTTTAAAAAAAATCAGAGTTAAATTTTTCTTCTGTTGTAACTGCAAAATTATGGTCAAAAATGTAAATTGTTATAAGGAAAACGATAGAAAAAATTACCACAGTCTCTTTCAAACACACACACACACACACACACACACACACACACACACACACACACACACACACACACAACAGTACCTTTATTTAAAAAAAAATAGACAAAAATGAGCCATAAAGTAATCCACAAATTTACAATAAAGTCTCAAATGTACAAGAAAAGTCAATTTTACAAGAGGAAATTACAAATTTGAGGAAAATGGTTTCAAATTTAGATAAATTTACAGAGAAAAGTAGAAAACTATAAGAAAACTGTTATAAATTTTGGAGAAAAACCTCAAACCTTCAAGACTGAAGTCATTACTCAAGTTTTTAAGTGGGTGCTCTTTGTACCCTTAACTAAACTAGAAATTTTTGGTTGTCTACTTTTAATTATTAATTTCAAAGCACTGCTTTTACATGAGTAGAATTTCTGGCTACTATACCCACCTCTGATCATATAATTTAAGTATGCATG
Source organism: Pholidichthys leucotaenia (assembly GCA_020510985.1). Lineage (NCBI taxonomy): Eukaryota > Metazoa > Chordata > Actinopteri > Cichliformes > Pholidichthyidae > Pholidichthys > Pholidichthys leucotaenia. The sequence goes on along the minus strand of CM035840.1, from coordinate 212,403,737 downwards.
AGATGCCTGGGCAGCGCGGTGGGGGAGTGGTTAGCACTACGGCAGTACAGCAACTCACCCTTGGGCGGGGGATCCTGGGTTAAATCCCAACCCCCGACCAACAGTGATCTGTGCAGAGTTTGCATGTTCTCCCTGTGTCTGCATGGGTTTACTCCGGGATTTCTCTGGTTTCCTCCCACATGCCAAAAACATGCAAGTTAGGTTAACTGGAGACTCTAAAGTGGCCCCAGGTGTGAATGTGTGTGTCAATGGTGAAAGGGTTGTGCGCTGCACCAGTGGCTGCCTCATCCATTCATGTGGATGCCCTGTAATTTCCTTATTGGGGGACTAACAAAGGAATCTAAAAATCTAAATTACTATTATGAATGTTTTTTTTCCCCTTCCCTACTCTCTCAATAGAATAGAATAAAAATACAAAAAAATACACTTTTTTTTTTAAATCATTTATATAAACCATGACAAAAAGTCCTGCAGGACAAAACAAGACACTTGATATTTTCTAACTTGTTTGTATACCACCATAGACCAAGAGAGAACCTGTATTAGACAGGGCTCAGAGAGGGCAAGATGAGACATAAGAGAGGAGCCAAGGAGAGGAAAGTGTTCAGGCAGAGGGTCCAGGAGAGGTGAGAGCAGAGGAAGGAGAGAAGGATGACACCAGTAAAAAGTCCAAACACAGGATGTCTGGGTGGGACCCCAACTGGCCCAGTATTCCAACATTCAAGCCTCGGTTTTACAATACTTCAAATGGTAAGTGATGAGCGAATACATTGTTCAACAGTACTGCAACTCTTGGTCAGTCTGGCAACAGTATTAAAAAGGAATTTGGGGTTGTTTTTATTTTCTTCAATTAGCAGTGAATAGTATCTAGTTCTAACTCTGTGTATGGCATTTTTGTATGTAATAAAAGAATTTTTCCAGCTGAAAAGCATTCTCTTGATTTAACTGAAATGCCATTTCCTTTCAGTTTCCTTGAAGTTTGTTTTAAGGAACGCAATTGATCATTGTAACCAAGGTGATGCATCTAATCGAGAATGCACTTTCCTCTGTAGTGGGGCAATATTATCAAGAGTCGCACATAAAGTGGCTGCAGCATTCTCAACCAAACAATCTATCTAAAAGGGAGTAAACTTGGAAAAGTTTCATCAACAGAGGTAAAACATGTAGGAGCAATGAGGATAGTGATTCCTTAAATCTTATCTCAGCACTGTCAGAAAGAAACCCTGCAGTACTGGATATTTTTATGAAATTCTGTAAAGCCATTGCTCACAATGTCAAATGTGTTATTAATGAATAATCAGACAAAAGAGGGTTATGAGACATATTACCCTATTTTTCCTATCTGAAGACAAGATCAAGTATATCATTATGACAGTGAGTGGGTTTTTGTTACCATCTGACAGAAACCTATGGATTTAATAAGGAATAAATGCAGTACTGAGGCTGTTGCTCTATAAACATCGACATGGATATTAAAGTCACAAACATAATAATTTTGTCAGTATTGAGCACTAACTCAGACAGAAATTCAGGGAATTCAGACAAAAATTCTGAGTAAGGGCCAGGTGGATGATACAAATAGACAAACAGAAAAGGTTTAGGGGTCTTTACAAGAGGATAAGAGAGGCAGAGTGTGAGGACTTTCAAAGGATGTATAATTATTTTTACCTTTAGAGTTAACTGACATATTGGAATTTATGACAGCAGCCATGCTCCTCACTCCAGCCAGTGCTACGAGCAATTTGAAATTGATGTAACCTGGAGGGTGAGGATTCATTGTTGTAACAAAATCATCCTGATGGAGCCAATTTTCAGTTAACGAAAATAAATCAATATTATGATAAATAATAAAAATATTTAATATCAGTGACTTAGAGGAAAGTGACCTTATCTTCAGAAGTCCACATTTGATTTACATTGGTGGGGGTGACAGTGTATAATTATGGGAATTGAGTGTTTATTCTGATGAATTATAAATGCACAATGCCTAACTGTTTTAAAGGAAAATTTGTGGGATGTCTGGGAGATATTATAGGAATGTAATGATTGTCATCTTAACTCTGAATATCAGGCTGTGACAGATTTACAAGAGTGAAGGGTCAACTCAATGTTTGTGGAGAAGATCCTTGATCCCTTGTGATTTGGGTGGAGCCCATCAAATCTAAAAAGTTCTGGATGGTAAAGAAAAGATGTGAAATTATCTACAAATGGAATACATCTCTTTGTGCAGAACCCTTTTAGCCAAATGTGACGCTGGCGGTTGTAAAGAACTGAGGTCCACACGAATAGTGGTTTCAACAAAGTTCTCTATTAAAACAAGGAGCGGGAACATTAACAGGCGGCAACATTAACACATCGCCATTTTCATATTATTCACTCGGTGAAGGTCAACTCTGACCTGTGACGTCACCACAGTCTTTTAAAGACACACCACACATATAATTATCACATTATATGACAGCGGTCACGACTAAACATCATGTCACCGTAACAAGGGGAGGACAATGGGCCTGAAATGACACACTATTTCCCAGTATACAGCAGAGTGCCAGTCAGGTGTGCAAATTCCACCTTAAGGAGTTCAGACTGCTGGTTTTTCAAGTCATTAGAGCCGACATGAAGAACAACTGTAGAAATGGAGATATTAGTGATCATCAGCTGAATGGTTTTAGGTTTAATATCCTTCATATATGTACCAGGAAAACAGAAGGTTCGGCCACCATGAACAGCCACACGTCGGACCATGGAGGACCCAGTGATGGGGTGAAGGGATTGGATCGTCACTTCCTGTTTTGCTGTCTGCCTGTGTGGTTTGCTCTCCAGCCACTAGCTATGGCTACTAGCTCTCTTTCCTCTCCTCCTCTGGTGTGCTCTCTCTGTCAGATGTTTAGCTACACCTCTGCCTCTTTTAGTGATAACGGTAAATGTAATAAATGTTGTCTTTTTGAGGCGCTCGAGGCAAGGTTGTCTGATTTGGAATCCCGGCTCCGCTGCATTGAAACACCGTCTGCGCCAGTTACTCTTGACGGACGCCCATTAGCTGCAGCGGAGCTAGCTAGCTTAGGCCCCACTGTCAGCGGTCCCCCGGCTCTCCTCAGCAGCGAGGAGACTGGGTGGGTGACGGTGAGAAGGAAGCCTAGTTGCAAAGCCCGGGTACACCACCAACCTGTTCACGTTTCTAATCGTTTTTCCCCGCTCAGTGACACACCCGCTGAGGAAAAAACTCTGATCATTGGCGACTCTGTAGTCAGAAACGTGAACCTAGAGACTCCAGTGGCCATAGTCAAATGCATTCCTGGGGCCAGAGCAGGCGACATCGAGTCAAATTTGAAAATGCTGGCTAAAAGTAACTGTAAATATTCCACAATTGTTATTCACGCCGGCATTAATGACATCCGTCTCCGGCAATTGGAAGTCACGAAACTTAATATAGAATCGGTGTGTGACTTTGCAAAAACGATGTCTGCCACTGTAGTATTCTCTGGGCCCCTCCTCAATCTGACCAGTGATGACATGTTTAGCCGCTCGTCATCCTTGAACCGCTGGCTGTCTGTGTGGTGTCCTAAAAATGACGTGGGCTACATTGACAATTGGAGCTCTTTTTGGGGAAAACCTGGTCTTATGAGACAAGACAGCATTCATCCCACTTTGGATGGTGCTTCTCATTTATCTAACAATCTGGCATCTTTTTTATCCAAATTTCCAAAACCGTGACTACTCAGAGTTGGGACCAGGAAGCAGAGTCGCAGTCTTACACGCCTCTCTGCAGCTCCTCTTCATCCGCCACCCCTCAACTTAGCCCCTGTCTTCCCCATCAGAGAATCGTTGTCTGCTCCCTCCAAAGTAAATAAAAATATAATGCATAAGCATCCCAAAGTGATAAAGCAAAATATTGGTAAAACTCAAATTAAACATAAAGCCTCTAAATTGAATGAATTGGCCTCTGTTCCTCCTCATAATTTAAAAATTAAATGTGGTTTATTAAATATTAGGTCTCTAACTCCCAAGTCTCTGTTAGTCCATGATCTGTTAATTGATCATCAGATTGATTTAATTTCCCTTACAGAGACTTGGTTAGGGCAAGAGGATTATGTTGGTTTAAATGAATCAACTCCCTCTGGTTATTTAAACTGTCAAAACCCCAGAAGTTCTGGTCGTGGAGGAGGAGTAGCAACAATTTACCATTCCAAATTACTAGTTAATGTAAAGCAAAAAACATGTTATAATTCCTTTGAGGGCCTGGTCCTCAGTATTGGGCACTTTAGCAATTTTAGGTTAAACCCAATTTTATTTGCCATAGTTTATCGTCCCCCATCAACCTACTCAGAATTTTTATCCCAATTTGCTGATTTCTTAGCTGATTTAGTGCTGAAATCTGATAGAATAATTATAGTAGGGGACTTTAATATATATGTGGATGTACATAGTGACTGCCTTAATGTGGCATTCAATTCAATATTAGACTCGATTGGGTTTTCTCAGAAAGTAGGAAATTCTACTCATTACCTCCACCATACATTGGACCTTGTTCTGACATATGGCATAGAAATAGAAAATCTTGTAGTGTCTCCTCATAACCCTGTACTGTCAGACCATTGTCTGTTAACCTTTGATTTTACTATTTCTGACTATTTGGCTCCTAAAGAAAAATATTATTACAGTAGATGCCTCTCAGATGATGCTGTTTCCAAATTTATGCAGATTGTTTCCTTTACGCCATGTGTCAACACAGCGGAAATAAGCTATAGACAGCTTGCTCCTTCTGTAATTGATAACATGGTGGATAGTGTTTCAGCTTCTCTGCATCAGACTCTAGACTTGTTGGCCCCCTTAAAAAAGAAAAAGTCTAATCAGATTTCTAACTCCTTGGTTCAACACAGAAACTCGTAGCTTAAAACAGAAGACTCGTCAATTAGAAAGAAAATGGCGCTCTACTAATTTAGATGAAATCTATTTAGCTTGGAGAAATCATCTTTTAATTTATAAAAAATCTCTTAGAAAAGCTAGAACGAGTTATTACTCTGCATTAATAGAAGAGAACAAGAATAATCCCAGGTTTCTTTTCAGTACTGTAGCCAGGTTGACAAAGAGTCAGGACTCTGTCAATCCTAGCATTCCCTTAGAGCTTACTAGTCAGGACTTTATGAACTTTTTTCAATAATAAAATTTCATCCATCAGAGATAAAATCAATCAGATTCTTCCCACAGTTAACTTAAATACTGTAACTACTACAACTCCTTCTATTGATCTCTGTCTTGATGAGTTTACTCCAATCGACGTTTGTGAGTTAGACAAAATAGTTTCCTCATCCACACCTTCAACTTGTCTTTTAGACCCTATTCCTACCAGGTTATTTAAAGAAGTCTTCCCACTTATTGGTAGCTTTATTCTTCATATAATCAATTCTTCATTAACTTTAGGCCATGTACCGCAGGCTTTTAAAACGGCTGTAATTAAACCCTTACTCAAAAAGCCAACACTAGATCCAGGAGCTTTAGCTAACTATAGACCAATCTCTAATATCCCTTTCATTTCAAAAATCTTAGAAAGAGTTGTTGCTACGCAATTATTTGACCACCTGCAGGGAAATTGTTTACTTGAAGAGTTTCAATCTGGGTTTAGAATCCATCATAGTACTGAAACAGCCTTAGCGAAGGTCACTAACAACCTCCTCTTTGCATCTGATAATGGACTAGTTTCTGTACTTGTCCTTTTAGACCTTAGTGCAGCTTTTGATACTATCGATCATAATATTCTACTTGATAGATTAGAACACTATGTTGGACTTAATGGAACTTCATTGCAATGGTTTAGATCTTATTTATCTGATAGGTTCCAGTTTGTTCATGTAAATAATGAGTTTTCTTTCAACTCAAAGCTTAGTCATGGAGTTCCACAGGGATCAGTGCTAGGCCCTACTCTTTTTAGTTTATATATGTTTCCGTTAGGCAACATTATTAGAAAGCACTGTATACATTTTCATTGTTATGCAGATGACACACAATTATACCTGTCAATGAAGCCAGATGATAGTAATCAATTCACCAAGTTAGAAGCCTGTCTTAAGGAAATCAAAGCTCGGATGACTTGTAATTTCCTGCTATTAAATTCAGATAAGACTGAAGTCATTCTTGTTGGTCCAAAAAACCTTAGAAATTCCTTTCCAAATCAAACTTTCAGTTTGGATGCAGTTACTCTTTCTCTTAATAGCTCTGTGAGGAACCTTGGAGTTATGTTTGATCAAGATTTGTCCTTCAATTCACATATTAAATTTGTTTCTAAGACTGCCTTCTATCATTTGTGTAATATTGCCAAGATTAGGAGCATCTTGTCTCAGAGTGATGCTGAGAAGCTGATCCACGCTTTTGTTAGCTCGAGATTAGATTATTGTAATTCTTTATTATCAGGCTGTCCTAAAACATCTTTAAAAAGTCTTCAGCTGATCCAAAATGCTGCAGCAAGAGTTTTAACAGGTACTAGAAAGAGAGATCATATCTCTCCGGTTCTGGCCTCCCTTCATTGGCTTCCCATAGAGTTTAGAATTAAGTTTAAAATCCTTCTTCTTACTTACAAAGCTCTAAACAATCAGGCTCCTTTTTATTTAAAAGATCTGATACTACCGTATTATCCTAACAGAGTACTACGCTCCCAAAATGCAGGATTACTTGTAATACCTAGAATCTCCAAAAGTACAATGGGAGGCAGAGCCTTCAGTTATCAAGCTCCTCTCCTGTGGAATCAGCTGCCAATCTGGATTCGGGAGTCAGACTCGATCTCTGTTTTTAAGAATAGGGCTAAAACCTACCTTTTTGATATAGCCTACAACTAGGGAGGGATCATGTGTTTCTGAACCCTCCCTTAGTTATGCTGCTAATAGGTTTAGTCAGCCGGGGGACCTCCAGTAATGCACTGGGCCTCTCTCCTTTCCTCATTCTCTATGAAATATTTTTTTTTGCTGGTCATTAACATTTGTTTGTTCTCTCCCATAGATTGAGTCCCCATCGTGCTGTTTGCTCTCTACATGTCTGTTCTTTTCTTCTTCTCTATCCCCTCACCCCCCAGCCAGTCGCAGCAGATGATTGCCCCTCCCTGAGCCTGGTTCTGCTGGAGGTTTCTTCCTGTTAAAAGGGAGTTTTTCCTCTCCACCGTCGCCAAGTGCTTGCTCACAGGGGATCGCCTGATTGCTGGGGTCTTTCTGCAACTGTGGGGGTTCCCCCCTACAGTTGATAGTGCTATGAGATGACTGTTGTTGTGAAATGGCGCTATATAAATAAAGTTGAATTGAATTGAATTGAATTGACATCAGATGTGGTTTGATCAGTTGTGAGTGCAGGAGATGGGTGATTCCTTGCAGAAGTGGCAGGATGATTCTGAGGAGTGATGGCCCACCTGTGGGTGGTCTGACCTTCCAGGGTTGGGGAAGACTCATGGCCAGAATTAGTGTTGGCACAATGTCACTGCCACTAAACAGGACAAGACCAGACTGCAGCGGATCATTAAGTCTGCGAAGAGGATCATTGGTACTGACCTACCCTCCATTGAGAACTTATATCGGTCCATAACCAGGAAACGGGCGGGAAACATCTGTGCTGACCCATCACACCCCGGCCACAAACTGTTTGAACTTCTATCTTCTGGTCGTCGTTACAGATCACTGAAGGTCAAAACCACCCGTCACAGGAACAGTTTCTTTCCTCAAGCCATCACTCTGATGAACTCCTAACATTCACCTAGTCCTACCTGTTGCTGTACTCATGACTTTTCATCCATTATTACATTGCACATAACTCTCACACTACTTTTTACTTCATTCACATTATATCACTGAATCTGAGTTCACATTGAAATACTGTGTGACTGTATATTTTTCCATATATTTCTGCAAAGTGTGGTTAGTCTGAGTAAATAACTGCATATATTCCTGTATATATTTGCATCCTTTTATAGAAACGTGGACAGACTGTAATTTACTGTACATACTCTGTTGTCATTGAATCCTTATTTAAATCCTCCACCTGAACAATGAGAGCAAGTTTTTAGCCAAAGTCAAATTCCTTGTATGTGTTGTGCATACTTGGCCAATAAAGCTGATTCTGATTCTGATTCTGATGTAAGCAGGGGTTGGTTAGGTCAACAGAGGAAACAGATGCAGGCGCAGGGCCATCCAAGTGAGCATTATGCCGAGCCAATGTTGATGGAAAAATCACATTCCCAGAGTGGCCACGCATAGCAGCCTCCTTCAGCAGTCTGCAGCAGGAGGAGGATGAGGACTTTGTTAATTTTGAATGAGGCCGAGAAGCATTCACAGGCCCAGGAGATGACACAATCAGTCCAGATGCTACCGGGTCCACAGCAGTAGCATCAGAGGGGTGGGCTGCAGCATCATTGGGAAGGAGTGCATACTGGTTGTGGAGCTCAAGGCAAGGCTGTTGAGCTACTTCACCTGGATGATACCTTCCACCTCGGACCGCAGCAGACAAGGACAAGTGTGTCCGGGAATTAATCTGATTTGGAGTGGAGGTAATAACAAGGGCCTTGGGCCTTGCTCCCAAGAGTACCCAGTTGGCATCAGGTGGGGTGAGAACACGTACGGAGAAAATAGGATTGGGATGTTCAGCAGCCCCTGCTGGAGTGGTAATGCTGGCCTCTGTGGCCTCAGCTTTACACTCCTGGGTGAATTGTCCACTACAGCAACGAGACATTCTTCAGGAAGACACAGTTTATGGGCTGGTTGGTGCTAGCCATGGAATAGCTGTGGCAGTGTTAGCAACCAGGGAGGCTTGCATATGTGAAAAATGCTTACTCTGGGATACTGCAATTGATATAAAGTTATCAACTTGTCTGTCCTTGTTCCTGATTTTCATCTTCAGGTGATGGGATTTATCCTGCAGTCTATGGAAAGCCAAGTTGCAGCTCTCACAAACAGATGTAGTTTCTGTCTTTTTTCCAGTTACGACACAGGCCGTATTAACTTCTTAAACACACAGAGTCACCAGTGAAGTGAAACTCATAGTGGCAGAGATGTTAGTTGTACTCAGAGGCAATAGTCCACAATGAAGGCACAATGAAGTGAAGCTCATAACTGCAGAGGTGTTGTCAGTTGAACTCAGGCCAGGGCCTACCATAAGGTGAAGCTAGCAGTGCCAGAAGTGCTAGCAGTTGATCCCACAATGAAGTGAAGCTCATTGAAGCAGAGGTGATGAACTCATAGGCCAGGGTACACACAAAGATGACAGGAGGTGAACTTACATGTCCACACAGAAGCTAGCAGTAGCAAGTAGCTGAGATACTAGTCCAAGGAGGGGATCCATCCAATATCAGCACTTGCAAAAGTCATCCATTGCATGAGTGCCCACCAAGTTTAATATCTAATATTGCTTTAGATTAAAACTTTGAAAACAAAACAAAAAACAATAGTTGATACATTAAAAATACTTGAGAGATCACGAGCCCAAAACTGGCTTGGTTGCCAAACAGGAAACAGGAGCTCTAAAACAGGAATGTTAAAACTTTTTGATACACGTTTTTTTATAGATATCCCTTCACAGTTATTACAAAATGTTATTTTCAAGGTTTGGTTAGGGAGAGTATCCAAACACAAACACACCGAAGTAGGTGGACAGATGTGACCAATAGTCTTACACAGTCCAAGTGATCAGAAGCAAAGTCCAGCCACTTCATGGGCAAATTCATGGTCTTTCAACCTTTTGGTTACAATGCAACAACCCTGACTCTTCATCATAGACAGAAGTCTTTAAAAACAAAGTCCTCCCAGGAGAATGGGAGGTAGAGTGGAATATATCCTGCCTTATCATATCCTAGAACTCTAATAGATCTCAGTCAGACCCTAAAACCTGCATGTGGTTAGATTAATATATTTTTAAAATACTGATCTGTCAAATCAATAATGCAGATGCTTCTATCTATCTATCTATCTATCTATCTATCTATCTATCTATCTATCTATCTATCTATCTATCTATCTATCTATCTATCTATCTATCTATCTATCTATCTATCTATCTATATTTGGTTCCAAGGCTGTCATAGTCAGGAGTGGTGCTGGGGATGAGCTCCCACGACTCAAAAAATGCTCCTTATGGCGTGTGTCTCAAATAGCCTCTGACAGCCAAGTCCAACTCCTGGCTTAGCTTCTAAGCCCGGTGGAACTGCTTCTACTGACAGGAGAAGGGGCAAAGGCGAGTCTCTGGCACCTTCAAACCAGATGCTTCGGGTACATGGGGCCCAAAAACCTGGGAGGGTAGTCTATCTAGGGGAAGGAAAACCCTGATTTCAAACCTCTGCTGCCTTGCGGCATACCTGGTCACAGGAAAGGCTTCGGTAGTCAACCCTGAGGTAAAATCCGGAGTCGGAGCCCCTAAGGCAGTCCGTCATTGATTTAAACTTCTTTCTGGCAGCTCATGTGATGGCGCTGGTGCCAAACCGTAACAGCCTTCTTGTTCCTTTGGATCCATCAGCGACGTGGAGAAGGGGGACATGCTACATGAACAACAGCCTGTCCTCCATATCATATTGCCCAGGCTAGCATCCAGCAACACTCACCAACACAAACTCACACCCTACACCCTGGAGAGGTCACTCCAGCTTTGCTTGCAGTGTCGACACAACACGGGGAACAACAGTTACCGGTTATAAGTCATTAAGTTTTCTTCCAACTCAAAGCTCAGTCATGGCATTCCACAGGGATCTGTGCTAGGCCCTATTCTTTTTAGTTTATATATGCTTCTGCTAGGCAACATTATTAGAGAGCACTGTATACATTTTCATTGCTATACAGATGACACACAATTATACCTGTAAGTGAAGCCAGATGATAGAAATCAATTAGCCAAGTTAGAGGCCTGTCTTAAAGAAATCAAAGCTTGGATGACTTTTAATTTCCTGCTATTAAATTCAGATAAGACTGAAGTCATTCTAGTTGGTCCAAAAAACCTTAGAAATTCCTTTCCAAATCAAACTCTTAGTTTGGATGTGGTTACCCTTTCTCTTAATAGTTCTGTGAGGAACCTTGGAGTTATTTTTGATCAAGATCTGTTTTTAATTCACATATTAAACTTGTTTCTAAGACTTCCTTCTATCATTTGTGTAAAATTGCCAAGATTAGAAGCATCTTGTCTCAGAGTGATGCTAAGAAACTAATCCACTCTTTTGTTAGCTCTCGATTAGATTATTGTAACTCTTTATTTTTTTTTATTTTTTTTTTTTCTCTCGGCGCCACACGAGTAGGCTGCCTTTTGCAACAGCGGCTCGATTCCGAGTCTTTTTCCCTTCCTCTCTCTTTTGATCCGTCTTTTTTTTTCACCCCACTTATATCACGGACACACAGATCGTCCTAAATGTCTCCTGAGCCGGTGGACGGAGCCACTGTTTATAGCAGGATACGATACAGCAGAGAACAGCTGCTAGCATTCAACCGCCACCCGGTCCCATTGGAAAGACTCGACATACCGAGAGAACTGAGGCGAAAACGCCGCGGCTGCCGGGCTGGAGTAAGGCGGAGGACAAAAAATATAAGGTACAGACCCTCCCTTCCATCTGTTGTCATGGGAAATGTACGGTCGATACTGGGAAAGTTAGATGAGCTAGCGGCTATCTCCCGTTATGATAGCACATACCGGGAGTGCTCTCTCCTTTTGTTTACTGAGACGTGGCTAACTGAACTAGCAGCAGATGCTAACATTGAGCTGGAGGGTTTTCACATGATACGAGCTGACCGAACACCAGACAGTGGCAAGGCTAGGGGCGGTGGAGTGATAATGTATGTTAACAACAACTGGTGCAGACCGGGACATATCACTGTTAAACAACGACACTGCAGCAAAGACATTGAGTTGCTAGCTGTTAGCATGAGGCCTACATATCTCCCGAGAGAACACTCACACGTGATCTGCATTGTTGTTTATGCAAATCCGACGGCGAACGCTGGGACAGCACGTGACGTCATCCATTCAGTAACCAGCAGGCTGCAGACAGAACACCCAGATGCTCTTCTCCTCATCTCAGGCGATTTCAACCATGTTTCACTGTCTCCCATTCTACCCACGTTCACCCAGTATGTCACATGCCACACTAGAGACAATAAAACACTGGATTTATTCTACGCAAACACTAAGGAGGCGTACACCTCATCACAACTCCCCCCACTCGGGAGATCGGATCACAGCTTGGTTCATCTCCGGCCGGTGTACAAACCCCTAGTGCACAGACAACCTCCGGCCATGCACACTGTGGAGTTATGGTCTGAGGAGACAATGGACACCCTAAAGGGCTGTTTTGAAGCCACCGCCTGGAAGCAGCTCTGCGATCCACATGGTGAGGACATCGATGGCCTCATTCACACCTTCACGGGCTACCTCAGCTTCTGTGTGGACAAATCCGTTCCCACCAAGACCATACGGCGTCACTCAAACAACAAACCCTGGATCAACCCTGAGATAAAAACACTTCTGAGAGAGAAGAAGAGGATCTTCAGGTCAGGGAACAGGGAGATGCTGAAGTCCGTACAGAGGGAGCTGAGGAGAAAGATCAGAGAAGGCAAGGACAGCTTCAGGAAGAAGATGGAGGACAAGCTGCAACAGAGCGACATCAGCGGGGTCTGGAGAAACCTCAAAACCATCTCGGGGCTCCAGAATACCTCCCCCCAGGCCACAGGGGGCAGGGAGTGGGCGAACAACCTGAATCTGTTTTTCAATAGATTTGACCAACCGCCCTCCCCCCTGACTGCACAACAACCACTGCTGCCTCTAAAGAAATCAAGTCCTGCTGCCCACTCCCCACTCCACCAACACCCCCCCACTCCCAACACACAGCCCCCCATCCTGACCCTGACCAGGACCCAGGTGAGGACGGAGCTGAGGAAGATCAAGGCGAGGAAGGCGCCGGGACCGGACGGCATCAGCGCAAAGCTCCTCAAGTCATGTGCAGACCAGCTGTGTGGGATTGTGACGTATATCTTCAACATGAGCCTGAAACTGGGGAGGGTACCACAGCTGTGGAAAACATCTTGTGTGGTACCTGTACCAAAAACTTCCCACCCCAAAGACCTGAACAGCTACAGACCGGTGGCCTTGACGTCCCACTTGATGAAGACCCTGGAGAGACTGCTCCTTGCTCACCTCCGCCCCCTGGTGGAACCAGCGATGGATCCACTCCAGTTCGCCTACCAGCATGGCATTGGGGTGGAGGATGCGGTGATCTTCCTCCTTCACCGTTCTCTGTCCCACCTGGAGAAGCCCGGGAATATGGTGAGGATCATGTTCTTTGACTTCTCCAGTGCTTTCAACACCATCCAACCGATGATCCTGAAGGACAAGCTGCTGCGCGCAGGGGTGGACCAGCACCTGTCATCATGGATCCTGGACTACCTCACGAACCGGCCTCAGTTTGTGAGAACCCGGGACTGTGTGTCCGACACGATCATCAGTAGCACGGGGGCCCCCCAGGGAACGGTGCTGGCTCCCTTCCTGTTCACTCTTTATACTGCGGACTTCTCACACAACACAACACACTGCCATCTACAGAAGTTCTCTGATGACTCTGCGATCGTTGGCCTCATCTCCAATGGAGATGAAGCTGAGTACAGAGGGCTTATCCAGGACTTCGTGGACTGGTGCCATCGGAACTGCCTCCAGATCAACGCGAGGAAAACTAAGGAGCTGGTGGTGGACTGCCGCAGGCATGGGCAGCCCCTCACAGTACCAGTAAATATACAGGGAACAGACATCGAGATGGTGACATCCTATAAGTACCTGGGTATTCATCTGAACAATAAACTAGACTGGTCACACAATACTGATGCACTCTACAAGAAGGGACAGCGCAGGCTGTTCCTGCTGAGGAGACTCAGGTCTTTTGGTGTACAAGGGGCGCTGCTGAAGTCATTCTATGACACGGTGGTGGCATCAGCCATCACTTTTGGAGTGGTCTGCTGGGGCAGTGGCATTACTGCAGCCGATAGGAAGAGACTGAACAAACTGATTAAGAAAGCTAGCTCTGTCCTGGGGCAGCGCCTTGATCCGATGGAGGAGATAGGAGAGAGAAGGACGGTGGCTAAACTGTCATCTCTGCTGGAGTCCGAGTTCCACCCTATGCAGGACATACTGAATGCACTGAGGAGCTCATTTAGCAGCAGACTACATCATCCCAGGTGCACAACCGAGAGGTTTCGTAGGTCCTTCCTACCAACGGCTGTCAGACTGTACAACCTAAGCAGGGCTGCTCGCAGAGATAGCAAAAAGACGTAACAAACTAATAGTTTTTTGAATGCAAAAGATGCAATAGACTTACACAATGGTCCCCTCCGGCATACAACTAGGAACATACCGGTCGCTATGGAGGGTGAGAATATGTATGGGCACATAATCATACCATGTAGGATAACTAAGTAGACGGTTATGCTGTTTCATTCCATCTAGCAACAATGCTCTGCACTGTGTGTGTTTATATATTTACATATTTATTCCATCTAGCTACAATGCTCAGCACTGGGTGTGTTTATATATTTATATATCTACATATTATTCCATCTAGCTACATTGCTCCGCACTGTGTGTGTTTATATACTTGCATATTTATTCCACCTAGCTGCAATGCTCCGTACTGTGGGTGTTTATATATTTACATATTTATTCCATCTAGCTACAATGCTCTGCACTGTGTGTTCATATATTCATATATTTATTCCATCCAGCTACAATGCTCTGCACTGTGTGTCTGTGTGTGTGTGTGTATATATATATATTTTATAGTAATACGTACATATGTATATTAGCTGCTCTTGCTTGCTTGTTTTTTTCTTGCCTTCTGATTGTTGCTCTGAGTGTTGCTATCCCTGTGCTGTTGCAATCCTGGAATTTCCCCGTTGTGGGACTAATAAAGGCTTATCTTATCTTATCTTATCTTATCTTTATTATCAGTTTGTCCTAAAACATCTTTAAAAAGTCTTCAGCTGATCCAAAATGCTGCAGCAAGAGTTTTAACAGGTACTAGAAAGAGAGATCATATCTCCCCGGTTCTGGCCTCCCTTCATTGGCTTCCCATAGAATTAAGAATTAATTAGAATTAAGTTTAAAATCCTTCTTCTCACTTATAAAGCCCTAAACGGGCTGATCCGCCCGTGCAATTTTTACACAGTACAGAGGCTGTGAGTGTACCGGGCCCAGCCCACCATTGTTTTCCCCTCACATTTGTCCCAAAAAGCTTGCCGAACGCCAGTTTTCTTTTTGTCAGGCATGATGCGCACCGGACCCTGCTGCACCCACCGTACGATGGACCGTTCAGGGTGTTGGAACCTGGGACAAAGCATTTTGTGTTAGACTTGGGGGGGACGTAGAGAGACCGTCTGCATCGACAGGCTGAAGCCCGCTTTTGTGTTGGCAGCAGTCTGGCGCGGACGTCCACTGTTGGTGGATCCGCAAGTTGGTGATCCTTCGGCAGGGACCTGTGCTTGTGAAGCTTATGTGTTTTCTCCCCCTCCCTTTTTCCCTCCACAGACTGGCGTGCCCTCTGTTTCACCACGCCAGAAGGGCGGTTCGACTGGATTGGCGACCCCCTGCTACAGCTGCTATGGGCTCCAGCTCAAACCCAAAGGATGGGAGGGTTAGTGCCCTTTCTGGGTATTTGGGCGGGGGGGGGGGGCTGTGTGGGGGTATGCTGTTGGACTTCTCCACCCAGGGAACAATGGACCGAAAGAGGAGGTGTCACCAGGGGGTACCAGACGGGACAGTAAGGACTATGCACCGCCCCGGGGAGAGGAGTAATTGCCAGAGCTGCTGGGAGTAGAAGAGTGTTGAAGCAGCGCTGGCGTCATGTTATGTTAGTGTGCCACACAATTCTTTGTTGAAACAACAATGGCTATGGTCGGAAGTTTCGGGTCTTGATGCATGGGAATAAAGTTATGAAAGAGGAATGCACAGAGACCTGAAAATCTCTTTTGCTTTAAGTTATGTTGAAGAAAGAATAAAATTCTGTGTCGTCTAGCTCGTTGCCTCGGCTGCCTCCTTTCTCCACAATAAAGTCATTTCTAAAGCTTTGGGACTCCAGCGAACCACAGTGAGAGCCATTATCCACAAATGGCGAAAACATGGAACAGTAGTGAACCTTCCCAGGAGTGGCCGGCTGACCAAAATTACCCCAAGAGCACAGCGATGACTCATCCAAGAGGTCACAAAAGACCCCAACAACATCCAAAGAACTGGAGGCCTCACTTGCCTCAGTTAAGGTCAGTGTTCATGACTCCACTATAAGAAAGACACAGGGCAAAAATGGCCTGCATGGCAGAGTTCCAAGACGAAAACCACTGCTGAGCAAAAAGAACATAAAGGGGTGGTTTCAGTTTTGCCAGAAAACATCTTGATGATCCCCAAGACTTTTGGGAAAATAATTTGTGGACTGACGAGACAAAAGTTGAACTTTTTGGAAGGTGTGTCCCCCATTACATCTGGCGTAAAGGTAACACAGCAGCTCAGAAAAGGAACATCATACCAAGAGTAAAATATGGTGGTAATAGTGTGATGGTCTGGGGCTGTTTTGCTGCTTCAGGATCTGGAAGACTTGCTGTGGTAAATGGAACCACGAATTCTGCTGTCTACCAAAAAATCCCGAAGGAGAATGTCCGGCCATCTGTTCATGACCTCAAGCTGAAGCGCACTTGGGTTCTGCAGCAGGACAATGATTCAAAACACACTAGCAAGCCCACCTCTGAATGGCTTAAGAAAAACAAAATGAAGACTTTGGAGTGGTCTAGTCAAAGTCCTGACCTGAATCCAATTAAAATGCTGTGGCATGACCTTAAAATGGCGGTTCATGCTCGAAAACCCTCCAATATGGCAGAATTACAACAATTCTGCAAAGATGAGTGGGACAAAATTCCTTCACAGCACTGTAAAAGACTCACTGCCAGTTATTGCAAACGCTTGATTTCAGTTGTTGCTGCTAAGGGTGGCCCAACCAGTTACTGGGTTTAGGGGACAATCACTTTTTCACACAGGGCTATGTAGGGTTGGATTTTTTTTTCTCTTAATAATAAACACCTTCATTTAAAAACTGCATTTTGTGTTTACTTGTGTTATCTTTGTCTAATATTTAAATTTGTTTGATGATGTTGCTCAAACAACAAACCCTGGATCAACCCCGAGATAAAGTCCCTACTGAGAGAAAAGAAAAGGATCTTCAGGTCAGGGAACAGGGAGAAGCTGAAGTTCATACAGAGGGAGCTAAGGAGGAAGATCAGAGAAGGCAAGGACAGCTTCAGAAAGAAGATGGAGGACAAGCTGCAACAGGGCGACATCAGCGGGATCTGGAGAAGCCTCAAAACTGTCTCTGGGCTCCAGAATACCTCCTTCCAGGCCACGGGGGGCAGGGAGTGGGTGAATAATCTGAACCTGTTTTTTAACAGGTTTGACCAACCGCCCTCCCCTCCGCCTGCACACCAACCACTGCACACCAAGCTGTTATCTTTTGTTTTGTTTTTTTCTTTTGGAGTACATTGTTGACACAACTCATGATTAGAACTTTAACCAATCATCCTTCCTCATTTAATAATGGAAGTGTATGAGGGTAAATTGAAGCTGAAACCTTTGTCAATACTGAACAGCAATCACAAAACATTTTAGGAGATATTGACCCAGATAATAACTACTTCAATCATATTAACAATAAGTGTGCTTATTATGATGAACAACAATTAAATGGAATTATGAACTCGGATCAGACATTGACGATAACACATATTAATAGTAGGAGTCTCTATGCCAACTTTGATAGTATTAAGGAGTTTTTAAATCAATTTAACACCCCATTTAGGATTATTGCAATAAGTGAAACATGGATTAATGACGAAAAAGATGTACATTTTGAACTACATGGATATGAGATGTACACACAAAATAGGAAATGTAAAAGTGGTGGTGGGGTAGCACTGTATGTTGATAGAAAATTAAAAAGTGAAAAAGGAGACAGCATGACATCAACAGTGAATGGAAGTATGGAATGTTTAACAATCAAAATTACGATGGAAAATAGAAAAAACATAATAGTGAGTTGTATATATAGAGCACCGGGATCTGATATGGAAAAGTTTAGAAATGGTATGGAAAAGATGTACCATATTTTTGGGACTATAAGGCGCACCGGATTATAAGGCGCAATATCAATGAACGGTCTATTTGATGGTCTATTTTCATACATAAGGCACACCGGATTATAAGGCGCATTAAAGCGAGGTAGTCGGAGCCGGGAAAAAATTTTTTTTTGCGTGCATGGAAAGAAAATCCTATCTATAGTCATTATAGACACATATAGCGCGATTATCTGTGAGTGTGAATGACCTGTTCCATGAGCAGGCGGAACGTTTTTAGTCCGTGGCTGTTTACATCGCCATATTGGCCAGGATACTCGCTCGGTACTCGCTCGGTACTCGATACAGCTCGCTCTCTGGCGGCGGCCCCGATAAGTAAACATATGCCGGGACGCTTGAATTCTTTCGTCCCAAAAATATTATTTCTGAATATTTAATTACAGCTAAACGGGAGCAGTTTCAATGCCGAAATTTCACATACAAATCCTAATATACGTGTTCTATACACCATCGGCTTTTGGGTATCGACTACCGACTACTCGACTAGTCGGATCTGGGAATTTTTTTTTTTTTTTTTGCGTGCATGGAAAGAAAATCCTGTCTATAGTCATTATAGACACATATAGCGCGATTGTCTGCGAGTGTGAATGACCTGTTCCACGAGCAAATGTATGTTTTTGGTCCGTGGCTGTTTACATCGCCATATTGGCAAGGATACTCGCTTGGTACTCGATATGGCTCGCTCTCCGGCGGCAGCCCCGAGAAGTAAACAATGTAAACGAATGCCGGGACGCTTGAATTCTTTCGTCCCGAAAATATCATTTTTGAATATTAATTACAGCTAAACAGGAGCAGTTTCGATCCACGATCCATTGGCAGATAGTGGCGTAACTCGCTAGCAATTTAACTTTGAACGACCTGTTGACACCAATATAGCGGTTGGAGTTCTTTGGTTAATCCACCCGGAATGATGGCAAGCTCCGAATTAGTTTGCTTCACTTGGGTTTTGACAGTATCAGTGAGATGGGCGCGCATGGAGTGGCAGATCAATAGGGATGGAGATTTGTGGAAAAAGCCATCCGGCCATTATGTTGAAGCACATATTACTCCGCAAGGCTCCTGACTACTGTAATACTCCGACAATCCATCAAGCGGTTCGGCTTCATAGCTTACCAAAGTCGTACTACTACTAAAACATTTTTGACAGATTTTTGAGCGCCGTGTACCACATAAAATCGGTTCGAGGTCAGTAAGCACAACCAGAATTAATACATAAGGTGCACCGGATTATAAATCGCATTGTCGATTTTTGAGAAAATTAAAGGATTTTTAAGTGTGCCTTATAGTCCAAAAAATACGGTATACAAAAATAAGACAAAAAGATATCTTTGTTTGTGGTGACTTTAATATAGATTTAATGAAAACAAAACAACATAAACCAACTGAAGATATATGCAATGAATAGCCTAACCTTATTTCCAAAGATTACAAAACCTACGAGGAATATGACACTGTTGCTACCTTGATAGACAACATTTTTACTAATGTTATTGAATATAATATGGCAAGTGGTATACTAATAAATGACATTAGTGACCACCTGCCTGTATTTATTTCTTTAGATGTTAATTATGGGGTTAATGAGAGTAAGAATAATAATAAACCATGTAAAAAGATTATTTAAAAAAGAATAGAAAAAGAACAGACGGTACAATCAAAGCTTTAAAAGATGACTTAATGTTACAAAATTGGGATGTTGTCTATAGAGAGAAAGAAGTGGACTTGGCATACGATAAATTTATTGATATATTTAAATCATTATATATTAAAAACTGTCCAATTAAAGAATTAATAAAAAACATAAATACATAATTTGCCCATGGTTAACCAGGGGGCTATAAAGTGCTTGTAAGATGAAATATTATCTCTATAAAACTCATTAAATTAAGAACCAAAGAATCTGAAAAAAGATATAAAACATATAAAAATAAATTAACTGAAATAATACAGAACTAAATAAAAAATTATAATATAGGAAATGTTAAATAAAAATAATATAAAAGGATGTCTGGGAATATATTAAATAACATTAAGGAAAAAATGGAACTAAGAAAACATATATATCCAGGATAATTACTGATATTGAGGTGATAACTATGATAATATTATGGTAGTAAATAAAATGAATATTTTTTTTGTAAATGTCGGAAAGAGTTGGCAGCAAAATTACAAACCAAGGAAAAAGACAACACGTGAGTGAACCAGTGATTGGAAATAACCCTCGGTCAATGTTTCTCTCAGCGGTGGATGACCTAGAGGTGAAATCTGTTGTTGAAAAGTGTAAAAATAAATTATCTACTGATTGTGATGGTATTGATATGGAACTAGTAAAAGAACTGTTGATGGCATATTAAAAACCATTTACATATATTTGGTAATCTATCATTTCAAACTGGCTCATTCCCGCAGAAGAAATGAAAATAGCAAAAGTAATACCATTATTCAAGCAAGGAAATAAACATCACTACACAAAATACAGACCTGTATCGTCTCCTCCCCACATTTTTCAAAGATTCTGGAAAAACTTTTCACAACAGATTAGAGGACTTTTTAAATAAAAATGATGTGCTTAATCAGAATCAAATATGGATTTAGAGCAAAGAGTACAACATCGCTGGGCAATAATGGAAGCAACAAAGGAAATAATAAAGCAATAGATCAAGGAAAATTATGCAATTGGTGTATTTATAGATTTTAGAAAAGCATTTGAATCATTCAATACTTCTTGATAAACTGCAAATGTATGGTTTTAGGGGAATGGCTCTCTGAATTGGGTTACAAGTTATTTATCTTGAGAGACACATTTTGTAAATGATCGGAGAATATCTGTCTTGGGTGTAGGGAATTGCCTGTGGTGCACCCAGGGGTCTGTATGGGCCGCAAATTATTTAACATATATAGATAAACGATTATTCCAAGTTTCTAAAGTTTTAAAAATTATATTATTTTGCTGATGATACTAACATATTTTATTCGGAAATATAAAATTCAACTTATCCATATGCTAATCAATGAAATTATATAAACTTAAAAAAATTGATGGATTGTGATAAATGATCAAGTAAATATAGAGATAACTTAAGGGGTAATGAGTATTTGGTAATTGTATAATAAAGTAGATATACATATTCATATAGATAATGTAATTATTGAAAATGTAAGGAATTATATTGGTGGGTGTATACTAAGAGATTAAATTTAGTTGGAAATCGACATCAGATACATACGAAAACAGAAGTCGCAAAAAATATTGCAATTATAAATAAAATTAAGCAAGACCTAGATTACAAATCGCTTCATATCTTGTATTGCTCATTAGTACTTCCATACTTGACCTATTGTATAGAGGTCTGGGGTAACAATTATATAAGTACACTTAAGTACACTCGTGTGGCACTCTTCCGGCGCCACACAAGTAGGCTGCCTTTTTGCAACAGCGGATCAATTTCTTCCTATTTCTATTTACTATCTGGCTCTCTGGCTAATCTTTCTGATTCGGCGACACCTTTATCCATCACAGACACGTTGATCGCCCAAATGTCTCCTGAGCCAGCGGACGGAGCCACTGTTTCTTGTAGGAGGCAGTACAATAGGGACCAGCTATTAGCACTTAACCGGCCCACGATGCTAACGCAAAAACTCGACATACTGGGAGAAATAAGACGGAAACGGCGTGGATCTCGAGCTGGAGTAAGACGGCGGGCGAGGAATATAAGGTACAGACCCGTCGTCCAATCTGTTAATATGGGGAATGTACGATCGCTACTCAGTAAAACAGATGAGCTAGCGGCTATCTCCCGCTACAAAGAGCATGTACAGGGAGAGTAGCTTGATGCTATTTATGGAGACGTGGCTAACAGAACTAGCAACAGATGCTAATATTGAACTGGGGGGTTTCCACGCAATACAGGCAGACCGAACACCAGACAGTGGGAAAGCAAGGGGCGGAGGAGTGATAATGTACAGTTAGGCCCCAAAATATTTGGACAGTGACACAAGTTTTGTTATTTTAGCTGTTTACGAAAACATATTCAGGATACAATTATATAATCAATATGGGCTTAAAGTGCAGACTCTCAGCTGTAATTTGAGAGTATTCACATCCAAATTGGAGCAAGGGTTTAGGAATTACAGCTCTTTAATACGTAGCCGCCTCTTTTTCAAGGGACCAAAAGTAATTGGACAATTGACTCAGAAGGCTGCAAAAAAAAAAAAAATAACAAGGCTGCATAGGCTCTTCCCTCATTAACCTGTCATCAATTAAGCAGTTAAAAGGTCTGGAGTTGATTCCAGGTGTGGTGTTTGCATTTGGAAGCTGTTGCTGTGAACACACAACATGCTGTCAAAGGAGCTCTCAGTGGAGGTGAAACAGACCATACTGAGGCTGAAAAAAAGAAGAAATCCATCAGAGAGATAGCAGAAATGTTAGGAGTGTCCAAATCAACAGTTTGGTACATTCTGAGAAAAAGAGAGTGCACTGGTGAGCTTGGAAACTCAAAAAGGCCTGGACGTCCACGGAAGACAACAGTGGTGGATGATCACAGAATCCTTTCCTTGGTGAAAAACAACCCTTTACAACATCCACTCAAGTGAAGAACACTCTCCAGGAAGTAGGTGTATCAGTATCTAAGTCCACCATAAAGAGAAGACTTCATGAGAGTAAATACAAAGGATTCACCACAAGGTGCAAACCATTAATCAGCTTCAAAAATAGAAAGGCCAGAATTGACTTTGCCAAAAAACACCTGAAGAAGCCAGCCCAGTTCTGGAACAGCATTCTTTGGACAGATGAGACTAAGATCAACCTGTACCAGAATGATGGGAAGAAGAAAGTTTGGAGAAGAATTGGAACAGCTCATGATCCAAAGCACTACATCTTCTGTAAAACATGGTGGAGGCAGTGTGATGGCATGGACATGCATGGTTTCCAATGGCACTGCGTCACTTGTGTTTATTGATGATGTGACAAAATACAGAAGCAGCCGGATGAATTCTGAAGTGTATAGGGATATACTTTCTGTTCAGATTAAGCCAAATGCAGCAAAGTTGATTGGACGGCGCTTCAACAATGATCCAAAACATACTGCAAAAGCAACCCAGGAGTTTTTTAAAGCAACGAATTCAAGTCAATTCAATTCAATTCAACTTTATTTATATTGCGCCATTTCACAACAACAGTCATCTCATAGCACTATCAACTGTAGGGAGGACCCCCACAGTTGCAGAAAGACCCCAGCAATCAGGCGATCCCCTGTGAGCAAGCACTTGGCGACGGTGGAGAGGAAAAACTCCCTTTTAACAGGAAGAAACCTCCAGCAGAACCAGGCTCAGGGAGGGGCAGTCATCTGCTGCGACTGGCTGGGGGGTGAGGGGATAGAGAAGAAGAAAAGAACAGACATGTAGAGAGCAAACAGCACGATGGGGACTCAATCTATGGGAGAGAACAAACAAATGTTAATGACCAGCAAAAAAAAAATATTTCATAGAGAGTGAGGAAAGGAGTGAGGCCCAGTGCATTACTGGAGGTCCCCCGGCTGACTAAACCTATTAGCAGCATAACTAAGGGAGGGTTCAGAAAACACATGATCCCTCCCTAATTGTAGGCTATATCAAAAAGGTAGGTTTTAGCCCTATTCTTAAAAACAGAGATCGAGTCTGACTCCCGAATCCAGATTGGCAGCTGATTCCACAGGAGAGGAGCTTGATAACTGAAGGCTCTGCCTCCCATTGTACTTATGGAGATTCTAGGTATTACAAGTAAACCTGCATTTTGGGAGCGTAGTGCTCTGTTAGGATGATACGGTAGTATCAGATCTTTTAAATAAAAAGGAGCCTGATTGTTTAGAGCTTTGTAAGTAAGAAGAAGGATTTTAAACTTAATTCTAAACTCTATGGGAAGCCAATGAAGGGAGGCCAGAACGGAGAGATATGATCTCTCTTTCTAGTACCTGTTAAAACTCTTGCTGCAGCATTTTGGATCAGCTGAAGACTTTTTAAAGATGTTTTAGGACAACCTGATAATAAAGAATTACAATAATCTAATCTCGAGCTAACAAAAGCGTGGATCAGCTTCTCAGCATCACTCTGAGACAAGATGCTCCTAATCTTGGCAATATTACGCAAATGATAGAAGGCAGTCTTAGAAACAAATTTAATATGTGAATTGAAGGACAAATCCTGATCAAAAATAACTCCAAGGTTCCTCACAGAGCTATTAAGAGAAAGAGTAACTGTATCCAAACTGAAAGTTTGATTTGGAAAGGAATTTCTAAGGTTTTTTGGACCAACAAGAATGACTTCAGTCTTATCTGAATTTAATAGCAGGAAATTACAAGTCATCCAAACTTTGATTTCCTTAAGACAGGCTTCTAACTTGGCTAATTGATTAGTATCATCTGGCTTCATTGACAGGTATAATTGTGTGTCATCTGCATAACAGTGAAAATGTATACAGTGCTTTCTAATAATGTTGCCTAACGGAAGCATATATAAACTAAAAAGAGTAGGGCCAAGCACAGATCCCTGTGGAACTCCATGACTAAGCTTTGAGCTGAGAGAAAACTCATCATTTACATGAACAAACTGGAACCTATCAGATAAATAAGATCTAAACCACTGCAACGAAGTTCCATTAAGTCCAACATAGTGTTCTAATCTATCAAGTAGAATATTATGATCAATAGTATCAAAAGCTGCACTAAGATCTAAAAGGACAAGTACAGAAACTAGTCCATTATCAGATGCAATGAGGAGGTCGTTAGTGACCTTCGCTAAGGCTGTTTCAGTGCTATGATGGATTCTAAACCCAGATTGAAACTCCTCAAATAAACCATTTCCCTGCAGGTGGTCAAATAATTGCATAGCAACAACTCTTTCTAAGATTTTTGAAATGAAAGGGAGATTAGAGATTGGTCTATAGTTAGCTAAAGCTCCTGGATCTAGCGTTGGCTTTTTGAGTAAGGGTTTAATTACAGCCGTTTTAAAAGCCTGCGGTACATGGCCTAAAGTTAATGAAGAATTGATTATATGAAGAATAAAGCTACCAATAAGTGGGAAGACTTCTTTAAATAACCTGGTAGGAATAGGGTCTAAAAGACAAGTTGAAGGTTTGGATGAGGAAACTATTTTGTCTAACTCACAAAGGTCGATTCCAACGAAGTGGAATATTCTGCAATGGCCGAGTCAATCACCAGATCTCAACCCAATCGAGCATGCATTTCACTTGCTCAAGGCAAAACTTAAGGCAGAAAGACCCACAAACAAGCAACAACTGAAGACAGCTGCAGTAAAGGCCTGGCAAAGCATCACAAAGGAGGAAACCCAGCGTTTGGTGATGTCCATGGGTTCCAGACTTCAGGCAGTCATTGCCTGCAAAGGATTCTCAACAAAATATTGAAAAGCAACATTTTACTTAGGGTTATGTTTATTTGTCCAATTACTTTTGAGCCCCTGAAATGAGGAGTGTTTGTATAAAAATAGCTACAATTCCTACATGTTTAATCATATCTTTTTGTTCAACCCCTTGAATTAAACCTTAAAGTCTGCACTTCAATTCCGTTGTAGTTGTTTCATTTCAAATCCAGTGTGGTGGCATGCAGAGCCCAAATCATGAAGATTGTGTCACTGTCCAAATATTTCTGGGCCTAACTGTATGTCAATAACAACTGGTGCCGACCGGGACATATCACGGTTAAACAACAACACTGCAACAAAGACATGGAGTTGCTAGCTGTTAGCATGCGGCCTACATATCTCCCGAGGGAATACTCACACGTGATCTGCATTGTTATTTATGCAAATCTGACGGGGAACGCTGGAACAGCGCGTGATGTCATCCACTCAGTAACTGGCAGGCTGCTGACAGAACACCCAGATGCTCTCCTCCTCATCTCAGGCGATTTCAACCATATTTCACTGTCCCCCATTCTACCCACGTTCACCCAGTATGTCACATGCCACACTAGAGACAATAAAACACTGGACTTATTCTATGCAAATACTAAGGAGGCGTACACCTCATCACAACTCCCCCCACTCGGGACATCGGATCACAACTTGGTTCATCTCCTGCCGGTGTACAAACCCCTAGTACACAGACAACCTCCGGTCATGCGCACAGTGAAGTTATGGTCTGAGGAGGCAATGGACGCTCTAAAGGACAGTTTTGAAACCACTGCCTGGGAGCAGCTCTGCAATCCACATGGTGAGGACATTGATGGCCTCACTCACACCATCACGGACTACATCAGCTTCTGTGTGGACAACACCGTACCCACCAAGACCATACGGTGTTGCTCAAACAACAAACCCTGGATCAACCCTGAGATAAAAACACTTCTGAGAGAGAAGAAGAGGATCTTCAGGTCGGGGAACAGGGAGATGCTAAAGTCTGTACAGAGGGAGCTGAGGAGGAAGATCAGAGAAGGCAAGGACAGCTTCAGGAAGAAGATGGAGGACAAGCTGCAACAGAGCGAAATCGGCGGGGTCTGGAGAAACCTGAAAACCATCTCTGGGCTCCAGAATACCTCCCCCCAGGCCACGGGGGGCAGGGAGTGGGCGAACAATCTGAACCTGTTTTTTAATAGGTTTGACCAACTGCCCTCCCCCCCGACTGCACAACAACCACTGCTGCCTCTAAAGACATCGAGTCCTGCTGCCCACACCCCACTCCACCAACACCCCCCCACTCCCAGCACACAGCCCCCCAACCTGACCCTCACTAAGACCCAGGTGAGGACGGAGCTGAGGAAGATCAAGGCGAGGAAGGCCTCAGGACCGGATGGCATCAGTGCAAAGCTCCTCAAGTCCTGTGCAGACCAGCTGTGTGGGATTGTGGAGCACATCTTCAACCTGAGCCTGAAGCCGGGGAGGTTACCACAGTTGTGGAAAACATCTTGTGTGGTACCTGTACCAAAGACTTCCCACCCCAAAGACCTGAACAGTTACAGACCAGTGGCCCTGACGTCTCACATGATGAAGACCCTGGAGAGACTGCTCCTTGCTCACCTACGCCCCCTGGACTTAACGACTACAGACCTGTAGCGCTCACCTCTGTAGTCATGAAGTCCTTTGAGCGCCTGGACCTGCCCCACCTCAAGACCATCACCACTCCCCTCCTGGACCCGCTGCAGTTTGCCTACAGAGCCAACAGGTCTGTGGACGACGCAGTCAACCTGGCCCTCCACTCCATCCTGCAGCACCTGGACTCCCCGGGAACCTACGTCAGGATCCTGTTTGTGGACTTCAGCTCTGCATTCAATCCCATCTGCCCCGCTCTGCTCCAGGACAAGCTGTCCCTGCTCAACGTGCCTGACTCCCTCTGCAGGTGGATCACCGACTTCCTGACGGACCGGAGGCAGCATGTGCAGCTGGGAAAGACTGTCTCAGACTCTGTTAGCATCAGCACCGGATCACCCCAGGGCTGTGTACTTTCCCCCCCGCTCTTCTCCCTGTACACCAACTCCTGCACCTCCAGCCACCAGTCTGTCAAGCTGATCAAGTTTGCGGACGACACCACCCTCATCGGGCTCATCTCCAACGGCGACGAATCCGTCTACAGGAGAGAGGTGGCCCAGCTGGCGTCCTGGTGCAGCCACAACAACCTGCAGCTGAACGCTCTGAAGACAGTGGAGATGATCGTGGACTTCAGAAAAGTCACAGCCCCTCTGCCCCCCCCCTTACCCTCACAGACTCTCCCATCACCACTGCGGATTCCTTCCGCTTCCTGGGCACCACCATCACCCGGGACCTCAAGTGGGAGCCGACCATCAGCTCCCTCATCAAAAAGGCCCAGCAGAGGATGCTCTTCCTGCGGCAGCTGAGGAAGCTCAAGCTACCCACCAAGATGTTGGTGCAGTTCTACATGGCCATCATCGAGTCCATCCTCACCACCTCCATCACCGTGTGGTACGCAGGAGCCACCACCAGGGACAGACTAAGACTGCAGCGCGTTGTGCGCGCTGCTGAGAAGGTGATCGGCTGCAAGCTCCCATCCCTCCAGGACCTGTACATCTCCAGGACCCGGAGGCGTGCAGGTCGGATCATAGCCAACCCTTCACACCCTGGACACGCACTGTTTGCCCCCCTCCCCTCAGGCAGAAGACTTCGGTCCATTCAGACTAAAACCTTCCGCTACATGAACAGCTTCTTCCCCTCTGCCATCAGACTGCTGAACACTAAAGGGCCTTTTCCACTAGCACGCTTTAGCGCGACACAGGACGGCTCAGCACGCTTTGTACGCTTTTCCACAAGCCCCAACACGGTTTATCAGCCGCAATTCTCAGCCTCGCTGAAGGGCAGGGTACAGCAGTGCTGAGCTGTGCCGTGTTGTGACGTTAACAGACTGGTCGCCGCTGATTGGTCAGGTCGTAACCGGCGCTGATTGGTCAGGTTGTAACCGCCCCTCTCCTCCTCCTCATCTACCAAATCTTCACGACCTTCTCAATAAAGTTTTTGAAAAAAAAAAAAAAAAGAATCTTCACGACCGCCTTTACTCAGCACGCAACCACTGTTGGCGGTTCCTTTCAGTGTATTGCTGTGCTATTTTCATTTATTCTCTATCAAAAATGGCTTCGCGTAATAAGGGTGTTCCATGGAGCAGTAAGGAGCTGCAGTGTCTGCTCACTGCATTGTCAGACGAACGTATGCAGCGGGAGTTAGACGGAGCTGCCCGGAATGAAAAAATATACCGGGAGGTCTCGACATCGGAGTCCTTTAACGGTGAGTTTTAATTTTTTTTTATTGTGCGTTTTTTCGCAAATATATTCGGTAAGACGCTCAGTTTATTTATGCAATTAAAAAGCTGTTCATTTGTGGATGATGATTGCTGCTTTATTGCAGCACACTGCGGACTCGAGCTTTTATTTTAATTATTCATGTGAACAATACGCTGAAATAAGCTTATGTATTCTTGTTAAAAACTATTGTGCTGTATTTTATTGTGTGCATTTTCCTTGTAGAATCATCCCACGCATCCGCCGCGACAGCCCGCACGGATTATTCAACCGAGCCTTCCTGACCCACAGCTGGCAGAGACGCCTTCATTCAGCCGAGTCGTGACCCAGTTTGGGAAGCTGGTGTAGACACTCAGTGGTCGGCGTGTATAAAATGTCGATTAACCTTCATGTTGTGTTGCAAAGTTTTTTTTTTCTTTTAATATTTTGTATATAATAAAATGGAATTGTTTTGGAAAGTGTGGTTTGTCTGTTATAACACTGAATTATAAAACAGTATAATTACATAGAAATTCCATTGCCTAATCTGATCAAAACGATACTGATCTTCCTGTCAGGGTAAACCATTGTAAAGGTAATGTAATTTTTAACTAGACCAAAAAACAAATGTTTTTGTAAGCTTTCTGTTCTTTTTATTGAAATATCATAAAAAATTAGCCCCACATGATTCAGTTCTAAACTTTGGGTACATTTTTTATGTTAACTTATAAGAAGTTGCACAGTTGGACTTTAAAATGCAGTGTCACCACGGGTTGAGATGCCGTCTCGGCACTCAGCCCATGTTTTCCCTTTTCCCATTGAGCAGCGTCTCAGCAGGCTCCCAGCTGGCAGCATTACGGACGGCTGGGGCCAATTAGTCCTCATCAGCTGGGGCGCTGCCAATGAGGATAAATAGGAGCAGCCTCGATGACTCGGGGCTGCGACATAAACACATTGCTAAGCTGAAGCCCCTTCGTCTGGTGTCAGCTTATACTCCTCTTGCAGCATTCCTGTGTTTGTATCCCGCTGTGAGTATGTACGTCTTGTTACCCCCACGTCCGGTACGAGCTGCTTACCTCTGCGCTGTGCAACCTGTGAGTGTACCTCTGCATGAGTATCTGTGCTCTCCTCATCCCTTATCCCTTACCCAAAATAAACCATCACGACTCACTGGCTTGTCCCTGGCTCTGATTGCCCGGCTCCCTAGAGCCGGATAGGACAGTATGTCGCAGCCAGAAGAGTTGCCGGCGGCCGTGAGTCGCTGTGGAAATGTACCTTTCTGTCCGGGTGTCAGCGCTGCTAGCATGCCGTTTCCCAGGAGTCACTTCCGGCGCCAGGGCAACGAGCTGAGGTCCATCTCGGAGGCTGTCGACGGGACATTCTTCACCCTGCACGACGCCTCCAACGCGAGACGCTGGCATCCGGGCCGTGCTGAGGAACTCCTGGACTGTCACCCTCACTCTCTGTACCATCTGGAGGACAGTGCCAGGATAGACGCTGCAGGTACACAGCGAGAGAAGCTCCACGGGGTGGATGGAAATCCCGGCAGGGAGTCGAAGTGGGCGACGTCTTTCCCCGCTTCGGAGTCCCGTTCCTGCCGCCATTCCAGTCCGGGAGTTCACGCCAACCAGAGGACTTCCCCCGACCTGCGCCACGTCACTCGGGATTCCCTTCAAGGAGCCGCAGCTGACAGCAGTTATGTCTGGGGTCGAGTGGCTGTCGCGAGCTCCACTGTGTTTCCTGTCACCACCTTCAGGCATGTGGCGGCGGCAGTGAGGTTGATGGAGAGGACTTCAGGGCTACGAAGCTTTCCCGTGCTCGGCGCCTTCCTCGCCTCGATCTCCAATCTGGAGCGGCGAATCCTGGGTTTCCCCCTCGCTTCGTTCCCCGGGAATAGCCGCCATCACATCGCCGAGTCACCTCTGCACGAACCTCGTCCGGATCCAGTTCTGGGCCATCGTCAGGACAGTTCCTCCCACGCAGCTGTCACCTCTTCGCCTCGTCTGTGTGGAGATTCTACAGCCCCGTTCCCTGAGCCTCATTTCCCCGCTGTCATTCCTGGACATTCGGGCTGGCTCACCCCGGCTGTTTTCCCCTCCTCCTCGACGCGCTTTCTGACTGCTGTGTGTGCCTGGAATTCCGGTCTGGTGAGCTCTCTGCTGGAGACAACGTGAGCGATCCTCAGACGAACTCCCGGGGGGTCCTCCGTTATCGCCGGGCGGGGAGAGGAAGAAGCAGAATCCACTACAGCAGGCAATACTCAACCTCCAGGGGGCAGGCAAGTCATTGTTTTTTCACACCTGCTTAATGATTTGCTCTGTCACATCCCTGGAGGAGAAGTTCAGGGTTCGCAGCTCCCTGAACTCTCCCCACCTGCTGTAACCTGTATTCCTAATCCCGCATCCTCTGTGTCTCTCTCCGCCGAGCGGTCCCGGGCTCCGGGTCAACGTGGTGGGATATGGAGAGGGCCTGTGGTTCCGCAGCTACATTGCGGACGGAGGAGGGGGACTGACTGCTGCGTGGAGTCTACGCCGACGATTGAGCGTCCCCGGGTCTCCACGGAGGAGCGGTTCGGTCCAGCGGGACGAGATTCTTCTGGCTTCACGCCGAGTGGATCGTCGGCGGGGTCACCGGAGCCGGAGGAATCTCAAGCTGCGCTGACCATCGTGCTGGCTGCGGGGCCCGACGCGGCTAGATGGGAGCCTGACAACGACCTGACGACGGATCCTGGATCTTCGCAGTCCTGGACGGCGTCAGAACCCAAGATCAGGCGAGTGCTCTCCTTTCTTTTCTCTCTTTTTATCTTTGAGCACTTCAGCCTATCTCCAGGGGAGACGAGCAGGGTGCAGCCGCCCGCTGCGTCTGAGCTCGTCTCGCCGGGTTCTGGCGCTGCCGGTGATCCTGATCCCGGTTCTGTTTTCTCTTCTGAGCCTTCTTCCAGGGTCACCGGCGAGGAGTTGCTGTTCCTCGTCGTGCTGGAGGGTCTGGGTTCAACGTTGGAGGTCGGTTCTGGTGCAGTGTCCAACGTGGGTTCGCCCGAGACCCAATTGGGGTCCAACGTGGGTTCGCCTGAGGCCCGATCGGGGTCCGACGTGGGTGCTGCCCCAGTATTGTCCAGGTCCGGTGAGGAGGTGGCCGTTTCCCTGCGGCCTGACGCCCGCCGCCCTCGTCATCGGCTCTCCCCAGAGCCTCTTCCACCGGGATCCGCTCTGATCTTTCGCCCGTCTCAACGGTCCTGGTGGTTGAGTGATGCGGGTTGACGACCCAACCCACAGAACTTTCGGTTCGGTGATCTGGTTCCCCCCACTGGTCTGTGTTTCCCTCTGGGCAGCCTGGTTCGGCTGCCGGTGGACTGGATTCCTGGGATCTGGGTCCGGAGTTCGCCGTCCGAACACTTCTCTTTCCCTGATTCGCCAATGGGACGATGGGCGGGGAGATCTCCGGAGCCATCTCGGCTATTTGTGGACTCTGCCTGCCATGTTCCTCGGGTGTCACTTTTTCTTTTATCTTTGTGAAGGTCACTCGGGTGTAATATTTTGTCCTGTTGGTGGATTCGTTTTTATAGTGCTGTGTTTTCCATCGCTCATGCTCAGCATTTTACTTTTTGTGCCATGTTTTTAGCCTTGTTTTTTCATTGTAGAGTTATGTTTTGTTTCCTTTCAGACCATGCTCTGCAGTTATCCATTTATTCCAGTCACTTTCATTTCTTTAGGTGGCTGTGGGTATTTATATATTCGTGTGTGTGGGTTTTTCTTTGCCTGCACTCAGTATTTCTTTTTTATGCCCTGTTGGTTCATTATAGAGTCATGTGCCTTGTTTTCCGTAACACCATGCTCCGTAGTTGTCAATTTGTTCCAGTCACCTTCACTTTTCTTGGTGACTGTGTATGTACTTAGTGGCGCTGTGTATTGTGTTCCCCTTTATTTAACCTTACTCAGCATTTTTACCCTGTACCTTTTTGGTGGTTTTTTTCCTTGCTCTGGGTCACGCATTGTTGGTACTCTCTGAGTAGTGTGTAACCGGCGTGCTGACCCAGTTCTTCTCCCCATTCGAACCTGGGTTGATTATTCCCTGTTTTGTTCAGTATTGTATTTGGGTTTTTTCCCTGCCACCCTACATTGCCCCATTGGTGTTGTCCTTCCCTTGGCCTCTTCCCCTCCAATCCTGCCTCCCTTCCTCCCACCCTAGGTGGGGGGGGGGGGGGGGCTGGGATGTTCCTGGTCGTTCAGGAGCCCGACCTTGAGGGGGGGGCTCTGTCACCACGGGTTGAGATGCCGTCTCGGCACTCAGCCCATGTTTTCCCTTTTCCCATTGAGCAGCGTCTCAGCAGGCTCCCAGCTGGCAGCATTACGGACGGCTGGGGCCAATTAGTCCTCATCAGCTGGGGCGCTGCCAATGAGGATAAATAGGAGCAGCCTCGATGACTCGGGGCTGCGACATAAACACATTGCTAAGCTGAAGCCCCTTCGTCTGGTGTCAGCTTATACTCCTCTTGCAGCATTCCTGTGTTTGTATCCCGCTGTGAGTATGTACGTCTTGTTACCCCCACGTCCGGTACGAGCTGCTTACCTCTGCGCTGTGCAACCTGTGAGTGTACCTCTGCATGAGTATCTGTGCTCTCCTCATCCCTTATCCCTTACCCAAAATAAACCATCACGACTCACTGGCTTGTCCCTGGCTCTGATTGCCCGGCTCCCTAGAGCCGGATATGACATGCAGCAGGAGAGACTGATCAAGCTTACAAGTCAATGTAAAAAAGTAAGTATATGTAAATTGAATGTTCTATCGGCATTCCAAATTCAGAGTATTACAATACTTTAGAAGGAGTGTAGCATCATCTAAACGGAAAATAATAATACTGTTGTTCCAAACGTTGACCTGAAGGTGAAAAACATGAATTTTTTTTAATTCAGTACATCCAAAATGCCCTAGGATGTAAAAAATAATAATTTGGTGTAGGCCAGTGTGCCACTGTCTCATTATTTAATACGAATAAAAACAAGTTTCAGCTCTTTATTTCTAGGTCATTTGGCAGTTAATTCAAAACAAAAGTGACTTGTGTTGTTGCAGCTTAATTATGAGATAAAATTAATTGTGAGATAAATCCACAGAGCGAGCAAGGCAATAATCCTTGAATCCTTTTTTGTCTCGTGTAAATAAGGACTCAGTCGGGTGCGTAACGTCACGGGAGTGTGGCCCCGCCTCGCTCAGAATCTGCTGCTGCCCCGCTTCTAAAACCTCCTAACAAACCATCACAGCACAAGCACAACACCAATGGAGACAGAAGCATTCCGAGCCGTACTGAAGTGAACCGAGCCGTACCGAGGTGTGCTGGGCTAGTGGAAAACAGGCTTTTGTGACTTATTAGACTCTCGTGCACTACGTACAGCAGCTCAACCGGACTCATGATAATTATCACTGTTTTCTTTTGCACTACCGACTGCACTATGTGGAACTCCACAATATCGGCTGCTTGTTAATATATTTAAAAATTGCATAGATTAGTATTACTCACTCATATTCTACATTTTATTGCATGCATATTTTTTAATTTTTATCTTTAGTGCTACTCCATGTTTAATGTTGCAGCATTGCACCGAGACAAATTCCTAGTTTGTGTACTACATGAACAATGGCAATAAATCTCATTCTGATTCTGATTCTGATTCTGGTGGGACCAGCAATGGATCCACTCCAGTTCGCCTACCAGCATGGCATTGGGGTGGAGGATGCAGTGATCTTCCTCCTTCACCATTCTCTGTCCCACCTGGAGAAGCCCGGGAATGCGGTGAGGATCATGTTCTTTGACTTCTCCAGTGCTTTCAACACAATCCAACCGATGATCCTGAGGGACAAGCTGCTGTGCGCAGGGGTGGACCAGCACCTGTCATCATGGATCCTGGACTACCTTACTAACCGGCCACAGTTTGTGAGAACCCGGGATTGTGTGTCCGACACGATCATCGGTAGCACAGGGGCCCCCCAGGGAACGGTTTTGGCTCCCTTCCTGTTCACCCTTTATACTGCGGACTTCTCACACAACACAACACACTGCCATCTACAGAAGTTCTCTGACGACTCTGCGATCGTCGGCCTCATCTCCAACGGAGATGAAGCTGAGTACAGAGGACTTATCCCGGACTTCGTGGACTGGTGCCATCGGAACTGTCTCCAGATCAACGCGAGGAAAACTAAGGAGCTGGTGGTGGACTGCCGCAGGCAAGGACAACCCCTCACAGCACCAGTAAACATCCAGGGAACAGACATTTAGATTGTGACATCCTACAAGTACCTTGGTGTTCATCTGAACAATAAACTAGACTGGTCACACAATACCGATGCACTCTACAAGAAGGGACAGCGCAGGCTATTCCTGCTGAGGAGACTCAGGTCTTTTGGTGTACAAGGGGCACTGCTGAAGACATTCTACGATTCGGTGGTGGCATCAGCCATCACTTTTGGAGTGGTCTGCTGGGGCAGTGGCATTACAGCAGCCGATAGGATGAGACTGAACAAACTGATCAAGAAAGTTAGCTCTGTCGTGGGGCAACACCTTGACCCAATGGAGGAGATAGGAGAGAGAAGCATGGTGGCTAAACTGTCATCTCTGCTGGAGTCCGAGACCCACCCTATGCAGGACATACTGAACGCACTGAGGAGCTCATTTAGCAGTAGACTACATCATCCTAGGTGCGCAACCGAGAGGTTTTGCAGGTCCTTCCTACCTACGGCTGTCAGACTGTATAACCTAAGCAGGGCTGCTCGCAGAGATAGCAAAAAAACGTGACGACCTAATAGTATTGAATGCAAAAGACGCAATAGATTTACACAGTGGTCCCCTCCAGTTTACAACTAGGACAATATCAGTCACTACGGAGGGTGACAATATGTGTGGGTACATATTCATACTATGTAGGATAACTAAATAGACCGTTATGCTGTTTATTCCGTCTAGCTACAATGCTCCGCACTGTGTGTATATATATTTATGTGTACATATGTATATTCGCTGCTCTTGTTTTTCTTGTCTTCTTGATTATTGCTCTGAGTGTTGCTATCCCTGTGCTGTTGCAATCCTGCAATTTCCCCATTGTGGGACTAATAAAGGCTTATCTTATCTTATCTTAAGTCATTGCTAATATTACAAAAGGGCAGTTTGTTATACACAAAGTCGGGTACCTTGAACATACTAATCTATTGTTTTTACATTCAAAGTTATTGAAATTACGGGATCTGGTTGATTATTATACAGCAGAATTAATGTTTAAAGTCAGTAAAAACTTTTTGCCCCACAATATACAAAATCTTTTCAGTGAGAGAGAAGGGAAATATAATTTACGGGGGAATACAAAATTTAAAATGCACCTAGTAAGATCTACTAGGAAGGGTTTTTGTGTGTCTGTGTGTGGGGTGAAACTGTGGAATGGGTTGGGGGAGAAACACAGGCAATGTCCAAACATCCATATATTTAAATCAACATATAAAGAAATGATTTTTGAGCAATATAAAAATAAAAGACAATAATATTACAATGTGTCTTTAATGAAGAAAGGTTGTTATTGTGAATATATATGCTGAGTACTATTATTATTGATATTATTATTACTAGAATTATAGTATTAGGATTGTTGTTAGGATGGAATTGCTTGAAGTATTATATAGGCCAGGTGGTATTATTATTATTATTATTGTTGTTGTTGTAACTACCATATGGCTACCTGTTATTATGATTATTATTATATGGTTACTTAATGCACTTAGGTATTGTAAGCCATGTGGGGGTATATGGTGGTATATATGGTGATTAGGATGATAATAATATTGTCTATAATTATATTAAACATACCATAAATATTTATTTATTTATTATTATTACAATTATTACTAGATGTTATTACTGTCAATATAAACTATCATTGTTGTATCATTTCGATTGCATAATTTAATTATAAGGTGTATTGTATATCATGGTATTGTATAATGAATGTTATTGTGGGATGAATAATGAATAATGACTAGAATGTTATTATAATTTACTGGGTATGGAGAAGGGGTGGGACTATATAAGCGTTGGCTTCTTTCCACTCCTTTTGAACATTTTATTAATTTGGTTTTGATTTTTGTTTTTAATTTTTTTTTTCTTTTTTGTCTGGATGTTCAAATAAATAAGGTCAATCAATCAATCAATCAATGCTGCCTCTACCATCATCAAGACCTGCTGTCCACACCCCCCTCCGCCAACACCCCCCCCCACTCCCAGCACACAGCCCCCCTGCCCCATCCTGACCCACACTAAGACCCAGGTGAGGGCGGAGCTGAAGAAGATCAAGGCGAGGAAGGCCTCGGGTCCGGATGGCATCAGCGCAAAGCTCCTTAAGTCCTGCACAGACCAGCTGTGTGGGATTGTGGAGCACATCTTCAACTTGAGTCTGAAGCTGGGGAGAGTACCACAGCTGTGGAAAACATCTTGTGTGGTACCTGTACCAAAGACTTCCCACCCCAGAGACTTGAACAGCTACAGACCAGTGGCCCTCACTTCTCACCAGATGAAGACCCTGGAAAGACTGCTCCTTGCCCACCTCCCTCCCCTGGTGGGACCAGTGATGGATCCACTCCAGTTCGCCTACCAGCATGGCATCAGGGTGGAGGATACAGTGATCTTCCTCCTACACCGTTCCCTGTCCCACCTGGAGAAGCCTGGGAACACGATGAGGATCATGTTCTCTGATTTCTCCAGTGCTTTCAACACCATCCAACCGGTGACCCTGAAGGAAAAGCTACTGTGCGCAGGGGTGGACCAGCACTTGTCATCGTGGATCCTGGACTACCTCACAAACCGGCCACAGTTTGTGAGAACCCAGGACTGTGTGTCTGACACGATCATCTGCAGTACGGGGGCCCCCCAGGGAACAGTTCTGGCTCCCTTCCTGTTCACCCTTTATACTGCAGACTTCTCACACAACACAACACACTGCCATCTACAGAAGTTCTCTGACGACTCTGTGATCATCGGCCTCATCTCCGATGAAGATAAAGCTGAGTACAGAGGACTTATCCAGGACTTTGTGGACTGGTGCCATCAGAACTGCCTCGAGATCAACACGAGGAAAACTAAGAACTGGTGGTGGACTGCCACAGGCAAGGACAACCTCTCACAGCACCAGTAAACATCCAGGGAACAGACATTGAGATGGTGACATCCTACAAGTACCTGGGTGTTCATTTGAACAATAAACTAGACTGGTCACACAATACTGATGCACTCTACAAGAAGGGACAGCGCAGGCTGTTCCTACTGAGGAGGCTCAGGTCTTTTGGTGTACAAGGGGCACTCCTGAAGACCTTCTACGATTCGGTGGTGGCATCAGCCATCACATCTGGAGTGGTCTGCTGGGGCAACGGCATCACAGCAGCCAACAGGAAAAGACTGAACAAACTGATCAAGAGAGCTAGCTCTGTCGTGGGGCAGCGCCTCGACCCAGTGGAGGAGATTGGAGAGAGGAGGACGGTGGCTAAGCTGTCATCTCTGCTGGAGTCCTAGTTCCACCCTATGCAGGACATGCTGAACGTACTGAGGAGCTCATTTAGCAGTAGGCTACATCATCCTAGGTGCGCGACCGAGAGGTTTCGCAGGTCCTTCATACCTATGGCTGTCAGACTTTATAACCTAAGCAGGGCTGCTCGCAGAGATCGTAAAAAAAACTTTACAACCTAATAGTATTGAATGCAAAAGACATAACAAACTTTCACAATAATGGTCCCCCCATTATACAACTAGGACAATATCAATCACTACGGAGGGTGGCAACTAGGCTGATTCAAATACATAATAGGCTGTATGGGTACATATTCATACTATACGGGGTAACTAAATAGACCGTTATGCTGTTTATTCCATCTAGCTACAATGCTCCACGCTGTGTATATATATTTATGTGTACATATGTATATTCACTGCTCTTATTATCTTATATTCTACCGCATGGAACCTGACCGTCTGCCGAGGGAAATCCTTTACAGAGAACTGCGGGTGGGCATCTGCCGTGTGGGCTGACCGCTGTTGCGTTTTAAAGATGTCTGCAAACGCGACATGTATGCGCAGATCAACGCCAATAACTGGGAGTTTACTGCCAAAGATCAAACCACCTGGAGCCACAGTGTCAAAGAGGGTGTTCTCAAGATGGAAGCGAACACGAGAGTCCAGATGGTGACGAAGCGTGTGGCGAGGAAAGAACGCGCAGCATCAACACGTGCACCATCAATCTTCATCTGCGCCAACTGCTCCAAAGACTGCCACTCAAGGATTGGGCTGTATAGTCTTTCCAGGCGCTGCTCCAACCCTTGACGCGCTAACCATCGCCTCTTCGAGACAAGGATGCCAGATGGATATTATCTTATCTTCTAAATTATTGCTTTGAGTGTTGGTATCCCTGTGCTGTTGCAATCCTGGAATTTCCCCATTGTGGGACTAATAAAGGCTTATCTTATCTTATGATCTGAAACATTTAAATGTGACAAGCGTACAAAAAAAATGAGAAATCAGGAAGGGGGCAAACACTTTTTCACACCACTGTATATAGCTAGAGCTAAAGATACCTGCAGGACAGCTTTGCAGAGCACAAATGCTGTTCACAATGAGAGTGCCAACTCTATGACCAAACACTAGTCACTTGTGACCCATCTTCATTACAAGTCTTTGATATTGCTCACATCCCACTTTCCAACAGAAAAGGTGAGAGACAAAGGAAAAGTCAACCAATGGGAAGGTCTGTTTTTTCTTTTTGTTTATAAACTGCTTAAACATCAAGTGTCTGCACAAAACTATTCATGGTGTATACTCATTGGTAATTACTTGTAATACTAAAACCTACTAAAATGGGGGTACACTTAAAAACATTTCAACCAGAAGTAGTACATTTGATCACATTATATTTTTTAAGCAAATACAACAGATATGTGAACAGTTTAAAGCACAGTTTAAGCCTTTTTTGATTCTGTACTATGTTTCAATACATTTTAATATAGTCCTGAACTCTTTTCTCCAAACTGGGGATCTAGATTTTACTGTTAAGTCCTACTTATGGGAAATTCCATACAGGTGGAGTACTCCTCTTGGTGGAACATCACTAGAACAGGGTCTAATTGCTCTATGAAATCTGTTAAAGGCTGAGTCGCAGTGTCTTCTGACATTTCTGGTGACTCAGTTTTCTCTTTACCCATTTTTTAACCACAGAATAGAACATAACATGTCAGCACGTCTCTCCTGTTGCTGCTCTCACTGCACAGAGCAGTTCAATACACACTGAGGCTCAACACACTAGCAGCCTCCAACAGGCAGGGGAAACCCAGGAGAACAGGCTACGTGATAACGTCACATCGCAACCTACTGTAATCATGGCAACACTGCAACAGAATGAGTAAGGGTGCCAATGAATAATGTCAGATTCTGGGCACGGTTGGAGACCGTGCCCACGCTTTATGTTCATGAAGGGGTGGCTGTAGCACAGGTGTAGTGTAGCCAACTACTGATCGGAGGGTCAGGGGCTCGATTCCCGCTCTGTCTGCAGTCTGCATGTCAAAGTGTCCTTGAGCAAGACACTGAACCCCCAGTTGCTCCTGGTGGGTCAGGCCAGCCCCTGTGTATGGCAGCTCTGCCGCCATCAGTGTGTGAATGTGTGCGTGAATGGGTGGATAGAAGGATCTGTAAAGTGCTTTGGTCATCTAGAGATGAGAAAAAGCGCTATATAAGTGAACACCATTTACCATTTGTGTTCTCTGTGTGTCTCCTTGATATGGTTTATGATGATCACACTGGTCAACACCAAATTTATTGTCTAAGTTTTTTTTTAACTGATTTAGGACAATTTTGATGTACTGAATCCAAAAATCACATTGGTTTTGCTCAATCAGGTCAACTTTTTGAACTATGGCCACATGGGTATTTTTGCTTTATATGATGCAAAATTCTTTTTTATTTCTTGAAATTCTCTGAATTTTGAACAATGATGACATAACATTCAATTTACACGTATTTACCTTTATCAGTGTCTACTATTCAATTTACAGTACAACTGTACAACTGCTGTACAACTGCTTACAACTTAGCATAAAAACTTGACCTGGTCATTTTCAGATTCATTCATTCATTCATCTTCTTCCGCTTAATCCTTTTTCGGGTCGCGGGGGGGCTGGAGCCTATCCCAGCATCTTTGGGCGAGAGGCAGGGTACACCCTGGACAGATCGCCAGTCCATCGCAGGGCCAACACAGAGAGACAGACAACCATTCACTCTCACAGCCATACCTAAGGACAATTTAGAATCCACAGTTTTGATGCCAATTAACCTAACCTGCATGTTTTTGGCATGTGGGAGGAAACCGGAGAAATCCCAGAATAAACCCACGCAGACACGGGTGTCATGGTGGCCGCTGGGTCGTCATCAGCCCCGGCTGCGCACACACCTGCCGCCAATCACCAGCAGGCCTTAAAAGCCGGCGTCGCTGCTGGCTCAGCACGGAGTCATCTGCCTTCTTCGGCACACGACGCGTCACGGATTCATCCTCGAGCCAGAGCATCCACGACGCATCCTCGTCAAGCCTCGTCACGTAAGAACCAAGATATCTTACCTTGTCAAAGTATTATCCCCTGTGCACAGGTGGACCCCAAGTAACGGAGCCTCTCCTCCTCCTCCTCGGAACTCCTCCACCTCACCACAGCACCAAGCGTCACGCTCACCAAGCCACAGTGAGCCGCAGAGCCAGCAAGAGTCTCCCAGCGTCACCTGCAAGTAAGCAGTACTTGTTATTACACCTCCGTACTGCGAACAGCACTAATCCACCTGTGCTCGTGTGTTTCCAGGGTTGCCAGGTCGCGGCGGGATTCGCCCAGCTCCAGCGGTTCCTCAGCATTGCACTCACTCACACCTTCACACACATTACACTCTTGATTTAATAAATAATTGTCTAAATGGTCTACTCATGTCAGTGTCTGTGTCCTGGGTCAAGCAATCATGTCAGTACGACTCCGTCAAGATGACCCAGCAGACAGTGCGCTGTCGCGCCGTCTTAACACTCTTAGCGCCCGGGTAGACCTAATAGCCCATCAACAGACAGTTATTTTAAATCAGTTAACCCTAATTAACAACCGGCTGGTCCGCCTGGAAGGACACCAGGCGTTCCCTCCGGTCACCGGGGTGTCACCAGCCCTTGCTAATTTACCGGCTAGTCAGGCCCACCAACCTCCCTTGCCTCACCTCACTCCCGTACCTACCCCCGCCCGCTTTAGCGGCAAACTCGAGGAGGCACGAGGTTTCCTGCTGCAATGTGAAACAGTGTTTCATCGTGTTCCCGGCAATTTTCCCACAGATTTTCCCAGCAATTTTCCCACAGATCATAGCAAGATAGGGTTTATTTCCAATCTGCTCGAGGGAAGAGCGTTAGCTTGGGCATACGCGATTATGGTGAAACCCAGCTATGCTTGGTTAACTTACCAACAATTTGTAGCAGATTTTTTGGAGACTTTTGACCACACGGATCGGGATGCGGTGTTAGCTGACCGCCTATTAAATCTTCAGCAGGGCAGTAAATCTGCAGCCGATTTCGCTGTGGACTTCCGGGTTTTAGCTGCAGAGGTGGGGTGGGGGGATTCTGCTC
The DNA here is from genome assembly GCA_020510985.1 of Pholidichthys leucotaenia. NCBI lineage: Eukaryota > Metazoa > Chordata > Actinopteri > Cichliformes > Pholidichthyidae > Pholidichthys > Pholidichthys leucotaenia. The sequence goes on along the minus strand of CM035840.1, from coordinate 212,361,215 downwards.
TGTGTAGTATTTTCCTCTGCGGCCTTAGCTCAGAGCTGAGGGATGAGCTAGCGGCATGGGAAAAACCAGATAGACTAGGTGAATTCGTTAGTGTTGACAACAGGCTGAAGGAGCGGGCAGCAGAACGTAGGGCTGCCTGCTGCTCGGTTAAGCCACGCCCCCGCTCCTCTCGGCCATCCCTGCTGGTCCTGCCTCCGCTGGAGGGACTTCCGGAGCAGGAGGAGATGATTGTAGGACAGTCGGGTGTTTCGGCGGCTGAGAGACAGCGCCGAAGGGATCTGGGCCTGTGTTTTTACTGTGGTAGTGGGTCCCACGGGGTGGCTGAGTGTAACAATCGGTTAAAAGGGGAGGTCCGTGGGTCACAGTAGGGGGACTCACGGACGTAGACCAGAAAAAGCCCCTCACCCGTTGTCTCATAGCCATTAGACTAATCTACAAACACAGGGAACATACAACACACGCTCTTATTGACTCTGGGACTGAGCAAAGCTTCATTTCTGAAGACCTGACAACCCGTCTGGGCCTCAGCTGTCAACCCCTCCACCCGCCTGTCAACCTTATCACGCTGTCTAAGACCCCGCTCACCACTGTTTCCCGCCAGACGGCCCCTGTTTCGGTGATTACCTTTGGGAACCATCGGGAGGATATCCGGTTCTGGGTGCTGCCCGTCTCCACATCGCCTGTTATCCTGGGTTATCCATGGCTACGCCTTCACAACCCCACATGTGATTGGCAGGCGGGGAACATCACAGCGTGGAGCTCCTTTTGCCTCAGCGCCTGTCTCCAGTCTGCAGCGTGTGCCCCCTCTGTCTCGGTGACCCCTCCCACGCTCCTGCCCCCGGATCTATCCAGAGTACCAGAGGTCTACCACAATCTGGGAATGGTATTTAGTAAGTCACGCGCGCTGTCTCTTCCCCCCCCCCACCAGCCCTACGACTGTGCGATCAACCTCCGGGCAGGGGCCTCACTACCGGCGAGTCGATTATACAGCCTGTCGGCTCCAGAGCGGGAGGCCATGGACACATACATTAAGGAGTCCCTCAGCTCCAGAATCATCCGTCCATCCTCTTTGGCGGTGGGGGCAGGATTCTTTTTTGTGGGAAAGGACTGTTCCCTGCGCCCCTGCATCGACTTCCGGGGCCTTAATGAGATCACCATTAAGGACAAGTATACACTGCCCTTGATGAACTCGGCCTTTGACTCCCTCCAGGGGGCGTCATGGTTCACGAAGCTGGACCTTCGCAACGCCTATCATCTGGTGCGCATCAGGGAGGGCGACGAATGGAAGACGGCTTTCCGGACCCCAAGCGGCCACTTTGAATACCTTGTGATGCCGTTTGGGTTAACCAACGCTCCGGCCGTTTTCCAGCGTTTGATCAATGACGCCCTCCGGGACTTTCTGAATTCCTTCGTGTTCGTGTATTTGGACGACATCCTGATCTTTTCACGCACTTTGGAGGAGCACCAGGTGCATGTTCAATGGGTCCTGCAGCGCCTCCTGGAGAACCAGCTATTCGTCAAGGCTGAGAAGTGCGAATTCCACACAAATTCAACGTCCTTTTTGGGATTTATCATTGCCCATAACCAAGTGCTCCCGGATCCGGCCAAGGTCAAGGCGGTGGTGGATTGGCCCACTCCTATGTCCAGGAAGCAATTACAGGGGTTTTTGGGCTTTGCCAACTTTTACCATCGGTTTGTGCCGAAGTTCGGGATCATCACTCGCCCTCTGACCAGCCTTACGTCCCCCAAGACCCCCTTCCGCTGGAGCGAGGAGGCTGCTGCAGCGTTCGGGAAGCTGAAGGAGGAGTTCACCTCTGCCCGCGTTTTGACCCAGGTGGACCCGGACCTGCAGTGCTTGGTGGAGGTGGACGCCTCGGACTCTGGAGTTTCCCAGCGCTCCCCCGTGGACAGGGTGATTCGCCCGTGTGCTTTCTTCTCCCACCAGCTGATGCCCGCCGAGAGGAACTACGGCATCGGGGACAGGGAACTGCTAGCTGTCAAGCTCGCCCTGGAGGAGTGGAGGCACTGGCTGGAGGGGGCTGCCCAGCTGTTCATCTGGACAGATCATAAGAACCTGGAGTATCTCCGGACGGCCAAGCGGCTAAACTCCCGCCAGGCTCGCTGGTCTCTCTTCTTTGGGCGGTTTAACTTTACCATCACCTACCGGCCAGGAAGCAAGAACACCAAACCGGACGCCCTCTCCAGGCAGTTTGAGGTAGAGTCGTCTGGGGACCATGACGAGACCATCCTGCCAGCGTCCTGTGTGGTGGGTGCCCTCGTGTGGGAGATCCGGGACAGAGTCAGGAAGGCACAGGAGAATGAGCCCGACCCGGGTGGGGGTCCCCCAGGCCATTTTTTCGTCCCCTCGTTGGTCAGGGGTGAAGTTATCCAGTGGGGCCATGTCTCCAAGTTGGCGTGCCACCCAGGAATCTCCCGCACCGTCAACCTGCTCCAGAGAGCCATCTGGTGGCCAGGGCTGAGGAGGGATGTTACCAACTATGTCCGGGCCTGCGCTCAGTGCGCCACCGGGAAATCATCATCTTCCCCCCCGGCAGGTCTTCTCTATCCTCTACCGGTCCCTTCTCGCCCCTGGTCCCATGTGGCTCTGGATTTTGTGACAGGCCTGCCCCCTTCGGACCATTTCACCATGGTGCTGACAATAGTGGATCGCTTTTCCAAGGCCGCCCATTTTGTACCACTCCAGGGGCTGCCTTCGGCCCGGGAGATGGCGGACCTTCTGGTTCAGCATGTGGTCCGCCTCCACGGCATCCCTGCAGACATCGTCTCGGATCGAGGCCCGCAATTCGTTTCCCAGGTCTGGAAGGCGTTCTGCACGATGTTGGGGGCCACGGCGAGCCTTTCCTCGGGGTATCACCCACAGAGTAATGGTCAGTGCGAGTGAGCCAACCAGGAGCTGGAGGCTGCGCTCTGCTGCGTCATCTCGTCTTGTTCCTCGTTCTGGAGTGCGTTCCTGCCCTGTATTGAGTACGCACACAACGCCACGGTGTCCTCAGCAACGGGAGTGTCTCCATTCAAGGCGTCTTTGGGGTATGACCCCCCGCTGTTCCCGGAGGAGGAGAAGGAGGTGGCTGTCCCCTCTGTGCAGGCCCATGCCAAGGGTTGCCGCCGGATCTGGACCATCACCCGCAAAGCTCTCCTCAAGACCGCGGAACGCAATATCCAGGTGGCCAACCATCATAGGAGACCTGCTCCGGATTATCAGGTGGGTCAGCGGGTTTGGCTATCCACGAAAAATATCAGTGTGCCGGCCTAGAAACGCAAGTTGACTAAGCGTTTCATCGGTCCATATGTGATTTCTCGGATCATTAACCCAATGACTGTGCGCCTAGCTCTCCCCCCTTCCATGCGCATCTGCCCCTCTTTCCATGTCTCCCAGGTGAAGCCCTACATCTCCGACCCCCTGTGCCCGCCCCCCGCGGTGTCCCCTCCCCCTGAGGATGATCGACGACCACCCGACTTGGGGGGTTACTGCCATCTTTTATGTCCGTCGGCGGGGCCGGGGTCTTCAGTAATTAGTGGACTGGGAGGGGTTTGGTCCTGAACACCGTTCCTGGATTCGCCCAGCGTTGATTTTGGATAAACAACTCATCCGCGATTTCCATCGGGCGCATCCAGGTAAGATTGGGCAGGTGCCTGGAGGCACCTCTAGAGGGGGGAGTACTGTCATGGCGGCTGCTGGGCCGTCATCAGCCCCGGCTGCGCACACACCTGCCGTCAATCACCAGCAGGCCTTAAAAGCCGGCGTCGCTGTTGGCTCAGCACGGAGTCGTCTGCCTTCTTCGCCACGCGACGAGTCACGGATTCATCCTCGAGCCAGAGCATCCACGACACATCCTTGTCAAGCCTCGTCACGTAAGAACCAAGATATCTTACCTTGTCAAAGTATTATCCCCTGTGCACAGGTGGACCTCCCTGGCGGCGGACTTGTCTCCCCAAGTAACGGAGCCTCTCCTCCTCCTCCTCGGAACTCCTCCACCTCACCACAGCACCAAGCGTCACGCTCACCGAGCTACAGTGAGCCGCAGAGCCAGCAAGAGTCCCAGCGTCACCTGCAAGTAAGCAGTACTTGTTATTACACCTCCGTACTGCGAACAGCACTAATCCACCTGTGCTTGTGTGTTTCCAGGGTTGCCAGGTCGCGGCGGGATTCGCTCAGCTCCAGCGGTTCCTCAGCATCGCATTCACTCACACCTTCACACACATTACACTCTTGATTTAATAAATAATTGTCTAAACGGTCTACTCGTGTCAGTGTCTGTCTCCTGGGTCAAGCAATCATGTCAACGGGGAGAACATGCAAACTCCACACAGATCACTGTTGGTCGGGGGCTGGGATTGAACCCAGGATCCCCCGGCCAAGGGTGAGTTGCTGTGCTACCGCAGTGCTAACCACAACTCCACCGTGCCGCGGTGCAAAATTGTCTTAAATCAGTTGAAAAAACACAGACAACTTACAAAAAAATTATTTTTGTTATGTTGTGTTATTTGTCCTCTGTGTCTTCTCTGTCTCCCGGCCTATTGTTACGTGGTGTCATCCCCATTGGTCCCTGATGTCTTTATTGGTGTCTCTGTGTTATTTGTCATGGTTATTATTTGCAATGCCTGTTCCCCTTAGTTAAATATAGTTTATCCCTCATTATCTTGCCTTTAAGTATGCTCTGTAGTTTTGGTCCCGCTCTTTAGTATTATGATTATGTTCACAGTCATGTTTTTGCCACTGCTGTCTCTGTATTGTGTCCTGCATGTTCATTGTCATGTCTCTTGTGCATCCCCTGTCTATGAGTGTCTGTGTAGCCCCACCCTGTTTTCCTCACCTGCTGCCCCTAATTGTTTGCCCAGCTGTCTCATGTTTGTAATTTATCAGTTACCCTGTTTATGTCAGTTTTTGAATGTGCTCTGTCTGGCGTCATTGTCGTTGTTCTCCTGTGGTTTCTCTGTCGTGTTCTCCCTGTGACTACCTATGCTATGCTGTGTTATCCCTGTGAGTGTATTTAATCTCTAGATCTCCTGCGTTGTTTTCTGCCCCATGCAGCCATTTATTAATTCTTTTGTTTTTGTCATAATATATGTTACTCTGGAGTTCAGTCCACACCCTGGGTCCTTATTTCAACCTCAATCTGCCTGGAAGGCAGATTAATGACAAATAATGCTCAACAAAATCTACCTGACTCCATGAAAATGACTTATATGCTGAAATGCATCAATAATAATGACATGAAAATAAAGGCATTTACATTTTTTAAATGAATACCTTGGAGTGTTTTGTTTTTTTTCCCAGCAGGACTTGGCACCTGTCCACACTGCCAAAAGTACCAAAACCTGGTTTAATGACCATGGTATCACTGTACTTGATTGGTCAGAAAACTCTCCTGGCCTAAATCCCATACAGAATCTATGGAGTATTGTCAAGAGGAAGATAAGAGACACCAGACCCAACAATGCAGATGAGCTGATGGCCACTATCAGAGCAACCTACGCCTCCATAACACCTCGGCAGTGCCACAGGTTTTTGGGGGGGAATATGATAATCAAACTATTTGATCTCAGGGCCTCTGTTCTGGTGCCTTCTATTAATGTCTGCAGTAAACTGATGGCCAGGAAGTCTGAGAGTACAAATAGCTTTAAAGGAAGCTGAGGTAATCGGAGACAAACTATTCACAGTTTTCAGTCATATGACTGATGAGGAGAAACGCCATTTAAACATACCAAAGTCACAGAACATTTCACAGAAGGCTGTTCATTTCCCCATCTGGTTCTAGTCCAGGGGTCTGCAACCTGCTGCTCTAGAGCTACATGTACTGTAGCTCTTTTCCCCATAGCCAGTGGCTCCATGAGGCCTTGAGGTAAATAAACTCACAAATTTATAAGATAAGAAGCAATACATTTTTTAAAAAAAAGTCTGCATATTCATGAGAAAAATACAGCGGGGAAAATAAGTATTGAACACATCAACATTTTTCTAATCAAACATATTTCTGATGGAGCCATTGACCTGAGTTTTTCACCAGATATCAGTAACAACCCAAGTAATCCATACATACAAAGAAATCGAGGTAACTGTGTTCACAAAACAAGTTATATTTAACAAAATGGAATGACATAGGAAATAAGTATTGAACACATGAAGAAAAAGAGGTTCCAAAAGGCATAGAAAGCCAAGAAACCAGCTGAAATCCATCAGAATTTTGGAAGCCATCCCATCCATCAGTACAAATTAATTTCAGCTGGTTAAGTCCTGACTGATAGCCTTTAAAAAAGTCTGTGAATATCAGCTTGTCACATCACAAAGAACTCATGATGGGTAGAAGCAAAGAGCTCTCTCGACCTTTGCAACTTTATTGTTGCAAAGCATAATAATGGCATTGGTTATAGGTGCATTTCTAAACTGCTGAATGTTCCAGTGATCACTGTTGGAGCCATCATTTGGAAGTGGAAAGAATATCATTTTACCATAAACCAGCCACGACCAGGAGCCAGAGTCATGTCCAGAGTCAAAAGAATTATCAGAAGAATTAGTCAATAGCCAAAGACCACTCATGGAGAGCTCCAGAAAGACCTGGAGTTAGCAGGTACTACTGTTTCAAAGAAAACAATAAGTAATACACTCAACACACATAGGCTCTATGCTCACTCACCTCGCAAGACTCCATTGCTGAAGAAAAAGCATGTTGAAGCTCGTTTAAAGTTTGCTTCACAACAATTGGGCAAGCCAGTAAAATACTGGGAGAATATAAACTGGTCAGATGAGACCAAAATTGAACTTTTTGGATGCCACAACACACAGCATCTTTGGAGGAGAAATTGCACTGCACATCATCCCAAAACACCATACCAACAGTGAAGCTTGGAGGTGGGAGCATCATGGTTTGGGGGTGTTTTTCAGCACATGGTACAGGCAGACTTCATATAATTGAAGGAAATATGAATGGACATATGTACAGAGACATCCTTAATAAGAACCTGTTGCCATCTGCCAAGATGCTGAAGATGAAACGAGGGTGGACATTTCAGCAAATGATCTCAAACACACAGCTGAGGAAACTCAGCTAGCTCCAGAGGAGGAAAAAAGCTGCTAGAATGGCCCAGTCACTCACCTGACCTGAATCCAATAGAAAATCTATAGAACGAACTGAAGATCAGAGTGGTACTCAGCTGTAATGGAAAACGACCTAAACCATGTCAGGCCGAGTACAGTCGGGGTGAGTCGAGCTGAGTAGGTGCTAGTGGAAAAGTGGCTTTGCGCTCCTGAGCCTCCCTCAGTCCTGCACCGGATGCTAATTGGGACCCCTTAGAACCGGAGCTAATCCTCATGCTGCACGGGCCTCTCCAAGCTGCCTTTTCACTGCAAGTGCTCGACACTGTGTCTGAACAGGACCACATGCTGGCTCAACTCCGCACTTTCATTCGGCAGGGCTGGCCATCAAAGGTGCCAGAGGAGCTAGCACCTTTTCACAGAGTCATCTACACACATGGGAAGGATACTAAACAAGTGGCTGATAAGTTAATGATAGCAATGGAGAAAGTGTCAAAATGGCTTAATCAATCATGCCTCACTCTGAACGTAGGGAAAACAGCTACCATGTATTTTACCTGCTACCCCTGCCCTCGAGGAAAAGGTACCGGAGCCTCTGGGCCTGCTCCACAAGACTGTTCATCAGACCATCAGGATCCTGAACTCTGCCCCACCCCCACCCCCCAGACTGTAACACACTCATCCGCACAATAACTACCTCAGAAATACTGGCACAGAAATACTGACACACCAACAGTAACACATTTGCTGCTGTATGTCTCTGCACTGTACTGCAACCATTTGCACAAATGCCATATCTGTTGCTGTCTGTCATTGCAATACTAACTAACTAACTAACTAACTAACCTGCACTTATATAGCGCTTTTCTAGTCACAAAGACCACTCAAAGCGCTTTCATTAATACTAACCCTCTATTCTAAGGGCCTATAGGAAACAGATATCTAGGGACAATTTAGAACAGCCAATTAACCTAGCATGCATGTTTTTGGCATGTGGGAGGAAACCGGAGAAATCCCGGAGTAAACCCACGCAACACGGGGAGAACATGCAAACTCCACACAGATCACTGTTGGTCGGGGGCTGGGATCGAACCCACGATCCCACGATCCCCACAATCCCCCGGCCAAGGGTAAACTGTGCTGCTGCAGTGCTAACCACTGCGCCACCGTGCAGCGGTGGCGCAGTGGTTAGCACTGATACTGATCATGTACAGTCCTATCGGCCGCTGTCTGCACCTACATTACAGCACTGAACTTGCTACTACGAGTATTACTGCTGTAGTTTTCTGTATATAGGATTGCTGGGCCTCATTGTTTTCTTTATTTGCACTATGGGAGGTCTGGGTATATCTTTTGTCGCCATTTGCACTACGGGTAGCATTACTGTACATAGATTGCTGTTGTTTTTCCAGCGTTATTCCTTTTCGTTTTTATATTGTGCACACCACTGAAGAGAGAGAGAAACGCCATTTCAATTCTCCTGTATGTCCTGTACGTATAGTAGTATTGACAAATAAAATCTTTGAATCTTTGAATTTTATTAACAAACAAAATCATATGTACTATCCAAGTATACGACTGTAAATGGAGCAAATATAGAAAATGTAACAGGTTTTAAGTATTTGGGTGTCACATTAGATCCCATGCTCAGCTTTAAAAAAAAAGCATATAACATGGATGAGCTGCACTCTGCAAACTTCTGATGCATCAGAAACTCACTTAATCTAGAAGGACCAAAAACCTTTCTGAATGCCATGATTTTGACACATTTCTCCTATTGCATCTCATGCTGGTTACAAGCCAGCAGTACAACTCTGAAACCTTTGGAATCCCTGTATAAACAATCCATCAAAATTCTGGATAAGAAGACATGACAGTATCCCCATTGTGGTATACTTGGCAAACACAAGATGTTAAGCTTTGAAAATATGATCATGTATGCAAATACGTATACAGTTGGTTTTTAAAATTATCCATGGTTCTGAACCCCCACCTCTTAAGACTTTTGTGTACTAAACTTCTGAACAAAATACCTGAATAACAAGGACTTCCCCTAGGTGTAATTGTTGCATCCACCTATGTAAAACTGCTTTTGGACAATCAGCCTTCTCATACAAAGCTATAAGGGAATGGAGCAAGCTCCCCACTGCATTGAAGACCAGAACAAATTACAGAGACTTTTCCACAGACACTAAAAAAATGGATTTCAAGTAATCGAGCTTGCCAGCATTGACTATCTCCCTTAAATGGGATTTGAAATTGTACTCTTAAATTGTTTTTGTGTGTTCAATTCAGTTCAATTCAGTTTTATTTATATAGCGCCATTTCACAACAACAGTCATCTCATAGCACTTTCCACTGTAGGGGACTCTTGCCTACTGTTGTTTTCTTATCTTTTTTTTTTATCTTTTAAACTTACTCCCTACTTATTTCAGGGACAACAGATTTTGAAATCGGACCTGAATTGCTTTTTATATGTGCTGTTTTTCTTTGAAAATCTTCTTGCCTGCCTCAGGGACTACAGATGGAAATTAGTGAGAATGCTATAATCTGGTATAGAGCATCTTTACTAACTAACTACTAACTAACCTGCACTTATATAGCGCTTTTCTAGTCACAAAGACCACTCAAAGCGCTTTCACTAGAACTAACCCTCTACTCTAAGGGCCTATAGGAAACAGATGTCTAGGGACAATTTTAAGAACAAAACCAATTAACCTAAACATTGCATGTCTTTGTGATTGTGGAGGAAACCCGGAAGCCCCCGGAGTGTAAACACAGCCAGCACAGGGAAGGAGAACATGCAAACTCCATACAGAAAGGTTCCACCCCCTGCCAGCCTGGGGATTTGAACCAGGAACCTTCTAGCTGTAAGGCAACAGTGCTAACCACTGCACCACCGTGCTGCCCAACGTGCTGCTTTACCTTGTGTTTAGTATTTTTTGTGTACATCATCATCATCATCATCATCATAGCAGTCTGTCGGGGACAACAATGACTGTTTCATTTAGGTCTGATCAGATTCTTCCACGCAGCTCTGTAATTCGCCTTCCACTGCCAGGAACTCCTGACCTTGTTAACCCGGGCGACGTCCGAGCTGGAGTTGCTCTCTGACTGACCATTTCATGAAACTGCTTGCAAAGTATTTGAGTACTGTTAGCTTTTGTTGGACTAGCGACTCATTCTTGGCAGATAGAGGTATTATCAGTGGCAAGGACAGGCCAAGACAAACTGACTCCAGTATCTGTTGCAGTGACTGACCAGATGATAGGTTTGTTTATCTCTGCTCTTTGTGTAGTGCATGTCACAATGCACCGACTGGCAAAAGACCTTGCGACAGATGTGCTTATCTGCCAGGATGTCCAGTCTCACCCCGTGTAACTGGGAGTGGTCTACCAAAGACATGGTTTTACCCACGACACGAGCATCTTTAAAACACAGCGCAGTCTCCGACTACAGGACCAGGGTGGAGGATCTTCTGGCGTTTCTCGGTTTCGTGGTGGAATGTGGAACCTTTTTGCTTAAGGGTCTCTGACAAATAAACCAATAAACTACAACTATAACTATAGTCAATGATGACCTCTGCTGCTGGAATGGCATCTCTGTGGTGAGGGGGCTCTGCACTGTGGTCCCTGAAGCCTTGAGGGCCATGTTCTGACCATGGTACACAAAGGTCTTCTGGGTGTTGTAATGGTCAAACAACACTGCAGAGGCCTGGTCTAGCAGCCAGGTATCGACAGGGATGTGGAAATTATGGTGAAAGACTGTATGGCCTGCCTCGCCAGCAATAAGATCGGCCCCGCCATCACCCCCGCCATCCACCCCCGCCATCACCCCTCCCACCTCTACAGCCTCTGCTGTGGCTGCCAGCTCCGTGGACACATATTCAGCTGGACATCTGTGGTGACCTCCACGGCGCTCCCCAGCACCAACACTTTCACCTATTGACCTATGACCTCCATTCTATATGGCTCGAGGTGCTACCACTGGCTCTGTTACACGGAAGCGGTCCCCGACTTCCTCTCCTCCTGTTTGCCCACTGGGGGGTGCCTGACTCTACCCACGATGGATAACGGGCCACAGTTTATCTCAACTGACTTTGAAGCTTTTGTGGAAGGGAGGGGGATCAAACCCATCTGAACCTGGCCTTTTAACCCCACCTCAGACCAATGGTGGAGAGGAGAGGTTCAACCAAATCCCCTCAAAAAACGGGCTCAGAGAGCACCTGGCAGATGGGCTCCCTTTCTCCGTCGCACTTCAGAGCACCCTTGCTGCACTACAGAGTGAAGTCGCACACCACAACGGGCAGCTCTCCAGCTCTCCTTATGCATGGGACGCTGAAATACACCTTCCCCTAGACCACCTGTGCCCCCCCCCCCCAACCAGACGATGCTCCTGTAGTGGCGCCCTCACCTGACTGCAGGGTGGCCGAGTATCAACGCCTCAAGAAGCAGACGGTAATAAGAAGCATGGGTGAAGCGCCTCTCACTCATGGTGCTCAACTGGGTCCAGATTCGGCGACCCAATCGCATACACAAACTGCAGTCACTCTGGACAATGCTGATGCAGATCAATGCTCAGCTAGAAACAGCCACCTTCCGTCTGGTTGATGGGCTGTGTTGGCACGCCAGCCATCTCAGAAAGATAAGACCACCTCCCACTTCGGATCAGTAGACTGTGGCCAATTCGACCAGTTCGGCCACCGTACGCAAGTCCTGCAGGACGCCCGCTGGAGCCAGCCAAGCCAGCGCAGCCTGAGTGCTGCCTGGCCCGGGCCCGACAGAGGCCTCTTTATCTTGAGGACTTTGTGATGGACTTTTGAGTACACATTACTAGCTAGGGCATAGTCTGTCATGTGGCAGAATAATCCACAAGACCATGCAGGCACACCAGCAGGCAATCTACCCGGTTACCCAGTTAGAACTGTTGTTCTGTTGGGAGGGTAACAGTTTTGGAGTTCTCTAGAAAGGTGGTGGGGGATAAATGTTGGTGTGTGTGATGTGTTGCACGTACACGCAGGTGATGTCACCATGTCAGTGTTGGGGTTTTGGCAGTCCCAGCACCACTGCTTCAGTTGTATTAGGTGTTCTAGCTAAATAAAGCCTAAACTCAGCCACATGGGTCGTTGTTGTCCACCACCATTATTCAGGATGTAACAGTGCCAGCTAGGAGGCTAGTAGGCTTACAATGTAAAACAGCTAGTCATCCGGGTGAAATTTGGATGCAGGACAATTTTTCCAGGTAAGAGCCCCTTTGGATATTGTAAAACCTAAACATGGGATGGTGTTTGGGGTTTCCACAGCAGGAAGACACACTGCGAGAAGTTATAAAGGCAACCATCTGTAACTCACTCAATGGTGAATTTGGTCACTGATCTTGAGACGGGTGGGTGCCGTGCTTTAGCCCCCAGTTCAAGATAAGTTCCTTTTATTTTTGTTTGCTTCTTTGTTTATGTGGTTGTTACTATGTCTGCTGTATTTGGTCTCTGTTTATTTATGAGTTGGTCTGTATGTCTTAGTGTTGTCTTATAGTCCTGTCTATTTAGTGTGTGTCATTTTGTATTTATGGTATTATTTGCATTGTCATAACCTTGGACTCAGGGAACACACTCACATGGGCGTCGGGAAGATTTATGCTTTTATTGACAACCAAGGTGTATGAAGTGGCGTGAGTGGGAATGGAGATGTGGTGTGGGGAGGACATCGTGCATAGTGGGCGGGAACAGCTCGCCGTTCGACAGGTAACCCTGAGGGGAGAGCAGAGCAGGAGGTTAGTTGTAGCCGGCCACACCGTGGGAATAATTTACTATGTTTTTTTGTTTGTTTTTTTTTGTTACGTCTTTGACCCGTAGGTAGATTTGTTTGCAGTCCGGTGACTTCCGTATTTACAAGCCACCAGTTGCCGGTCGCTGCGTGCGCGAGCGCCCCGTGTCCCTAACCTGCATGTTTTTGGCATGCGGGAGGAAACCGGAGAAATCCCGGAGTAAACCCGCGCAACACGGGGAGAACATGCAAACTCCGCACAGACCACTGTTGGTCGGGGGCTGGGATCGAACCCACGATCTCACGATCCCCCGGCCATGGGTAAACTGTGCTGCTGCAGTGCTAACCACTGCGCCACCATGCAGCTCGTTTGCCCGCCACCATTTGCTCACGTGCAGATGGATGAGTGGCTGGCGTTGGCTTGACAGCTGTGTCCTGGAAGACAGCGTGGCTGTGCGCCCTTGACGCGCCGGAGCCATGCAGGCGGAGATGAGGCGAGGAGAGGAAAAAGCCACCGCCTGGGAATCCACCTGCGCACAGGGGAAGGACTGGAGAGAAGGTAAGGGTATGGAGAGTTGCTTACGTGCAGTATGCGCTGTCGGTAGAGACCGGATCAGTCGCCGTGTAGAGGAGTAGAAGTGAAGACGACTCCAGGCCGAAGCAGAGGGCAGAGGGGTAGATATAGCTTATCGCCGATGAGGCGCAGGTGTGCGTGCAGCTGGTAATGATGACCGGCGAGAGCGAGGTGTAACAGTACTCCCCCCCCGAGCAGCGCCTCCCGGCGCTGGCTTACCTGAGTGCATCCGATGGAACTCCGTGATGAGACTGTTGTCCAGCACCCAGGACCTGTGCTCCGGGCCATATCCCTCCCAGTCCACCAGGTACTGGAGACCGCGGCCGTGGCGGCAGGCATCCAGGATGGCCGTGACACTCCAAGCAGGATCTCCATCGAACAACCTGGGGGGAGGAGGGGTCTTGGGAGGAGGACAGAGAGGGTCAGACAGCACAGGTTTAACACGAGACACATGGAAGGTAGGATGGACCCGGAGGGAGGGGGGGGAGAGCCAAGCACACAGCCACTGGGTTAACGATCTTGGTGATGGTATACGGCCCGATGAAACGTTGCGCCAGCTTCCTCTTCTCCGCCTTCAACTTGATGTCTTTGGTTGACAGCCAAACGCGCTGATCCACCTGGTATTCGGGAGTGGCCCTCCTGTGACGATTGGCGAAGCGGGAGTTGCGCTCCGCCGTGCGTAACAGAGCCTGGCACATTCTAGTCCAAATACGCCGGCAGCGCCTTATATGAGCCTGGACCGATGGAACCGCCACCTCTTTCTCCTCCTCTGGGAACAGCGGTGGATTGTACCCCAAGGATGCCCGGAAAGGGGACATGCCGGTGGCCGAGGAAAGGGTGGCGTTGTGGGCGTACTCGACCCAGGGTAGGCAGGTGCTCCAGGAGGACGGATTGGACGAGGTGACACAGCGCAAGGCTGCTTCCAACTCCTGGTTTGTGCGCTCACACTGGCCATTGGTCTGGGGATGGTGACCAGAGGACAGGCTCACCGTGGCCCCCAGCATGTTGCAGAAGGTGCCCCACACCTTGGACACAAACTGGGGTCCCTGATCCGAGACCATGTCCACCAGGATCCCATGCAGCCTAAATACGTGCTGAGTCAGCAACTCGTCCGTCTCCCACGCTGAGGGGAGCCCACGGAGAGGCACAAAGTGGGCCACCTTGGAGAATCGGTCGACAATGGTCAAGATGGTGTCGTAAGAATTAGACTTAGGAAGGCCGGTAACAAAGTCCAAGGCCACATGGGACCACGGTCTCCCGGGAACCGGTATTGGGTGGAGGAGACCCGCTGGAGGGGAAGTGGAGGTCTTACCCACGGTGCACTGAGGACAGGCACGGACATAGTTGGAGACGTCACTTCTGAGACCCGGCCACCAGAAAGACCGCTGAATAAGCTCCACCAGCCGAGAGGTACCAGGATGGCAAGCGAACTTGGACGTGTGGGCCCAATGGATGACGTTGCCCCGAACTGACGATGGGACGAACAACCTCCCGACTGGACCGCCGCCAGGATCAGGCTCCGCCTCCTGTGCCCTTCGGACCTTGGCCTTTATTCCCCATGCAACAGCCCCCACGACACACGAGGATGGAAGGATGATATGTTCATGGTCCGCCGGTTCCTCGGGTTCAAACTGCCTGGAGAGCGCGTCTGGTTTGCCGCTCTTGGATCCAGGCCGGTAGGTGATGGTGAACCTGAAGCGACCAAAAAACAGTGACCAACGCGCCTGGCGGGCATTCAGGCGCTTGGCCGTCCTCAGGTACTCCAGGTTTTTGTGGTCGGTCCAGACCATGAACGGCTGAGAAGCCCCCTCCAGCCAATGGCGCCACTCCCGAAGAGCCAGCTTCACCGCCAGGAGCTCCCGATCCCCGACGTCATAGTTCCGTTCAGCGGGGGAGAGGCGACGAGAGAAGAAGGCGCAGGGGCGTACCTGCCCATCCGCTGGCGAGCGCTGGGAAAGCACTGCTCCCACCCCTGTGTCGGATGTGTCCACCTCGACCAAGCACTGGAGGGCGGGGTCCACCTGGGTGAGGACCCGGGAGGATGTGAACTCCGTCTTCAGGGCCCTGAAGGCCGAGGCAGCCTCTTCGTTCCACCTGAACGGCACCTTGGGGGAGGTGAGGTGGGTCAGGGGGCCGGAGATGGCGCTGTACTTGGGTACAAAGCAGCGGTAGAAGTTAGCAAAGCCTAGGAACTGTTGCACCTGCTTCCTGGAAGAGGGGGTAGGCCACTCCACCACCGCTTTGACCTTAGCTGGGTCAGGAAGGACCTGATTATGGGCAATTACGAACCCCAAAAAGGAAGTCTGGTTGGTGAAAAATTCACACTTCTCCACCTTTACATAAAGCCTGTTCACCAGGAGGCGCTGAAGGACCCGCCTCACGTAGACCTGGTGTTCCTCTCTGGACCGGGAGAAGATCAGAATATCGTCCAGGTACACAAACACGAAGACCCCCAGGAAGTCCCGAAGAACGTCGTTGATTAGCCGTTGGAAGACGGCCGGCGCGTTGGTAAGCCCAAACGGCATAACCAGGTATTCGAAGTGGCCCCTGGGCGTCCGGAACCCCGTCTTCCATTCGTCGCCCTCCCGGATCCGTACAAGGTGGTAGGCACTGTGCAGGTCGAGCTTGGTGAACCAGGTGGCCCTCTGGAGGGAGTCGAAGGCCGATTTCATCAGAGGCAACGTGTACTTGTCTCTGATGGTGATGTCATTCAGCGCCCGGAAGTCAATACACGGGCGCAGGGACCCGTCCTTCTTCCCCACAAAGAAGAACCCAGCTCCAACCGGGGACGAGGATGGTCGAATAATGCCTGCGCTGAGCGACTCCTTGATGTAAACGTCCATGGCCTCTTGCTCCGGGGCAGACAAGCTGTAGAGGCGGCCAGATGGTAACGGCGCCCCCGGGCCGAGGTTTATGGCGCAGTCGTAGGGACGGTGGTGGGGGGAAAGACAGTGCTTTCGACTTACTAAACACCTGTCCGAGATCATGGAACTCAGGAGGCACCAAGGATAGGTCCGGGGACAGTGAGTCAGGCATCGAGTGCGGCACCGAGGGAGCGCAGGCGGCAGACTGGAGACAGGAGCTCATACAGAAGGTGCTCCAGGAGAGGATGCTGCTGGACTGCCAGTCGAGGACGGGGTTGTGGAGCCGCAGCCAGGGATAACCCAAGATGACAGGAGAGGACGAGGTGGGGAGCACAATCAGGCTGAGGTCCTCCCTGTGATTGCCGGAGATGATCACCGGGACCGGTTTAGTCTTGTGGGTAGCAGTCACTAGGGGCGAGTGAGCAAGGGTGACTAATTTCAAGGGGGATGGCAGGGCTTGGCATGGAATGCCCAAACGGGTTACCAGGCCTTGTGAAATAAAATTTTGTTCTGCCCCTGAGTCCACCAGTGCGTGTGTGACATGCGCAGTGGAGTTGTGACAAAACCTAACCGGGAGGATGCATTTGGTGAGAGGACTAGAACGGGATGCATCCGCAAGGCCCCCTAGAGCAACTCGCGGACATTCCCCTTTTGGCCGAACCGGACAATTCCCCACTGAGTGCTGATCCCCTCCGCAATACATGCAGAGGGACAGCTCCCGGCGGCGCTGTCGTTCCGCAGGCGAAAGCCTGGCCGAACCCACCTGCATTGCCTCCGAGGCATCGGTGGACCCAGGAGTGAGTAACGCCAGGGGGCGAGACTGAGGAACCCGGGTGGAAGCCCTGCTTGAGCAACCGGAAGTCCGGCG
Source organism: Pholidichthys leucotaenia (assembly GCA_020510985.1). NCBI lineage: Eukaryota > Metazoa > Chordata > Actinopteri > Cichliformes > Pholidichthyidae > Pholidichthys > Pholidichthys leucotaenia. The sequence continues at coordinate 212,344,093 of CM035840.1, read as the reverse complement.
CTCGGCGGCCCGCTCCCTCAGCCTGTTATCATCATTAATGGCTAAAGTTATCAATTCAGCTAATTTATCCGGCAGCTCCCGGGTAGCCAGCTCGTCCTGCAGGGAGGAGTTTAGGCTGCGGGCGAAGATGCCACTGAGCTCCGCTTCGCCCCAACCGACCTCCGCCGCCACCACCCGGAAGTCGACAGCGTAGTCGGCGGCAGACCGGCTACCCTGACGAAGATTTAACAACCGGGCGGCTTGAATGTTATCGCGAGCGGAATGGTCAAATACCTCCTTGAATTGGTGCGCGAACTGGGCATAGGTCAGGCTCGCGTAGCTGGGTCTCGCCATGACGGCATAGGCCCAAGCTAACGCTCGCCCTCCCAGAAGGTTAGCGATGTACCCAATTCGGCTGTGATCAGACGGGAAGTCACCGGGAACGCGCTCAAACACCGACTCACACTGCAGGAGGAACCCCCGCGCTTCACCGAGTCGCCCGGTGAAGCGCGCCGGGGTTGGGATGGGTGTGAGTTGGGTCAGCAAACCCGAGCTACTGGGACTTACCGAGGGGGAAACGGAGGCTGACCCACCGGGAGGTGCTGGAGGAGCCAAGTGGCCCAGCCGCTGGACAATTTGGGTAAGCTGATGGACCACTGTCTGTTGCTGATGAGCAATTAAATCAACCCGAGCCTGTAGGTTGGAAAAGCGGCGTGCTAGCCCGCTGTCCGCTGAGTCACCTTGCTGGAGTCGTACTGTCATAACCTTGGACTCAGGGAACACACGCACACGGGCTCGGGAAGATTTAATGCTTTTATTGACAACCAAAGGTGTATGAGTGCGTGAATGGGAATGGAGATGTGGTGTGGGAGGACATCGTGCATAGTGGGCGGAACAGCTCGCCGTTCGACCAGGTAACCCTGAGGGGAGAGCAGAGCAGGAGGTTAGTTGTAGCCGACCACACCGTGGGAATAATTTACTACATTTGCTCACGTGCAGATGGACGAGTGGCTGGCGTTGGCTTGACAGCTGTGTCCTGGAAGACAGTGCGGCTGTGCGCCCTTGACGCGCCGGAGCCATGCAGGCGGAGATGAGGCGAGGAGAGGAAAAAGCTGCCGCCTGGGAATCCACCTGTGCACAGGGGAAGGACTGGAGAGAAGGTAAGGGTATGGAGAGTTGCTTACGTGCAGTATGCACTGTCGGTAGAGACCGGATCAGTCGCCGTGTAGAGGAGTAGAAGTGAAGACGACTCCAGGCCGAAGCAGAGGGCAGAGGGGTAGATATAGCTTATCGCCGATGAGGCGCAGGTGTGCGCACAGCTGGTAATGATGACCGGCGAGAGCGAGGTGTAACATGCATATTTTAGGGTTGTGTTATCTTATTCTTGTATCATTGTTTAGCTTACAGTCTGTGGTTTTATTTTGACAGCGCCCTGTGCAGCTTCCGGCTGTCAAACCCTGTTTCGCGGGCTGCACAGCTCACTGATTATGTTCACTTCCTTACTCATGTATCCACACCTGTCATTCATTGATCATTTCCCATTAACCTATTTAAGAACACGACAATGTTTCCCGTTGCCGTGCTGTACTATTTGTCCACTCAGAGTGACCTGCCATTACTCTGAGTGTAAGTGGGTTTCTGCAGAGGTGAACGGGTGCGACTCCATCTTGGGTTTTTCCCTGGCATTCCCGCACGCTTCAGCCAGTGTTCCGTCCAGGCTGTTCTTTTCCCCATTAGACATAAGCCCTGTTCTCCTCCAGCATTCCTCTCACCAGCTTCCTTATTAGTAAGTGTTATGTAGTGTCTGTCCTATGTTAATAAATGTTGCAAACTTACAGCGTGTGATTGTTGTCCTCAGTCCTGCCCTGAGAGGGCAATTTATGACAGAATTCATATCTTTTTGCATGTTTACATTAAGTTAACGCGTTCGAGTTTGGTCTGAACGCACCTTTACAGTTACAATATGTCACCAAAAACACTGTCTAAACTTGCCTTTGTTCAGGGAGCAGGGCTAAAGTGAAACTTCAAAGCAATAAACAGATACATGACACTTTTGAGTGATTTCGCTCTTGATATGTCTTGTATGTCATAAAAACATGCTACAGATGTGTTAAGAAATAAACTTGATTTTTGGCGGTCACTTAAAACTTTAATAGTGTAGTTTCAAAAATGTCAGTCATCTCAAGGTACTTTAAAACACATAGTAACTAGACTGTACTACTTTTCACCCTCCACACATTTTTATAAGACTTTTTGTCATTAATATTAGTGTGATGACAGCCTACAGGCTACCAGAGTTGCTCCACGATGATGTCATTATAGAGATGCAGACACGATTTGTAGGCACTGCAACATGTTACAGAGCTGTTAATGAAAGCAGTTAAAAGAGACACTGGAAGTCTGTTGTTGTCCGATATATGCCATCCATGACATGGTGTCAGAAGTGCTTGACTAACAACCTATGACAGAGTGAGTAATGGTAAAGTTTGGCCTGCCTGAACCATTCGACTGACATAACGCACGGCCCAGGAGACACACACGCAGGCTCAGGATAGATTTAACAGCTTTATTAGCAACAGGGAAGTGTATGGCTGCGTGTCTGTGGAATAAGAATGTATTGGTGGTGGCGTCTGCGTCAGGCACGGGGGCAGGAGGCCGTACAGCTGGACAACCTTGGTTGTGACAGGTGGCTGGCGTCGACAAGGGCGGAGCCCGGGAGACAGCGACCTGCGGTACCTGTGGCAGCAGCGTAGAGCCAACGGCGAGGTGATGAAGTCCGCCGCTGGGGATGTCCACCTGTGCACAGGGGAATGCTAGAGGAGAGAGGTAAGGGGAGCTTACCCAGGATATCTTCACTAGTAGGGTTGAGATCCGTAGTAGCAAAGGGGCCGAAGTAGAGAGACGGCTTCAGGCCGAAGCCCAGGGCAGAGTGGATTAAATACCTCGCCGCTGATGAGGAGCAGGTGTGCGCGCGGCTGGCGCCGCTGATGAGTGGCGAGTCATAACAGTACTCCCCCCTCTAGCAGTGCCTCCTGGCGATGGTTTTTCCGGGTGCGCTCGATGAAAATCAGAAATGAGTGACCGGTCCAACACCAGCGAGGAAGGCACCCACTGTCTCCACTCGGGTCCATAGCCCTCCCAATCCACCAGGTACTGCAATCCGCGACCCCGGCGTCGGGCGTCCAAGATGTCAGCGACGGTCCAGGCCGGATGGCCACCAATCATCCGGGGAGCGGGGTGCGCCGCAGGTGGAGGGCAGAGGGGGTCAGAGACCACCGGTTTGATTTTGGAGACATGGAAGGTGGAATGGATGCGGAGGGAGGAGGGAATAGCCACACGCACAGCCACCGGGTTGATGATTCTGGTTATGGGATAAGGGCCGATGAACCGTTGAGCCAGCTTTCTCCTCTCACCCTTTAGGTTTACGTCCCGTGTGGATACCCAAACTTGCTGTCCCACCTGGTAGGCAGGTGCAGGTCTCCTATGTCGGTCCGCCATAGACTTATTGCGCTCCGCCGTGTGTAAAAGCGCATTACGCGCCGTGGACCAAAGGGAACGGCACCGCCTCAGATGTGCCTGGACAGAGGGGACAGCCAACTCGCCCTCCTGCGCGGGAAACAGGGGTGGATCATAGCCCAAGGAGGCTTTAAAGGGCGACATCCCGATGGCCGTAGAGCGAGCGGTGTTGTAGGCGTACTCCACCCAGGCAAGGTGAGAACTCCAGGACGTGGGTTTAGAAGAAGTTACGCAGCGGAGCGTAGCCTCCAGCTCCTGGTTTGTCCGCTCACACTGCCCGTTAGACTGGGGGTGATGGCTGGAGGAGAGGCTTACCTTGGCTCCCAGGGCGTTGCAAAATCAGAATCAGAATCAGAATCAGAATCAGAATCAGCTTTATTGGCCAAGTATGCACAACACATACAAGGAATTTGACTTTGGCTAAAAACTTGCTCTCGTTGTTCAGGTGAAGGATTTAAATAAGGATTCAATGACAACCACAGTATGTACAGTAAATTACAGTCTGTCCACGTTTCTATAAAAGGATGCAAATATATACAGGAATATATGCAGTTATTTACTCGGACTAACCACACTTTGCAGAAATATATGAAAAAATATACAATCACACAGTATTTCAATGTGGACTCAGATTCAGTGATATAATGTGAATGAAGTAAAAAGCAGTGTGAGAGTTATGTGCAATGTAATAATGGATGAAAAGTCATGAGTACAGCAACAGGTAGGACTAGGTGAATGTTAGGAGTTCATCAGAGTGATGGCTTGAGGAAAGAAACTGTTCCTGTGACGGGTGGTTTTGACCTTCAGTGATCTGTAACGACGACCAGAAGATAGAAGTTCAAACAGTTTGTGGCCGGGGTGTGATGGGTCAGCACAGATGTTTCCCGCCCGTTTCCTGGTTATGGACCGATATAAGTTCTCAATGGAGGGTAGGTCGGTACCAATGATCCTCTCCGCAGACTTAATGATCCGCTGCAGTCTGGTCTTGTCCTGTTTAGTGGCAGATCCAAACCAGACAGTGATGGAAAAGCAGAGGACAGATTGGATGATGGCGGTGTAGAAGACAACCAGCAGCTCCTGAGGCAAATCAAACTTCTTGAGCTGACGCAGAAAAAACAACCTCTGCTGGGCCTTTTTCCGGACAGTGTCAATATGGGAGGACCACTTCAGGTTCCGGGAGATTGTGGTACCCAGAAACTTGAAGGAGTCCACCGTGGACACTGTGCTGTTGAGGATGGTGAGTGGGGGGAATGAAGGGGGGTGTCGCCTGAAATCCACAGTCATCTCCACCGTTTTGGCTGGGTTAAGTTCAAGATGGTTCTGGCTGCACCAGAGGATCAGCTGCTCCACCTCCCGCCTGTATGCAGACTCATCATCATCCCGGATCAAACCGATGACTGTGGTGTCGTCCGCAAACTTCAGGAGCTTCACCGAAGGGTCCTCTGAGGTGCAGTCGTTGGAGTAGAGGGAGAAGAGCAGTGGGGAAAGGACACATCCTTGGGGGGCGCCAGTACTAATTTTTCGGGAGCTGGATGTAAATCTCCCTAGCTTCACCTGTTGCCACCTGTCAGTCAGAAAGCTGGAGATCCACTGGCAGGTGGAGGGGGGCACCTTGAGCTGGAGGAGTTTCTGATGAAGAATGCCTGGGATGATGGTGTTGAACGCTGAGCTGAAGTCGACAAACAGGATCCTGGCGTACGTCCCTGGGGAGTCGAGGTGTTGCAGGATGTAATGTAGTCCCATATTCACTGCATCATCCACTGACCTGTTTGACCGGTAGGCAAACTGCAGTGGGTCCATCAGGGGGCCTGTGATGACCTTCAGGTGGTTCAGCACCAATCTCTCCAAGGATTTCATGACCACAGAGGTCAGGGCAACAGGTCTGTAGTCGTTTAATCCTGTAATAGAGGGTTTCTTGGGAACTGGAATGATGATGGAGCGTTTGAAGCAGGAAGGCACTTCACGCAGCTCCAGTGATCTGTTAAAGATCCGGGTGAAGATGGGGGCCAACTCGTTGGAGCAGACTCTCAGGCAGGACGGAGACACACCATCAGGTCCTGCAGCCTTCTTGATCTTTTGTCTCTGAAAGACCCGGCGCACCTCCTCTTCACAGATCATTAGTGCTGGTGGGAGGTCAGAGTGGAGGAGGGATGGAGTTCCTGGGGCTGCAGATAATCCTTTTGTGTGGGTGGGAGGAGAGAACTGTAGGTTCTTTTCAAACCTGCAGTAAAAGCTGTTTAGGTCATTAGCCAGCTGGAGGTTTTCCGCAGGGTGGGGGGATGGTCTCCTGTAGTTGGTGATATTCCGTAGGCCTCTCCAGACAGAAGCAGAGTTGTTAGCTGAGAAGTTTTTTTGTAACTTCACACTGTAGCTCCTCTTAGCAAGCCTGGTCTCCTTCGTCAGCATGTTTCTGGCCCGCTTGTACAGAGTCCAGTCACCAGTCCTGTAGGCCTCCTCCTTGGTCTGACGTAGCTGCTTCAGTTTAGGAATGAACCAGGGTTTATTGTTGTTGTATATGCAGAAGGTCTTGGTCTGCACACACATGTCCTCGCAGAAACAGGTGTATGATGTCACAGTGTCAGTGAGTTCATTTAAGTTAATGGCTGCAGCTTCAAAAACACTCCAATCTGTGCAGTCAAAGCAGGCTTGTAACTTCAGCTTTGATTCCTCAGTCCATTTCTTCACAGTCCTTACAACAGGCTTGGAAGTTTTTAGTTTCTGTCTGTATGTTGGAATAAGATGGAGCAGGCAGTGGTCAGAAAAACCCAGAGCTGCACGGGGGACGGCATGATAGGCATTTCTTAAAACTGTGTAACAGTGGTCAAGTGTATTTGTGTCCCTGGTGGGACATTAATATGCTGTCTGTATTAGGAAGCTCATTTGTGAGATTAGCTCTATTGAAATCACCCAGAATGATAAGCAGAGAGTCTGCTGTTTTTTCCTCCACGTCTGCTATCTGGTCAGCGAGGAGCTGCAGTGCCTCCGTTGTACAAGCAGCAGGCGAGATATAACTTCCGACCAGAATAATGAGGAGAACTCTCGCGGTGAATAAAAGGGTTTACAGTTTATGAACAGTGACTCTAGGTTAGGCTACAAAACTTCTTCAACACTGTGACCATCAGTACACCAACCTTCGTTTATGTAGAAGCAGATTCACCACCCTTTGTCTTTCCAGAAAATTTCGGCTGCGATCAGCACGAAACAGCTGGAATCCCGTCCAGGCGGACCGCGCTGTCCGGGATGTGTTCACTCAGCCAGGACTCCGTGAAACAAAGGGCGCCAGATCTGCTAAAATCCCGGTTTTTGTGAGTCAGGAGCAGCAGTTCATCCCATTTTGTTCGCCAAACTGCGGATATTTGCAGATGGATCGATGGAGCGGCGTGCGAAATCCTCGTTTCTTCAGCTGACTAACGCCACCGGCACGTTACCACGCCGCCTTCGTTTCCGGCCAGCGCCAATAGCCGCTGCTCCCACAGCTAAGATGGACTGAAAAACTTCAGATCAGCAGCAGTAACTGGCGGAGACGTTGCCATTGGGAGGTAGTCTGAGTGAAAGTAGTTCCTCCCTTGAATAGGTGATTCGGACAGAAGAGCAGAAGTCCAAAAAAACACACAAAATTATCAAAAACATCAGAGAGCAGAAGCCAGTGGCTGCCATCCGCGGCGCCATCTTGGATTTTTTTTTTTTTTTTTTTTTTGACCTCCAGACGTCCGAAGAAAACTGGGGGCCGCGGTCGGAGTCCACATCGACCGGGATTCCATGCAGTCTGACCACGTGCTGGATGAGGAGGTCCGCCGTCTCCAAGGCTGAGGGAAGTCCACGTAGGGGCACGAAGTGGGCGGCCTTGGAAAAACGGTCAACGATGGTCAGAACTGTGTCAAAAGTTGTTGGAGACAGGGAGCCCCGGTGACGAAGTCCAGAGCGATGTGCGACCAGGGCCTACCAGGGACGGGCAGGGGCTGGAGTAGACCCGCAGGGGGGGCGTTACCTGACTTATTGGCAGCACAGACGGGGCAGGCCCGGACGTAACGGGCGGCATCCTTCCGCAGACCTGGCCACCAAAAGGATCGCTGGAGAAGGTCGATCATCCGCGAAGCTCCAGGATGGCAGGTGAGCTTGGAGGTATGGAGCCAGTGTATAACGTCCCCCCGGACGGCAGAGTAGCACGAAGAGCCTCCCCTCCGGTCCGCCGCCAGGGTCCGGTCCGATTCCTGCGCCCTCCGGATCTTGTCTTCTATGTCCCATGTAACAGCCCCCACGACGCACGACCTGGGCAAGATGGTATGAGCAACGTCATCTGTGGCCTCCGGGGCAAATTGCCTGGAGAGGGCGTCGGGTAGGCCGTTCTTGGAGCCAGGCCTATATGTGATGCTGAACTTAAACCTTGCAAAGAACAGGGACCAACGCACCTGGCGGGCGTTCAGACGCTTGGCAGATCTCAGGTACTCCAGGTTCTTGTGGTCAGTGAGGACCACAAAAGGCAAGACTGCCCCCTCCAGCCAGTGACGCGATTCTTGAAGGGCCAGCTTGATGGCAAGAAGCTCTCTGTCCCCCACGTCGTAATTTCATTCCGCCGGGGACAGGCGCCGAGAGAAGAAGGCGCAGGGTCGCTTGACTCCATTGGCTGGGGACCGCTGGGACAACACCGCCCCCACCCCCGTGTCCGAAGCGTCCACCTCCACAATGCACTGCAGCGCGGGATCGACCTGGCTGAGGACCCGGGAGGAGGAGAACTCCGTCTTCAGCGCCTGGAAGGCCGAAGCGGCCTCTTCAGTCCACCGGAACGGGGTCTTAGGAGAGGTGAGGCGGGTCAGGGGTCCGACGATGGCTCCAAAGTTCGGGACAAAGTGGCAGTAGAAATTGGCGAACCTGATGAACTGCTGAACCTGCTTTCGAGAGGTTGGTGTGGGCCAATCCACCACTGCTTTGATCTTCGCTGGGTCCGGAAGCACCTGGTCATGGGAGATGACGAACCCCAGGAAGGAAGTTGTTTTGGCGTAGAATTCACATTTTTCCTCCTTGACGTACAGACGGTTCTCCAGCAGTCTCTGCAGGACCCGCCTCACGTGGACCCGGTGTTCATCCCTGGACCTGGAGAAGATGAGAATGTCGTCCAGGTAGACGAATACAAACAGGCCGATGAACGTCCCAGAGGACGTCATTAAATGAGGCGCTGAAAGACGGCTGGAGCGTTGGTCAACCCAAACGCATCACGAGATATTCAAAATGCCCGTTTGGGGTTCGGAAGGCGGTTTTCCCACTCATCTCCCTCCGGATCCGGACGAGGGTGGTAAGCGCTGCGGGAGATCCAGTCTTAGTAAACCAGGTCGCCCCCTGGAGGGAGTGGAAGGCAGTGTCCATAAGGGGCAGGGTGTACCGGTCCTTCTCCGTGATATTGTTGAGAGCCCGATAGTTGATACAAGGACGAAGAGATCTGTCCTTCTTTCCAACAAAGAAGAACCCTGCACCTACTGGAGAGGAGGACGGTCGGATAATCCCAGCACTGAGTGACTCCTTTAAGTAGCTGTTCATTGCCTCCTTCTCCGGCGCTGACAGACTGTAGAGGCGTCCTGAGGGTAAGGGCGCCCCCTGGCGGATGTTAATGCGCAGTCGTAGGGCCGGTTGAGGAGGTAGAGACATCGCCTTTGGATTTACTGAAAACGGCACCAGGGCGTGGAACTCTGAGGGCACTAGGGTGAGATCAGGGGGCGCGGTGTCCTGAGCTGTGGGAGGTGAGGACGGGGCGCAGGCCGCGGATTGGAGGAGGTACCCATGCAGAAGGTGCTTCACGCTGAAACCTTCCCAGTCTTCCAGTCCAAGGCGGGTGGTTTTGGAGGCGGAGCCAGGGATAACCGAGGATGACAGGTGTTACTGAAGGTGGGCAGGACGTAAAAGGAGATATCTCCCGATGGTTTCAGAGATGATCACCGGGACAGGGGATGTTTGGTGAGTTACCTTTCCCAGGGAAACTCGGGAGAGATTAACCAGGGCGAGAGGAGTATCGCGGGGGGTGACAGTGGATGCCCAGTCAGGTTGCCAGGCTTTGTGAAATAAAGCTACCCTCCGCGCCCTGAATCCACACGTGCATGTGTGAGATGCCAGTGAGGTTGTGCCAGAAGCGGATAGGCAGCGTCAAATGTGTGAGGGGATTTTAACGATTAGCGTCCGCGAGGCCCCTACAGTGACTGCGGACACCTCGTTTGGTTCTCTGGACAACTCTCCACCGTGTGCTGGCTACCCTCCGCAATACATGCAGAGGCCCAGGTCCGACGGGCTGTTTCCTCCGCCCGGGGGGAGCTTTGTCCGGCCCGTCACCATTGGTTCCGACTCCTCGGAGACCTCCGGCGGCGGGTAACGCCAGGTGGCGAGCCTTGGGGCAGCGTTGCAGAGGCACCCCGCGAGCGCGAAGACAGCTTCCGCTCGGAGGTGCGCTCGCGCAGACTGTTATCCAAGCTGATGGTGAGGGAAATCAGCTCCGCCCAGCGTCTCCCGGGTATCCACGTCCCAGCCAGCTCATCCCTCAGACCGGAGTTTAGACTGCCAGAGGAAGATGCGCAGAGCGCGCGCTCTTCCCAGCCAACTTCCTCCGCGGTAACCCGGAAGTCGATCGCATATTCGGCCGCCGATCGGCTCCCCTGTTGGAGTCCGAGAAGACGGTCGACCTGGACACTGTCCAAACGCGAATGATCAAACACTTCCAGAAATTGTCGCACGAACTGGACATAGGTGAGGGTAGCGTAGCTGGGCTTCACCATAATGGCGTAAGCCCAGGTAAGCGCACGACCCTCAAGGAGATTTCCTATATAGCCAATTCTGCTATGGTCTGAGGGAAAATCTCCGGGAACGCGAAGAAACACGGACTCACACTGCATTATAAAACCCCGAGCTCCACCCAGCTTACCGCTGAAGCGAGCCGGAGTGGGGATTGGTGTGAGCCGTGTTGGTGTACCCAGAGCAGGCTGGACAGCCACCAGAGCCGCAGGAGCCACGCCACCCGGACGAGCCGAGGGGAACGGCTGCTGGGGGTCCAAGCGGTCTAATCGGTTAGTGATGTTTATTAATTGATTTAATATCACCTGTTGCTGATAGGCTATTGAATCCAACCGCGAGCCTCGCGGGTGGAAAAACGGCGGGTGCAAGCCCGCTGTCTGCCGAGCCGCTCTGCTGAAGCCGTACTGACATAACGCACGGCCCAGGAGACACACCCGCAGGCTCAGGATAGATTTAACAGCTTTATTAGCAACAGGGAAGTGTATGGCTGCGTGTCCTGTGGAATAAGACTGTATTGGTGGTGGCGTCTGCGTAAGGCACGGGGGGCAGGAAGGCGTACAGCCGGACAACCTTGGTTGTGACAGGTGGCTGGCGTCGACACGGGCGGAGCCCGGAGACAGCGACCTGCGGTACCTGTGGCAGCAGCGTAGAGCCAATGGCGAGGTGATGAAGTCCGCCGCCGGGGATGTCCACCTGTGCACAGGGGAATGCTAGAGGAGAGAGGTAAGGGGAGCTTACCCAGAATATCTTCGCTAGTAGGGTTGAGATCCGTAGTAGCAAAGGGGCCGAAGTAGAGAGACGGCTTCAGGCCGAAGCCCAGGGCAGAGTGGATTAAATACCTCGCCGCTGACGAGGAGCAGGTGTGCGCGCGGCTGGCGCCGCTGATGAGCGGCGAGTCATAACATCGACTTCACCTGCCCTGCTGAGTTGCCGATGTGGTGCCGCCGTTTTGAGTGCTTTCGCGTGGCCTCCAAGCTGGATAAAGAGAGCGACGAAGTTCAAGCAAACACCCACGACCTCCCGCTTGTGGGGCAGATGCTCTACCAACTAGCCCACCACTCTGGTCTGGTGATGTGTGCTGCATTGGTAAATTCCTGGCCACAAGTCATTATAAAGGACAGAAATACCGATTCTGGATAACGGTCATAAAAGTGGCTTATTCTCACAACCTGCTAGATTGGAGCGTCACCAAGAAGATGGGACTAGTTTATTTATTTAGCGAATGCAAAGTCCTCAAGCCAAGCAGTTGCCTCCTGGTATGCTGTATGGAGGGTGTGTAATCCTCCTTCCAGTCTTTGGAGCGGGCAAGCCTCTATGATGTGTTCCATTGTTTGCTCCTCTCCACATGCGCACAGTGGGCTAGGGCTACTGTGAAGGCTGGCCAAGCAGGGGCCATGTTCAGTCCTGAAGCGATTGAGTGTAGACCACTGTCTCCTTGGGAGGTTGGTGCCCGGGACCTGTTGGTTGGGGTTTGTCACCAGGTGTTTGTTTGGGACCTCCTTGGTCTCCCATTCCTCTTGCCAAGCTGTCTGGATGGTGAAATCAGCTGGGGGAGGGTTTTTCCAAATCGGACGTCTGGATGGAAGTCGGGCAGTGGGTGGGGTGTAGATATCTGCATGGATTGGTAAGTGAGGAGAGTCTTTGGCTTTTTGAAGCATCCTTTGAGTTAGTGCTGCTCGCTGGATGTGTGCGGGGGGGGGGCTATGTTTGACAGTACAGGGAGCCAGGGGAGTGGTGTTGAGCGGATTGTCCCAGTTATGGTTCTCATGATTGTGTTGAGCTGGGTGTCTACGTGGTGTGTGTAGGATGATCTGGACCAGACAGGGGCACAATATTCTGCTACAGAGTATGAAAGGGCCAGTGCTGAGGTGCGCAGGGTGGAGACTGCCGCCCCCCATTTTGCACCAGCGAGCTTCTAGACCAGGTTGTTTCGTGCCTTCACTTTAGCAGCCGTCCCCTTTAAATGTTCCTTGAAGGATAGGGTCCTGTCAAGGGTCACTCCAAGGTAGGTTGGATTCGAGGCATGCTTAAGCTTGAGTCCGCTCAGGTGGATGTTTATCTGGCAGCTTTTACATTGTGGAGATGGAATACACTGGAGACTGTTTTTGCTGGGCTTGGTTTAGGTGCCAGGGTTTTGCAGACTGGTCCAGTTTGGCAAGATCTTCCGTGAGCACCCGTTCCAGTGACCTCAAAGTCTGGTGCTTGGAGTGCCAAACAGATGTCGTCTGCATAGATGAATTTGCGGGATTTTTGTAGTGGGCAGGCGTTTATGTAGAGGTTGAACAGGGTTGGAGCTAGAACTGAGCCTTGTGGGAGTCCGTTTTTCTGCGTTCTCCATGCACTTGTGTTCTGACCGAGGTGGACTCTGAACCTTCGGTTGGTCAGCAGGGTTTTTATAATTGCTGTTGCCCAGGCAGGGATCGCCTTTGTAAGTTTCAGGAGGAGGCCTTTGTGCCAGACCGTATCATAGGCGGCTGTAAGATCGAGAAACACAGCCCCTGTCTTCAGTCTGCTCTTGAAGCCATTTTCGATGAAGGTGGTTAGGGCCAGTACTTGTTCTCCTGTGCTGCGGTCCTTGCCGGAAACCTGCTTGAATCCACACTTAGAAATTTCCTCTATTCCTGGGGAAATACGTTGCAGTATTAGGCGACTCCCATGATTTTATAAGGAACGCTGAGTAGGGAGATTGGGCGGTAACTTGCTGGTAGTTTGTGGTCTTTGCCAGGTTTTGGTATGGAAATGACCTTTGCTGTCCGCCATTTCTTTGGGATCGAGTTTGTTTGTATGATCCTTGTGTAGAGTTGTGTCAACCAGGTTAGGGCTCGGGGGCCAAGATTTTTCATGAATTCTGGGAAGATGTTGTCGTATCCTGCTGCCTTTCCACATTTCAGGCCCTGTAGGACTTTCCTCCAGGTTCAGCAGCCTTGAAGGGTTCAGGGTTCGTTTCCTCTATGGGCATTTTTTGGTGTTTTTTTAGCTCAGTTGTAACTGCTCTTCTGGTGTCTTTGTCTTGGGGTGCTTTGGCGATGGTCAGTAGGTGGGATGCAACTTGGTTGGGTGTGACAGATGCTCGGCTTTGGCTAGGGGGCTTCTGTGCAGCTCCTAGGTGACGGATGAGGCTCCAACATTTCCTGCTAGAGTGGATAAAGCTCCGGTCAGCAACTGTCTCCTCCCATTTCTTTCGCCGGGCTGTACTTAGCGATTCAATGAGATGGTCTGCTATCTCTGGGTCCCCTGATGTTTGATAGAATTGTAGGAGGGCAGCGCTTTCTCCGTCCAGGCATGGGACATAGAGGGGTCGGTAGTCTCGTGGGATTGCAGTGTGAGCAGCCTTGAAGATTGCGCTGCAGAAGCGGTTGTATGATTCATCTACAGTGATGGTGTGGAGTGGGATGGTAACAGCACTCCGATCCAGGGTTTCACTGAATTTCTTCCAGTTGGCTTTGCGGAAGTTCCATCGCATCTTCCTTGGGCTGTTTATGACTGTGGATCTGTGTAGGATATGGCGTCCCATTCAAAGAACTGACCCAGCACAGGTCAGGAGAATAGTCCTTCTTCCACCTAGCAGAGTGGAAGGTTCCTCTTTGTTTGGGGTCGTGTATCAGAGCGAGATCATTTCTAGATGCCCAGTCTGAAAGTACCTCCCCGTCACTATCCGCTGCTGTGTACCCCCAGTCAGGGTGATGGCTGTTAAAGTCCCCCACATAGATGGCAGGGTGGGGTGGGGTGGGTAAGACCTGCAGATCCCAGTTGGCACTAGGGGGCTTGTACACATTGACTAGTCATAAGAGTTGATGGCATAGATTCTGACATGCTAGGAGAAGTTTTTGGCGATATTGGACTGCTCAAGTGTAAACCTGTTAAGACTGAACTAAGGTCTGACACCGAGCCCAGCACCCTGATGACACCACACCACATTCCATTTCCACTCCTGCCAAAGGCTGAGGCTGAACTCAAATGAATGCTGGATATGGGAATAATAGAAGAGGTCACAGAGGCAACAGATTGGTGCGCCCTGATGGTTCCAGTGGAGAAGAAAAATAAACATCAGGTATGTGTTGGTTGACCTCAAACTGTCATAATCTGGGCTTGATCATGGGATCAAGCCCAAGCTTTATATCCATTTATTGTTTTTTTTTCTGTGTTATGTATGATTATCATTTGCATTTATTGCCCTCTGTGCTTCCCAAGTCCTCTGTCATTGTCTTCTGTGTCATCCCCTGTCTGGTACTGAGGTGTTGTGTGTAACTGTTCATCTACAGTATTCGTCCAGTTACTCATGTTTCCTGTACCCATAGCTACTGCCGTCTTTGTATTACTCCTGTATTGTTGTCCTGTTTTATGTGTATCCCCTGTTTGTGTTTGTCTGCACAGCCCCACCCATTCTGTGCTCCTCACCCGCAGCCACTTCCCTGCTTTCCCTGATTGTTTCCCCAGCTGTCTCTCGTTTGTGATTATCTGTCTCAGTATATATGTGTTCAGTGTATATCTGGTGTGGTGTTGTCTTCTATATTCCCTGCTGGTACCCTGTGTCTAGTGTCCAGTGAGTTTTAGTCTCCTGTGGCTTAGTTTATTTTTCAGCTCTCATGCTGTTATTACCTCCGCCAAGAGAGGACAGAGGTAATGTTTTTAGTGATGTTGGTTGGTTGGTTGGTTGGTTGGTTTGTCTGTTGGTTGGTTAGTTTGCCTGTTAGCAACATAACTCAAAAAGTTATAAATGGATTTGGATGAAATTTTCAGGGAAGGTGTGTAATGGCGTGGGGAACAGATGATTTGATGGTGATTCGGATCACGACGTGGATGCAGGAATTTTTGGAATATTATTTTCTATATTAATCTAGCACTTTTCATGTACTGCCCCATTAAGATTTGTCTACTCAGTTATGTGAGTGGTCACGCCATAAGGCCACGCGCCTCGGCAACCCAGAAACCAAACACTGAAGAAAAAGTATTAGGGGGCGTGTCCACCAAACTCATTTTTTCTGCTGTGGGCGACTATTTTCTATTCATTCTCTATGTAGTCCAGCGTTTACAGCGGTGAGCGCCAGCTGCTTTTTGTCGCAGTGCTCAAGGCTGAAAAAAGTTCAACTTGTCGGACTATTGTACAGCTGCGCTCATCAATGTCAGACCTTTCTAAGCAGCCACTTGGAATTAAGAAAGGGCAGGACATAGGATGCCGGTACAGGAAGACAACAACGGTAGGTGATGGACGGTGGACGCTGAACTTTGCTGCATCAAACAACCCGGTACTCTTTGATATGACACTAAAAGGATATCATGATCAAAATTTAAAAGCAAACACTTGGAGGAACATGTCCACATCTGTCGGCGTGCCAGGTGAGCATTTCTGCCTTTGTCGTGGTCATATTTCTTACAAGTTTGTTGCGGTAGATAATATGGATACTATGTGAATTTGTAGTTGATAACTGCAAAAAAAAAAAAAAATGGTATGATACTGCATTGTTGTGTAATATTGCTTAATAATTATGAACCTTGTCAGTAAACTGTAATGGAGAACAGAGGAGGGAAAAAAAAAAAGAAAACCACCCAGAAAGATTCAATAAATTATGATGCTGATTTAAGGTGGAATTGCCCAGCCCCAATGTATGGTCAATACAGTTATGACAGTTTTATTATTATTATTATTATTATTATTATTATTATTTAGTCATATAATGTAGTCATATTGTATTTACTGTTGTTTCTCTGTCTGTTAATAATAATAATAATCATAATAATAATAATAATGGATTGCATTTACATATATAGCGCCTTTCATTCAAATTTTCAGGAATGGTGTGTAGTGACACACTGAAAACATGACTAGATTTTGGTGATGATCTCAAAATGCATACCTCTGCCAAGGTTCTTATCGTCTGACAGAGTGTTAGCAACAATACTCCAAAACTACTGGATGGATTTGGATAAAATTTTCATCAGCGGTGGCCCTTGGCCTAAAGACGAATTCATTAAGATGTTGGAGGTGATCCGTGACTACATACATCCGCCAAGTCCCTATCTCACAATGTACTGATGAATGGCGATATGGACGGACAAAGGGACGGAGGGGAGGACAAAGGGAGGGAGGGACGGAGCCTTGGCGGAGGTATATGCTCTCTGAGTGTCTTCTAGTTTTGTTTATTCATTTGTGTTTATTATTAAACCACCATGTTATGCTGGAGTTCTGCCTGCTTGGGCAGGTAGAACTTGGGCGCATGCTTGGGCGCATACACACGCAGCGACCGGCAGCTGGTGAAAAAGTCCATCGTCTGTGTGTCTGTTTTTATGCACTTTAATGTGTTTTTACAAAATCCTCTGTGTCGTTTCTGTCCTGGAATGTTTGTGGACTGTATGGCGAAGAGCTCCCTGGTTCCATCAATATGGACTTCCTCCCCTTTTTTGCACTGCTGCTACTTTTCCTCCGGCTCTTTGTCTCTGAGATAAACGCGATCGGCATCATGGCGGGCAGAATACATTATTCCAGGGACATGTTGCTGCATTTAAACACGGTTGATGCAGCATCTGTGATTGAGCCTAAGCCGCAACTGCCGGACTTTATTTTGAGAGACGGACACAGCGGTGAAAAGAGAGACAGGAGAGACGGGAGAAGGAAATGCGGAAAGCGTGGAGGCGTGAAATTGCGCCTGAGAAGACGTCAGTTTGGTAACATTCCTCTTCCTTCTATGATTTTTGGGAACGTACAATCTCTGAGGAACAAGGTGGATGAAATTCAAGAGAATGTACGCTACCAGAAGGACTTTAAGAACTGCTGTGTCATGGCTTTCACCGAATCTTGGCTTAATGCGCATGACCGAGATGAAGACCTGTGGATTGACGGCTTTGGAGCCTCACTGCGCTCGGATCGGCAGGAAGAGGTAACGGGGAAACGTCAGGGGGGCGGCGTATGTTTATATATTAATAAGCAGTACTGCACATCTATCACGGTCAGAGAGTGCATCTGTACACCCGATGTGAAGTTGCTGTCTGTGTCACTACGCCTCTTTTATTTGCCTCGCGAGTTCCCCTAGCTTTTCATCACAACTGTGTACATTCACCTGAGGGCAGACGCTGACTCCGCCTCCAGCACTGTCTTTGATGTGGTCCAGCGGCTGCAATCAATTTCTCCAGAGGCGCCAAACTTCATTCTTGGGGATTTTAACCATGTTTCTTAAAAGAAAACACTTAAAAACTTTTATCAGTATGTCTCCTGCCCAACCAGGCGAAAAAAGACATTGGACCTGTGCTATGGATCCATAGAGAGGGCATATAAATCACTCCCCCTTCCTCCTGTAGGATCCTCAGATCACAACTGTGTACATTTGCTGCCCACATATAAAACTGCTCTCAGAAGAGGCAAGGTGGAGATGAGAGACATTGATGTGTGGACAGAGGATTCAGTGCACAGCCTCCACGAATGCTTTAACTGTACAGACTGGGAGATGTTCACACTGGCCTGCAGGGATGATTTGGACTCTTTGGTGGACGTCACATGCTCATACATGGCTTTCTGTAAAAATAAGATCGTTCCACGTAAACGTGTCAAAATATATCCCAACAACAAGCCATGGGTTACAAAATCAGTTAAATCCTGCTTACAGAGGAAAGCACTTGCCTTTAAACAGGGGTCTGTTTCTGAGCTACAGGTTGCCACAAAAGAGCTGAAGCCTGAAATTTTAAGAGCAAAACAGAATTATAAATCAGAATTGGAAAGCAAGATGGCAACAAAGAAACTTGGTTCAGCCTGGGCCAGTATGAAAACTATTGCAGGCCTTCAGAGCACAGAACGCAGCAATCGTGTGTTTTTAGATGGTTTTAATTCAGACACATAGCTGGCTAATGCTCTTAATTGTTTTTATGGTCGTTTTGACTCCTTTGATTTTAGCACAGAAACCCAAGATTTGAAACAGAAACTCAAAGACAATCAGCACTTTAATATTGAGGTGCAGGATGTTAAAAGGGAGTTCTGCGCTGTAATAGTGAACAAAAGTCAGGGCCCTGATAATATATGTGGGCGCTTGGTAAAGTCCTGTGCACATGAACTGAGTCCTATATTTCATTACATTTTCAATAAGTCCTTACAGACACAACATGTGCCTAAGATCTGGAAAGAAGCCGTGGTTGTTCCCGTTCCAAAATCCAGCTGTCCTAAAACGGTAAACGACTTTAGACCAGTTGCTTTGACTTCAATTTTAATGAAAATTTTTGAAAAACTGGTCAGATGTGAGGTCCTAAAGCAGACTGAGCATGCATTGGATCCTCTGCAGTTTGCCTATAGGCCTCACAGAGGAGTGGAGGATGCCACTGTCACTCTGTTTAACATGCTTTTTAAACATCTGGATTTTAATGGGACACACGCCAGACTTTTATTTGTGGACTTTTCCTCCGCCTTTAATACAATCCAACCCCATATCTTAGTTGAAAGGCTCCTGCAACAATTTGATTTGAGCAATAATCTGGTGGGTTGGATTCTGGATTTCTTAACCAACAGGACACAGAGAGTAAGGGTCAATGGTACATTGTCTGACCTAAAGTGCTCTTCTACTGGCTCTCCCCAGGGGTGTGTGTTGTCACCACTACCCTTCATCCTGTACACAAACATGTGTCGGAGCAGACATGACAACAGACACATTATAAAGTATGCTGATGACTGAGTTATTGTCAGTGTCCTCCAGGATGGTGAGAGTGGCCACGGCCCAGTAGTTGATGATTTTGTTCACTGGTGTGAGGATTCCTACCTGCAGCTGAATACGACAAAAACTAAAGATATGATTATTGACTTTAGGAGGAAAACTCCCAGGCACAAAGTCACCGTACTAAAAGGCCAGACCACCGAATGTGTACAATCCTACAAATATCTTGGGACGATTATTGATAGTAATTTAAACTTTGAAGAGAACTGTGAAAGGGTGTGCAAAAAGGTTCAGCAACATTTGCATTGCTTGAGAAAACTTGCACGCTTCCAAATTGACTGAACCACAATGACAATGTTTTATCGGGCTTTTATTGAATCTGTTTTATCCTTTTCTTTAGTGTCATGGTTTGGTCAGATAAAACTGAAACAGAGGAAATCCTTGGATCAGGTAGTTAGATGGTCCAGTCGTTTGCTTGGTGAGCCACAGCTGAGCCTGACATCCCTGTATACCAGACAAGTACAGAGGATGGCTACCTCCATTTTAAATGATGACTCCCACCCTTTGCCCTGCAGCTTTCAGCTTCTTCCCTCAAGACGGAGGTTTGCTGTCCCAAAAAGCAAAATCCAGCGCTACAAAAACAGCTTTGTTCCTGCTGCTGTCAAAGAGTTGAACAAGCTGTAACAATATATTGCACGTAATTTAGGTACCTATTTATTAACTCCATTTTATATTTACTTATTTTTGTAGGATGTTGGGTTCTAAATATTTTATTGGGCTTTAGACCTTTGAGTTTTTAACCTCTTTGACTAGTTTTTAACTTTTAATATGACCCTTCTCTCTTACCTCTGGTTTTTCTCCCATCTCTTTGTCTTTCTATACCCTGATTGATGGAGCATTGAGTATTTTCATCATGTTTATAGTCAGCTTCATGTGTGCCTGTGTTTGTGTCTATGTTGAATATAATTTGTGGCTTGTAAATATGGATGTCACCAGACTGCAAAACAAATCTACCTACGGGTACAAATAAAGTAACCTGAACCTGAACCTGAACCTGCTTTATGAGTCCAACACCTGTACCTACCGGAGGTATACATGACAGAAATGATTGAACAAGGCAGTAAAGCGAGAGAGGTTCATTCTGCCAATGTTGGAGGACATTGCTCTCAAGTTGGCTGGGGCAAAAATATTCTCCACCCTTGTTGCTTCATGCGGATTTTGGCAAATCCCATTAGATGAAAATAGCCAAAAAACTGACTACCTTCATAACCCCTATAGGTAGATTCTGCTTCAGGCAACTGCCATTTGGAATCATGTCCGCCCCGGAAATTTTTCAGAGGGAGATGTCATCATTATTGGAGGGCCTGGAGGGAGTAGTTGTGGTGATGGATGACATTCTCATTTATGGTTTGACAATGGAAGAGCACAACTCTTGTTTAAATGCTGTCCTGAGTAAAATAAAGGAAAGTGGCTTGAAGTTAAACAAAGCCAAGTGCAAATTTGGAAAGTCAGAGGTATAGTACTTTGGCCATGTTTTTAGCACCGAGGGCATGATGCTGGACCCCAGTAAAGTGAAAGCTATAATGCAAATGCCAAGCCCTACAAATGTGGAAGAGCTTCGTCAGGTCCTGGGTCTCATCAATTATGTTGGTAGATTCCTTCCTGTTCTATCCACAAAACTACACCCTATCACAAGCCTACTCAGGGGAGAGACCCAATGGGTATGGAGCAACACGCAAGAACAGACATTCAACACTGTAAAAATCTATGCCTGTGTCAGCTCCAGCAGTCGCATATTAGGACGTACAATGCAATACTGTTATTAGTGTCTTGCAGGTGTTTGGGTGTGCGAACGCTTTGCACGCTATGTACAAGGCATGGACAGTTTCCATTTCTAAATCGACCACAAACCGTTGCTACCCCTGATAAACTCTTACAATTTGGATAAAGCACTCAAAAGAGTCCAGAGACTCCTGATGCGCTTGCTACGATTCAATGTAATGACTGAGCATGTGTCGGGAAAACAACTGGTCATTGCAGACACTCTTTCCAGGAGCCCACTGTTGGATGACAGTGGAGGAGACACAGCTCACGAGGTAGAAGTACATGTAGCATCAGTTGTTGCTAATGCACCTGTCTCACCCCAAAGACTCAATAAAATACGAATAGCTACACAACAAGATGGACAGTTGCAAACTGTCATAGGCTTCATCAGAAATGGATGGCCACTGAAGCCAGCCCAGTTTCCAGCTCTGCGAGGATATCATGCTGCAAGAGCTCATCTCTCAGAAACTGATGGACTAGCGTTATATCAGGACAGGATTGTCATTCCTGTTGCCCTAAGATCAGAAGTGCTGCCACAGTTGCATGAGTGCCTTCAAGGCCTAACAAGGTGCCAAGCATGGGCAAAGACGTCGGTGTGGTGGCCACACATTGGCACTGAGATTAAAAAGATTGTGTTAGCATGAAAATTCTGTATTGAAACCAAACATACTCAGTGATGTGAACCACTGCTCACTACTCCATTGCCAAGGAGCTTGTGGCAATGCATTGTTGCTGATGTATGTGAGTATGGGAAACAAAGTTACATGATTGTGACTGACTATTACTCAAAAGATATCGAGATAGCTCATCTGCCTTCAACATCAAGCATTCAGATCATCAATAGACTGAAGAGCATGTTTGTGAGATGGGGAATTCCATTTGAGCTGGTCAGTGATAATGCAACACAGTTCACATCTGCAGAATTTAAAGATTTCAGTCAGAAGTATGGCTTTGCGCATATTACTTCCAGCCCTCACTATCCTCAGGTGAATAGTGCTGCTGAGCGTGCAGTACAGACTGCCAAACGTATTCTAAAGCAGCCTGATCCTTATCTTGCCCTGATGTGCCACAGAGCAACCCCTGATGCTGCAATGGGTGTCAGCCCAGCTCTGCTTATGGTTGGAAGACAGATTTGCACCACACTTCCAATGCTAGAAGAGAACCTGCACCTCATCCAGCTCAGTCATGATGAGATCCTGCAGTGCGACACACACAGACAAAAGCTGCATGCAGGTACTTCTTCAACCGATGCCATTCTGTTCAACAGCTTCCTGACCTAAATCCTGGACAAACTGTCAGAGTGAAACTGGATGGTAAAAAAGGATGGAAAACTCCAGTAAAAGTTGTCAAACAATGCAAAGAACCACGGTCATACCTGGTGCAGATGGACAATGGAACCATAACAAGATGCAATAGGAGACACCTGCGGATGGTTCCAGAATCTGCTGATTCATCAAATCAGCCAGAGTCACAAGTGGGGGAACCTGAAGTACAGTCACTCGGCAGTACTCCTCTTCCAAGATGTCCCAACCAAAGAGCCAACGTGTTAGGCCGAACACATCATTCTGTTCCACAAAAGCCTGTTCAGATCACATCCAGAGGTCATGAAGTCCGACCCCCTCTTTGTTACAGTCACTTAATTAGCCAGCATAGACAGACTTTTATTATAGGGAATGTGTAAGAATAAATAATTGGCAAAGTAAACACAACAAAAGAAACAGAAGAGCTCAGCAAAGTTTAATTCTGTTTAGAATCGGTTATCGGATTAGCAGAAGAGTAATGGTCAGAATTGATGCTAATGGCAAAGACTGATCAACGTGTTTTATGTATAGGAACGATGTTTTATGTATAGGAACAGCAAGTATTAAGGGCAAAATAATCCCTATGTTGCTGTGGACCAAGGGCAGTCTACCCCAAAGTTCTAGGTTTCACGTTCATTTCAAAGACTTTGACAAGTTGATAAGATACCTCATTAAGCCGTTATGAATGTAGTCTCAAAAGGGGGAGATGTGATGAAAGCCTACAGCCTACCATGGTTGCTTGACGATGTCATTATAGAGATGCAGACATGATTTGTAGTCACTGCAACATGTTACAGAGCCGTTAATAAAAGTAGTTAAAAGAGACACTGGAAGTCTGTTGTTGTCCGATATACGTATGCCATCCGTGACAATTAGTTTGATCTCTTGGGATTTCCAGGAGCACTGTTTGTTTTCAACACCCTCCCCATCCAAAATCAGTCGCAGCAGACACTGTCCCCGCCTGAGCCTGGATCAGCCGGAGGTTTCTCCCTGCCAGCTACTAAAGCTGCTTTTATGCTCTGCCTGTCTGCCCAAGTGTGAGGCTTGTGTCACATAAATTTCATCATCCCCTCCAGTCTGCTTGGCTCTATGAGATCCCTCCACAGCTGTGTTTGTGTAGCTGAAATTTTGTGATCGTGTGGATTGATTGGACAGAGTGGTGGAACAGTGGTTAGTGCTGTTGCCTCAGAGTTATAAAGTTCCAAGTTCAAATCCCTAGACTGGCAAGGGTGGGAGTTTGCATGTTCTCCCTGTGCTGTTTGGGTTTACTCCGAGGGCTCTGGTTTCTATGGAATGAAAATCCTGCCAAAATTCTGAGAGCACATTTGCACAAGGCAGAACTCCAAGAGGAAAGGTTTTGGCAGAAGAGGTTTGAGAGCAAGGAAGATGGTTCAAATGTGTGGGAAGCCATTTTGAACACAAGCTGTGGGTTGTTTTTTTTAAGTCTGATGGTGAGTTTTATGCTCTCAAATCCAAACTGTGTTTTCTCAAATCGGAATTATGCTGTCAAATTGGAAGCGTTCTCTCTCAAATCAGAAGGAAATACTCTTGGTATTTTGGCAGGATTTTCATTTCATAGTTTCCTCCCACAGTCTAAAGACATGCATGTTTGGTTAATTGTTGATTCTAAATTGTTCCTAGGTATCTGTCTCTGATAGGTCCTTAGAATCTAGGGTTAGTGTAGCTACTAAGTGCTTTGAGTGGTCTTTGTAAAAAAGACTAGAAAAAGTGCTATATAAGTACATGCCCTTATCCTTATTGTGCACACTTGGTGGGTATGTGCATAATCCAACCTCCTGTTCAAAAGGTGGCGCCACCAACACAGTATACAAAGACAACGAGAAATAATATGAAAAAGAATTAGACAAAAACATGACAAGACTGAAAAGATGATTATTGGTTAAAGTAGTAAACACAGGAGTTCCTTTTCTTGCCTTTGTGCAGTCACCATTGTTGTTTTTCTTTTTTATATAGCTGGTGAACAAACTGACGAGTCAGCGCATTTGTACCAATACTAGATTATTATTGTGGGACTAATAAAGGCTTATCTTATCTTATTATTGACATACAATTTAGACATTGTGTTTTGTGGTAAATCAGGTCTGTCAATCCAAACCATAATTTAGCCCAAAAATAGTCGCTGAAAATTGTCCCCTGCCTAACCATAATAACCAAAATATAGTTCAACTGGGCTGTTTAATTCACTGGATTAGTTCTACGAGACTCCAAAAACAATGACAACTGAATACAGTGCTTATCTTAATGGGGATGACTGCAAGAAGAAAATTATTTGACAAGTGTTCCTCATGAAAATCGACACCACAACAACACTAACTGGTTGGAAACTTGTTCCTACTGCATTGCTTGTAAGAAAATATGGGACACAAATAGCATAATAACAAATAGCTGTGTACAGTATTTCTTCTTTGGAAGTCTACTTATAACATCTGGCAGTAGATCTGAGGGAAGGGATGAGAGATCAAACTACACAGGGAGCACTGACTAACATCTGAAGGGGCATGCTTATCATTTCACACAATTCAGTTTTCATTCTGAGAGCTGATTTCATGTTCGATCACCTGACTTAAAGATTAATTCAGTTCAATTCAATTCAATTCAACTTTATTTATATAGCGCCATTTCACAACAACAGTCATCTCATAGCACTTTCAACTGTAGGGGAAACCCCCACAAATGCAGAAAGACTCCAGCAATCAGGCGATCCCCTATGAGCAAGCGCTTGGTGACGGTGGAGAGGAAAAACTCCCTTTTAACAGGAAGAAACCTCCAGCAGAACCAGGCTCAGGGAGGGGCAGTCATCTGCTGCGACTGGCTGGGGGGTGAGGGGATAGAGAAGATGAAAAGAACAGACATGTAGAGAGCAAACAGCACGATGGGGACTCAATCTATGGGAGAGAACAAACAGATGTTAATGACCAGCAAAAAAAAAAAAAAAAAAATTTCATTGAGAGTGAAGAAAGGAGTGAAGCCCAGCGCAATTACTGGAGGTCCCCCGGCTGTCTAAACCTATTAGCAGCATAACTAAGGGAGGGTTCAGAAACACATGATCCCTCCCTAATTGTAGGCTATATCAAAAAGGAAGGTTTTAACCCTATTCTTAAAAACAGAGATCGAGTCTGACTCCCGAATCCAGATTGGCAGCTGGTTCCACAAGAGAGGAGCTTGATAACTGAAGGCTCTGCCTCCCATTGTACTTTTGGAGATTCTAGGTATTACAAGTAATCCAGCATTTTGGGAGCGTAGTGCTCTGTTAGGATAATAGGGTAATATCAGATCTTTTAACTTTCTTTGATCTTTTGAACTGCCTCCAGATCAACGCGAGGAAAACTAAGGAGCTGGTGGTGGACTGCCGCAGGCATGGGCAGCCCCTCACAGCACCAGTAAATATACAGGGAACAGACATCGAGATGGTGACATCCTACTTCTCACACAACACAACACACTGCCATCTACAGAAGTTCTCTGATGACTCTGCGATCGTTGGCCTCATCTCCAATGGAGATGAAGCTGAGTACAGAGGGCTTATCCAGGACTTCGTGGACTGGTGCCATCGGAACTGCCTCCAGATCAACGCGAGGAAAACTAAGGAGCTGGTGGTGGACTGCCGCAGGCATGGGCAGCCCCTCACAGTACCAGTAAATATACAGGGAACAGACATCGAGATGGTGACATCCTATAAGTACCTGGGTATTCATCTGAACAATAAACTAGACTGGTCACACAATACTGATGCACTCTACAAGAAGGGACAGCGCAGGCTGTTCCTGCTGAGGAGACTCAGGTCTTTTGGTGTACAAGGGGCGCTGCTGAAGTCATTCTATGACACGGTGGTGGCATCAGCCATCACTTTTGGAGTGGTCTGCTGGGGCAGTGGCATTACTGCAGCCGATAGGAAGAGACTGAACAAACTGATTAAGAAAGCTAGCTCTGTCCTGGGGCAGCGCCTTGATCCGATGGAGGAGATAGGAGAGAGAAGGACGGTGGCTAAACTGTCATCTCTGCTGGAGTCCGAGTTCCACCCTATGCAGGACATACTGGATGCACTGAGGAGCTCATTTAGCAGCAGACTACATCATCCCAGGTGCACAACCGAGAGGTTTCGTAGGTCCTTCCTACCAACGGCTGTCAGACTGTACAACCTAAGCAGGGCTGCTCGCAGAGATAGCAAAAAGACGTAACAAACTAATAGTTGTTTTTTTTTTTTTTTTTTGAATGCAAAAGATGCAATAGACTTACACAATGGTCCTCTCCGGCATACAACTAGGAACATACCGGTCGCTATGGAGGGTGAGAATATGTATGGGCACATAATCATACCATGTAGGATAACTAAATAGACGGTTATGCTGTTTCATCCCACCTAGCAACAATGCTCTGCACTGTGTGTGTTTATATATTTACATATTTATTCCATCTAGCTACAATGCTCTGCACTGGGTGTGTTTATATTTATATATCTATATATTTATTCCATCTAGCTACAATGCTCCGCACTGTGTTTTTATATATCTACATATTATTCCATCTAGCTACATTGCTCCGCACTGTGTGTGTTTATATACTTGCATATTTATTCCACCTAGCTGCAATGCTCCATACTGTGGGTGTTTATATATTTACATATTTATTCCATCTAGCTACAATGCTCTGCACTGTGTGTTCATATATTCATATATTTATTCCATCCAGCTACAATGCTCTGCACTGTGTGTCTGTGTGTGTGTGTGTGTGTGTATATATATTTTATAGTAATATGTACATATGTATATTAGCTGCTCTTGCTTGCTTGTTTTTTCTTGCCTTCTGATTGTTGCTCTGAGTGTTGCTATCCCTGTGCTGTTGCAATCCTGGAATTTCCCCGTTGTGGGACTAATAAAGGCTTATCTTATCTTATCTTATCTTATCTTAAATAAAAAGGGGCCGGATTGTTTAGAGCTTTAAAAGTGAGAAGAAGGATTTTAAACTTAATTCTAAACTCTATGGAAAGCCAATGAAGGGAGGCCAGAACCGGAGAGATATGATCTCTCTTTCTAGTACCTGTTAAAACTCTTGCAGCAGCATTTTGGATCAAATGAAGATTTTTTTTTAGAGATGTTTTGGGACAACCTGATAATAAAGAGTTACAATAATCTAATCTAGAGCTAACAAAAGTGTGGATCAGTTTCTCAGCATCACTCTGAGACAAGATGCTCCTAATCTTGGCAATATTACGCAAATGATAGAAGGTAGTCTTTGAAACGAATTTAATATGTGAACTGAAAAACAGATCTTGATCAAAAATAACTCCAAGGCTCCTCACAGAGCAACTGTATTAAGAGAAAGAGTAACTATATCCAAACTAAAAGTTTGATTTGGAAAGGTATTTCTAAGGTTTTTTGGACCAACAAGAATGACTTCAGTCTTTTCTGAATTTAATAGCAGGAAATTACAAGTCATCCAAGCTTTGATTTCCTTAAGACAGGCTTCTAACTTGGCTAATTGATTACTATCATCTGGCTTCATTGACAAGTATAATTGTGTGTCTTCTGCATAACAATGAAAATGTATACAGTGCTTCCTAATAATGATGCCTAACGGAGTCATATATAAACTAAAAAGAGTAGGGCCTAGCACAGATCCCTGTGGAACTCCATGACTGAGCTGTGAGTTGAAAGAAAACTCATTACTGACATGAACAAACTGGAACCTATCAGATAAATAAGATTTAAACCACTGCAACGAAGTTCCATTAAGTCCAACATAGTGTTCTAATCTATCAAGTAGAATATTATGATCAATTGTATCAAAAGCTGCACTAAGGTCTAAAAGGACAAGTACAGAAACAAGTGCATTATCAGATGCGATCAGGAGGTCATTAGTGACCTTCACTAAGGCTGTTTCAGAACTATGATGGATTCTAAACCTAAACTGAAACTCTTCAAATAAACCATTTCCCTGCAAGTGGTCAAATAATTGCGTAGCAACAACTCTTTCTAAGATTTTTGAAATGAAAGGGAGCTTAGAGATTGGTCTATAGTTAGCTAAAACTCCTGGATCCAGTGTTGGCTTTTTGAATAAAGGTTTAATTACAGCCGTTTTAAAAGCCTGCGGTACATGGCCTAAAGTTAATGAAGAATTGATTATTTGAAGAATAAAGCTACCAATAAATGGGAAGACTTCTTTAAATAACCTGGTAGGAATAGGGTCTAAAAGACAAGTTGAAGGCTTGGATGAGGAAATTATTTTGTCTAACTCTAAAAGGTCAATTGGAGTAAACTGATCCAAACAGATGTCATTTGAAAGAGTTGTAGTAGTTACTGTATTTAAGTTAACGGTGGGAAGAATCTGACTGATTTTGTCTCTGAAAGATAACATTTTATTATTGAAAAAGTTCATAAAGTCCTGACTAGTAAGCTCTAAGGGAATGCTCGGATTGACAGAGTCCTGACTCTTTGTCAGCCTGGCTACAGTACTGAAAAGAAACCTGGGATTATTCTTGTTCTCTTCTATTAATGCAGAATAATGACTCATCCTAGCTTTTCTCAGAGATTTTTTATAAATTAAAAGATTATTTCTCCAAGCTAAATAGATTTAATCTAAATTAGTGGAGTGCCATTTTCTTTCTAATTGACGAGTCTTCTGTTTTAAGCTACAAGTTTCTGTGTTGAACCAAGGAGTTAGAAATCTCTGATTAGACTTTTTCTTTTCTACCATGTCTAGAGTCTGATGCAGAGAAGCTGTAACACTATCTACCATGCTATCAATTACAAAAGGAGTAAGCTGTCTATAGCTTATTTCCGTTGTGTTGACACATGGCATAGAGGAAACAATCTGCATAAATTTGGTAACATCATCTAAGGGAATCTACTGTAGTAATATTTTTCCTTAGGAGCCAAATAGTCAGAAATAGAAAAATCAAAGGTTAACAGACAATGGTCTGACACTACAGGGTTATGAGGAGACACAACCAGCTTTTCTATTTCTATGCCATATGTTAGAACAAGGTCCAACGTATGGTGGAGATAATGGGTAGAATTTCCTACTTTCTGAGAAAGCCCCATCGAGTTTAAAATTGAATTAAATGTCAAATTAAGGCAATCACTATCTACATCTACATGTATATTAAAGTCCCCTACTATAATTATTCTATCTGATTTCAGCACTAAATCAGCTAAGAATTCAGCAAATTCGGATAAAAACTCTGAGAAGGTTGATGGGGGACAATAAACTATGGCAAATAAAATTGGGTTTAGCCTAAAATTACTAAAATGCCCAATACTGAGGACCAGGCCCTCAAAGGAATGATAATGTGTTTTTTGCTTTACATTAACTAGTAATTTGGAATGGTAAATTGTTGCTACTCCTCCTCCACGACCAGAACTTCTGGGATTTTGACAGTTTAAATAACAAGAGGGAGTTGATTCATTCAAACCAACATAATCCTCTTCCCCTAACCAAGTCTCTGTAAGGGATATTAAATCAGTCTGATGATCAATTAACAGATCATGGACTAGCAGAGACTTGGGAGTTAGAGACCTAATATTTAACAAATCACATTTAATTTTTAAATTATGAGGAGGAACAGAGGCCAAATCAGTAAATTTAGAGGCTTCATGTTTAATTTGAGTTTTACCAATTTTTTGTTTAATCACTTTGGGATGCTTATACATTATATTTTTATTTATTTTGGAGGGAGCAGACAATGATTCTCTTATGGGGAAGACAGGGGCTAAGTTGAGGGATGGCGGATGAAGAGGAGCTGCAGAGAGGCGTGTATGACTGCGACTCTGCTTCCTGGTCCCAACTCTGAGTTGTCACGGCTTTGGAAATTTGGATAAAAATGATGCCAGATTGTTAGATAAATGAGACGCACCATCCAAAGTGGGATAGACGCCGTCTCGTCTAATAAGACCAAGTTTTCCCCAAAATGAGCTCCAATTGTCTATGTAGCCCACATCGTTTGCAGGACACCACACAGACAGCCAGCGGTTGAAGGATGACAAGTGGCTAAACATGTCACCATTGGTCAGATTGGGGAGGGGCCTAGAGAATACTACAGAAGCAGACATTGTTTTGGCAAAGTCACACACCGATTCCATGTTAAGTTTTGTGACTTCCGCCTGCCGGAGTTGGACATCATTAATGCCGGCATGGATAACAATTGTGGAGTATTTACAGTTACTTTTAGCCAGTATTTTCAAATTTGACTCGATGTCGCCTGCTCTGCCCCCAGGAATGCATTTGACTATGGCCGCTGGAGTCTCTAGGTTCACGTTTCTGACTACAGAGTCACCAATGATCAGAGTTTTTTCCTCAGCGGGTGTGTCGCTGAGCGGGGAAAAACAATTAGAAACATGAACAGGTTGGTGGTGTACCAGGGCCTTGCGACTAGGCTTCCTTCTCACCGTCACCCACCCAGTCTCCTCACTGCTGAGGAGGACCGGAGGACCGCTAACAGGCCGCCCTAAGCTAGGGAGCTCCGCTGCAGCTAGGGGACGTCCATCAAGATTAACTGGCGCAGACGGTGTTTCAATGCAGCGGAGCCGGGATTCCAAATCAGACAACCTTGCCTCAAGCGCCTCAAAAAGACAACATTTATTACTTTTACCATTATCACTAAAAGAGGCAGAGGTGTAGCTAAACATCTGACAGAGAGTGCACACCAGAGGAGAAGGGAAAGGAGATCTAGTAGCCATAGCTAGTGGCTAACCCGAAGCTAACACAAAAACCGATGAAAGGTGAACAGAAGGCTAAAGAGGGTGATTAGACGACACTGAGTGCACACACAGGTGCAAGAGGCTTGATAAACAGAAGTGAGAGCTAACGGTAGATGGAAAAAAGTGATTAAAATACAACTAGAAAAGCACTCGGAGAGCGCAGACCTCCGCCAAGCGCCACAGTTCCCCCCATACAGTGTTTGTGTGTACGTTGTCAGATTCCTTGACCATGAAAACATCTGAGTAGCAATTGGATTCACAATGATAGGATTAGTGGTTCAGTAGTAAAAGCATTACCTCCTTGGCAGAGGTAATAAACTGAAGTGTTGGTGTTGTGTCCATGTCCTGCATCTGCAAACTCCCAGGCTGGGGGTGTTGCAATTGAATGAACGAATGAATTAATCTTTATTTCGAATAGATTAAGAGTACAGGTTAAACGAAAGTGAATAATATAACAAAGGGGGTAATAAAATCCAACAAGGTCAAATTAGACAATAGCTCCTCTGATGATACAGTTCAACATAAGTTATCCGAAATGTGTGATGGCTGAATCCGCAGCTTATATTGGCCACCCATGTTCCATCCAAGAATTCAAAAGAAAAAACAAAAGAAGTCATGACACAACTGCGTACAACCCACAGGCCAATGGGTTATGTGAGCGTTTTAGATCACTGAAAGCAGCACTGAGGGCTTCACTGACGGATGCCAATTAGGTAGACGGGTTGGCGTGGGTTTTATTCAAAATTCAAACGTTTATTTCAAACTCAGGGTTCATATTAAATGCAGAACTAAAAGGAGTAGAAAATAAATAAATAAATAAATAAAAGTATATACAGATCAGCAGACAGTCGGCGGTCTTGTAACAACAATAACATACAATACTGGACTCAGTATAAAATGGAACGCCACCACTTCCAAATGCTGAAGCGTGAGTGACGAGTTGACAATTGCTGATATAAGATGATTGTTACATGCCAGCAACCTTGTCATCAAACTGAAAACATTGTTACGTATCAACTCGCCAAAAGACGGAATGTTCACAGACACAAACATCTTGCTTGCAGTCGACCTTCGTGGTACATCTAATCTTTATCTTTATTGGGGTTGCGCTCCGCGGCCAAAGATGATTTGGAAAATTCCCCGGCAGAGAGCTTCTTTTTGCGGAGCTACTATGGCTGACTGGGGAATTTCTGCCAAATAATCCAGCGGTGGACAGCTGGCCGTCTGAGCTTTTGCAGCGTTGCGCAAACACAGGCACACAGCACGCTGCCGAGCAGCTGGTTTTTGCGCAGCGCCTATGGCTGCCCGGGGAATTTCTGCCAAATAATCCGGCGGCGGACAGCTGCCCGTCTCAGCTTTTGCAGCGTCGCGCAAACACAGGCACAGTGTTTTCCGCGTGCTTTTGTGCCTAAAACGTTGAAGAAGGCGGAGTTTATGTTGGTCAGACACGATGACCAGCGCCCTCCATTGCGCCTGCGCACATGTTGAAAATAGTCGTATGTCACAGTGTTAAAGAATGCTTTAAAAAATTCCTGTATCCAGACGGTGATCCAGATCATCCCCAAAATTTAATCAGTTCTTCCTTGTACCATTTCCAACAACGCCTGAAAGTTTCATGGAAATCCGTCCAAGACTTTTTGAGTTATCTTGCTAACCAACAGACAGACAGACAGACAAACAAACAGACAAACCCCGGCAAAAACATAACCTCCTCCTGGCCTTTTCGGCCTGGCGGAGGTAATTAAAGGCAAAATCCTCAGGAGAACGAGGAGAGCAAACCACAGACAGACAGTCAGCAACACAGGAAGTGACGATACGTTACCACAGGAAGGTCCCACCAGATTAGTTAAAAATCAATTTACAGAATTAATTAACTGCAAGGGAAAAAAAACAAATTGTCAAAAAATAACCTTCGGTTGGCAGGAAGGATGACTCCTTAAGGCGGGTAAGACTCGGGTGAAAGGATAGTTTATTATACACAAAATAAATGCAGCTCAGGAGCTGTGAAAATATGAAACACAAATGCCACATAAACGATCCGACAAATGATAAAGAAACTGAAGGGAACAATCCTAAAATGATGCCAACATGGAACTGAGAAACACACCAACATATAAAGGGTAACTGATAATTAACTGACGCAAGACAGTTGGGGACGAATCAAGAACTAACTCACTACACGAGACAGGCTGCAGGTATGGAAGACATGAGAGCCCAAGGGAAAACACACATGAGTAGCTATAGATACGGAAAATAATAAGGGAGACTAGAAAACGGGGCTGAAACAAGAAACTAAAAGGTAAACCAACAAACTAATGATAACAGAATAAAGGTGCAAATAGTTCAGAAACAACAGAAGGTGTAGACATGGTTGGAAACCATGTCCAGATATGACACAAATTAGCTGTTGGAAGAATTATAGATAAGCATTACAGAATATTTTAAAGGGGTCACTGACTGAAAAATGTGGCTTTTGTAGGTTTAGCCTTTTGAAATGTGTCTACTGGTCACATAAGGTCGCCAACTGTCCCGTTTTAGCAGGGAAGTCCTGTTTATTGGGCTAAATATGTTTGTCCCAAGTGGGACATGCGTTGTCCCGTATATTCAAGGCCGCCTTACTGAATGGGCTAGGCTAGGCTGAAGCCCAGGGGCCAACGAAGATCAGGGCCTATCATGAGCCAATGAAAAGGATCATTATTGTTTACTGGTTAAATTCAGCGTCCATCACTTGATATTCATGTGTGGCTGCTGATTAGTCTAATTTACTAATTAGTCTAATTTACAAGTGTCTCACGTGTTAACAATAGCCTATCAGAGGAATTGTTTTGACATGTGACTATTCAAGCGCCAGTATGAGGTAAGAAGTAATTAGTTCGATCAAAATGTCCAGAAAAAAGTTTGAAAGTGGTGCTCATAAAATTATTGAGAGGAAACAAGCTTAGGGAAAACAAATTGCTCAAAAAATCCCAAAGCATAAAGGATTTTTCTAAGCTGGAGCATTGAGTGGAGGAGGCTGCTAATTACTGCACTCAGAAGACAGGTGGGCCGTTAAAGCCCTCACCTGGAGGAGAAGGGAGAAGAAAGACCATCATTGCTTACATCAGACAGCTGTGCGTGGGACAGTAGACTCCAAACCTGGTAAAAAGTAGACCAGATCAAGCATGTATCCATAGAGCATGACGATATTCGTGAGCTGGACTTAAAGGACATAATGAAGAATTTTTCTCTAAAGAAGGCGAGAAGAAAATACTTCTAAAAAGGTAAGATATACTATTTACACTGCTTTCCAGCCACCTGTGCTGCTCTTTGTGCTGTTGTGTATTGTTTTAATCAGGAATACTTCATGGATGTAATTTTGTGCCGAAGGCAGTATCTGTCACACTGTAAAAAGGGAAATTTCAGTAAGATAAAATATCCTAAATCAAGGCTTTATGCTTGTTTTTCTCTCACAAGATAATTTTGACGAGACAAGAGTTTCTTTTTGTTTTGCAGTTTTCTGTCAAAAACCTCCCCGTGCGCTTTTACGCAGCGCATGGTGCGTAAAATGATGAGGATCTACGAGCAAGGGTTACACCGCAACACATTTATTGAACATAAAGACTGATCCCAAAAAAGTGAAGACTTACAAAAATACACAGAACACTTATGGTAGGCGATTGGGGGCTGGCATTGCCCAGCGAAAGTATGGAGAGAAACGTGTTAACCACGATTGCACCCCAGAGCCGACATTGCTGCAAGGGTGCATGAGAATCACGGCAACATGGAGTGGCTAACACGTTGTGAAAAGTGCTGACAATAATGCTGACTGATAACAATGCAGACAATACAATGAACCAGCAATGTGTGACTGGCAAAAAGCTGCTTAAGTACACACATTGCTGGTGATGTTAAGATGAGGAGCACCTGGGCGAGGACTGGGAAAGATGATTAACGGGACTAGGAACAGCTGATGGTAATAAGTTAGGGGGCGTGGTCGGACCGGCAGGCTGTCAGCCAGTACTCACAGAAGAGCCAGCTGAAGAGGGCTGCCTAACAGCTGCCGGCCCGAGAGCAGTGGCTAGGGATACAGAAGCACACCGAAATACATAATATACATACAAAAACAGCGGCACCTAAACCCACAGGGAGGTCAGGACCGAGCTGGGGAAACCAAGCCAGCTCGGCTCCTGACAGTTTTCTGTAAGATTTTATTTGCTTTATGAAAGTTTTTACTTGTTTTAAGCAATGCAATCTTACTTTGTTGGCAGATTTTTTTTTTCTTCTAATTTTAACTACAATAATCGATTGCCAGAATGTTTTATTGCTTATTTTAAGTAAAATTATCTGCCAACACAGCAAGAAAATTTGGCTTATCAAATTGCGTAAAACAAGTTAAAACTATTGGAAAGCATGTAAAATTTTCTTACACATAAACTGCATAGCAAGGATAAATATCCTGTCAGACAAACCCCCCCCCCCCAAAAAAAACCCAAACAGCCTTAATTTATTTCATTTTACTTATATTTGACTTTTTGCAGTGTAGTTGTGCTTTCTAGCTCACAGTTGCATTATTTCTCAAAGAGAAACAAAAATGAGGTCCCAGGGGGTAGAGCAGGTTGACCAATAACCGGAGGGTTGGCGGTTCGAATCCCACTCCCACCTTGCTGTTGTGTCCTTGGGCAAGACACTTTACCCACTTGGCTCCAGTGTGTTCATGATTCATGACACTGATGTATGAATGTGAATAAATGTTCAATGGTTGTTGGAGAAGCCGTTGGCATGGACTGGCAGCCATGTTTCCGTCAGTCTGCCCCAGGGCAGCTGTGGCTACAGAGGTAGCTTACCACTATCATTGTCTGTGGAATAAATGAATAAT
Source organism: Pholidichthys leucotaenia (assembly GCA_020510985.1). NCBI lineage: Eukaryota > Metazoa > Chordata > Actinopteri > Cichliformes > Pholidichthyidae > Pholidichthys > Pholidichthys leucotaenia. Next base: position 212,308,500 of record CM035840.1, on the reverse strand, counting down.
GGACTCATTGTAAAGTATCTTTGGGTGTCATGAAAAGTGCTATATAAATGCAATTCATTATTAAAAACATAGCTAATACACATTTTAAAACTGAGATTCTGTATTCGGTAAAATCTGAAATTTCTAGGTATACAGTGTGGTATTTTTTCCTTGTAGTATTAAACATGACATTGAATATCAGTATTTTTAAGGTATTATCAAGGCAAAAAACTCCCAGTATTATGACAATACTAATGTCTACAACATCATGGCACCGAGCAATTGTTAAAACCCCCTGTCCCTTATTTGGCTGTGAGAAAGTTGGCAACCCTATGGTGACATGATTATCAAAACATATCAAAACTCTGACTTCTCTTTAAAAACACACACACACACACACATAGCCTTTCTATTTTTTTTTTCCAAGAAGCCATTTGAAATCTTTCAGGTTTGCTTTGGGATGCCATAAAAATGATGCTGCTCTATAATTGGCACCTAACAGCAGTACTAGGCGGCTTGCTAACCAAGCGTGGTTTACATTGTTATTTTCTTTGAATTTCAGTCACCCCAATAGGCATCCCTGTTTCCAGCATGTTCACTAATCCACAGTCAATAATGTATCGTATCTTAGTCTGGCTTATGTTGTTATATTGCTGCTGTGGAGCTACATCAAACTGTTAGTATTAGCTTGGCTAGGCGGTCAGAGTTGGTTGTTCTTCTGGCATTGCAGCTCGCCTTAGCAGGAGGACGCTGTCTGACATGCCACCTGGCATTAGCGTAACTGTTGATCCCGCTGGTTTTGATTAGCAGTACCCTAGAAAGTACAAAACTGTACCTTGAAGAACATATCTGGACCCCTGGTGAGAAAAACGTACCTTTAAATCCAAACAAAGGTCCATAGTTGCCACTTTGAGGACCATTTCTATACCTTACAGGGTATTTTTCTGAAAAGTACCCAGTAAGGTACAGAAATCATACCTTTATTTTTCTGTGTATTTCAACCGCTGAAACCACACACTCCTGACCACCAGTGGTGCTGCATTTCATTGATGGAGATTGTTGAGTGCCCTTTGAGTGCTGAACAATCTCATTGGCCTCCCAGTGATCAACTCTGCAGACTGTGGTGATCACTTGACAATCACTGACAGACCTTGGTGATCACAGAGATCATTGAAAGATCATTGAGAGATCTGGCCATTTTTCATCTTTCAACAATCTCTCAATGATCTCCACCTCTGTATAAAGGCGGCAGAAGAACCCTAAAAACTTCTCAAATAAAAGCGTTAATTCCAGTGAAGTTGGGATGTTATAAAACATAAATAAAAACAAAATACAATGATTTGCAAATCCTTTTCAGCCTATATTCAGTTGAATCTATCACGATCTGAGCATGGGGGGATTTCACTGTGCTTTGTCTCTTTGCCTTTTTGTTTTTCCTTATTTGTATAATATTGTATTTTAGAGTTTGTTTTTGCCTGTGATGTTATTTCTAGTTTGTTTTCACATATTCAGTATTGTTTCTTTGTATGATTTATTTTCCTGTTTACGTTCAGTGTAGTTTTGTTATTTATATTTTTTTGGTTTACTTGTCCTTATTTGTTTCCACTTTATTTTTGCCAGTGTTTTCTCTTTCTTTCTCTCTTGGGAGTTGACAGGTTGTGGGAGGTGTTCCTGTGAAACTGCCAGCTCCATTTCCTCTCCTCATGACTGCCAGCTGATTGTCATTTTCTCCCCAGCCCGCTCATGTGATTCACACGGTTACTTTTTGTGTTAATTGTGTTGATCCTATTTAAGGGCTGTTATTTTCATTTTCCTTTGCCGGAGTCTTAAGTTCTCTACCCTCATCTCCACCAGAACCCAGCCCTTGTTCTGGTGTGGTAATTTGTAAGTTTACTTTGCATGTCTTTTGGGATTTTGTGGGTCTGAGCGAAGCGGAGTGGTGGTGTGTGTGTGTCCTGGAGGACATTCTTTTGCAGACTCATGCCTCCCGTACTCCCGAGGCAGCCCAAGAGTGTCTAGACAGCGCGATGCAGGTAGTCTAGGCATGCCCCAGCCTGTGGGGCCACCCAGAGCTCGCGGACCTGCTCCTTTCCATTATCACACTACAATCTATGAGTCACGGGCTGGGGGAATCCACTCAGATGTCCGTGCCTGCGCCGACAAAGAGCAAGCGCCCGCGGACACGGAAGTCTCCAGCCTCTTGCCACTCTCCGGCGGCAGCTTCGCCTCCTCCTCCCGATCACTGGCCCGCTCCATCAGCCGAGGAGCAGGAGGAATGCAGGCAGGTCATATTGGTGGAGACAGAGCTCCTTCTAGAATATAAGCCATGGCTCCTCCAGGATCTCGCCCAGGAACTGAAGGAGGTTCCACCGGGCCCTCTTCCACCTCTCCAGGAGCCGACATCTTTGCCTCCTGTTTCCTGAAGGAAATCCTGCTGGAGTAACACCTCCACCTCTCAGACAGCAGTTTTCCCCTCGCCGAGGCAGAAGACTCCCACAGCAGTGCCCTCTTTGTGTTTTTCCTCTCTGGCTGTTCCACCAGCTTTCTCTCTCTCTGCACCTGCTGTTTCCCGCTTCTCCTTGATGTTCCCTCTCGCTGCTGAAGGGTCAGCCGTTTCCTTCCCGGCTTCGCCCGTCACCGTGTCTGCAGGGGTGGCTCCTCCATGTTCCACTGGGGGGGGCGCACATCCACTGAAGTCACGGAGAGGGCTGATTTCCACCCAGCTGCAGCAAAAGACATTGCACCCAGGGAACTCAGGCAAGTGTTTTTTAACTCTCATTCAATTAAACATGAATTATCTTGCCTGATTCCTGGCGATGAGGCTCAGATTAGGCAGTCCTCTGAGTCCTCACCATCTGCTGCAGCCATAGACTGTTTACCTGCTATCTCTATGTCTCCTCCTGTCCCCCTTGAGCGTCCGCCAGCCCCAGAACTGAGCCGCTGGTCTATGGAGGAGCCTGCGGGCCTGGAAGACCTGGTTCCAACCCCGCAGCCACGGTTTGGATGGCGGGAGAGTGCTGCGACTGAGCTGAAGCCTGTGCCAATGATGGAGCGTCCCCTGGCCTTGGCTGAACGGGATCTAGCGCCAGCAGGAAGCCGACCTCCTGTGTCCATGTCAGGCGAGCCACTGGTGCGGGTCACATCACTGGGGGGTCCTGGGACTGCATTGACCACCATGCCTGTTGCTGGGGCCGCCACAGCAGAGTCCAAGCTGGACCTCCAGAAGGCCGGGCCTGAGGAGTCATCATCCGAATCGACGGAGTCCTGGACGGCGGTGGAGCTTGAGATCAGTAAAGTGCTCTCCTTTGTCTTTGTGGTTTCTATTTTGGAGAGATCTTGCCTGGCTCTTGGTGGGGAGAGCAAGGTGCAGTCCTCGGCTGCGCCTGAGCTCACCTTGCCAGGCTCCACTGCCGCCGGTGACCCTGTTTCTCTGCATCTCCTCTCTGAGCTTTTTCCCAGGGTCACCAAGGATCGTCCAGCTTTGCCAGAAGTCTCCATGGGTCCAGCCTCACCGCCCAAGATCACCGTGGATCCAGCTCCTCCTGTCGAGGTCATCGCGGGTGCTCCGTCCCAGCCCAGGACCTCCGTGGGTGCTGCTCCCCCTCCAGATGAGGTCTTCGCGGGTGCTCCATCCCAGCCCAGGGCCTCTGTGGGTGCTGCTCCCCCTCCAGTAGAGGTCTTCGTGGGTGCTCCATCCCAGCCCAGGGCCTCTGTGGGTGCAGCTCTGGCCCAGCCTGGGTCCACCGAGGGTGCAGCTCTGGCCCAGTCCGGGTCCACCAAGGGTGCTGCTTCCCCATTAGTTGAGGTCATCACAGATGCTCTGACCCAGCCCAGAGCCTCCATGGGTGCAGCTTTTCCTCAGTCTAGGTCCACCAAGAGTGCTGTGCCTGGCCCAGTCCGGGTCCACCGAGGGTGCAACTCTGTCTCAGTCTGGGTCCACCGCAGGTGCAACTTTGCTCCAGCCCGGAGCCACCGTGGGTGCAACCTCGCTTAGGCCCGGAGCCACAGCGGGTGCTGCTTTGCTCTGGCCCTGAGCCACCGCGGGTGCTGCGTTGTCCCAGTCCGGAGCCACTGCGGGTGCTGCGTTGTCCCAGTCCAGGACCATCGAGGGTGGCTCCGCGGGTGCAACTTTGCTCTGGCCAGGAGCCACAGCGGGTGCAACTTTGTTCCGGCCCGGCGCCACCGCGGGTGCTGCATTGTTCCAGTCCAAGACCATCGAGGGTGCTACTGGCCAGCCAGAGGGCGTCGTGGTTCCCTCTTCTCTTTCAGATGCCGTTGTGGTTCCCCCTTCTCTGCCAGGCGCCGTCATGGTTCCCCCTCCTCTGCCAGGCGCTGTCGTGGTTCCCCCTCTTCTGCCAGACACCATTGTGGTTCACCCTCCTCTGCCAGACACCGTCGTGGTTCCCCCTCCTCCACCCAGCATTGTTGTGGTTCCCTCTCCTCCGCCCAACATTGTCATGGTTCCCTCTCCTCCACCCTACATTGTCATGGTTCCCCCTACTCTGCTGTCCTTCCCTTCATTGGTTCTCCCCATGGAGCAGCTACCTCCTGGGCCACCCCTTCTGTTTAGGTGGCCAAAAAAACTCTGGTCGTCCGCCTGATGGACTGTGCTGTTGGGTTGGGTGGCCCATATTCTCCGGCAGGCCACCTGACTCTTACCACCTCGCTGTCTGCCAGGCCTGGGACTTCGGCTGGACACTGGAACTGTCTAGCTCCTTGATCCAGGGGGCATAGGCCCCTGGTTTTGCCTGGTGTGGATCCTGAGCGGTGTTTTTTGTTTTCTCCTTGCCTTGGTTTTGCTGGGGTGTGAGTCATGGGAGTTCTTATTATTTTCTTGGGTTAGTTTCGGTCCCTCCATACCTAGGTCCCCCTACTCCAGCCCAGGGTGGGGTTGTTTTCTTGTCTTTTGGTGGGGTGGGTTCTTAGTGTGGGTGGGCCCTTGTTTTTCTTTTGATGTTGCCCGGAATGTCTGGTGTCCAACCCTGGGGGGGGGGGGGGGGGGCTTTGCCACGATCTGAGCATGGGGGGATTTCACCGTACTTTGTCTCTTTGCCTTTTTGTTTTTCCTTATTTGTATAATATTGTATTTTGGAGTTTTTTGCCTGTGATATTTCTAGTTTGTTTTCACATATTCAGTATGGTTTCTTTGTATGATTTATTTTCCTGTTTACGTTCAGTATAGTTTTGTTATTTACATTTTTTGGGTTTACTTGTCCTTATTTGTTTCCACTTTATTTTTGCCAGTGTTTTCTCTTTCTTTCTCTCTCGGGGGTTGACAGGTTGTGGGGGGTGTTCCTGCGAAACTGCCAGCTCCATTTCCTCTCCTCATGACTCACAGCTGATTGTCATTTTCTCCCCAGCCCGCTCATGTGATTCACACGGTTTCTTTTTGTGTTAATTGTGTTGATCCTATTTAAGGGCTGTTATTATTGGTTTGGACTTTGTGTTTAGTTTTCTTAATAAATTCACAAACTGCAGTCCTGCAAGTGGGTCTCTCCTCTCTGCCCTGAGGGGCAATTCATGACAGAATCCACAACAAAGACAAGATATTTAATGTTCAAACTGATAAACTTCATTTATTTATTTATTTATTTTTTCAAATATTCAGATATTTTGAATTTGATGCCTGCAACACGTTCCAAAAAAGCTGGGTCATGTTTACCACTGTGTTACATCACCTTTCCTTTTAACAACACTCAATAATCGTTTAGGAACTGAAAACACTACTTGTTGAAGCTTTGTAGGAGGAACTCTTTCTTATTCTTGCTTGATGTTCAACTTCAGTTGCTCAGCAGTCTGAGGTCCCTGTTGTCGTATTTTGTACTTCATAATGCTCCACACATTTTCAATGGGAAACAGGTCTGGACTACAGGCAGGCCAGTCTAGTACCCATACTCTTACTAGCCACGCTGCTGTAACATGTGCAGAATGTGGCTTGGCATTGTCTTGCTGAAATAAGCAGGGACATCCCTGAAAAAGATGTTGCTTGGATGGCAGCATATGTTGCTCCAAAACCTGTATGTCCCGTTCAGCATTAATGGTGCCTTCACAGATGTGCAAGTTACCCATGCCATGGGCACTAACACCCCCCCATACCCTCACAGATGCTGGCTTTTGAACTTAACGTTGATAATAATCTGGATGGTCCTTTTCCTCTTTAACCCAGAGGACACAATGTCCATGATTTCCAAAAGCAATTTGAAATGTGGATTTGTCAGACCACAGCACACTTTTAAACTTTGTGTCAATCCATCTCAGATGAGCTCGGGCCCAGAGCAACCGGTGGTATTTCTGGGTGTTTTTTGATACATGGCTTTGGCTTTGCATGGTAGAGTTTTCTTGCACTTGTAGATGTAGCGACAAACTGTGTTAACTGCTAATGGTTTAATGAAGTGTTCCTTAACCCGCATGGTAATATCCTTTACAAAATGTTGGCTTTTAATGCAGTGCTGCCTGAGGCACTGAAGATCACAGGCATTCAGTGTTGGTTTTTGGCCTTGCTGATTATGTGCAGAAATTTCTCCAGATTTTGTGAATGTTTAGATGATATTACGGACTGCAGATGATGAAATGCCTAATTGTACACCGAGAAAGATTGTTTTTAAACTGTTGGACTATTTGCCCACATGGTTGTTCAAAAAGTGGTGAACCTCACCCCATCCTTGCTTGTGAACAACTGAGCCTTTCAGGGATGCTCTTTTTATACCCAATCATGACATTCATCTGTTTCCAATTAACCTGTTCACCTGTGGAATGTTCCAGAAAGGTGTTTTTTGAGCATTCCACAGCTTTCCCAGTCTTTTCTTGCCCCTGTCCCAGCTTTTTTGGAACGTGTTGTAGGCGTTGCAGTAAATATTTGCAAAAAAACCCCCAAAACAAACAAAAAAACCAAGAAAGTTTATCAGTTTGAAAATGAAATGTCTTATCTTTGTAGTGTATTATATTGAAAATATGTTGAATGAATGAATGAATTTATTTATTTCGGATAATACAGTACAGGTTAAAGAAACTGTATAATATAACAACAAGGTCAAATTAGACAAAGACTCCTTCTACTAAACAATTCCACGTTATCCGAGTTATCCGAAATGGGTGATGGCTGAAGCCGCAGCTTATATTGCCCACCCATGTTGAAAAGGATTTGCAAATCATTTTGTTTTGATTTAAGGTTTGCTCAATGTCCTAATTTCATTAGAGCTGGGGTTTGCACACACACACACACACACACACACACACACACACACACACACACACACACACACACACACACACACACTGTATACATATACATATATATATATATATATATATATATATATATATATACAGTGATCCCTCGCTACTTCGCGCCTCACCTTTCGCGCCCTCAGTGCATCGCGGATTTTTCAAAAATATTCATCAAAAATTCAAAATTGAGAAAAAAGTTGCCCGGGCGCTAGCAGAAGACAGGGAGACTACACGGAGAGCCGGCACAACTCAAAATCCACCTCTCTGATTCGCTGGCCAGCATCCCCCCCCCGCTCGGCTCGGGAATCTCGCAAGCTGATTGGCCGAAACGTCACTGCTGCCTTTACGCCTTCCCGTCGAGAAAGAGAGTGAGAGAATGAACGTACGTATTATTTATATTATTTATACATTATTTTATGTATATTATTTATATTATTAATATTTTATTTACATGTTTCAAACTATTCTTTAATGTTCTAATGATAACATATGCATTTATAGGGTTAATATACACTTATTGATATTATATATACACAAAAAAAATGTATGTAAAAAATGGAGGGGGTGACGCTACTTCGCGGTTTTTCACTTTTCGTGGTCAGTTCTGGACCCCATTAACCGCGATAAGTGAGGGATCACTATCGTATATATACAGTATATATATATATATATATATATATATATATATATATATATATACAGTATATATATATATATATATATATACTGTATACAGTGGGGCAAAAAAGTATTTAGTCAGCCACCAATTGTGCAAGTTCTCCCACTTAAAAGATGAGAGAGGTCTCCAATTTTCATCATAGGTATACCTCAACTATGAGAGACAAAATGAGAAAAAAAAAATCCAGAAAATCCCATTGAAGGATTTTTAATGAATTAATTGGTAAATTCCTCGGTAAAATAAGTATTTGGTCACCTACAAACAAGCAAGATTTCTGGCTCTCACAGACATGTAACTTCTTCTTTAAGAGGCTCCTCTGTCCTCCACTCGTTACCTGTATTAATGGCACCTGTTTGAACTCATTATCAGTATAAAAGACACCTGTCCACAACCTCAAACAGTCAGACTCCAAACTCCACTATGGCCAAGATCAAAGAGCTGTCAAAGGACACCAGAAACAAAATTGTAGACCTGCACCAGGCTGGGAAGACTGAATCTGCAATAGGTAAGCAACTTGGTGTGAAGAAATCAACTGTGGAAGCAATTATTAGAAAATGGAAGACATACAAGACCACTGATAATCTCCCTCGACCTGGGGCTCCACGCAAAATCTCACCCTGTAGGGTCAAAATGATCACGAGAACGGTGAGCAAAAATCCCAGAACCACACGGGGGGACCTAGTGAATGACCTGCAGAGAGCTGGGACCAAAGTAACAAAGGCTACCATCAGTAACACACTACGCCACCAGGAACTCAAATCCTGCAGTGCCAGACGTGTCCCCCTGCTTAAGCCAGTACACGTCCAGGCCCGTCTGAAGTTTGCTAGAGAGCATTTGGATGATCCAGAAGAGGATTGGGAGAATGTCATATGGTCAGATGAAACCAAAATAGAACTTTCTGGTAAAAACTCAACTTGTCGTGTTTGGAGGCGAAAGAACACCATACCTACTGTGAAGCATGGGGGTGGAAACATCATACTTTGGGGCTGTTTTTCTGCAAAGGGACCAGGACGACTGATCCGTGTAAAGGAAAGAATGAATGGGGCCATGTATCGTGAGATTTTGAATGAAAACCTCCTTCCATCAGCAAGGGCATTGAAGATGAAACGTGGCTGGGTCTTTCAGCATGACAATGATCCCAAACACACCGCCCGGGCAATGAAGGAGTGGCTTCGTAAGAAGCATTTCAAGGTCCTGGAGTGGCCTAGCCAGTTTCCAGATCTCAACCCCATAGAAAATCTTTGGAGGGAGTTGAAAGTCTGTGTTGCCCAGCGAAATCCCCAAAACATCATTGCTCTAGAGGAGATCTGCATGGAGGAATGGGCCAAAATACCAGCAATAGTGTGTGAAAACCTTGTGAAGACTTATAGAAAACATTTGACCTCTGTCATTGCCAACAAAGGGTATATAACAAAGTACTGAGATGAACTTTTGTTATTGACCAAATATTTATTTTACCGAGGAATTTACCAGTTAATTCATTAAAAATCCTTCACTGTGATTTTCTTGATTTTTTTTTTCTCATTTTGTCTCTCATAGTTGAAGTATACCTATGATGAAAATTGGAGACCTCTCTCATCTTTAAAGTGGGAGAACTTGCACAATTGGTGGCTGACTAAATACTTTTTTGCCCCACTGCATAGCACATAGCAAATAGCATATATATATATATATATATATGTATACACTACCGTTCAAAAGTTTGGGGTCACCCAGACAATTATTTTGTGTTTTCCATGAAAAGTCACACTTATTTACCACCATGAGTCGTAAAATGAATAGAAAATATAGTCAAGACATTGACAAGGTTAGAAATAATGATTTGTATTTGAAATAATTATTTTTTCCTTCAAACTTTGCTTTTGTCAAAGAATCCTCCATTTGCAGCAATTACAGCATTGCAGACCTAACATGATTGCACAAGGATTTTCTAATCATCCATTAGCCTTCTGACGCAATGAGCAAACACATTGTACCATTAGAACACTGGAGTGATAGTTGCTGGAAATGGGCCTCTATACACCTATGCAGATATTGCACCAAAAACCAGACATTTGCAGCTAGAATAGTCATTTACCACATTAGCAATGTATAGAGTGTATTTCTGATTAGTTTAAAGTTATCTTCATTGAACAAAAGTGCTTTTCTTTCAAAAATAAGGAAATTTCTAAGTGACCCCAAACTTTTGAACGGTAGTGTATATATATATATGCAAACACCTCTTTGGTCCCCCAACAAACTCTCAATGATATCTTGTGGTCTCTCAATGATCTCTCAAGGATCTTTCAAAGATCTCTGTAGATTGCCATTGAACTCTCCCAAACAGTGTACACAGAAAAGACTTTTTGTAGGCTTTAGGAGATCATTGAGAGATCAGGTCAATTTTTGATCTCTTAGGGGTCACCCAGTGATCTCCATCTGTGTGACTAAAAGCAATTGTATTAACCTGCAAGCAGAACCTCACATGTCTTTGTCTGCATTGTCAGGTTGGTATCACAGAAATGTATAGAAATGACACACCTATTTGTGAAGTCATTTTGCATGTTATTATTAGGAAGACTTTTTGTGTATAGTTTCTCAAGACTGTTTTACCAGCGGGAGTGAAGAGCTACATTGAGCTTTTAGAACACTGAGCTGGCAGAGGTTTACAGCTGTAATGTGTGATGTGTAAAGTAGAGGCTCTCCCTACCCTAACTCTCAACATTTCCCTAAGCTTACCCAGGTACTCTGAATCCCTCTGCCTACCCACTCCCCTCACCTTAATGACCCCAAAATGTGTATTCAGTGCATAAAACAAATGTGTCAGAAACCTGGAAATGAAAAACTACTTGAAAGCAAAGACAGCCCAGCCAGCATGTCCATGTGGGCCCCACCAAAGGTGACATCTGGGCTGTTGCATGGGTCCCATGTGGGTTTGTCCATGGATTCCATGTTGGCCCCATCTGTGTTTGCCGACATGGACTTTACCTGTTTTCAACTTATTTTCTCATAAATTTGCTGTTTTCTTGTAGATTTGTGACTTTTTTTCACACTAATTTGATTGTTTTTCTTGAAATTTGAAACATTGTCATAAATTTGCAACTTTTTTAACTGTAAACTTGTAACTTTTTCACAAATGTGATTTTTTTTGGTCATAAAATTGCTAGTTTTCTTGTAAAATTGTTACTTTTCTTGCAAATTTGCTGACTTTTTCTTGTAATTTTGGGACTTTCTCATAAATTTGCTACTTTTTTCCTTTTAAATTTGCTATTTTACTGTAAATTTGTGACTTCTTTTCCCATAAATTTGTGACTTTTTTTTTGTAAATTTGGAACTTTCTGAAAAATGTTCACCTTTTTTACTGTAAACTTTTTCTTATAAATTTGGGACATTTTTCTTGCAAATTTTAAACTTATTTACTCATACATTTACACAGCCTTTTCAATCACGGCACCCAGGTTACGCCATGATCTACTCCTGAACATCAGACAAGCACCTTCACTGTCCATTTTTAAAACCCATCTTAAAACGCACTTTTACTCCCTGGCCTTCGACCCAGTATGAGACATTGATTTCATTGAATGAAACTGATTTTTATTTATTTATCTATTTACTTCTTTTACCTTTTATTTTATTGGTTCTCTTGACTGTGGTTTTATATTGTTTTTGTATTAGTGCCCTGCTTCCTGCGTTTATGTTTTTATGTGCGTTTTCTTGCTGTACAACACTTTGTGTTGCAACTGTTGCTTTTTAAAGTGCATTGATTGATACATTTACTACTTTTTTGGTTAATTTTCAACTTTTTCTTATGTTTTCCTCATAAATTTGTGACTTTTTTCTCAGAAATTTGCTACTATTTTTTTTGTAAATTTGTTACTTTTTTCCTATAAATTTTTGCATTTTGTTCTCATAAATTTGTGATTTTTTTTTTTCATTTATGCATAAATTTACTGAAAACTGCTCACCCAGATTAAACTCGTGTGGGGCCCAGATGGGTTTAAAGCGGTGTAACAAAGTGGCGAGGAAGCAAAGCAAAATCTCCAATTTTCCAATTTTTATTCTATTTCACAAAACTTACTGGTAAACAATCCAAATATTGTCCAGAATCTTCACACCAACACAACTCTTCATCAACAATAATGAAAGACCATTCTTTCCCCAATAAACACCTGTTATATATTATGTGAGACAATTAGGGCTAATTAGCCCCTACCATAACCCCAGGTAAAACAATAAACATTTTCCATTTTTCACACAAACCCAATAGCATCTAAAAGTCCATAAATAATCCCCACTTATTTACAAAATACATATAAATAGTACAGAATAAATAATACTATAAATAATTTGTTAAATAATTTAATCCCCTATTTACATATTTTTAAATCACCCCTCAACTTGCCATCACCTGCTCCCTTCCTGCTGGTGTCCTTTAAAAAGGCGTTCAACCCCCAAAGAGTCTTTTGCCCGGACACCCTCAGGAAGCATGTTGGCAAAGGTATGTGTATTAAATAATCACCAATTGTTTACCCAAATAATTAACCAAACAATTATCTCACAAAAGGCATTTCAATTAGTCAAAGACAGATCCTAGAAATAATGTGTGCACTTTTACAAATAATCATAATAATATTACAAATATAACATAATCACATATACACTAAATCATAACAGTGGGGACACTTCGTTGTCACAAGCGGTTAAACGTATTACCAGCTTCCCTGTACCACAGGTAAAGTCCATGTGGGCAAACACAGATTGCACCAACTGGATTTGAGCTGGATCCTAACAGTCCAGTAGTGTCTGTGTGTCTTTTGTTCAGAACATCAGTCAAAGGCCATCACACAGATGGTTGGAACGTTAATAGAATTTAAAATACTAATGTCCATACGAAGAAAAAACAAAACAAAACAGGAGGTCTCTATGTTTAACACTCACTGAAAAATCTAACTTTTCATGTTTTGGTTAGTTATTTGGGACTAAAGTCATCCCTCCCTGTTGGAGGACCTATGACCTGTGACTGAGACCAAGCTTTCTGACACCGGGCGGCACATTTCGCGCCAGAATACCTTGACAGTCTTGAGATTTCATTGTACCCTGTACACATTGAAGACACCATGTGCCAGAAGCAGCAAGGCAGCCCCAGAACATAACTGAGCCTCCTCCATGCTTCACAGTAGGTACAGTGTTCTTTTCTTTGTATGATTCATTTTTCCTTCTGTAAACATAGAGCTGATGTCACTGGCCCAAAAGCTCCAGTTTTGTCTCATCACTTCAAGGGACATTCTCCCAGAAACTTTGGGACTTGTCAGCATGCATTTTGGTTATGGAGTCCGTTATCATTGAAAATGCAGCCGATGGTGTAATTAGAAAGTGATTTACCTTGACCTCTGAGGTCAGCTTGAATGATTTTCAATGTTTTTTAGGCTGTTTTACTACAATGCGTCCTATTCTTCTGATCAACCTGGGATTGCATTTCTTCTTGCATCCACATCCTGGGAGGCTGGCTACAATCTCATGAACCTTATACTTTTTAATAATACTGGCAACTATAGTCACAGGAACATGAAGCAGCTTGGAGATGGTCCTACCATATTTATCTTTAACATGCTTGTTTATGATTTTCTTTCTAATATCTTGAAACAACGCTCTCCTTAGCTTTCTGTGGTCCATGTTCAGTGTGGTACACACCACGATCACAACCAGCACAGTGACGACTTTTCACCCTTTATATAGACTGACTGATTACAAGCTTGAAGACACCTGTGATGCTAATTACAGGACACACCTTTGTTTAACATGTCCTATATGGTCAAATTATGTTCAGTCTTTTCCAGGGTATCATCATTTTTGTCCAGGCCAGTTTCATTTGTTTGTTTTTTGTAAATGATTCTGTTGAGCCAAAATTCAAAAGCAATGTCTTATTTTCAACAATTGATTTTCAGGAAATCTTTATTTATTATTACTTTTGTCAGTTTCACGTTATTTCAGTGACCATTGTGGGATTTTCTTTCTTTAACAGAAGGTTACCAACAAATTTGTCCACATCTGTATGTGGTTTGAATACAGGCTGCACTATTTTGACTGTTGATTCTGGGATGCTTGGGGGGGGGGGTGTAGTAACCTGATCTCAACCACCAAACCTTGACCTTTTTCCCACTTAAATTTATCTTGCTTGCATTCACTAGAACTTTTCTCCTTGTGGCAATGACTGGCCCACCCAGAGCCTGCTTCTGTTGGAAGTTTCTTCCTCCTAAATGGGAGTTGTGTTCCCCATCTTTGGCCCAAATGATAATGTTGTGAGCTCGCGCTAAACCACTAAAGTAACCTGTGCAGCATCCCAGGGCTTGATTTAACACTATCCACTACACTTCTACAGTTCTACGCTGATGATGCACAACTTTGAGTTGTCATATTTATTATACTGCATTTTCACCCTCTTTGCTTGTTGGATATTTGTGAAGTGCTGTAAAATCCACCAAATGGCATAAAAAAAATCACTGCATGAATACAATTTGACTGATTAATTCATTGTTTTCATCAGAGAAGAGCAAACTTTGAGGAAATTGTTTAAATAAACCAAAGAAAGATGGTCCACTTTCATTTTATAAGCACTTTGCTGCCCAGACCACCAGAGCAAAGTTAAACATAAGCCCAGTGAAGCGCAACATGGTATGTGGCAGTCAGCATGAGGGACGCTGTCCTTCATTAATTTAGGGTCAACTTTTGTAAAGAACACTGAAGTTTTGGTCATGATCAAGAGGCAGTGACAGTGGGAAATATTAAAAGCAGTATCAACAGCTGTTTATTAAAAGCATTCGGATCACAGTATCCTTCCTGTAATAGTTCTGTCTGTGGAAAGCCATTTGGTGACTGCCTTGCCCAAGTCTTTCCCGTGTCTTCAGCTGTTTGCTGTAGTGACACTTACCTTGAACTTTCCGTGGAAGATGACATCTCGCAAGAAATGTGGAGTCTGATGCTCGGACCCTGATGCTGGCGAGAGTTTGGTTTGTTCTTCACTTTCCTCTGTCATTGTCCAAACCTAAGTGGTGAAGAGCTGTTTCCAAAGAGAACAGTCCAGTGTGTTCCTTCACCCTCTTCTCTTTCCAGTTTAGTTTATAATTCTTCACTATCAGACTGGGTCTGGCTGCGGAAGCCCCTCCTCGCCTCTTATTTTCCTGTGACTTGTCACTTTTCTGTACTTGTCTCCCTTTAAAGCTGCTGTGTGTAGCTCTCTGTGTGCAGTGGCTGAAATGAGCCTGCAGCCTTGTTACTTGAGAAGCCGTCTACACGCCAAGATCTAAACTTAGACAACGATAAAACTCTGATGAACACAAGGTGGAAGGTGCCCTCCCTCACTTTTCTCTGTTTGCTCAACTGCATCCACTGAATATCACTCAGCTAAACAGACGTTCTCTGTCTCTGCAGTTCCCCCTTCTGTCAAAAATAAGGAGAAATGTGCCCATGATTTTAAAATTCTTCTGATAAAAGCTTTTGTCCTAACAGCCAGCCAGCATGTACATGTGGGTTCATCTGCAGGTACCATGTTGGCCCCATCTGTGTTTGGCCACATGGACTGTACTTGTGGTACAGGTGAGCAGGTCTGCTTACCTGCTTTAAACCCATCTGGACCCCATGTGAGTCTAATGTGGGTGAGCAGGTTTCAGTAACACTGGTGCCAAAAACAGAGGAAAAAAATCCCAAATTTATTAGAAAAAAGTGAAAATTTAGGAGAAAAAGTTGCAAATTTACAAGAAAAAAAAATAGTAAAATTACTTGGAAAAAGTTACAAGCTTACAAAAAAATGAGCAAATTTACAAGAAAAGTCACAAATTTATGAGGAAAAAAATCAGAAAAAGTTGCAAATTAACAGCTAGAAGGCAATCAGAGAGTGCATACCTCCGCCAAGGCTGTTCACCCAAACTCCGCTCGGCCCCTGCATATTGGCCTCAGGCCAAAACCTTGGCGGAGATAAAAATCCATTCAGTAGTTTTTGCATGGCCCTGCTAAACCATTGCTAGGACACTGAGCCTTGGTGGAGGCATGCACTCATGGACCACCTCCAAAATACAACGGGCTTGTGTGTGGGCTAAGAGCCACCTGTGGGGAAAATCCCATCAAACCCTGTCCAGTAATTTTGGAGTATTGTTGCTAACACATTGTGAGAAGATAGAACCTTGGTAGAGGTATGTGCTCTCGGATCATCGCCAAAATGTTATGGGTTCATCTCGAGGCCAAGGACCACCTCTGGTGAAAATTTCATCCAAATCTATCCCGTAGTTTTTGTGTAATTCTGCTCCACCCTTGGTGGAGGTATGCACTCTCAGATCATCACCAAAATCTAACCATCTGTTCCCCGTGCCATTACACACCTGTCCTGAAAATTTATCAAAATCTATCCATAACTTTTTGAGTTATGCTGCTAACACAGACAAACCATCCATCCATCTTCTACCACTTATCCAGGGAACCGGGTCGCGGGGCCATCAGTCCAGGCAGAGTAGCCCAGATTTTGGCCCAGTTCACACAGCACCATGATCTCCATGATCCCTCCTGCAGGTGGTGAACCCACTGCAGGGCGGACCCATGTGCCTCCTTTGGGTACACTGGGTCCTTAATGTAGCAATCATCACAGGATCCACTGGACTGCTCTTAGTCTGGTCCTTCATCCAGACAAAACAAACAGACAAACCAACGCCGGCAGAAACATAACTGCCTTGGAGGAGGTAAAAATAGTAGCAAATGTATGAGGGGAAAAAAAGCCATCAATTTATTTGAAAAAAGGCAAAAAATTATGAGAAAGTGAAAATTGAGGAGAAAAACATTGCAAATTTACAAGAAAAAAATAGTAAAATTACTTGAATGAAGTTACAAACTTACAAAAAAAATTGCAAATTTGCAAGAAAAAAGTCAAATTTTTACAAGAAAAAAGCATATTTATGAGAAAAACTTGCAAGATTAAAGTAAAAATGTCAGGGATGGCCCTTGCGAGACATCAATGAGACGCTATAGGCCAGCCGATGAGTTTGAATATTTATTAACAAAAGGTACAAATGACAAAATAAACAGCCACGTGGGGCAAAAACTCTTTGGTTAAAACTGGGTTAAAGCCATTTCTTAAAGCCTTGGGACGCCAGCGAACCACAGTGAGAGCCATTATCCACAAATGGTGAAAACATGGAACAGTGGTGAAACTTCCCAGAAGTGGCCGGTTGACCAAAATTATCCCAAGAGCACAGCAACGACTCATCCAAGAAGTCACAAAAGACCCCACAACAACATACAAAGAACTGCAGGTCTCACTTGCCTCAGTTAAAGTCATTGTTCATGACTCCACCATAACAGACTAGGCAAAAATGGCCTGCATGGCAGAGTTCCACGACGAAAGCCACTGCTAAGCAAAAAGAACATAAAAGGGTGGTCTCAGTTTTGCCAGAAAACATCTTGCTGATCCTCATGACTTTTGGGAAAATAGTCCGTGGACTGACGAGACAAAAGTTGAACTTTTTGTAAGCTGTGTGTCCCATTACATCTGGCATAAAAGTAACACAGCATTTCAGAAAAGGAACATCATACCAATAGTAAAATATGGTGGTGATAGTGTGATGGTCTGGGGCCGTTTTGTTGCTTCAGGAGCTGGAAGACTTTCTGTGGTAAATGGAATCATGAATTCTGCTGTCTACCAAAAAATCCTGAAGGAGAATGTCTGGCCATCTGTTTGTTACCTCAAGCTGAAGCACACTTGGGTTCTGCAACAGGATAATGATCCAAAACACACCAGCAAGTCCACCTCTGAATGGCTCAAGAAAAACAAAATGAAGACTTTGGAGTGGCCTAGTCAAAGTCCTGACCTGAATCCCATTGAGATGCTGTGGCATGACCTCAAAAAGGCAGTTCATGCTTGAAAGTCCTCCAATGTGGCTGAATTAGAACAATTCTGCAAAGATGAGTGGGCTAAAATTCCTTCACAGCACTGTAAAAACTCATTGCCAGGGGACTTCCGGGAAGATGGCGGAGAGACATAACGCTTAAACAGTGAGCTCTCCCTAGTTGGATTTAAAATCTTCGATAAATGGCCAACTTGACATAAATGGAACAATAAACCAAGGGATGAAAACACGAAGAAGCCGGGCACACGGACAAACGCAGGGTAAAACTAAAGAATCCCTCTTCAACAACGCAGGAGAAATCGCTGAACACGAGGCCCAAAAAAACGAGGTGACTACAGCAGAGAAAATGGAGGACGCCAAACTCGATATTATGAACACTGGCTTCGCCAATATAAGTAAAGACATAAAAGACTTCAAGCGACAACTCCAACAGGATTTAACGGCTCTTAAGGAAGATCTTTCCACAGATTCAGGACTATTTAAAACAGCTAGACAGAAAATTTACAGCTATTGCAGTCTCTGAAACCTGGCTAAATGAAGAGCAGGCTCCCCTGATGGCAATAGAGGGATATCAGATGTTTCATATTAACAGATCTCAAAAAAGGGTGGTGGTGTTGCACTGTATATTGATGACCTGTATAGGTGTAAGCTTGTAAATGGAATGTCCTTTGCACTACCAGGGATCTTGGAATGTGTTACTGTCGAGATTGACCAGGATAAATCAAAAAATCTAATTATAAGTTGTATATATAGAACGCCGGGAACTTGCATTGAGACATTCAGAGATAAATTAGTCGAGCTGTACAATAATATTACTAGTAAGAAAATGGTAGCAATTTGTGGAGATTTCAATATTGATTTACTAAATCCACATCAACAAAATGTAATTACCGAGTTCATGAACTCTATGTATAGCATGAGTCTATATCCCACAATAACACATCCCAGTAGAATCACAGTTCACACTGCTACACTTATTGACAACCTGTTTGTTAATATTATTGATAAGAAAATAGTTGAAGCAAATCACCTGATAACAACACATTTCTCAGACACCATAATCATTGGTGGCTTCCATATTGTCAATGTGTACAAGCCCCCTAATGCCAACTGGGATCTGCAGGTCTTACCCACCCTACCCCACCCTGCCATCTATGTGGGGGACTTTAAACAGCCATCACCCTGACTGGGGGTACCCAGCAGTGGACAGTGATGGGAAGGCACTTTCAGACTGGGCATCCAGAAATGACCTCGCTTTGATATACGACCCCAAACAAAGAGGAACCTTCCACTCTGCTAGGTGGAAGAAAGGACTATTCTCCTGACCTGTGTTGGGTCAGCTCTTTGAATGGGGAGCCATATCCTACACAGATCCTCATTCTTGATGATTTTCCACACAGCCAACACCGGCCCCTGCTTGTACACATTGGCCTACAACTTCCAGTCATATACAGCCCAAGGAAGATGCGCTGGAACTTCCGCAAAGCCAACTGGAAGAAATTCAGTGAAACTCTGGACCGGAGCGTTGTTACCATCCCACTCCACACCATCACTGTAGATGAAGCATACAACCGCTTCTGCAGCGCAATCTTCAAGGCTGCCCATACTGCAATCCCACGAGGCTACCGACCCCCTCTATGTCCCATGTTTGGATGGAGAAAGTGCTGCCCTCCTACAATCCTATCAAACATCAGGGGACCCAGAGATAGCAGACCATCTCATTGAATCGCTAAATACAGCTCGGCGAAAGAAATGGGAGGAGACAGTTGCTGACCGGAGCTTTACCCCACTCTAGCAGGAAATGTTGGAGCCTCATCCATCGCCTAGGAGCTGCACAGAAGCCCCCTAGCCTAAGCCGAGCATCCGTCCACACCCAACCAAGTTGCATCCCACCTACTGACTATCGCCAAAGCACCCCAAGACAAAGACACCAAAAGAGCAGTTACAACTGAGCTAAAAAAACACCAAAAAATGCCTGTAGAGGAAACGAACCCTGAACCCTTCGAGGCTGCTGAACTGGAGAAAGTCCTACAGAGCCTGAAATGTGGAAAGGCAGCAGGATACGATAACATCTTCCCAGAATTCATGAAAAATCTTGGCCCCCGAGCCCTAACCTGGTTGACACAATTCTACACAAGGATCACACAAACAAACTCGATCCCAAAGAAATGGCGGACAGCAAAGGTCATTGCCATCCCAAAACCTGGCAAAGACCACAAATTACCAGCAAGCTACCGCCCAATCTCCCTACTCAGCGTTCCTTACAAAATCATGGAGCGCCTAATTCTGCAACGCATTTCCCCAGAGGTAGAGGATATTCTAAGTGTGGATCAAGCAGGTTTCCGCAAGGACCGCAGTACAGGAGAACAAGTACTGGCCCTAACCACCTTCATCGAAAATGGCTTCGAGAGCAGACTGAAGACAGGGGCTGTGTTTCTCGACCTTACAGCCGCCTATGATACGGTCTGGCACAAAGGCCTCCTCCTGAAACTTATAAAAGGCGATCCCTGCTTGGCAACAGCAATTATAAAAACCCTGCTGACCAACCGAAGGTTCAGAGTCCACCTCAGTCAGAAGACAAGTGCATGGAGAATGCAGAAAAACGGACTCCCACAAGGCTCAGTTCTAGCTCCAACTCTGTTCAACCTCTACATAAACGACCTGCCCTACTACAAAATCCCGCAAATTCACCTATGCAGACGACATCTGTTTGGCATTCCAAGCACCAGACTTTGAACCACTGGAACGGGTGCTCACGGAAGATCTTGCCAAACTGGACCAGTTCTGCAAAATCTGGCGCCCTAAAACCAAGCCCAGCAAAAAACCGTCTCCAGTGTATTCCATCTCCACAATGCAAAAGCTGCCAGAGAACTAAACATCCACCTGAGCGGACTCAAGCTTAAGCATGCCCCAAATCCAACTTATCTTGGAGTGACCCTTGATAGGACCCTATCCTTCAAGGAACATCTAAAGGGGACGGCTGCTAAGGTGAAGGTACGAAACAACCTGCTCTGCAAGCTCGCTGGTGCAAAATGGGAGGCGGCAGTCTCCCACCCTGCGCACCTCAGCACTGGCCCTTTCATACTCCTGTAGCAGAATATTGTGCCCCTGTCTGGTCCAGATCATCTTACACACACCATGTGGACCACCCAGCTCAACACAACCATGAGAACTATAACTGGAACAATCCGCTCAACACCACTCCCCTGGCTCTCTGTACTGTCCAAACATAGCCCCTCCACACATCCGGCGAGCAGCATTAACTCAAAGGATGCTCCAAAAAGTTAAAGATTCTCCTCACTTACCAATCCATGCAGATATCTACACTCCACCCACTGCCCGACTTTCATCCAGACGGCCGATTTGGAAAAACCCTCCCCCAGCTGACTTTACCATCCAGACAGCTTGGCAAGAGGAATGGGAGACCAAGGAGGTCCCAAACAAACAGCGTGGTGATAACCCCAACCAACAGGTCCCGGGCACCAACCTCCCAAGGAAGACAGTGGTCTACACTCAATCGCTTCAGGACTGGACATGGCCCCTGCTTGGCCAGCCTTTACAGATGGGGCAGTAGCCCTAGCCCACTGTGCGCATGTGGAGGAGGAGCAAACAATGGAACACATCATAGAGGCCTGCCCGCTCCAAAGACCTGGAAGGAGGATTACACACCCTCCATACAGCAACCAGGAGGCAACTGCTTGGCTTAAGGACTTGCATTCGCTAAACTAAATAAGAAAATAGGAAAGTGGATTATTGATAAATGATATAAGTGACCACTTGGCCAACCTTTGCACTTATCCATGGCCACACGGGGGCCAATACGAAAAAAATTTTAAAATCGTTCAGATACAAACTCACCAAATGCATTCAGTTCTTTTTAAAAGAGGACTTGCTGAAGCAAGACTGGACAGAAGTCTATGTATCAGATGTAAATGAAGCCAATGACACATTTATAAAACACTGTAACCACTCTTTATGAAAAAAACTGTCCCATTAGTAAAAAAAAAAAGCTTAAACATAAATTTGCCGATAAGCCATGGTTAACCAAAGGATTACAAAAGGCGTGTAAAAAGAAAAATTTATTATATAAAGCTTTCCTAAAGAAAAGGACAAAAGAAGCAGAGCAGCGGTATAAAACATACAAAAATAAGTTAACATATATAATAAGATGTAGTAAGAGAGACTATTACAGTAAAGAACTGGAGAAAAACAGAGACAATATTAAAAATACATGGACAATACTTAACAGTATTCTTGGAAATAAAAGCAGAAATACAAGCTACCCAACCGATTTTTCAAAAAATAATAAAACGACTCAGAGTGTGAATGCAGCTTCACCTGCAGATGAATTTAATAACTTTTTTGTTAACATTGGTCCTAATTTGGCTCGAGAAATACCCACTACGGCGCCTACAGGTGATACAATAAGGTCATTGAAATTGTTAAATCGTTTAAAAGTAAAACATCTACGGACTGTGATGGTATTGACATGCTCTTAGTCAAAACTATTATTGAATGCTTAGTGAAACCACTGACATATATCTGTAACCCGGTTCTCTCCAAACAGGTATATTTCCCAATGCAATGAAAATAGCTAAAGTAATTTCCGATATACAAGATGGGTGACAGAGGGGAATTCTCAAACTATAGACCAATTTCACTATTGCCGCAATTTTCCAAGATACTTGAAAAAAATATTCTGAGAGAATTGACAACTTCATACTGAAAATAATTTATTGTGTGAGCAGCAATATGGTTCAGACACAAGAGGACAACTGCTTTTGCTCTAATGGATTTATAGAAAAAATATCAACTGCCATTGAAAATAGAGTATTCAGTTGGGGTATTCTGGATCTTAAAAAAGCATTTGATACAGTGGATCATAATTTATTATTAAGAAACTGCAAAATTGTGGTATTAGAGGGGTAGCACTGTCCTGGTTATGTAGTTACTTAAAGAATAGATAATCAGTATGTATGAGTGGTAACAAAAACTCAGTTACCTGAAGGTTACTTGTGGAGTCCCACAGGGTTCAGTTTTGGGGCCATTATTATTCAGATATGTATATAAATGATATATGTAAAGTTTCAGAAAAAATGGACTTAATATTGTTTGCCGATGACACTAATCTATTATGCAGTGAGAAGCAATCTTGGAACAACTTCTGGATACAGTCGGAAAGGAATTAGGAAAGCTTAAACTGTGGTTTGATTCAAACAAATTAACGCTCAATTTAAGTAAGACAAATTTATAGTCTTTAAACAACCATTACAACAACCTCAGTATCTAAACTCCAGTGTAAATGGTGTAGAGATTGAAAGGGTATCTGAAACTAAATTTCTTGGAGTAATAATTGATAATAAACGGTGTTGGAAGTCACCTATTAATTATATTAAAGGTAAAATTATCCAAATCAATTGCTATCTTACACAGAGTGAAATTTGGCTGAATCAACCCACACTATACTGTATACCTTGTATCATTTGTTAATACTCCCTTACATGACATATTGTAATGAAGTATGGGGAAATACATATAAAACAAACATATATCCACTCTTTATGCTTCAGAAGAGAGCTATTAGAATAATAAACAAAGCAGCTTACAGGGAACCAACAAACCCACTTTTTCCTAACTAAAAGCTCTCAAGTTGAAAGATCTGGTTGACTTTAAAACTGCAATAATAATGTTTAAAGTGAAGAATCTATCACTGCCCGCAAATATCCAAAAGTTGTTCCAAATAAGGGGAAACAATATCATTTTAGAGGAACATGTATATTTCAAAAACCTACAGTGAGAACTACCACCAAGCAACACTGTGTTTCAGTGCAAGGAGTCAGATTATGGAACGATTTTGGACCTGAATTAAAATCATGTACAACGCTTGGACAGTTTAAACTAAAACTAAAGGAAGAAATACTCCAAA
Source organism: Pholidichthys leucotaenia (assembly GCA_020510985.1). NCBI lineage: Eukaryota > Metazoa > Chordata > Actinopteri > Cichliformes > Pholidichthyidae > Pholidichthys > Pholidichthys leucotaenia. The sequence goes on along the minus strand of CM035840.1, from coordinate 212,284,820 downwards.
CATATATACAAGATGACATGTAAAATCACATAAGGATTGTCATATCCAGCCTGTGTTGTGTTGTAGCTTAGTTTTTTTTCTGTCACACTTTGTCTTAGCTTCGTTTTTTTGAAATGTAATCGCTCTTGTCTTGTTTTTATTTTTTTTTTTGAATTCTTGGATGGAATATGGGTGGGCAATATAAGCTGCGGCTTCAGCCATCACCCATTTCGGATAACTTATGTTGAATTGTATAATCAGAGGAGTTATTGTCTAATCTGACCTTGTTGGATTTTTCTTTCCCCCTTTGTTATATTATTCAGTTCCTTTTAACCTGTACTATCCGAAATAAAGATTCATTCATTCATCTGAAAAAGAGATGAGGAAATTATGAGCCTCCGAAAGAAATGAACGCAAGCTAGCTGAAAACATGGAGGAACCTGCGCACTCAACGGGCGTGTTTGACAGAAGCACAGGCTCGAATATCAGAGTTGGAAGACTGGAGGACCGAGGCAAGCGAGCGGCTGCAGACCCTGATGGCACAAACCACAGAGGATGCAGGAAAAAATAACCGACCTGGAGAGCCGGTCCCAGACGGAGCAATATACGCATCTTCGGGATTCCGGAGGGCATTGAAGGCAACTCGATGACGAAATTCATGGATCAATTCTTAAAAAAAGAGCTTGAGCTGCCCGATGAAACGGACCTGCAGATCCAACGAGTCACAGAGCCTGGCACAGAACCCGAATCCAAACTCTACACCCAGGTCAGTTGTGGTAAAATTTTCTAAAATACGACGTAAAGGAAAGAATCCTGACACAAGCGTGGAAAAAAAAGATATGAGTCGCGATAAACAGATATTCTTTGACCATGACTACCCGACAGAAATTGTGCAGCAGCGAAAGAAATATGCCCACATTAAAAAAACGCTGAAAGAAGAAAAAAAATTAGCTTCCAAACGCCGCTAACGAAGATAAGAATTCATTGGGAGGACGGTGTGAAAACCTACAGCACGGCCAGAGACAGTGCGGGACATGACGGAGCGAGGCTTTGTGGTGAGCGTACCGGAGGAAGCGGCTGGAGCAGCGGCGGCACGGAACGCATCGCGACAGTCGAAATGGAGGCGAGTGAGCGGCAGAAGGCGGGAGACGGACGTGGCGCACCGGGCCCAAGAAAAAAACTGCAAGGCTTTCAAACGGAAAGCCTAGATTATAACAAAGATTAAGAAGGACACAGAAGAAATGAAGCAAGAAGACAAGGTAAAAAGAGAAACAACCGGCTAGGAGAGGTTTAAAGTGATTTTTGTTGGACATTTCTAGACTAATGACTATTACTTGGATAGTAAATACAGGTCTAGGGATGGGCCCCTCACTCAGTTGAGGACATTCCCTCACCCTCCAACAGGGACCAGTGGGCAGAAGAAAGGCCCAAAGTACGGAGGTCGAGATTCGTTAATGTGTTTTTGTACAAATATGTGTTAGTTTTGTTGTTAAAGGGGTTAGGAGCACAAGTTAAAAAAATGGAAAAACAAGAATATGGTTAAAAATCTTAAGATAATGACATTAAACGTGAATGGTCTGACCCACCTGTTAAAGCGAAAGAATAATAAGAAAATTCAAGAAGGAAAAAGCCGAAAATTATTTATACAAGAGACACATTTGAACAGGACAGAACATGAGAAACTAAAGAGATATGGCTATAAGAACTCCTACTACAGTTCATTTAAGGGAGGAACTAAAAGGGGGATTATGAATACTAATTTCAAATAAAATACAATTTGTAATGTGAACAAGAAATCCAGGCATAAAGAAGGCAGTATGTATAATAAAAGGGAAGAATAGATGGTATGCAGATCACATAGTGAACATCTATGCCCCACCAGAAAAGTGACAAGGGTTTTTTTCAACATCTGTTTGATCTCATAGCAACACACAGTGAAGGAGTCCTAATTTGTGGAGGAGACTTAAATGCCGTCATGGATCATGAAGTTGACACAACAAGTGTTAAGAAGACAAAAAAACATGTAACAAAATTCATAAGAACCTCACTGGCAGAAATGGGTATGGTAAGACATATGGAGGGACCTGCACCCACTCGAAAAAGACTATACCATTATTCAGCAGTCCATAAGTACACTCTAGAATAGATTTACTTCCTTATGAATGAAGGTGACAGACACAGGGTGAGAAATTGTGGGATTGGAGGGGCAGAAATATCAGATCATAATCCTATATACATGGAAATATATTAAACAATAGAAAACGACAAACAACATGGAAACTTAATGTAGGACTATTAAATGATGAGAAAATGAAAGAAAGATAAAGGTAAACATAAATGAGTACATCGATGGAGAATGATAATGGAGAAGTGGACCCCAACAATACTATGGGATGCACTAAAAGCCGTGTTAAGAGGTAAATTAATTGTTGACTCAGGAAAAGCAAAAAAGTCTAAACTGAATCTATGAACAAAGATGTGAGAGACTGAGGGAATTGGAACGACGTAAACATCAAAGCACAAATGACCCAAAAATATATCAAGAATTAAGGAAGAAAAAATAAAGATAAAAGAATACAAATAGATGAAATCGAACCGAAAAATAGATATTTACAAACAAAAATATTATGAAACGTGCCAAATGCCACAAAACTGCTGGCAAAACGGTTAAGAAAACAACAAACAGTGAATAATGCATATAACATTAAGGACCGCATCACAAATAAAACCACAGTTACCCCAGAAAACATCGAAGAAATATTCCATAAATTCTATCAAGAACTATACTCGCAACCTGAAGAGACAAATGTTAAGGATATTAAAAAATTTCTATGCACATTGGACTTGCCATCAATAGGAAACCAACAAAATGAAAAGCTAACAGCAGAAATAACAACACAAGAGATTAAAGATGTGATTAAGTCACTTAAAAACAGTAAATCACCAGGTAGTGATGGATACCCCTCTGAATTTTATAAACTGTTTATAGAAGAACTCTCACCACAGCTCCTAAAGTCATTTAATTGGACATTAAACAACAACAAAATGCCTCCATCATGGAACGAAGCCATTATTTCAGTTATTTTAAAGCCAAGGAAAGATGGGGAACAATGCGGAAACTATAGGCCAATCTCTTTATTAAATGTGGATTATAAAATGTATACAACAATTATCTGTAAACGTATAAAGACATTCTTGACGGAATTGATAGAGGATGATCAAACTGGTTTCATAGAGGGACGCCAAACACATGACAATATCAGGAGAACATTACACATAATTAATCAAATACATAAAGAAAAGAAAAGCGCAGTAATAATGAGTTTAGACGCAGAAAAAGCATTTGATAGGGTTAATTGGATGTTCCTATGTAATGTGCTGGAACGCTTTGGATTTAACGAAAAATCAGTGCAATGCATAAAGACACTGTATCAAAAACCTGTGGCAAGAATCAACATAAACGGTAGCTTAACAGACAAAGTAAATATACAAAGATCAACTAGGCAGGGATGCTGCTTATCGCCCACCTTGTTTGCTCTGTTCATAGAGCCACTGGCTCAAGCGATGCGACAAAATAAGAAATTAAAAGGTGTAACAATAAAGGGAGCGGAACACAAGATTGGGCTATTTGCAGACGATATTATAGTTTACCTTGAACAACCAGATGAATCAATAATGGAAATGATGGACTTGATAGAAAATTTTGGAAAATTATCAGGATACAAGATAAACATAACAAAAACACAAATACTGACATTCCACTATAACCCTTTAAACCAGATAACTGATAAGATCAAACTAAACTGGAAACAAAAAGAAATAAAATACCTTGGAGTGAACATACCTAAAGATTTAAGCAAAATCTATAAAGCAAACTATGATAGGTTAGAACAAGAAATAAAAAAAGATATTGATAGATGATCAATCTTAAATATGGATCTGAATTCAAAAATTAAGACAAAATTTAAGTCAAAATTAAGTCAAAAAATTAAGTCAAAATCAGCTTACAACCTAGACTGCTTTACCTCTTCCAGGCTCTACCAACAGAGATTCCTGGTGCCTAGTTCTCAAAGTGGGACAGGATGAAATTGAGATTTGTTTGGGGAGGTAAAAAGCCAAGAGTGAAATATAAAACTCTCCAATTACCAAAAGAGAAAAGAGGCATGGGCCTACCGAGTCTAAAGGAATATTACTACTCAGCACAAATAAGATATATCATATGTTGGTGCGACGGAGGATATGAGGCAAAATGGAAGGAAATGGAAAAGGAAATTGAGGGACTCCCAGTACAAAGCATAATAGGAGATAAGGATGCATATAAGCAAATCAAACAAATAGACCCAATCACTAAATTTACTTTGGAACTGTGGTATAAAATAGTACAAAAATATAATATAAAGGAGGACATAAAACTATTGAAATGGGTAGCATTTGACAGTCAGTTTGAACCGGCAAAGCAAGATAGGGGATACAAAAATCTGGTGAACAAGGGAATCACAGCATGGGGCAATATCGGAAAAAAAGATTTCGGGAGTTTTGTAAACATGAGAAGAAAATTTAAACTAGAAAAATCTGAATTCTTTAGATATCTGCAGATGAGAGATTATTATATGAGGAAGATTAGGCATAACCTCCACACAGATGTGAGCGAGATTATACAATTCATTTTAAGCTCGTATGCAGGAAATAAAATAAGAATTATTTCAAAGCTATATCAGAAACTTACGGCAAACAAACATTCAAGTAACTATATAAAGGAGAAATGGGAGAAAGAGCTCAATTTAAACATAACAGAAGAAAACTGGCAAGAAATATGGAAAACACAACACACATCAACAAGTTCAAGGACATGGAGGGAATTTGGATGGAAAAACCTGATTCGCTATTTCATTACACCACAGATTCAAAGAAAATATACAAATACCCAATCTATATGCTGGAGGGGCTGTGGGGCTCAAAATGCAGACCACTCACATATGTTTTGGAAATGCTGCAAAATCTCATCATTCTGGAAATCTATACATGTGACAATACAGAGGATATTAGAATAGAATATACCAATGAACTGTAACTTGATGTATTTATGTGATCTTAAGAGACGATGTAATACAGGCTGAGGACAGATATTAGTTAAAATCTTGCTGATAGCATGTAAATAAACACTCCCAAGAAAATGGCGATCCCAGAAGTTCTTCTGACCACGAGCAATGGACTGAACATTGTTGAGGATATCCGTTTAATGGCAAACACCTAACATATCGACCCCTACGACTGCCAAGAGGACAATATGCCACCAACAATGGAGCGATAATGACACCCACAACGTGCAACAACGCGAAGACATGAAAGCTACACCCAAGACACTGAAAAACCCAGAAGAATTAAGAGAATGTGGCAACTAACAAACACTTGATGCTCCAACCATTTCGCCCCCCCACCCTTTTCCCTTTTTTTTTTCTTCCTCTAGGCTCCTTTTTTTTTTTTAAATATAGAGACTGTGAATCCTGAATGTCATATGTATGATGAAAAAGCATAAATCAAAGTTACAAAAAAAAAACCAAACTCATTGCCAGTTATCGCAAATGCTTGATTGCAGTTGTTGCTGCTAAGGGTGGGCCAACCAGTTAAGTTTAGGGGCAATTACTTTTTCACACAGGGCCATGTAGGGTTGGATTTTTTTTTTTCTCTTAATAATAAAACACCCTTCATTTAACAAACTGCCATTTGTGTTTACTTGTGTTATCTTTGTCTATATTTAAATTTGCTTTGATGATCTGAAACATATACAGTGTGCCCAACCAAAAAATGCGAAATCAGAAAGGGGCACACACTTTTTTACACCACTGCACTGCACTCCTCTGAGTACGTTTCTAGTTCTTCTTGAGTATCTTCAGGAAGTGTAGTCACTGCTGGGCAATATGATGACTGCGGCGGTGTTGATGGACCAGGACAGCTCCTCGAGATGTGGACTCCCAGGCATTTACACTAATGGAAGCCTCTCCGACACCAATCCCCCGTTGATGGGCCACCCTTTTCCTTCTAAAGTCTATGATCACTTTCTGGTATTTATTTGGAGGTTGTTAGCTCTACATCATGCTGTCAGCTGCTACACCTCATCTCTGTAGGCTGCCTCATCTCCTCCAGAAATGAGCACAACCACCGTGGTGTCATCAGCCAATTTTATGATGTGGTTAGAAGGGTAAGAGGCGGTACAGTCATAAATGTAACACTGCATATGAGAGTGGACTCAGCACACAGCCCTGAGGGGAGCCAGTGCTAAGTGTGACAGAGGAGGACAAATGGGAGCCAAGTTTGCTGCATTATGGTCTGTTCAAGAGAAAGTCATTAATCCAGGCGCAGGTGGACAAGGGGAAGTGAAAGTTCAGGAGTTTATGGATCAGAGTGTCAGGGATGATTGTATTGAAAGCCAAGCTGCAGTCTATGAAGTCATTTATGTTAGTTTGCTCCAGCTCGATGGAAGCTGGGAACTAGCCAGTTAAGACTAGCAATATTGATGTAAGAGGGAGGGCAGCGTTAAATGTGGTCTTAGAGATTTAAAGAGACATGCAGTGAAACGAGTTGTTCTGAGGAAATCTGCAAAAGATAATTTACAATGATGCTGCAATAATAAAGAAAATTTGACCAAAATATGTCATAGATATCTCATTAATACCTGTGTGAGCTGTTAAAATGTGGAAAAAGTGCAGTCAGTGATGCCTTTAAAATCAAGTCGTTCCTTAATACTGTATCTGTCTTGTACCTGCACTGGAGAGTACTAAACACATTTAACTTGACATATTTTAGATATTCAAGCTTTCACTTATTTCTTAATCCATCTTTAGTTTTAGAAATCAAGACTGGAAATATTGACATTAGAGAAGAGATGATGATGATGATAACAGTAATAATAATAAAAATAAAAATAATATATTATTTTGATTGGCTTCCCCTGACAACTTCTTGTGATATGGAAAAAAAAATATCAATATTTATGTGAAATTTCACAACTATATTGATGCTATTGATATCCTATGTTCTTTTTATTTTTAAAGGGCAGTTTCACAGGAAAACATTAGCCTCCAACATATTCAGTTGAAACAAAAAAAAAAATTTCTCCTCATTATAAACAGTAGCTCAGATTGAGTTTCAAATATATTTTTTTTAAAATTCTGTATCAAATATTACGTACAAGAAAATAATATAAACCACCACATTTTAAGTTCCATCTAGATGTGAAGGTTAACATGCTGAATTAATTTACCTGTTAGACATCTCCAGTGACAGGCCTCTCCTTGAACTTTTGGCTCTCTTTGCACTGAATTATGTTTTTTTTTTCTTTTCTTTAGGTGGCTGAATAAATTCAAACTGAAGCAGCTGAACGTGACCCAGGGAGCTCACCAAAATGCAAAAGCCACAACACAATGGCAAATGCTGCATCAATGCTAACATTGGCAGGCTAACATTAGCGTCAGCACTAACATTATGCTAAAATTTTTATGCAGCTGCTTTATAAGAGAGCATGCCAATGTTAGCATTAGCATGCAAATGTTAGCATTACCATTAGCATTGACACTAATGCTATGATTGCATTGACGTTTATGTTAGCATGCTAACAAGAAAAAAGTCAGCACACACACAGCTCTCAGTGGACTCGACTCTATTCACTGCAGTATAATGCTAATATTAAAGCGTACCTGTGGTGGTCGTGAAAAAAAAGATATTATATTGAGCCCCTGTCTCACGTTCAAGTTTAAGTTGAAATTCACGTTCAAAGCAATTTGATATAAATTCATTGCTGATCTGCTGGTTCAGCTATGTCAGCAAAACATGGGTACAGCCATACTAGCGGCTACAGGGACTTCCAGGACGCTTCCTGTGATGTAATTTCGTTGACACCGCGATCTGGATCAGTATTGGCTGAGCCTCGAGTACCCGGATGTGGAGCGGCTTCGGGGATATTCAAATTCAAATGTTTATTTCAAACTCAGGATTCATATTAAATGCAGAACTAAAACGAGTAGAAAATAAATAAATGTTTAAATTCTGCGAGCCGTCTTTTCTGATCTGAGCTCGTAAATGCCGATAATTCTAAAACTGCGATCTGAGTACCCGGATGTGGAGCGGCTTCGGGGATATTCAAATTCAAACGTTTATTTCAAACTCAGGATTCATATTAAATGCAGAACTGAAACGAGTAGAAAATAAATAAATGCTTAAATTCAGCGGCTTGTCTCATCTGATCTCGTAACTGCCGCAACACAGAAGATGATTCTAAAACTATATACAGAGCAGCAGACACTCGTTGCTCTTGTAAAAACAAAAACATACAATGCGATATGGATATCGCAACATGGCGGAATGTAAAGCCTTTGGATGTCTGAATAATAAGCGAAAAAAACACTTTTTTTGTGTACCCAAACCCAGCTCACCTTGTCAGAAGATCGGAGCGGAAACGGGGCACAGACGAATAATTTCAGACGAAATTGCGTTGTGTGTGTGAGGACCACTTCGTCACTTTAACCCTCAGAAGACCTTTCTGGCTCAAACATGTAGCCATGTCGCCCGAATTCTTCCGCACAGTCAGAAAATTCGGCCATAATAGAACAAAAACAATGGACAACAGCACTGTAATCGCGGGGAAACGCTTATTATTGTCTTTTCCTATCCACGAAGTGACGTCACATCCGCAAGTGTCATGGCTGCGCCCACAGTTTTCATTGGCTGCCCATGGCCAAGGTCCTATTTGAATATATGTCTGGTGGTATATGGCTGGCAAGAATTATTTACCAAAATAAGAAATACTTTTTCATAATGTTTTCAAGTTAAATGCGTCTTCACGACCACCACAGGTACGCTTTAACTAATATGAACCTTAACCCTGAATTATGAAAGAGGTGCATAATAACATTAGCATGCTAATTTTAGCATTAGTGCTAAGATAGATATGTATGCTAACTGTTGTGTCTGGAAATGAGGCACTGACAACGGACATGAACTGAACTCTTTCAACACAAAACTGATTATATACAGAAGGGTGGCGCCATATGGCACCACGGCCAGTTCGCCACATGATGACATCATCTACAGTGAGCCACCACGTCCAAACACCACATTTGCCCTCCCCTTGAAAAACCCCAAAGAACTACAATATATACAACTACCTGGGCACCCGGGTGTGCTCGCATGACTGAGTGGATTATTCTGCCACTGTTGTGAACATGTTCTGGCTCCACTCAAAAGTTAAATATATCAAACGCTAGTCACAAAGTCCTTTAGGTGGCGGGGTCTCTGTCGAACCTGGGCCGAACAGCGCTTGGGCTGTGCTGTCGCCGCAGGCTTCGACGGACTCTCCTCAAGAGTTGTGGGTCCTGTGTCGCCGAAGTCCCAGCTCGACCCCTTGTATCTGCAGCAGTCTCTTGATCCGGGGCTAGAGTTGGTGTCACCTTTCTGAGGCGACTGGCATGCCACTGTGACCCATCAGCAAGGCGAAAGGTAGCTGGCCCCAACTGAGCTGTGATCTGCATTGGCGTTGTCTAAAACAACTGCAACTTGTGAGCATGGTTGGGGCACCGGATCCGGACCCAATCCAGTACTGCGAGACTGGGTCGCTTCGCTCAGCATTTCTTGTCAAAACTTTGCTTCATTCATTGTTGCTGTTTGACCACCCTCCCCCTAGGTGAGGGCATCTCTGCCAGAGTAGTGACCAATGGGAGGCATAATCTGTCCAGGGGAAGGCTCATCTCGTGTCTAAGCGTCAGTAGAGCCGGGGAGCTGCCCGTCGTGGTGTGAGGCGTCGCTCTGTAATGCAGCACGATGCTCTGTTATACGGCCGAAAATGGGACCCCATCCGCTAAGTGTGCCTTGAGGCCTTTATTGAGTGTCTAATTGAATCCACTCCCCCGTTCACCTGAGGATGGTAAAAGGTGGTTCTTATGTGTTTGATGCCCCTTTCTTTAACGAAGGCCTCAAAATCCGTTGAGGTGAATTGCGGTCCGTTGTCTGTCGTGATTGCGTCCAGTACACCTCAGCGGGCGAAGAGGACTTGAGGAAATTGGTGACTACTTCATGGTAACTGAGCCGGTGGGCAACACCTCAGGCCATTTTAAATAGAGGTCGTAGGTGTTGATGCTGGGGGGGGGGGGGGATGCAGTTCGCTGCATATGTGCAATTGGACGTGTTTCCACGGGGCCGACAGCCATGGCAGTGGTTGCAGGGACGGAGGTCGTGGCATGCCAGTTTTCCAGTTTTCCTGCTGGTTAGGCAGGGCATACAGTCTTTCACCATGATCTCCACGTCCTTGTCAATGCCTGGCCACCAGACTGAGCCCCTACACCATTGTTTGACTCTTATTTACCTTTTGTTCTTATTAAAGACAAAAATAGAAAGGAGATGTCTTTACCTTCTTAACATGTTTCGACTGTGCACTGCAGCCTTCGTCAGAAGAGTATTGTTTGACTCTGACAACGCCCAGGTGGCTGTTGTGTACCACAGTCAAAATGTGGCCTTTTAGCGCCTCTGGAATCACCGTGCAGTGCCCTCTTGCCACGCAGACATCGTTCCAGCATAATAAATCATCCTTGACTCTGTGGAAGGCTGCCAGTTCCCCCAGCAAGTTGGAAGGCCAGCCTTCGCGAATAAAGGTGCACATCTGGGTCAGTGCTGGGTCCTGTTCAGATGCCGTCCAGAGCTCTTGCAAGGAGATAGCATTATGGAGTGACCCATGCAGCATGTGGATCAGCTCTGGCTCCAGGGGTCTCGGTCGCTGTTTGAGTGGGGTTAGGCGTGGCCCTGGGCAAGAGGTCCACCACTAAGATTTCTCTGCCGGGCGTGAACTGAGTGTTAAAGTCATATGCTTGAAGTCTTTCTGTCCACCTGTAGATGTGCAGAGGTTTGTGTCCCAACCCCGATGTTTCCAGCAGTGCCGTGAGGGCTCTGTAGTCTGTCCGCAGCATGAACCGTCGTCCATATAGGTACATGTGCCAGCATTCACACGCCCAAATGCATGACAGTGCTTCCCTTTCTCCTGCTGAGTACTTCTGCTCTGCGGAAGTGAGTGACCTCGAGGCGAACGCCACTGGGTGCTCGGTTCCTCCTTGCAGTTGTGACAAAATGGCTTCTACTGATATGCTGGAGGCATCACGAATGTGGGTCGAAGTGGACGAGTACTGGTGAAGAGGTGAGCTCTGTCTTCAATTGGTTGATGGCGGTGGAGCATGCCAGGGTCCACACCCAGGATGCATTCTGCTTTAGGAGGGCATGTAACCGCTCTATCGTCTCAAAGTAACGGGGAATGAAGCACCTATAAAAATTCACCATGCCCAAAAAGGATGAGAGCTGTGTGGGACATGATGGTTCAAGTAGCTGCAGTACTGCCTTGACGTTTGAATGCAGGGGGCTCAGGCCCTAGGTAAACAGGCGGAAACCCACAAACTCGATGGTCGTTGCTCCAGAAACGCACTTCTCCCCATTGTGTGAGGCCATGTTTTATTAGCACCTCCATAACCTTATCAAGTTGAGCGTTATGGGAGGCTGATGTTGCGCTGTGCACTACAATGTCATCCAAGTACATCACCATCCCTGGGAGACCAGCAAAGATGATAGCCATGCTTTTTGAAAGCAGCTCACGGCGGAACTGAGGCCGAAAGGCATGAGGATGTACCTGATTACTCCCATGTAGGTGATGAAGGCTGTTAAATTGCAGCTGTTTGGATGAGGGGGAACCTGCAGGTAGACTTGGCGAAGGTCCAATTTGGAAAAAACTTTCGAGCCATGGAATGCCGCCATCAGTTTCTCTGTTGTGGGCGGGGGATATTTGTCAAGAGATCACTGCTTTGTTTACCATTCTGAGGTCAATACATGATATAGGCCACTCGTCTTCTTCTTTGCCACCATCAAGTTGGAGATCCAGGGAGACATGTTGACCCGCTTGATGACGCCAGCGTCTAAAGGTGTATTCAGACCAAATGCGAACAAATTTTTCGCGCCGTGTGATTTCATTAACACAATGTAAAGGCACGCATAGACGTGAATTCATGGTCTGAGCGAAATGCAGACAGGCGACGTGGCCTTTATAACTTCTGCAGCAGTGTTCAACCTGCTGTGGAAATCTCCAAAATAATGTCATGCTTTAGGTTTACATTATCCGACGGGGAGCTCACCTGAAAAAGTTGTCCCTGTCTCCAAAATTTTACAAGATGTTGAGTGTTTCCATTGCTAGCTTACTAGCCTTGTTAGCACGTCTGTGGCAGGAATCCTTGGGTAAGTAACTCTGACATCCCGATTTAGCTGAAAAGCTCCCGGTCCTCCTGTTTCCAGGTGAGTGGCAGTATCATTTTCAAACTAGTTTACTCTGCAATGGTGATACTTTTACTCCGGTGACAGCAGAATCTCAAAGCTAGCATATTACCTTGGACATGAATGCACAATTTCGTGTATACTCGCCTCTCTCCATTCACTTTGTATGGATTTGCGCCACCCGTTCATGTTTGGTCTGAACTCACCTTAACAGCTTCTGCACTTCTGCCATGATGTCGTCCTGTAGTGCAAGGGGTAGTCGGCAGAGAAACTGAATTTTCAGGGACACGGTCGAATCAATGAGGGGTTGTTGGTTGAAAGAGATGAGGCAGCCCAGTCCCACGAAGAGCGCTGGCCAACGCTGCTGCCAGCATAAGGTGACTGCCAGAATGGTGGAGACCATTGGGTCGGTGATGGAGAAACCCAACTCGTGCGGGGAGCTCAAGCTCCCGCATTAGTTGTCCCGCATTACTTGTGATGGTCAGAAGACCAGCTTCCTGACCATTACACCATTGATGGCATACCATTGATCATACCATTGATGGGATACCATCAATGGTATGATGGTCAGGAAGCATCACTGCTGCCACTGCTGCTGGATACGGTGGCCTCAAGGTCTCTTCTGAGCAGTGGCATACCAATGTCATCCAGCTCTACTGTGTACTACTTGAATGGCCAGTTTTTAGCGCCAACTGAGTGAATGGCGGCTGGACCCGGTGAGTGGGCTGTTGAATCTGTGAAAGCTGAGTGGCAAACTCTAGCAAAGTGGTTTAGCTTCTATAGCAGTAGCATTTTACCCCTCTGGCTGGGCAGGGGGTGATTTTGTCTGATGTCTGGATGAACCACAATCATTGCAGGGCAGGCGCCTCACCCATGTTGTCCTGTTTCCTACCCTTGTTCTTCCGGTTATAGTGGGGAGAAGTGGGACCGGAGTGTTGGGCGGCGGCTGTGATGCCCTGTTCTCGTGGGGCCCTTCGAAGAGCTTGTTGGCTAGGACAGAGTTAACTGCGATTATAGCTGGGTGGCCATTTCCATCTGAGATGCCATTCTCACACCCTTGTCTAGTTTTAGGCCATCTTCTGCCAATAGTAACTTATTCTGCAGCTACTTCTTGTTAGTATTCTCTGCTAGCTTGTTGCTTATGAGTCCATTCCCTCTAAGTCGTCAAAAGCTCACATGCTCGCTAGGCCCAGAACTCTGTGATGAAGTGCAGGGTTGTCTCGTCCATGCACTGATAGCGTCAGTTGAAAGCGCTCTTCGTCCTGGTAAATTGCATCTGTCCGTGAAAAATATGTTCTTACCAGCCACACAGTCCTCGTAAGTGTCCACACGGGCCTCGGGAGCAAAGCACATGCTGTCCTTCGATGCTGAGACTGTAGGTTAGCATCCTCTTTAGCTTTCGTCGTTAGCATTGTTCTAAGCTGGCTGCAGCAGTGATAGCAGACTTTGAATAACTCGTACCAGTGGGGCCAGGTGATCGTGGCTCACTGTTAGAGTGAGAAATGGCTGTAGGGGTGCCAAGCACGCTTCCATGTCTATCCTTGTCGCATTTGTTATGTCTGGAAATGTGGTCCTGATAACGGACGTGAACTGAACTCTCCTTTATTCAACACTAACAACTGACTATATACAGAAGAGGTGGTGCCCGTCTGGCGCCCATGGCAGTTCGCCACGTGATGATGCCATCTACGGCGAGCCACCATGTCCCAAACACCCACACTAACATTAGCATGTGTTGTGATGTTTTGTGTTTGAGTTTGCAGCATTTGCTGTTGTGCTGTGGCTTTTGCATTTTGGTGAGCTCTAGGGCCACCCTTAGAAATGGAACAAAAACCATACAGGGTCACTTCACTCCAGAGCGGTGTTGCTGAAGCGTGGAAAAATTCACAGGCACATTATCTGCCTGCCACAGCATTCTTTCAATGGGGGGCAGCAGTCTGAAACAGCTTTAAAAACAAAAAATTCTTTCCACGCAGTGAGATCTGGTGTTCTGACATTTTGGCTTACTATCAGAACTGCTTACCCTGGGTTACTGTGCATGTGCACGCATGCTCATAACAAAATTATGCTGTACTGAATGAAAATCCATCATTTCAGCTTACTGCTGGAGACTTCATGCAGGTGACTGAAGATAAGGAATTATGTAATGTTATAACTATATTGAGTTGCATATTGTTAATTCTGTTGTGTAGTACATCTGTTAATAGAACTTTAGTTTGGGTGCAGTTAAGTAAAATAAAGTATATAGATCATTTTTTGTGTACTAATAACTTATTGACATCTAAGTTTTTTTATATGTAATGTATGATTGATTGTCTTGTTTACTTCTACTACTGTATTAAACTATGGTTATGCCATTCACAACATCATTAAATAGTATTCTCTTTGTCAGCTTAAATGGAAATACGGAACATCATAACATATCTATGGGGGGGGGGCAGTATTGAACACGTCAACAGGTTTCTCATAATAACATATTTCTGATGGAGCCAATGACTTGAGATTTTTCTCCAGATTCAGTAAACCCCAAGTAATCCCATACATACAAAGAAATCTAAGGCAACTGTGTTCCCAAAACAATTTATATTTATAAAGTGGAAATGACACAGGAAAAGTATTCCAACACACAAAGAAAAGAGGTGCAAAAAGGATAGAAAGCCAAGAAACCAGCTGAAATCCATCAGAATTTAGGAAGCCATCCCTCCCCCCATGGTGCAAATTTAATTTCAGCTGGTACCGTTAAGTCATGACTGATAGCCTTAACAAGGTCTGGTGAATAATCAGATTGTCACACCACAAAGAACTCATGATGGGTAAAGGCAAAGAGCTCTCTCTAGGCCTTTGCAACCTTATTGCAAAACATAATGATGGCATTGGTTGCAGGCACATTTCTAAACTGCTGAATGTTCCAGTGAGCACTGTTGGAGCCATCATTCAGAAGTAGAAAGAACATTATTTTACCATAAATCGGCCATGACCAGGAGCTCCTCACAAGATTTCTGAAAGAGGAGTCAAAAGAGTTATCAGAAGTTATCCAACAGCCAAAGACCATTCGTGGTGAGCTCCAGAAAGACCTGGAGCTAGCAGGTACAGCTGTTTCAAAGAAAATATTAAATTGTGGAGAGAGGAATAACCAGGCCATGCATTCAGAGCAGATGAACTTTATTCACTCTCTCATATCTCTCAGAATCAGAAAAACATTAACCTCATGTAGCAAGGGCTCTTTTATATTACAACACTCGCACGTCCCTGCTGCCTGAGGTCTTGCATCACAGTTCATTCTCGCATCACAATTCCTATTGTCCCCCATCCCCTTAATCCCCATGCTCTTCTGTCAGAGGAAATTACTGCATCTCCCTTCCTTCCAGTCTGATATGAATACCACAGCAATGGGTCCCCCATAAAATAATGCATTCACCGACATGGGCTCTATTCCCACTCACCTTGCACGACTCATTGCTGAAGAAAAAGAAGAAGCTTGTTTAAAGTTTGTCTGCACAACATTTGGGCAAGCCAGTAAAATACTGGGAGAATATAGTCTGGTCAGTTGAGACAAAATTGAACTTTTCGGATGCCATAAACACACAACATGTTTTGGAGGAGAATAGTACTGCACATCAGCCCAAACACACCATTCCAACAATGAAGTTTGGTAGATTGGAGCATCATGGTGGGGAAGGGGAGGGGGGGGAGTTCAGCTACATGGTACAGGCAGACTTCATATAATTGAAGGAAAGATGAATGGACAAATGTACAGAGACATCCTTGATAAGAACCTGTTGCCATCTGCCAAGATGCTGAAGGATGAAACAAGGGTGGACATTTCAGCAAGACAATGATCCCAAACACACAGCCGAGGAAACTCTCAACTGGCTCCAGAGAAGGAAAATAAAGCTGCTACAATGGCCCAGTCAGTCACCTGACCTGAATCCAATGGAAAATCTATGAAACGAACTGAAGATCAGAGTTCATAGAAAACACCCACGGAACCTTCAAGATTTGAAGACAGTTTGTGTGGAAGAATGGGCTAAAATCACTCCTGAGCAATACCTGCACCTAGTTTCTCCTTACAGAAGCATTTGAAAGATGTCATTACCAACAAAGGCTTTTCTATACTAATATTAAATGAATGTCACAAGCATGATCACTATTTATTCCCTGTCATTCCACTTTATTAAACATAAACTGTTTTGTGAACACAGTTGCCTTGATTGTTTTGTATGTAGGATGACTTGGGTTTTTACTGATATCTGGTGAAAATCTCAGCTCAGTGGCTCAGTAGTACAAGGAAACAGCAAAAATCTCCATCCCTCATTTTTGAAGCACTTTAATCATTGTGCCTTTTTACTTTGTCTTAAAGTGACACTCTGAAATCAAGTGTTTTTTGTTAACATGTCTATCATGTTGTTTTATGACTTACAAGACATATCAAGAGTTAAATCACTCAGTGTCTCATGTCTCTGTTTATATATATATTTTTTTATGCTTTAAAGTTTAACTTAAGCCCTGTCCCCTGAAAAAAGGCGAGTTTGGACGGAACATTTTTGGTGACGTAACTATTCGTGGTGCTGGCCTATCTGCAGTGTTGAGTCAATCAGGACTCTGGCCTAACTAACGTTATCCTCCAGGCTAGTTAGCATTTTTTTTTTTAACAAACTGCATTGAAAACTTGACCCAAATTAAAATGGGTTTTACTATTAAACTGGTTTTAAGGACCAGTGTGTTATGTCCACAAACCTTGCATGACATGAGACAGACGAGGAGGTTGCACTGGAACTGGAACTTTATTACAGACTGAACACAATACAGTGGATGTGGTTCGCAGTGGAGTCATCCAGGCAAGAGAGCCCCTAATGGCAGACACTTTCTATTATAGGGCAGTGTGATGACATAACCAGAAGGGGGTGTCATCACTCCGTACTTCACAATAAAACCCCAATACCACATTCTCCCCCAATTTAAAAAATACAAAACACGCCAAATCAAAACCCTCCCCAATTTGGTAAAACAGTTGGAATTAAACAGTCGGATTCCCCTGGTCCGCACCAGTTCTAAGTCAGCTGCTAGGCACCAGCCAAGGCCACCCGCACAGTGGTGCAGTGGTTACTGTTGCCTAACAGCTAGAAGGTTCCAGGTTCAAATCCCCAGGCTGGCAGGGGTAGGAACCTTTCTGTGTGGAGTTTGCATGTTCTCCCTGTGCTGCGTGGGTTTACTCCGGGGGCTCCGGCTTCCTCCCACAATTCAAAGACATGCATGCTAGGTTAATTGGTTGTTCTAAATTGTCCCTAGATATCTGTCTCCTATAGGCCCTTAGAATAGAGGGTTAGTACTAGTGAAGTGCTTTGAGTGGTCTTTAAGACTAGAAAAGTGCTATATAAGTACAGGTCCTTATCCCTTAAAACAGAATCCCCTAAAACACACAAACTAAAATAATAATAAGAGCAACACACTCAGAACAACCTACAACTAGGGCCTGTGGGTGGACTATCACGGAGCCCGGCACAGCCAAATGGAATATTCTGCCACTTTTCAATGGTCCGGCCATGCTTCTAGCTAAAAAGTCTTTAATTTCTTCTTAACAGTCTCCCATGGTAAGGGTGGGTTAGCCGGGGGAAACAGTTCTGCCTGCAGAGTTTTGAGGCGGCCCCGCGGTAGCCTCCTCCCTGGAGCCTTGAAGCAGGCCTGTGCCCCCCCACCCCCCAGAGCTTTGAAACGGGCCCGTGGCGGCCACCACCCTGGAGCTATTGGCCCCCCGTGGTCAATCTTCATGATGCCGGGGCCCAGGTCCCACACTGCGGCAGCCGACTCCCACGGAGCCCTGCCGCCTGGAGCCGCCACCCGGACATGCTGGGTCTGCATGCCGAACCGAATTGTTTGTCATCCGAAAGCACACTGTTCCCAGCTTCGCCACGATCTTCAGTGGCGCCCGTCGTTTCGCTGGCTGCAGCTCGGTCAGTCGCCGTCCTGGTCTCTCGCCAGTGCGAACTCAAACCCAGTCCATGACTTGGAGTGGCGCCTTACCTGTTTCCATGTGTAGTTGTTGCACTCCTGATGGCTCTGCATGCTCGTTCGGCCTGGGACCTCTGCTATGCTGTGGTGGTTCCATAGTCACCATGTACATTGTGGACCCTTCGCCCGCTTTCTCTGCCGTCGGTCGAGGCTCATCGCAGGTTTGGAAGGTGTCTGGTGCTTCTCTGGTGTCGCTTGTTGAAACTGACTCCTCACCCGTCCACTCGGTCGTAACCTCCGTAGCTTGTTGGGTGAGGGAACAGGAGCAGTCCTGTTCCTCCTCTTTGCCGTCTGAAGTGCTCCGCAGTGGTGCGTCGTGCATTGTCTCTGTGCCCGACTGCCGCTGCTGTGCTTCGTGGCTCGGAGGCAAGTCGGGTTGCTGCTCTCCCTCCGTGCCATCTCCGCTCTCCGCGCCGTGCTCACCCACAGTGCGGCGGTCACTCTCTGTGCTCACCATGCTAGCTAGTGTCCCATCGTTTGCCGTCATTAGCCTCTCAACCCACAGCCTTGTGCTACTTGTGTGTTCGGCAAAGTAGCACGAAGTTTGACAGTGTCTGTATATGACTCTGTCTCCCTGAACATGTGGGAAATTCTCTGACCCTCTATGCCAAGTTTGTGAACAAGAAGCGCTCATTTCCTTACTTTTTTGAGTTTTCCCATGCCCAACGCTGCAATGTACGTCTCGAACGCATCCAGCCAACGTGGCCACATGACTGCTGGTCCCTCTGGGTACTCAAGAAACGGCCGTGGTGGTGTTCCATATGCCTCCATGAGTTTATCCTCAGTCACCAAATGTTATGTCCACAAACCTGGCATGAAATGAGACGGACGAGGAGGTTGCACTGGATGTGGAACTTTATTACAGACTGAGCACAATACAGTGGATGTGGTTCATAGTGGAGTCATCCAGGCAAGAGAGCCCCTAATGGTGGACGCTCCCTATTATAGGGCGGTGTGATGACGTAACCAGAAGGCGGCGTCATCACACCGCGCTTCACAATAAAACCCCAATACCACACGATGCTATTTCAGCCATTAACCTGGGCCACCGTACATACAACTGGGCATGCCCTTCATCTGGTAAGTATTTTTATTACAGGATTTATTCTGATAATGTAGTGCTAGCCACTATTAGCCTTGTGGGATGTGCGTGGACAGATCTGTTGTGTGGGGTTTTATTATGAAGTGTGGTGTGATGATGCCGCCTTCTGGTTGCGTCATCACACCGCCCTATATTACGGGGCGCCTGCCATGAGGGCTTTCTCTTGCCCAGGATGACTCCACCGCGGTGTGTTATCTGTAGTATGCCTAGTAATATAATAAAGCTGCGTTCCAGTGCAACCTCTTCGTCCGTCTCATTTCATGCCAGGTTTGTGACATAACAAGATCCTGGAATTTGGAGGGGGGGGGGGATTTTGACACGAAGCGGTAAGACAGTGAAAGGTAGATTTATATCCACCAGAGTGCTTTATCATTTCTTTATCTGTGGAAATTTGAAGAGTGCAGTAGCTCCAAGTAAAAACTAGAGAAGTGGCCTCTTATGAATGTATTTTGTGCTTAATGTATATGGATGCAAGTATCCTGTTGTGTATTTTATGCGATTTGTTGTTAACTGAAAGCATTGCACACAGTAAAAAATAGTGTTGAGCCTGTAAGTTTATATGTGAGAGAATATACTAAATGTGCTGTTGTTTAAAAGTGTTATTTCATGATAATGTAGATGCTCAAAAAACATTGGCATTAGTAAATAAAGAATGATGAAAACCAAATGAAAAAGGCTTTTGTAATTGGATGTCAATAAAAGAGTTCCCCTGACTCATTCCCCATGGACTGACAGCAACCAAACTTGTCAGTTATTAGTCTTTCTATACATACAGTGGATATTAAAAGTCTACACACCCCTGTTCAAATGCCAGGTTTTTGTGATGTAAAAAAATGAGAACAAGATAAATCATTTCAAAACTGTTTCCACCATTAATGTGACCTATAACCTGTACAACCCAATTGAAAAACAAACTGAAATCTTTAAAAGGGAAAAATAAAAAATAAAAAACTTACAATAACCTGGTTGCATAAATATGCACACCCTTAAACTAACACTTTGTTGCAGCATCTTTGGCTTTTATTACGGCACTCAGTCATTTTGGGTAGGAGTCTATCAGCGTGGCACATCTTGATGTGGCAATATTTGTCCACTCCTTTCAGCAAAAATGCTCCAAATCTGTGAGATTGCGAGGGCATCTCCTGTGCACAGCCCTCTTCAGATTACCCCACAGATGTTCGATCGGATTCAGGTCTGGACTGTGGCTGGGCCATTCCAAAACCTTTATCTTCTTCTGGTGAAGCCATTCTTTTGTTGGTTTGGATGTGTGCTTTGGGTCATTGTTGTGCTGAAAGATGAAGTTCTTTTTCATCTTCATCTTTCTAGCAGAAGCCTGAAGGTTTTTTGCCAACACTGACTGGTATTTGGAACTGTTCATAATTCCCTCCACCTTGACTAAGCTGAAGAAAACTGGTCCCAAAGCATGATGGTACCACCACCATGCTTCACTGTAGGTATGGTGTTCTTTTGGTGATGAGCAGTGTTGTTTGCGGCAAATATACCTTTTGGAATTCCATCCATCCATCCATCCATCCATCTTCTTCCACTTAATCCTTTTTGAGTTGTGGGGGGGCTGGAGCCTATCCCAGCATCTTTTGGGCGAGAGGCAGGATACACCTGTGGGCAGCACGGTGGTGCAGTGGTTAGCACTGTTGCCTAACAGCTAGAAGGTTCCAGGTTCAAATCCCCAGGCTGGCAGGGGTAGGAGCCTTTCTGTGTGGAGTTTGCATGATCTCCCTGTGCTGCATGGGTTTACTCCGGGGGCTTTGGTTTCCTCCCACAATCCAAAGACATGCATGTTAGGTTAATTGGTTGTTCTAAATTGTCCCTAGATATGTCTCCTATAGGTCCTTAGAATAGAGGGTTAGTACTAGTGAAGCACTTTGAGTGGTCTTTGAGACTAGAAAAAGCATTATATAAGTGCAGGTCCTTATCCCCTTATCCCTTACCCTGGACAGATCGCCAGTCCATCGCAGGACCAACACAGAGAGACAGACAACCATTCACTCTCTGTCATACCTAAGGACAATTTAGAATTCCCAGTTTTGATGCCAATTAACCTAACTTGCATGTTTTTGGCATGTGGGAGGAAACCGGAGAAATCCCGGAGTAAACCCATGCAGACATGGGGAGAACATGCAGACTCCACACAGATCACTGTTGGTTGGGGGCTGGGATCGAACCCAGGATCCTCCGGCCAAGGGTGAGTTGCTGTGCTGCTGCAGTGGTAACCACTCCGCCACCACGCTGCCCTCCTTTTGGAAATATGGCCAAAAGCTTCAACCTTGGTTTCATTGGCCCATATCTCATTTTCCCACATGCGTTTGGGAGATTTCAATAGTGTTTTTGCAAAATGTAGCCAGGTTGGATGTTTTTCTTGGTAAAATGAGGCTTCCGTCTTGCTATCGTAGACGGGAGATTGTTGTCACATGTACTAAACATCCAGTACTTGCCAGAAATTCCTGCAGCTCCTTCAAAGTTGCTGTTGGCCTCTTGGCAGCCTCCCTGACCAGTTTTTTTCTCGTCTTTTCATCAATTTTGGAGGGACGTGCAGTTCTTGGTAATGTCACTGTTGTGCCATATTTTCTCCACTTGATGATGACTGTTTTCACTGTGTTCCATGGTATGTTTAATGCCTTGGAAATTCTTTTGTACCCTTCTCCTGACTGATACCTTTGAACAATGAAATCCCTCTGATGCTTTGGGAGCTCTCTGCGGACCATGGCTTGTGCTGTAAGATGTGACTACAAAAATGTCAGGAAAAGTCTACTAGAACAGCTGAACTTTATTTGGGGTTAATTAGAGGCACTTTAAATGGTGGCAGGTGTGTGCTGACTCCCATTTAACATGAGTTTGAATGTGATTGGTTAATTCTGAACACAACCACATCCCCAGTTATAACATGGTGTGCATATTTATGCAACTAGGTTATTACCTCCGCCAGGCCGCAGGCCAGGAGGTAATGTTTTTGCCGGGGTTTGTCTCTATCTGTCTGTCTGTCTGTTGGTTAGCAAGATAACTCAAAAAGTTTTGGACGGATTTCGATGAAACTTTTAGGTGTTGTTGGAAATGGTACAAGGAAGAACTGATTAAATTTTGGGGATGATCCGGATCACCATCTGCATCCAGGATTTTTTTAAAGGATTCTTTAACATTGTGAGATAGGGTCATTTTCAACATGTGTGCAGGCGCAATGGAGGGCGCTGGTCGTCGTGTCTGACGAACACGAATTCCGCGTTCTTCAAAGTTTTAGGCACAAAAAGCACGCGGAAAACAGTGGTGGCCCAGGCCCGGCAGCGTGCCTGTGTTTGCACTACGCTGCAAAAGCTGAGACGGGCAGCTGTCCGGCGCGGGATTATTTGGCAGAAATTCCCCGGGCAGCCATAGGGGCTGCGCAAAAACAAGCTCTCTGCCGGGGAAGCTTCCAAATCCTCTTATGGCGTGGAGATTGTGAAAAAAGATTGTGGGCCCTGAAAAGGTGCCTAATCCACACCCGATCAGAATCAGAATCAGGTTTATTGCCATTGTTCATGTAGTACACAAACTAGGAATTTGTCTCGGTACAATGCTGCAACATTAAACATGATAGGATAAGAGAAATAAACTATACATGTAATAAAGTGTAGGATAAGATTAAGTGATACTGGTCAACAGTTAAAATATATATTAGCCAGCAGCAGATACTGTGGAGAACTATATAGTGCAGTCGGTAATGCAGGAAGAAAAACAGTGATGATTGACATGAGTCTGGTTGAGCTGCTGTACATGGTGCACGAGAGTCAATAAGTCACTTAGTGTTCAGCAGTCTAATGGCAGAGGGGAAGAAGCTGTTCATGTGACGGGAGGTTTTAGTCTGGATGGACCGAAGTCTTCTACCAGAGGGGAGGGGGGCAAACAGTACGTGACCAGGGTGTGAGGGATCGGCTATGATCCGGCCAGCACGCCTCCGGGTCCTGGAGATGTACAGATCCTGGAGAGATGGGAGCTTGCAGCCAATCACCTTCTCAGCAGTGCGCACGACGCGCTGCAGCCTTAGTCTGTCCCTGGCAGTGGCTCCTGCGTACCACACGGTTATGGAGGTGGTGAGGATGGACTCGATGATGGCTGTGTAGAACTGCACTAACATCTTGGTGGGTAGCTTGAGCTTCCTCAGCTGCCGCAGGAAGAACATCCTCTGCTGGGCTTTTTTGATGAGTGAGCTGATGGTCAGCTCCCATTTGAGGTCCCTGGTGATGGTAGTGCCTAGGAAGCGGAAGGAATCAGCAGTGGTGATGGGAGAGCCTGAGAGGGTGAGGGGGGGCAGAGGAGTAGTGACTTTCCTGAAGTCTACAATCATCTCCACTGTCTTCAGAGCGTTCAGCTGCAGGTTGTTATTGCTGCACCAGGACGCCAGCTGGGCCACCTCTCTCCTGTAGGCGGACTCGTCGCCGTTGGAGATGAGCCCGATGAGGGTGGTGTCGTCCGCAAACTTGATCAACTTGACAGACTGGTGGCTGGAGGTGCAGGAGTTGGTGTAAAGGGAGAAGAGTAGGGGGGAAAGTACACAGCCCTGGGGTGATCTGGTGCTGATGCTAGTATAGTCTGAGACAGTCTTTCCCAGCCGCACATGCTGCCTCCGGTCCGTCAGGAAGTCGATGATCCACCTGCAGAGGGAGTCAGGCACGTTGAGCAGGGACAGCTTGTCCCGGAGCAGAGCGGGGCGGATGGTGTTGAATGCGGAGCTGAAGTCCACAAACAGGATCCTGGCGTAGGTTCCCGGGGAGTCCAGGTGCTGCAGGATGGAGTGGAGGGCCAGGTTGACTGCATCGTCTACAGACCTGTTGGCTCGGTAGGCAAACTGCAGCGGGTCCAGGAGAGGGGTGGTGATGGATTTGAGGTGGGACAGGACCAGGCGCTCAAAGGACTTCATGACTACAGAGGTGAGCGCTACAGGTCTGTAGTCATTAAGTCCAGTGATCCGTGGCTTCTTGGGGACAGGGATGATGGTGGAGGATTTGAGGCAGGACGGCACGTGGCATAACTTAAGGGAGGTGTTAAAAATGTCTGTGAAGACAGGAGCCAGCTGTTTCGCACAGAGTCTCAGGGTGGAGGGAGACACGCCGTCTGGGCCGGGGGCCTTGCGCGGGTTCAGTCTGGAGAACTGTTTGAGCACATCCTGCTCACTGATGATAAGGGGAGGGGGGGAGGAGGGGGGGGTGCCTTAAATGAAGTAGGGAATGTGGAGGCTGTGGAGCTGGAGGGAGGGGGGGGAGTTGGACACAGATGACGAGGTGTCAAAACGGGCATAGTGTTGGGACAGTCTTTGACAAAGGGCTTTGTCATCCTGACCTTTAGGAGCCTTAGGTCGATAGTTGGTGATTTGCCTCAGTCCTCTCCACACGGAAGCCGAATCATTAGCAGTGAACTGCTGCTGGAGTCTCTCTGAGTATAGAGATTTAGCCCTCTTCAGCTCTCTGTTAAACCGGTATTTAACCTCCCTGTAGCAGTCCCTGTCTCCACTTTTCAGCGCTGCTTCCTTCTCCTTCCTGATCTGTCTGAGCTTAGCTGTGAACCAGGGTTTGTCATTAGAGTAACTCACCCTGGTGCGTGATGGAAGAATGTTCTCTTCACAAAAGTGGATATATGAGTTCACAGTGTCCGTGTACTCATCCAGATCATGCGTGGCTCCTTTAAGCATGCCCCAGTCAGATATTTCCATGCACGTTTCCAGCTTCTCCTCAGCATCACCGGTCCGTATCTTCGTAGTGCTCACAACAGGTTTAGTGAGCTTCAATCTCTGTCTGTATGTGGGAATGAGGTGAACCATCACGTGATCAGATAATCCCAGCGCAGCACGAGGAACAGCGCGATATGCGTCTTTCACTGTGGTGTAACAGTGATCCAGTGTGTTTAATCCTCTGGTGGGGCATTTAAAAAACTGTTTGTAGCGGGGGAGATCGTGGCTCAGATTGCACTGATTAAAGTCGCCAGCCACAATAATCAGCGAGTCTGGAAAAATCCGCTCTGTGTGTTGAATGTGATCCGCGAGCACGCGCTGAGCTTCGCGCGTGTCCGCGTCGGGAGGGGCGTACACAGCGATCATTATGAAAGAAGCAAACTCCCGTGGGGAATAGAAGGGCTTGCAATTGATAACAAGAAATTCCAAGGCAGGAGAACAGTGTTTGGAAATTACCGTTACATCAGAGCACCAGCTGCAGTTGATGTAGAAGCAGACACCGCCTCCTGTGGTCTTGCCGGAAAGCTCTGTGTCACGATCAGCACGGAAGAGCTGAAAGCCGTCGAGGCGCAGCGCGCTGTCCGGTATATTTTCCCGGAGCCAGGTCTCAGTAAAGCAGAGGACAGCTGAGGAGGCGAGGTCCTTAAAACGCATCAGCAGTCTCAGTTCATCTACCTTGTTAGAGAGAGAGTTGGTATTGGACAGAAATATGCCAGGCAGCGCCGTTCGCGAGCCTCTCCTGCGAAGCCGCACGAGAGCGCCCGCTCGTCTACCTCTCTTTCGCCGTCTCACTTTCCGAGCCAAACAGTAAACCAGATCGGCGGCAGGGGCTAGAAAAACTGGGAGGAGGTCCGTGGGGGTGAAAGTCCTGATATTTAGAAGTTCTTCACGGGTATAAGTGCAAGCAGACACACAATTGACAAACAAAAACAAACAAAGAGCGCAGCGAAGCACCATGTCGACCGCTGTGGGCGCCATCAATCTCTTGATCCCTCTCCTTCAGGCCGTGGCTCCTCACCCGGTGCCTCCTATCGAACTATCCCTTCATCCTCCACTGCTGGTCCGTGACTCTTCTCCTCAGTGCCACATCGCCCGTTCAGGGCACCGACCTCGGCGGCTCCAACCAATTAACAGGTAGCGACAGCTCTCGCCCCAACATGAGCTTTGCTGTGGAACACCCCGTCGTCATGTGGACCGACGCCCTGTAGTGGAGCAGTGTGTTCTGGAGTGCCTCCGAGAACAAGAACCCATCAGCCAGATGAGCTCTCAGCCCGTTCTTCAGGGTCTTCTTCAATCTCTCGACCCCTCCATTTGCTGGGGGTGATAGAACGCTGTCCTAATGTTTCACCCCTTTCCTGGTCAAAAAGTCCTCGAAAGCTCCTGACACAAACTGGGGCCCATTGTCCATCGTGATGGTGTCTGGGATTCCCCACCATGCAAATAAGGATGACAGGGATCCCGTGACCACCTCCGTCATCACCGAACCGGTGGGCAGCACCTCCGGCCATTTGGAGAACAGATCATATGCCACCACCAGAAAATGGCTGTTGTATGGCGCAGTATGAAATTCACCACAAATGTCCAGTTCAATATGCTTCCATGGCCCCACAGGAAACTCAACAGGCCGGAGCGGTGGCGGTGGAGGTCTGCCCGTCTTTCCGCTCTCCAAACGCGGCACACAGTTCTTAACCATGGTCTCAATATTGCTATCAATGCCAGGCCACCAGACCGACCTCCTACTCCTCTGCTTCACCCGCACCACTGCCAAATGACCATCATGCGGCATGTCCAGGACCCGCACTCAGTGCAGCAGGGATCAGGGCGCACTGGCCCCTGGCCACGCAAACCTCATTCTAACAGCTCAGATTGTCCCGGAAATGGTGAAAAAGGGCTAGCTTGCTTGGCACCTTCGCTGGCCTCATGAATCGCCGAGTGCAATTGTACCATAACCGGGTCCCATTTCGACTCATCCTTGAGATCTTGCGGGGAGACCACACCCTGAAGAGATCCGCACAGGGCATTCACCAGTTCCTCCTCAGCAGCGCTAATGTCATCCCCAACCACTTCCGACACTCCTATGGTAGCTCGTGAGAGAAGATCCGCCACAATGTTCTCTGCCCGGGTTAAATTTAGTGGAAAAGTCATAAGCCCTTAGACCAGGGGTGTCAAACTCAAATTCACAGTGGGCCAAAATTAAGCAGTGAAGTAAAGTCACGGGCCAAACTCAATATTTATTGAAAAATTAACTGCAACTGATATGTAATGTTTAACCTTTTCATATGGAAACAAACTTTAGTTTTGCTTAAACACAGAATCTGGAACAACCAAAGCTTGATATTACAAACGCATGAGAAATTAAATTTGAAATAAAAGACACATCAGTGGTATTCATTTCTTATTTAAATAAATAAATAAAGTATGTCTCTCCCCGTATCCTTTCAAGTTCCTTTTTAAAGTAAATCTTTTTCAAAGCCAACAACAAAAGAACCAAAAATAATAATGTCATTCAATAAAAATCCAACATTTCAACTATTAACAGACCATGCCTTACAGTAGAAAAAGTGCATAAATAACAGATATATTCAAGCTCAGTTTGCTACACTCTGATTTACTCTGCATATTGGTCTAAGCCAGATACCTGGCATCTTTTCTTAGATGCAAGTTCATCAATGTCTGGGGTCAGGCTCTGAGCTGAGGAAAACCTCAGGACGGAGTGAAGGTGTTCATCAGTGAGTCGACTTCTGTGAGGTGTTTTGTTCACCTTCATCATAGAGAACAGTTGTTCACATAGATATGTGCTGCCGAACATTGAGAGCATCTGAGCAGCTTGGGTGCGTAATTGAGGCATTGTGTCGGGGAGGAAACATGGAAACCGCGCAGCACCAACAGAATCATATTTTGATTTGAGCATGTCATTACATTGGAGTTCAATTAGCTCCATTTGGAGGCTGGTTGGTGCGCTTTCCACGTCGATCGCAAACGGGTTACTGAGCAGTTCAAATCTCCCTTTCTGAGCCTCAAAGTCGGCAAATCGCCGGGAAAACTTGGCGCTGAGCGCGTTGATTTTTTCAGCAAACTGTGCGCTAGGCAGCACGGCAGGAGAAATTTGCTCTACCATGGTTTGGCAGCATGGAAAATGACCCAAGTTTCCTTGCAGCATCAGAGTCTTCCACAGACACAACTTAGTTTTAAAGGTCCTCACTGCTGCGTACATGTCTGTGATGATGTGGCCCCGTCCCTGAAGCTGTAGGTTAAGCACATCGAGATGGCTCACAATGTCAGACAGAAATGCAAGCTCACACAGAAACTTTTTATCTCTCAGCTCTGTTATGTCCTTCCCTTTGTTTTCCATAAACTGACAGATTTCCTCACGTAGCTCAAAACATCTGTTCAGTACTTTTCCTCTGCTTAGCCATCTCACCTCTGTGTGATAGGGCACATCTCTGTATTCCGAATCCAACTCCTCCAGAAAAGACTTGAACTGCCGGTGATTCAAACCTTTGGCTCTTATGAAGTTGACTACTCGTTTTATAGAGCTCATAACATGTTCCATTTGCAGAGCTTTGCCACAGAGCGCTTCCTGATGTATGATACAGTGATAAACTGTAAGTTCACCTGCATCTTCCTCCCGCATCTTCTCCTGAATCCTGCCGACCAATCCACTCTTTTGACCGCACATCGCGGGCGCACCATCTGTCGTCAGTCCCACAAATTTATCCCAAGGCAGGCTCATTTCAGTTATACATTTGGATACCTCTTCAAAGATATCTTTTCCTGTGGTGGTGCCATGTATTGATTTTAATCCTAAAAGTTCCTCTGTGACGCACAGGCTTGAGTCTACTCCACGGATGAAGATTGACAGCTGGGCAGTATCAGACGTGTCGCTGCTCTCATCCACAGCAAGGGAGTGTGCAATAAAATCTTTTCCCTTTTTTATTAGTTGTTCATGTAGATTAGTGGAAAGGTCACACACGCGCTCAGCCACGGTGTTTCTGCTCAGGCTCACATTTAAAAATTCTTGCTTTTTATCTGGGCACACGATGTCGCAAACTTTGACCATGCACTTTTTGACAAACTCTCCCTCATTAAAGGGCCGGGCTGATTTTGCTATCTCTGCTGCCACAATAAAGCTGGCCTTTACAGCAGCTTCACTTTTTGATTTTGCTTTCATGAACATAGTCTGCCGGCAAACCAGACTTCTTTTCATCTCTTCCACCTTCTGCAGCTTCTGCTTTACGTCCAGGTCCTTGTACTTTTCATAATGTTTTGTTTCATAGTGTCTTCTTATGTTATATTCTTTCCTTACAGCCACGTTAGCTCCGCACACAAGACAAACAGGTCTGTCCTTTATATTCGTGAACAGATAATCTGCCTTCCACCTGTCTTGAAAGCTCCTGTTGTCCATCTTTCGTTTGGCCATTTTTGTGGAGGGTGAAATTAATTTGTCCGATGTGACTGGAGCATGGTTGTCAATGACTGTCAACAGAAAAAAGGAGCGCTTGCCGGTTTCGACTGCGCACCAACATACTAGCAAAGCATTGTGGGATTTGTAGTATTAGCGGTACAGTATATACCGTGGGCCAGCTCTAATGCACATTTGATGTGATCTCGCGGGCCAATTATAATTACACTGCGGGCCAAATTTGGCCCGCGGGCCTGAGTTTGACACATGTGCCTTAGACGCTCCGACCACCTATGAAGCCTTAGCGGCCTATGTCCCAATCCCGACGTCTCCAGCAGTGTGGTGAGTGCCTGGTGGTCTGTCCTCAGGGTGACGCGGCATCTGTATATGGTATGGCATGGTATATGTGCCACCTCTCGCACGCCCAGACGCAGGCCAGTGCCTCCCTCTCGCCCACCGCATGCTTCTGCAGTGAGACGGACCTGGAAGCAAATAAGATAAGATAAGATAAGCCTTTATTAGTCCCACAACGGGGAAATTCCAGGATTGCAACAGCACAGGGATAGCAACACTCAGAGCAACAATCAGAAGGCAAGAAAAAAAAACAAGCAAGCAAGAGCAGCTAATATACATATGTACATATTACTATAAAATATATATATACACACACACACACACACAGACACACAGTGCAGAGCATTGTAGCTGGATGGAATAAATATATGAATATATGAACACACAGTGCAGAGCATTGTAGCTAGATGGCTACAATGCCACCGGCCTTTCCACTCCACCCTGTATTTGGGACATGACCGCATCTAATGCAGTCCCAGATGCATCGCAGGTCACCACCGTCTCCAACTCAGGATCAAAATGCGCCAGCACGGGTGGAGAGGTGAGCTGCCGCTTCAGCTTTGAAACAGCCACTGAGCATGCCAGGGTCCACTCTCACAGCGCATCCTGCTGCAGCAGAGCCTTCAGGGGCCTGATCGTTTCTGAGTAATGTGGGATAAACTAGCCGTAGAAATTCGACATACCGAAAAAAGATGAAATCTGTGTGGGCATGGTGGACTCTGGGATACGAAGCACCGCCTCCACGTTGGAATGTAGTGGTCGTAGACCCTCGCCCATCAGCCGGAATCCCACAAAAGCTGCGTGACAGCTGCGTCTGACACTCATCACGTCAGAGTACTATTTTCTCTGTTTTTGTTTGTTTTGATTGTTTTTATTGATTTCATTTTTAATTTATTTTTTTTTATTTCTGTTTGTTGTTACTAGTTTTTGTTTACTGTTAGCTCAGTATTGGCCTCGCCTAAAAGCCCGTTCAGACGCACAAGTAGGTCCATTCCCCGGCTGGGCTACTTTTTACCGGGCTAGGCTTCCTGCTAGCCTGTTTTTAACTTTTTAGCTGTTTTTAGCTAACTTTCAGCTAACTTGTTTTTAGCTATTTTAGCTGTTTTTGGCTAGCTGGCGGGCTATCCATCTCAGTGCCTGGAACGCCATGGCTCCTTCTCCGACACGTACCCGCTGTTTATCGCTCCTCGGTAAGGTCTCTGAGCTGGAAACGAGGCGGTCCAACCTTTACAAGATTCGGGAGCCCGAGGACCACCTCGACACCATCATTCTCGGGCGATCATTGGCTCTGGCTACCGTCTCGCAGCTGGCGGATACTGCTACTTACTTGGGTGAGCTCAGCGCGTCTCCATCTACCTCCACTCCTGCTCCAGCCTCCGCAGATGTCCGTGACCTCAGCAACAAACACTGGTTTTGTCTCGGGGCTAAACCCAAAGCTTCGGTTGGTCCCTCTCATCCTCCATCCGCGCCCTGGACCTTGGTTCGACCAGCTAATAACCATCGTCGATAGACCAGAATGGGCCACGCCTCTTCTCTTCCCGTGTCCTTTGGAAAACAGATTTGATATCCTTTCCCTGGAGGATTTTCCCCTCCTGGACGCCGGCCGTCCTCCCGTGGACGCCCCTCGTCCTCCCTCCTCTGCTTCAGCAGCGGCTCATGTCCGCATACCCCGAATAAAGACCACCCTGGGTGTGTCAAATTACACACCAGCTTCAGATAGAAGAGAGCGCATCACCCCGCCTTTGCAACAACATGACCCTCTTCACAATTACTCTCCTCATCAGAATCCACCGACAAAACACCCCCAGATGACGCTGGTAATTGGCGACTCGATCATGAGGAACGTCAGAAGCAGGTACTGCATCACTCGATTTTTTTCCCTGGGGCTAGAGTCTCTGACATTGAGGCTGTTATCCCTGACCTGCTGAATAAATTCCCTCACATACAAGCTGTCATTGTGCATGTGGGATGCAATAACATCCCAGATGAAGCGTCAGAGATTTTAAAAAGTGACTTCAGGAGCCTTCTGTCCACTCTTATGAACTGTGGCAGACATGCGCTCATCTCTGGGCCTTTGGCACCTCTCAGACGAGGCTGTAATCGTTTTAGCAGAACTCTCAGCCTTAATTCTTGGCTGTGTTTTACTTGTTCTATTTTTAACATTGGTTTTGTTGACAATTTTAACTTATTCTGGAACCGCCCTTCACTTATGAGGCCTGATGGCATCCACCCAAATAGACTTGGTGCACGTGTTTTAAGAGACAATCTATTCTATTCCATTCGGTGTTTTTTAGTACAGTGACTGGGACCTGGTGTGTTTACTCACTCTGAAGCTTCCGGGTTTGCCAAACTGCCCTTTTCTGGTTCTGTTCTCACTTCTTGTATCGATCCCATTAATTCAGGTGGTCTTTACCGTTTGGATAGGCCTTTGATTTATAATCCTACAGAGACTGAGTCTGTCTCCCGTTGCCCTAAATATTGTAACCCAGGACAAATACAACACAACTTGAAAAACACACGCACTTCTGCAGCTCCTCCTCGTCCACCACCCTTCAACTTTGCCCCTGTCTCCTCTCCTTCTCCTAGAGAACCTTTTTCTGCTCCCTCTACAGTTAATAAAAAAAGTTAAAAAAAAATAGAATGCATAAACTTCCCAAATTGATTAAACAAAATGTTGGTAAATTTCTAATCCAGCCTCAAGTCCCTAAAATTAATAAATTGGCCTCTGTTCCTCCCCAAAATTTAAAATTAAATGTGATTTATTAAACATTATGTCTCTATCTTCTAAGTCTCTTCTGGTTCATGATCTATTAATCGATCATCAGATCGATCTACTATCCCCCACAGAGACCTGGCTCGGGCAAGATGATTGCTGGTCTGAATGAATCAACTCCTTCTGGGTATTTAAACTGTCATAACCCCAGAGGTTCTGGTCATGGTGGTGGAGTGGCGGCAATTTTCCATTCTAAATTACTAGTTAATGTTAAGCAAAAATTATGTTTTAATTCCTTTGAAGGTTTGGTCCTCAGAATGGGGCCTGTTGGCAATCTTGGCTTGAACCCATTTCTCTTTGCCATAGTTTATCATCCTTCCACGGCCTTTTCAGAGTTTCTATTGGAATTTGCTGAATTTTTAGCTGATTTAGTGCTGACATCCGATAGAATAATTATTATAGGGGACTTTAACATACATGTTGATGTAGAGAGTGACTGTCTTAATAAGGCATTCAATTCAATTTTAGACTCAATGGGGTTTTCCCAAAAAGTAAAAAATTCTACCCATTATTTCCACCATACATCGGACCTTGTTTTAACTTATGGTATAGATATCGAAAATCTGGTAGTGTCTCCTCATAATCCCGTACTGTCTGACCATTGTCTGTTAATTTTTGGTTTCATTATCTCTGATCACTTATTTCCTAAAGAAAAATACTACTACAGCAGATGTCTTTCTGATGACGTTGTTAAATTTTTGCAGATCGTCTCCTCTATGCCATGGGTCAACACAACAGAAACAACTGAAATAAATGGAGAGTCTGCTCCATTCGTGATTGATAGCATGGTTGATGGTGTTACTGCCTCTCTGCATCGGACTGTAGATTTGGTAGCCCCTTTAAAAAAGAAAAAGTCTAACCAGAGATTTCTAACCCCTGGGTTTAACTCAGAAACTCATGGCTTAAAACAGAAAACTCGTCAATTGGAAAGGAAATGGCGTTCAACTAATTCAAATGAATTCTACTTAGCGTGGAGAAATCATTTCTTAATCTATAAAAAATCTCTTAGAAAAGCTAGATCAAGCTATTATTCTGCATTAATAGAAGCAAACAAGAATAACCCTAGGTTTCTCTTCAACACTATAGCCAGGCTTACAAAGAGCCAGGACTTGGTCAATCCTTGCATCCCCCCTGAGCTTTCTAGTCAGGACTTTCTGACCTTTTTCAATCTTAAAATTTTATCTATTAGAGACGAAATCGGTCAGATTCTTCCTACCGTAAACTCAAGTACATTAACTACTGCAACTCCCTCAGTTGATATCTGCTTAGATAAGTTTACTCCAATCGACCTCTTAGAGTTGGATAAAATAATTTCCTCATCTAAGCCTTCATCTTGCCTTTTGGACCCTATTCCTTCCAGGTTATTTAAAATTATCTTCCCAATTATTGGTAGCCGTATTCTTCTTATAATTAATTCTTCTTTAACTCTGGTTTATGTACCACTGGCTTTTAAAACTGCTGTAATTAAACCTTTACTCAAAAAACCGACGCTCAATCCTGGAGTTTTGGCCAATTATCGACCAATCTCTAATTTGCCTTTCATTTCAAAAATCTTGGAAAGAGTTGTTGCTGTGCAATTATCTGACCATTTGCAGGGAGTTGGTTTGTTTGAGGTGTTTCAATCTGGGTTCAGAGCTCATCACAGCACTGAAACTGCCTTAGTCAAGGTCACTAATGACCTCCTGACTGCATCTGATAATGGACTTGTCTCTGTTCTTGTTCTTTTAGATCTCAGTGCAGCCTTTGACACTATCGATCATGCCATTCTACTTGATAGATTAGAACACTTTGTTGGACTGAGTGGAACTCCATTGCAGTGGTTTAGATCTTATTTGGTCCGATAGATTTCAGTTTGTCCATATCAATGATGAATTTTCTTCCAACTGGACTTCAAGACCTACCTGTGCTTCCAGAGCTCCGCCGTCATGGCTCTGCAGGAGGCCAGCGAGGCCTACCTGGTGGGTCTCTTCGAGGACACCAACCTGTGCGCCATCCACGCCAAGAGGGTCACCATCATGCCCAAAGACATCCAGCTGGCCCGCCGCATCCGCGGAGAGAGGGCTTAGACTTTCTGCTGCACGTCCACCAACCACAATGCTCCGCACTGTGTGTCTATATATATATATACTGTATATATATATATATATATAGAATCAGAATCAGGTTTATTGCCATTGTTCATGTAGTACACAAACTAGGAATTTGTCTCGGTGCAATGCTGCAACATTAAACATGATAAGATAAAAGAAATAAACTATACATGCAATAAGTGTAGAATAAGAGTAAGTGATACTGGTCAGTAGTTAAAATATATTAGCGAGCAGCAGATACTGTGGAGAACTATATAGTGCAGTCGGTAATGCAGGAAGAAAACAGTGATGATTGACATGAGTCTGGTTGAGCTGCTGTACATAGTGCACGAGAGTCAATAAGTCAGTGTTCAGCAGTCTGATGGCAGAGGGGAAGAAGCTGTTCATGTGACGGGAGGTTTTAGTCTGGATGGACCGAAGTCTTCTACCAGAGGGGAGGGGGGCAAACAGTACGTGACCAGGGTGTGAGGGATCGGCTATGATCCGGCCAGCACGCCTCCGGGTCCTGGAGATGTACAGATCCTGGAGAGATGGGAGCTTGCAGCCGATCACCTTCTCAGCAGTGCGCACGACGCGCACACGACTATATATATATATATATAGTAATATGTACATATGTATACTAGCTGCTCTTGTTTTTTCTTGCCTTCTGAGTGTTGCTATCCCTGTGCTGTTGCAATCCTGGAATTTCCCCATTGTGGGACTATTAAAGGCTTATCTTATCTTAACTCTAAGCTCAGTCATGGAGTAACACAGGGATCTGTGTTGGGCCCTACTCTTTTTAGTCTATATATGCTCCTATTAGGTAATATCATCAGAAAGCACTGCATACATTTTCACTGTTACGCAGATGACACACAACTATACCTGTCAATGAAGCCCGATGATTGTAATCAATTAGCCAAGTTAGATGCCTGTCTTAAGGACATTAAAGCTTGGATGACTTGTAATTTTTTACTATTAAACTCTGATAAGACTGAAGTCATTCTTGTTGGCCCAAAACATCTTAGAAATTCCTTTTCAAATTATGTCCTTCATTTAGATGCTGCCACTCTCACTCTGAACAGTTCTGGGAGGAACCTTGGAGTTATTTTTGATCAAGATTTGTCCTTTAATTCATATATTAAAACTGTTTCTAAGACTGCCTTCTATCATCTACGCAATATTGCCAAGATCAGGAGCATCTTGTCTCTGAATGATGCTGAGAAACTGATTCACGCCTTTGTCAGCTCTCGATTAGATTATTGTAATTCGCTATTATCTGGTTGTCCTAAAGTATCCTTAAAAAATCTTCATTTGATTCAAAATGCTGCTGCTAGAGTTTTAACTGGTTCTAGAAAAAGAGATCATATCTCCCCGGTTCTGTCCTCCCTTCATTGGCTTCCCATAGAATTTAGAATCAAGTTTAAAATCCTTCTTCTTACTTTCAAAGCTCTTAACAATCAGGCCCCCCAATATATAAAAGATCTGATATTGCCTTACCATCCTAATAGAGCATTACGCTCCCAAAATGCTGGCTTACTTGTGGTGCCCAGAATCTCCAAAAGTACAGTGGGAGGCAGAGCCTTCTGCTACCAAGCTCCTTCTCTCTGGAATCGGTTACCACTCTGGGTCCGGGAGTCAGACTCGGTCTCTGTTTTTAAGAACAGGATAAAATCCTTCCTTTTTAATATAGCTTACACTTAAGGAGGGATTTTGTGTCTCTTAACCCCACTTTTGTTCTGTTGTTATCTGATCCATACTGCTGGTTGACCTCCAATAATATACTTGGCATCTTACTGTTATGTTCTTTATGTCTGTCCTCTCCATCCTCCCTATCCCCTCACCCCCAGCCAGCCACAGCAGATGACTGCCCCTCCCTGAGCCTGGTTCTGCTAGAGGTTTCTTCCTGCCAAATGGGAGTTTTTCCTCTCCACTGTCGCTTAGTGCTTGCTCATAGGGGATCGTCTGATTGCTGGGTTTTTCTGAGACTGGGTTTTTCTGAGACTGTGTGGTTTTCAGAGACTGTCTCCCAGCTGGTCTGGGAACGCCTTGGTATCCCCTCTGAAGAGCTGGAGCAGGTGGCTGGGGAGAGGGAAGTCTGGGCTTCTCTGCTTGAACTGCTGCCTCCGCGACCCGGACCTCCGGAAAAGCGGTAGAAGATGGATGGATGGATGTGTGGTTTTTTTCTGCACTGTGGTGCCACGAGACGGCTTTTGTTGTGATGTGGCGCAGTATAAATAAAGCTGAATTGAATTGAAAAATCAATCGCCTCTGCTGCAAAGAGGCATTTGTCACCATTGAGCTTGACCCCATGCTCCTGCATCTGTCTCAACACCTTCTCCAGTCTCTCATCATGTATCTCGTTCGTTGCGCCGTGCACCATGATGTCATCCAGGTAAGCTACAACTCCTTTCAGCCCCGCCAGCATCGTGGCCATCACTTTTTGGAAACAGCTGGGGGTGGAGCTCAACCCAAATGGCATTCGGGTATACCTAAAGACCCCCATATGGGTAACGAATGCCGTCAGGTTCCTGCTATCTGGATGTAGCGGTACCTGCAGATACCCCTGCTGAAGGTCCAGCTTGGTGAACACCCTGGACCTGCTGAACATCGCCGTGAGCTCCTCCATGGTCGGGAGGGGGTATTTATCTGGAACAATCGCCTTATTCACCATGCGCAGGTCAATGCATGGCCTGATTCCTCCATCTTTCTTCTTCGCCACCACCAGGTTCTAAATCCAAGGCGACGCATCCACCTTCTCGATGATCCCTGCATCCAACAGCTTCGATAGCTCCGCTGACACACCATCATGCAACTCCAGCGGTAAGCACCGAAGCGGTTGGATCCTGGGCATCACCGACTCATTCACCAGCGGACGGTGGCAAAAGGTCTCAATCCGACCAAGGCCAATGAACAGCGCCAGCCAACGGAGCTGCCAGTCCGAGAACGCCTTCAGCACCACTGAGCCCTGGGGGTCCTGAATGGAAAACCCCAACTGTCCCAGTAAGTCAGTTCCAAGTAGGTCCGTTCCGTGCCGTGCCACCTGGAAAACAAACTTTGGTGCCCTCTGCTGTCCGCACACCACATCAAACTCGACTGTGCTAACCATGTCGATCTCGGCGTGGCCATAGCCAAACATCCTTATGGCTCCTGGATTAATAACCTTTTCCGGGAATTACCTCTTCAACGTTGCCAGGCTCAAAATAGACCTGCCAGCGCCCAAGTCCAGCATGAGAGACACCTCGACGCCGTCCAGCTGCACCATGTACCATTTTAGGTGCCCTCTTCCCCCTTGCGCCACGCAAACATGGCCAGCATCACGCAGGTCCTCGCCAACTTGATCCGCGAACCTAACACGGGCTTCACGACGCGCCACTGGCTGTTTTCTCAACTTCATCTTCTTCTTTTTCTTCTTCAAGCAGCCCAGAGGCCTACCTAGCACATTAGCCGACACCTGTGACGCTGAGGTCCGGTCCTCCCGTACCTCACCCGTGAA
Organism: Pholidichthys leucotaenia; assembly: GCA_020510985.1. NCBI lineage: Eukaryota > Metazoa > Chordata > Actinopteri > Cichliformes > Pholidichthyidae > Pholidichthys > Pholidichthys leucotaenia. The sequence continues at coordinate 212,246,623 of CM035840.1, read as the reverse complement.
GGCTCCCAGCCCCCGCAGGGCCACAGACTCCCTTAGCTTAATCAAGTCCACCACTTCAATCAGAGAAAAAGTCTGTTGAGTCACCCACAGCGTGGCTCCTAGCCATTCGCTAGCCGTGCCATGCACCAATCTATCACAACCTAGCTCGTCTGTTAGCGGCCCAAACTTGCATTCTCCCACCAAATCATGCAGTCCCATTAGAAAAGATAAATGGACTCACAGGTCTGCTGCACACGGTTAAAAAATCTGCACCTCCTCTCGGTGACTGTGGCACCGTCCCCGAACAGGTCGTCCATCTTCGACAAAGACTCCTCCAGCGTGTCATCGCCACACAGCGTGAGGAACAGGCATTGTCCCTCTGCACCCAGATGATGAAACAACAGGCTCCTCCGTTTGTCGTTGGAATCCCCGTCAAAGACAGCATTTTTGTTGATGCTGTCAACAAAACCTGAAACAGGTTTTTCCAGTGTGCCCAAGGGATAACCAGTGCACCCTGGTCCTGCAGGAACGGAGGCAGTTCCACAACGCACGCGCCCATAATTTTCTTCATCGCCAAATGTTATGTCGAGAAATAAAGCAGGCAGAGAGTGTCTGGGTGAACATACAGTACATCTGAACTTTATTTGGCGCACATTACTATTTATACTCCCTGCTGTAGCCCGCCTGACATCATCCCGTTCCCCGCCCCGGTAGTGCTACGGCAAACCCCAAAGGCCAATTTCCATACACAACAGGTAGCCTAAGTAGAAGTCAATACTGAATACATTTTGGTCTTGGGGCAAAAATTGCTTGTAGTAGTAGTGTCAATTTTTAAAAGTATATAGAAACATTGGGCAGCTCAGTGAAACAGTGGTTTGTACTATGGCAGCACAGCAAGAAGGTCACGAGATCGGTTCCACCCCTGACCATCGTGGGTTCGATCCCACCCCCTGACCATCAGTGACCCTTCTGTGTGGAGTTTGCATGTTCTCTCCATGCCTGCGTGGGTTTTCTCTGGGTGCTCTGGTTTCCTCCCACAGGTCAAAAACATGCAGGTTAAGTTCATTGGCATCAAATGGGGATTCTAAATTGTCCTTAGGTATGACTGAGAGTGAATGGTTGTCTGTCTCTCTGTATTGGTCCTGCGATGGACTGGTGATCTGTTCAGGGTGTACCCTGCCTCTCGCCCAAAGATGCTGGGATAGGCTCCAGCCCCCCTGCGACCTGAAAAGGATTAAGAGATAGAAGATAGATGGATGGATAGAAAGACATCCACAGCAGACAAAGCTCTTTAAAGGTTTCCCCCTCCTAGTCTGAAGTGAGCATTCAGTTATGTGCTTCAACTAGAGGTACAAAAGTAATTTCAGTGATATATCCATCAGGACAGATTGATTTTTTTTTTTTTTTGATTGATGCCATTTATGTCTTCTTCTACTGCTTTTCCGGAGGTTGGGTAGGCAGCAGTTCAAGCAGAGAAGCCCAGACTTCCCTCTCCCCAGCCACCTGCTCCAGCTCTTCAGAGAGGATACCAAGGTGTTCCTAGACCAGCTGGGAGACATAGTCTCTCCAGCGAGTCCTGGGTCTGCCCTGGGGCCTCCTCCCAGTGGGACGTGCCCGAAACACCTCAAGTGGGAGGCGTCCAGGGGGCATCCTGATCAGATGCCCATACCACCTCAACTGGCTCCTTTTAAATGTGGAGGAGCAGTGGTTCTACTCTGAGCCTCTCCCAGATGACTGAGCTCCTCACTCTATAGCTGAGGGTGAGTCCAGCAATCCTACGGCGAAAGCTCATTTCAGCTGCTTGTATTCACAATCTCATTCTGCCATTTATGCTATTTATTTCAAACAAAATTAAAAACAAAAATAAAACAAAATCGCAATCTGAAAGTAACACAGTCCGAAAAGGAACAGGAGTGAAGCCCAAAGCTTATCCTGTCCTGTCCCGTCTTTCACATACACACATATGTACACACATACATAGACACATTGCCACATCAACAGATGAAAACCCAATAAGTAAAAAACACCAGTAACAAATCTCAACATGCATTACAAAATCTTATAATAAAAATTCAAAATGAAACACAAGTAAACAGCTTCCTATTAATCATACACTCTACTAAAGACTCTCAGACTTTCACTCAACCAACCCTAGTGTTTAACAGAACCATCTTCTTCCCTATATTGCTTGTACAATTGTTGTTCTTTACTGTACAATGTCAATAAAGCCTATTCTATTCTATATTTATCTAAGTTCTCATTTTTATATTTAAACTCAAAATGTTTGGACATTGTTTTAACTCCATATTTAATCCATTCCATAATTTGACCCCACAAATCGAAACACAGAAACTTCTTAGTTGCTCATGCACCCACTGTTTTTAGAAGTAACTCCCCCTTAAATGATAACCCTTTTGTCTTTCAACAAACATATTTTGAATGTTAGCTGGCTGTAAATTGTTCTTTACTTTGTACATTATTATGGCAGTTTAATATTCCACCAGATCAAAGAATTTCAAACTTTTAGACTGTAAAAATAAACCATTTGTGTGATCACGCAAACCAGAACCATGAATGATTCTTAAATTGATTTCTGTCCAAATTCAGCCTCATGAGGGGCCAGTATTTAACAGATGCCGACAGGGACTGATGGAGGTGTTAAAACTGACCCGTGACCCTCTAATCAATCCAAACATACAGTGATTTACTGGTGTACACAAAGTTTTGTACATTTGTTGGGAAATCTGAGTTACAGTATGTGAAAACAAACACCACTTCCTGCAGTTTCCTGTGAGAACTGACCTTTGACCTCTACATTTTGGTCCCAGTAATGAGTCAGACACATGTTGTCTCCCGGGAGCTCGGCGGCCTGTGCTCTACAAGGTCTCTGCTTTCCTTTGCTTGATTCTGTATATATCTTTTAACTCTTAAAGTCTAAAAATACATACGAGTGCGGATGTTGGTGCCATGTTACATAATCTGTGTGATTGAAGTGTCAGGAATGAGAAGTTGTACAGAAAGTTTTTGGATCTTAGTTCTCAGAAAGTAGGGTAAACAGTGATAGAAGAAGGGGTGATTTCCTGGAACCGCTTCACAGAGGAAGTTCTCGAGAGAATTATCTCCAAGTGTCATGTTCTGCTGACTTTTAATATACAAAAGGAAAAAAATGTCACAGGGTTCCGGAGCTCTATTTTGCAAGAAGACAATGGCAGTAAAATGTGTGCTACTCAAACTCCAAGTGGGATCAATCCAACAGACATGTTATGCTGTAAAATGATGTAATATTTCTTTTAATTTTGATGGTTAGGGCTTACAGCTCATGAAAACCCCAAATTCAGTTTCTTAAAAAATTAGAATCATTCTAATCATCTTATTAACTCCAAAGACCTGCAAAGGTTTCCTGAGTCTTTAAATGGTCTCTTGTTCTGGTCCAGTAGTCTACACAATCATGACGAAGACTGCTGACTTGACAGTTGTCAAGAAGACCGTCTGATCTGATTACAGTTCAGATCAGATCTTCACTGTTTACATGGACCCTGAAAAAGTTGATCCGATTATGACGTGTGTTTACATGTGTCACACATTTGAACGGACTAAATCATTTTGACATGCGCAGAATTGTCTGACATTCCGGAAATAGTAGAAGAAGAAGCAACTTCCGATGTAAACAAACCCAGCTTTGTGTCTTTCTGTTTTTGAAATGGACCTGTATCGTGTTATTCAGACTGTACTTTTGCTTCTGCTGGTCTCCATAATGAAGCTACAAGTACATACTTCTGCATATGACCAACAGAGGGAGACAGCAGGACGATACAGACCAGTTTTGTTTTACTCCAGCCATGTCTTCTGCTAGCTGCTGTAAAGGCTGAAATATGTCACATTGACATGTGGCTGATGTACAGACATGCGCAGTAAACATATTTTCTACCCAGACTTCGGAATAAGTGTTTATATGCTCACCAATCGGATTAACAATTGGCATAAACCACCCATCTCAATCGGAAGGAAATTTTGATCCAAATGAGTGTGGTCAGGTCAGAATATTCAGACTGGCGTGTTTACATGAAGCATTTTTATTCTGATCAGGCTTTTAATCCGGTTACTTGTGTCCATGTAAACATGGCTAGTGACACCTTCCATAAGGAGGATAAGCCACAAAAGGTCACTGTTAAAGAAGCTGGCTGTTCACAGGGTGCTGTATCCAAGCATATTAATGGAAATGGAGGATTGGGGTTTTATGAGCTATAAGCCATAATCATCAAAATTAAGAGAAATAAACACTTGAAATATATCACTTTGTGTGTAATGAATCTACGTAATACATGAGTTTCATTTTTTGAATTGAATTACTGAAATAAATCAACTTTTCAGTGGCATTCTAATTTATTGAGATGCACCTGTAGTGTTCATGAATGATGTTCCAATGTACTAATACTTATGGGGAAACACTGAATCACTTACGCAAAATGCGGATTCACTGCTTCCAAATCTCACACATATCTTTGATTGACAGCTCTCATAGCCCACGTACAGCCGCGCAAACCCAGAGCTGGTTTTTATTGGGCAACTGATCCACTGGAAGGTGGGTGCACCAGGATGCTAAACGGATCCAACATGGTGCCCTCCGACAGTAAACTTTCTCCAATATCTTGGAAACGAATCAGTGGGAAGTAATTCTGCAAACATCTGAGGCAAGAAACATGTAGTTTTGTTGCTGAATCAGTTTTAATTTGACGCACACATCCATCCATCCATCTTCTACCGCTTTTCCGGAGGTCCGGGTCGCGGAGGCAGCAGTTCAAGCAGAGAAGCCCAGACTTCCCTCTCCCCAGCCACCTGCTCCAGCTCTTCAGAGAGGATACCAAGGCGTTCCCAGACCAGCTGGGAGACATAAGGGCAGGGTCCATCCATGGCCCGACTCGGCCGCGAAGTGACGTCAACTGACTGCTCGCCGCTGATTGGTCTGGTTGTAACGTCATGAAAGCGACGTCTTCCCCGTCTTCTGATAACCGCCATTTGCAATATTGTCATGGACTAACTGTCACGGAGTAAATATGATATTAATACAGACAGCGTTGTAGGTTTTGCGGCACTCTATACTGTGGTCCAATGAAGAGGTGCGGAGTTTTCTCTGCTTTGTGGCAGATCCACAGTGAGGAGTGACCCGGACCTTTGGCTGCACAGCATATAGAAACCGCTCTATGGACAAGCTGTAGACGAAAACCATCATGGTGAGTAATTTGTAATAATGTGCATCTGCTTGCTTATTTATCCTATTGGTGGTAAGCTCACTTTTTTTGAGCCATTACAGTGCTGTTCTGTGCTGGCTAACGTTTTAAAGCTAACGTTTTTAATTTGCTAGCTAGCAAGTACCAACTGGTGAATCGCGCATGTTTTCTCCTAAATATTCGCTTGTGAGAGCAAAACGATGAAATATGTTAATCCTGGTTAAAGTCCTGGTTTGAGTTTTGTATTGCACTTTGGTCCTGGGCATTTGTGCTGTTCTGTGCTGGCTAACGTTTTTTAGCTAACGTTTTTTTTTTTTGCTAGTGCTAACTGCTGAATCGCGCAGTTTTCTCCTAAATATTCGCTTGTGAGAGCAAAATGATGAAATATGTTAATCCTGGTAAAAGTCCTGGTTTGTGTTTTTGGATAAAAACTTCAGATTTTGACTGAGTGACTCCATACTCAGTGATTCACAGCATCAGTTAAAGTACTAGATTCCATTCAAGTGAATGTATTAATTCGTTCTGATTGCTGAGGCCACAGTAAAAACAAATGATTTTTAATGTAACGCAGCCCTTGAAAAATCTACCGAAGCGCAGCTACATGAAAACTGTGGTTAAATACAACAACGAAGTACTTTATTGTCACATTCAAATTGTAATCCCTCCTGTTTTGTTTTTCTTTTGAATTCTTGGATGGAATATGGTGGGCAATATAAGCTGCAGCTTCAGCCATCACCCATTTCAGATAACCTATGTTGAACTGTAGAATCAGAGGAGTTATTGTTTAATTTGACCTTATTAAATTTTTTCCCCTTTGTGATATTATTCTATTTTCTTTTAATCTTTACCTTTAATCAATCCGAAATTAAGATTCATTCATTAATTCACATTCCACCACTGGCTTTTAGCAACAAGTGTATTTCCCAAATATGTGTTAAACTTGCTTTAACTAACCACCACCCATTTGTCTTTTGTCTATGCAAGACGGAAAATGTCCACCCCAACTGGACCTTGCCTCACTATTTACAGAGATGCAGGCTGAAGATCTGCTGGACCAGGACCAGGGGCTGATCCGGTTGCTTCTCAGTGAGGGAGTGTGGCAGCCGTGTGTGACCCATTCCAGTTTTATTCTTTTTTACAGTTTGAATTTTGCACATTCTGAATAATCTGGAATTTGCTGCTGATTGTAATAAAGAATTTAGTGACTTAAGTTAGGGATGAGAATCTTCCTCGGATCCAAGGAATTCCTCGGATTTGATCATGTCTAGGGTCATTCTCGTGAATCGTCTAAATTCGAGGAGAAAATTTTAGGGGGGGGGGGGGTCTGGCGGTGAGTCGCATTTTCGATCGGCTGTGAAAATCCACCACGCAAAACGCGCTACCCAGTGAGATCAGTAATGTAATGTAACAAGGCCACTGATAGGCTGATACTTATTGAAGCAACCAATCGGCAATTTGGTTAGATTTCTTTTGTCATATCCGGATAACACGCGGAGCGAAATGCAAGTGGCGGACAGTTCAATCAACTACGTTTTCCTGATTTCGTCAAAATGGTGAACCTAAAACTCACGAAAGAGAACAAAGCAAGAATTTTAGAAATCGACAAAGGGATAAAGAACAAGTTTCGTTGGGAATGGCTTGAAAAAACCGTGTCAATGACGGTAAAGATCGGTAAAAATACTGAAGTTGTGGTTGAAAAAAATGGCCGACTTCATAGCGAAATGCGAAGTACCAGGGAAAGCCCAGTGTGTTTACTGCAACAATTTCTTGAGTTATGGATCTCGTGGTTATGTTGCCTTTGTTGAGCACTGTTCAAAACAGAAACATCTCAAAATTGTGGCTACAAGGAGATCAAACTACTCACTCGGTGCTGCGTTCAAAACGATCGATGGACACGGTTAAACTCAGATGCCAGTCAGTCAAAGTTCATCACAGCCGGCCCCGATTACAGCAATTAGTGATTGGAAGACACATTCCGAGGTAAGATTTTTTTTTTTCTTGTTTAAGTAATGTACTTGAGAATTTTCGCGTAATGAATTTGTTATGAAATAGCATGTGTAAGTTGTGATGGCATGCCATCACAACTTACTGCATCACAGCATTACACAATGCTGTTCTTCAACCCTCTGCAGCATCTTCATCGGGTTGGTCTCATTTAAAAGAAAATACTCTGAATTTTTGGGCAAAACAGTCATAATCTAAGTGCTCCTGCCACTGAGTAACAGGAAAGTTCACCTGGGTGTTTTTTAGATACAGATGCTTGCAAATAACATACAGCTGTCAGATACTGGCTGGAAAACACAACAGAAATGTAGAACCAAGTTTTTTCAAGCTCAGGTCAAAATTTTCTAAAAATACCACAAAAAATGAATATATATTACACAGCTTTTTTCTGAGGTTGTAACAAGGCTGTGTCTGTACTGGAAGACCGGAAATGCAGCTTTTTTTTTTTTTTTCAGTGCGCACTGAGATGCAGAGACGTGACCGCCCGCTGAATTCACAAGAGTTCAAGGGGTTAAAATATACTGATATGCAACTTTTTTATATTCCTAGTAACACTAACAAATGCACACATTAATAAATCAAAATGTTTGCAGAATGTCAGTATATTTTAATAAATTGGTGATGGACTTGGTGATGGAATTTTGTTAATATTTATAATTTATTTTACTTGGTTAAATTATTTTGTCTGTTCTAGAACTATGTAAATGTAATTCTGTGTCAGTTCTAAACATATTAGATGGTAGTAAAATATAATCTAGTATTATTACATCAACATACTATTCAGATATCATAAATTTAATACATATGTACTGTGTTTCACTTTATTTTGTGGTTGAAAAAATGGCCGACTTCATAGCGAAATGCAAAGTACCAGGGAAAGTGACACTGAATCAAAACAGTATTGAACATGATTACACATGTGATGCAGCAGCAGATTAAAAAGATAAACTATAAATGCATTTGTACTTACTTCTATCTTTAAATATAAGACCACATTTGAGCATTCTAAAACACCAGATTTTGTTAGCTTGGGGGCCTGCATCCCCCAAGACCCCCGGCTAAGTTTCCTTTTTTTCCAAAACCCCATTCTCATCCCTGTTAAGTGTTTGCGTCATGATTTTCCATTTTGCCTGTTAAGACAGCGGTGGGAAAAGAATCAACTGTACAAAGGATTTATCTGTGACCTTGAAAATAAAGGCTCATTTTTAAGAAAAAAGTAACCAACACAATTATTTTATTAACTGAAGACTGTATTGTTGGATGTATATGGAGGAATTCTGGGTCATATTAGCATCTGCACTTCATCATAATGGGTTTGGGCAGGGGTGTCTAATCATGTGCCATGGAGGGCAAAGACCCTGCAGGCTTTACCTCCAACCAGTGTCTTCAACAGCAGATTCCACTGAACTACTTCCACTGACTGATGAGTGACAACACCTGCTGAAGAGACTGGGTAGAAGAGAGAACCTGCAGGGTCTTGGCCCCCCATGACACATGATTGAAAGCCCCCGGATTAGGTTTAATGGGATTTAACATTTTAACACAAACTGCTTTATGGTTTATAATATTATATATTCTATAATATATATTATATAATATAATATGGCTCACAATTTTGTTGACAGACTTACACCAAACCAAAAGTGATTTCTCAAAATGCTGGATTATTCTTAGCTTTTCCAATCTTTCAGTATTTAATTTGTGCCACATGGTGGTAACCTTCAGATATATAAAAGAGACATCTGCAAAAACTTAGGTTTATTGTCAGTGCAATTCCCAGTGCAATACTACATGAATGCATGTATAGTACATTGTTGATGCAGAGAATATATATTTCTACAGTACATGTATCGAGGAAATCAATTATTTTCCATGTAACCTTATGACTGCATTATTTTAATTGCCTTTTTGTAATTAAAGTTTTTATTGACTTTATACAAGATGGTACTACACATACTGATCTTCCAAGTATCACATCAGTCTCCAAAAAGGATCAATAAATAGGGTGAAAAAAATATATACGTATACATATACTGTATATGTGGGTGATTACAAAGCAAGGATATCAGTGAAGGAAGGCAATAACCCCCCAGAGGAAAAAAAAAAAGGAAAAGAGAAAGACAGGCCTTCATTAACATTACCTATTTTTACCTATTTTACCTAATTGCCTTTAATCCTAGATCAAGTTTGTTTTGGCCTATAATACATCATAACTATAAAATATATCTTATTATACGTAACTCAGTACTGTTTACTTTTTGAATAGATATTTTGTGGCTAATATAGTTATTAATCTGGCGATCAAGTTGTGTCAGCTGATCATTTTTTTCTATGACACCATCTCAGACTCTGCTGCAGAAGCAGGTACGTCCATGATGTCTCAACAGTCTCTCCATGATTTTCACGCAGATCAGAGCAATTTGTTGTACAGGAAATAAATGTTTCTACAGACATTCTTAAGCTCTATAACCACTGATGGTGAAGCTGTGCTGACATCAGTGACAGGCTGATGATAGTGAGAGGCGTTGCTGAGCCAGAACGACCATTTGAAGAGGTAATTTCTCAACAACAGAGCCATCTGAAACACACACACACAGCATACATATTTTAGTACCTAACTTGCAGACATTACAGTGTAGCACGACGTACTTACAGCAAACTAGCATTAGCAACCATTAGCTTACCGTCCTATGACCTAGTTTGTATCCTCACGTCTTCGGCTCTCCCAGAAGCTGCAGAACTATTCCAGAGTGTTTAGTCTCGCTGCCTGTACCCTTATCTGGCGGTGCTTTTTGGTATTTACGGCGAAAAAAGACACAGACCGAGGAGTCGCCTTGTAGAGCAGCCATGTTATGTTTGTTTGGGTCGCGCGCTTCACATCACGAGAGTGAGGCGCCGCCTGGCTGTTAAGAAATCCCACCCACCCGCGGCCGGGCTGCTGAAAACCAATCGAGGGACCATGGAGCCGCGCCGACCCGAGTCCTGTTCTCGGGCCGAGGCTGACCGGGGCCCGTGGAAAAGTGCCTATAGTCTCTCCACCGAGTCCTGGGTCTGCCCCGGGGTTTCCTCCCAGTGGGACGTGCCTGAAACACCTCAAGTGGGAGGCGTCCAGGAGGCATCCTAATCAGATGCCCATACCACCTCAACTGGCTCCTTTCAATGTGGAGGAGCAGCGGTTCTACTCTGAGCCTCTCCCGGATGACTGAGCTCCTCACCCTATCTCTGAGGGTGAGTCCAGCAATCCTATGGAGAAAGCTCATTTCAGCTGCTTGTATCCGCAATCTCGTTCTTTCGGTCATTACCCATATGTGCATATGTGACGCACACATATGCTTGTTTAAAAGTTTTTCCAATTGCCAACAGGTAGGACATGATCCAGAGAGGGCCCTGAGGTGAGAGTTGGTTAAAGTTGTGGCTGTGGGTATTCTTAGCTTACTTGAAAGGTTCCCAGATGAGTTTGGAGTCCAGGGTTCCCATTTATCAACCATGCTTACTCACAGATAAGTGCTTAAAAAGGGCATATGATCATTCCCAAGTAAAGTGGGAACTTGTACTTAAGAATGCGTGCAAATATGAGCACAATGCTGACTATGTTTACATACAGCATCTAGTGGTTGAACTGGAAAACTGCAACATTTTGCACAGCAACTATAAGCACTATAAGCTTAACGATAAGCACTGCTGGCCTCAGTGTGAAATCTCAAATCCACACATTGCATTTGCTCTTAGTAGTTATTACTATGATTATGTCTCGTTAGAAACAGCAGTGTAGCCTACCAGATGTCCTCATGCCTGACACAGAGCCCCTGCTACCTCCTAATGTGTCTGCCATTCAGACAAGAGCTAGAATCATAAGGTGAGTCTGCCTATTAGCCCAACATTAAGAGAAAAGCATTTAGTTTGGTGCATGGTGATAAAAATGATTGAAATCACAACATTAGTTAATGTGTGTCCTGTTAGTTATTACAAGAATGGCCGTTTGTCGTTAAATATTAAAATACAAATTATCTAACTGATTTTTTTGGCACTTGGTGGGCTTTTGGTGTCCCGTAAAAATGATTTAATTCCTTATTTGGGCGTTTGATGTCTTGTTTGGTCCCGTTTGTCACCATTCAATATTTAGACAAACTGAGCATGAATGAAAAATATTTCTGTGATAGAAATCTATTAAATTATCATTACACTTTTTTTGTTCATTTTGTCCCCTTAGTTTATCAACATATGGTCTTCACGTTCAGTACTTCTGCATCCAGCCACACAGCTGCACCCAGCACAGCCTTGAACACTCTGGAACTGAGCACGTTTTCCCAAAACAAACTCTTATCTGTTGTCTTGCTGTATTCTGCTGTAACCCTGAACCTCCCGCTACACCACTACACCTGTGTGCCGTGTTGCAGCTCTTTCCTTCTTGGCCAAGAAATAAACTTACAAAAAGGCGTCAGTGGCACCACTACTTTTATTTATTTACCAGCTGTTAATTAAGAAAATCCATGACATTTTCCACAATAGTATAAAGCAGGGGTGTCAAACTCATTTTAGCACGGGGGCCACATACCGCAGGATTTAATGTCAAGTGGGCTGGACCAGTAAGATAATAGCAAAACAACCTCATGGTAACTCCAAATTTCATTGTTTTAGTATAAAGAAATAAAGTACATTATGAAATGTTTACATTTATTGAACAATTGATCTTTTACAAAACATGAACAACCTGAATGATGAATCGTCATCAAAGTATGAACAACCTGACTTTTTTTTTTCTTTTCTGCTCTGTTTTGAACTGAAGCTGCTGATGAACAATAGCTTAATCATGATAAAAACAAATGCCATTTAAGGAACCAGACATCATATTGCTGCCATCTACTGATTAGTCCTTGAACTTGTTTGTATTTTTAACAATGACCCCGGTTACATGGTCACAATAAACAGATTACTGGCAATAAACTGATAATGCCAATAATCCATTTTCTCTTGTTTACATGCACTGAATAAATGGATTCCTGGAGGGTAAACCACTTGAGTTAATGACATGCCTAGTTGATAGAGCATCCACCCTACAACTGGGAGGTTGGGGGTCCAAGTCCTGGCCGGGTCATACCAAAGACTATATAAAAATGGTACTTCCTGCCTTCTAGCTTGGTGCTCAGTGTAATAGAATGGGGGAAGGAGAAGTTTATGATGGCGCCTTGCATGGCAGTGACCCCTCTGATTCTACATGTGATTAACATTGTAGATAGGAGAAACGTAATTTTGTTCTACTGTACATGATTGGCTGTATGGACTGAATGACAACAGAGATGGCTTCTTCTTCTTCTTCTTTACATGTCCTGTTGAATAATCAGATAACTGCAGAAATCCAATCATAACCGGTTAACCATAAGCCCCTTGATCAATTTTTGGCAGGTGAAATAACATATTTATAAGCTATGAAAGCCCTTTGAGACTATTCACAAGTTGGACAGAATATGTTATATTATAATCTTCACAATTCAACCTTCAAGAACCAAATCAAGTAATTTTTAGGCAGATGAAATGTTTCAGTCCAAACTGGGAGCCTTAATGATTTTTTGGCATATGAAGCATACATTTTCAGTAGTGGTCGGAGAGCCCGTTGGCGTGGATTGGCAGCCACGTTTCTGTCAGGAGAACGGGTTGTCTAATAACTGGAGGGTTGGCAGTTTCAATCCCGCTCTCCCCAGACATTCTCCCATTGTGTCCCTGGGCAAGACTCTTTGCCCACCTTGCCTCCAGTGTCCATGACACTGAGTATGAATGTGTATAAATGTTCGGTAGTGGTTGGAGAGGCCATTGGTGTGGACTGGCAGCCACATTTCTGTCAGTCTGTCCCAGGGCAGCTGTGGCTACAGTAGTAGCTTACCACTACCATTGTCTGTGGAGTGAATGAATAATAGATTTTCATTGTAACCCACCTAACCACCGTCATTGTGAAACACGTGGATGACACCACCTTGGTTGGGCTCACCAACGACGACTAGAAGGCATACAGGGCGGAGGCAGAGAATCTGCTGCTGTGGTGCCAAGCAAACAACCTGGAACTGAATGTTCAAAAAAAACAAAGAACTTATTCTGGACTTCAGGAAGAACAGACAGGACCCCCCCCCCCCAATAAATGGCGACTGCGTGGAAAACGCCCCTGCCTACAGGTTCCTGGGCACCCACATCTCCTCTGACCTCTCCTGGACTGTCAACACCAAGGCCCTGGTGAAGAAAGCTCAGCAGCAGCTGCACTTCCTCCGTGTCCTGAGGAAGAACAACCTTGACCAGAAGCTGTTGCTGGCCTTGTATCACTGCTCAGTGGAGACTGTGCTCACCTACTGTCTGGGCGTGTGGTACGCTAGCTCCACGGCCGAGAACAGGAAGGCTGTGCAGAGGGTCATCAACACCACCCAAAAAAATCATTGGCGGCCCTCTGCCCTCCCTGGAGGACATCTCCAGATCCTCCTGTCTCAGAAAGATCAAGGCCATCACAGGAGACCCCTCACATCCCGCCCACCACCTGTTTGACCTGTTCCCCATCTGAACTGCAAGCAGTCAGACACCCCACCCCCATCCCTCTGAACACTCACATGCACAGAACTGAGGACCTTTTAATTATCACAATAACTCACCTGTCTTTGCACTCCTCACTTTCATGTACACACGTGGACAAAATTGTTGGTACCCCTCTGTAAATGAAAGAAAAACCCACAATGGCCACAGAAATAACTTGAATCTGACAAAAGTGGTAATAAATAAAAATTCTATAAAAAATTAACCAATGAAAATCAGACAATGCTTTTGAATTGTGGTTCAACAGAATTATTTTATAAAACAAACTCATGAAACAGGCCTGGACAAAAATGATGGTACCCTTAACTTAATATTTTGTTGCACAACCTTTTGAGGCAATCACTGTAATCAAACGATTTCTGTAACTGTCAATGAGACTTCTGCACCTCTCAGCAGGTATTTTGGTCCACTCCTCATGAGCAAACTGCTCCAGTTGTCTCAGGTTTGAAGGGTGCCTTCTCCAGACGGCATGTTTCAGCTCCTTCCACAGATGTTCAATAGGATTTAGATCAGGGCTCATAGAAGGCCACTTTAGAATAGTCCAATGTTTGGCTCTTAGCCATTCTTGGGTGTTTTTAGCTGTGTGTTTGGGGTCATTATCCTGTTGCAAGACCCATGACCTGCGACTGAGACCAAGCTGTCTGACACTGGGCAGCACATTTCTCTCTAGAATACCTTGATAGTCTTAAGATTTCATTGTACCCTGCACAGATTCAAGACACCCTGTGCCAGATGCAGCAAAGCAGCCCCAGAACACATTATTTTCAATCTTTTCTAGGGGTACCATCATTTTTGTCCAGGCCTGTTTCATGAGTTTGTTTTTTAAAATAATTCTGTTGAACCACAATTCAAAAGCATTGTGTGATTTTCATTGGTTAATTTTCATAGATTTTTTATTTCTTACCACTTTTGTCAGATTCAAGTTATTTCTGTGACCATTGTGGGTTTTTCTTTCATTAACAGAGGGGTACCAACAATTTTGTCCACGGCTGTATATTGACCTATCCGTGAAATCACTACTGTACATATTTTCCATAATCCTCAGGCCACTTCACTCTATTATGTGTTCTGCACTCCACACTCCTATGTACATAGTTCCACCTGTGAAGCCACTACCGTACCTGTGTATATACCTATGGGTTATTTATTATTTTTACTTTTACTTTTTACCTCAGTCGCATGGTTAATCGTGTGTTCTGTAACTGTTTTATTTCAAATTCTTCTCTCTTACTTTATTGCGCAGTAGCCTTGTCTTTTTCCATAACTTCAGCCTTTAATTCATGCACTTGGTCCATGAGGCCAATAAGATAAGATAAGATAAGCCTTTATTAGTCCCACAATGGGGAAATTCCAGGATTGCAACAGCACAGGGATAGCAACACTCAGAGCAACAATGAGAAGGCAAGAGAAAAAACGAGCAGCGAGTATACGTACATATGTACATATAAATATAAATATAAATATATATATATATATATATATATATATATATAGACACACAGTGCGGAGCATTGTAGCTAGATGGAATAAATATATAAATATATAAACACACAATGCGGGGCATTGTAGCTGGATGGAATAAATATTTGAGTATATAAACACACAGTGCGGAGTATTGTAGCTAGATGGAATAAATATATAAATGTATAAACACACACAGCGTGGAGCATTGTAGCTAGATGGAATGAAACAGCACAACCGTCTACTTAGTTATCCTACATGGTATGATTATGTACCCATACATATTCTCACCCTCCATAGCGACCGGTATTTTCCTAGTTGTATACCGGAGGGGACCATTGTGTAAGTCTATTGCGTCTTTTGCATTCAATACTATTAGGTTGCCACCTCTTTTTTGCTATCTCTGCGAGCAGTCCTGCTTAGGTTGTACAGTCTGACAGCCGTAGGTAGGAAGGACCTGTGAAACCTCTCGGTTGTGCACCTAGGATGATGTAGTCTACTGCTAAATGAGCTCCTCAGTGCATTCAATATGTCCTGCATAGGGTGGAACTTGGACTCCAGCAGAGATGACAGTTTAGCCACCATCCTTCTCTCTCCCACCTCCTCCACTGGGTCAAGGCACTGGGTCAATAAGCAGAGTTTGTTGTTTTGCTATCTTAGATATTTCTTCAATCATAAAATTTAGTGACAGTCTAAAAAAATTGTTCTTCTTCTTCCATCTGTTGAGTTGGTACCACAAAAGGGCTGAGATTGAAAAGTGGTCAATGCCGGTGGCCAGTTAGCATGCTAGCAATTTGGCTTCAGCACACTTCCCTCGCTTTTTCTTGGCATTTTCAGATGAAACGAAGAGTCCACCACCACAAAGGTATTGTGGTTTGTTAACTGGGGCAATAAAGGCAACTCTAGCTTTGCCTATTTATTTTAAACAGATGTCTAATAATTTAAGGGTATTTACCCATGAGTTTCTAAGACAAACTCATGGGGCGAAAATTATGAGTAATCCCTCAGCACATTAAATATTCAGACATACCTTCGCTAACTGCATGGACAAAAAAATTGCATCCGCTTTGCTCAAAAGCAGCTGTCGGCATCAGAATCCGAAAAGAAACTGCTTTAGCCAAGGCGCCCCTATAGTGAGCTGATCAGTGTCTGGCGGCCCATCACTTTTTGACACGACACCCCAACAGCTGGCTGTCGTCAGCTGGCAGCTTGTCGTTTTGGACATGTTCAAAAAATTTTGTGACAAGAAAAACTGGTTCCAACTGTAAAAACATCAGGCAAATGGCAGCGAACTGTTGCGCAACCCTCCTACCCCCCCAACACACACACACCCACACACACACACACACACACCAATGAACCACCAACTGTCAGTGTGCGGTCATGAACACCCTGCAGCACCTGCCACGCTGCGAGACACAGGGGTGACTGTATTTTTAAAGAACAGTTATTAAATACAGTAAATACCGTGACGTTTCAGTGTGTGCTGGATCTGACATCCATAAAAGACTTCTTGCATATTTTAGCGATCCTTCATGGTGGAGAACAGACTGCAAGTGGAACCAGTGGAAATTGGGGATTCTTTTTGTGTCTGCTATTCTTGTACCAAACGGACAAATTGGGAATAGCAGTTACTTTATTGAAAAATTGCTGCTCGCGTTCTATTATTTAATTTTCACACTTTGCAAATTCACCCCACGGGCTGATTTGGACTCTGGTGGGCTGGTTTTGGCCCGTGGGCCGTAACTTTGACACCTCTGATATAAGGAGTTGAAAATTAAACAGCATACATGCACAGATGTACACAAGCGAGAAATAGATTTGAACTCAGCAGTTACTGTGTCTTTGGATCTGGATAAATTCTTTACGTCTTCTAATCCAGCTGTAATTCAGTGGCTGCAAAATACAATGCCAAGGCTGTCATTGCTAAGACGCTTAGCCACTCCACTTGGGCATAGGCATTGTGGTGACACTAGACACTGCGGGTAGACATTATCTCACACCCAGAAACAGACAGAGGGGCTGAACAATGGACTGAAGGGGGTAGCCCCCCACAGGGGTAAGTAGACCTTTGCGCCTTTGCCACCTGCTGCTCTAAGCTGCAGCACAGGGAGGCAAATGTACTGTTATGAAGGTAATGTGTTATGATAATTGTGCCACACATTGCCTTTGTCAAACCCCATGCAATATACGCCAGCCCCAGTCTCCATGCAAGGTAATAAAGTTATATAAGGAGAGTGCAGAGGGACTTGGGAGGCTTCTTCTAGGCTCTTCTTTACAGAGACTCGGCCCCAGCGGCCACGCTGGAGCACCCAGGCGTTACATTTATGTTAGAGGCTTTAATAAAGAATCCGTGTCGACCTACGCTTGTGCCTCGCCTCCACATCCATCCCTTTTACCCTACAGTATCATCAATAAAAGAGTACCATCCTGCTACATCCTGACTTCTTTATAATGTCCAGTTTAGGAGAAGGCCTTGGGCTGTTTTTTATCTGAAACTTGTTAGGAAGTAAATACTGCAGGATATCCCCTCTGTGCTCGCTGGTTGTATTCAGCAGTGTAGAATGGCTGAAATGCATCCATACGGTGATGTTATCAAAAGACTGTGGCTGGTTAGAGTCTGCTTCCTTCATTTTTTTCTTCAGTGCAAGGAAATAGTGAATTTTCCATAGCAACAAATATAAATTGACTTCTGATTGGCTAAAAAAAAATCAGGAAGGATGCTCGCCTCCTTTCATTTTACATAGCAACAAATATGAACTAATTTCTGTTTGACAGATTGTTTCCACAGTGGCAAGCCCGTTTTTCCCTCCTTTGGACTTTTCCAACAGATTTTGACTTCATGTTACACAATAACATATGTAGAATATGAAATCTGTTTATTATCACAATGTGTGAATAATTTCTTCTCCTTTTCTTCTCCAGTTTCTGAGAAAGCTCTTGCCTCCTCTGATGAGCTGCCTCTGGATTTATCCATCACTACTTTTTCTACACCCTGTAGATAAATGAGGGCCCTGGAAAGGGCAGGTAAACTGGAAGAGCACACTGGCGAGATGCCAAGCGAAGCTTTCCAACATCTCAATCCCACACTGCTACAGCCTCGGTGTGACGCTTAAGCAGTGGGTGTACTGAGGGACAGGTGGGAGTGACTGTCTAGCTGCTATCAATTAATGCTTACGCTGCCCAATGGGGGGAGAAGCACAACCATTCAAAGAGCAACAAACAAGCAAGATATTGCAGTGCTCACCCAGATCAATGACAAAAACAGAGACCAAATAACAAACACAAAAAAATAAGCCTGATGTAGGAGGGTGGCTAAGAAGCAGTAAATTAGTGAAACTGGCAGGTCATAACAGCAAAAGGGTGCTCTACTAAGTACTCAAGATGCTTGTCATGAAGAGGTTGAATCATTTTGAAACTGTAGTAGTCATTAAACCACTTGTAATATTAGTTGTTGAGCTATTTTAATTGTTCGTTTGATTTGTTCATTGCAAACAGCTGCTAGTTTGTAATGTTGCTAGTAATGTATAATAATAATAATATGACGTAAAAAAAAACAAAACTGTCGTTTTTAGGTTAATTGGCATCAGCTGGGGATAAATTGTCCTTAGGTATGAATGTGACAGTGAATGGTCATCGGTCCAGGGTGGACCCTGCCTCTCGCCCAAAGATGCTGAGATAGGCTCCAGCACCCCCCCCCCCCCCCACACACACACACACACACAAAGGATTAAGCGGGAGAAGATGGTTGGATGGAAAAACCTGTCCATGACGGGGTGTGCGACTGAGCTCTGACAGCTGCTGCAGAAAGTAAACAACACTACGTCACTTCCGGTTTTAGGTTAACAAAATAATGGCGCAGCGGGTTAAAATAAAGACAGAGGAGACGGGGACGGCTACCGGATCACCATGAAGGTGAGAGGGAGGGCGCTGTGGCTCTGCTTTAGAGCCGCTCCTGTAATGATGAAAAAGGCTGTGTAGACCACAGCATCTGAGCCATGATCTTCTCTGTTTACGTGTGCGTGCGCGCAGCAGCTTGATGGAAAACAAAGCTTTGTACAGCAGTGAGTGCAGCTGCAGTACAGGTACAGTTCCCACACCGTATGTTTGTCATTAGAGTGGGAAAATAGAAGCATTCGGTCATGTTGTGTCAAAGAAGGATTTAATTATTTTCTTCCTGTCAGGTTTACTTTGTATTGCTGATAATATTGTTTTGTTTCAGTTCAGCTTTTATGTGTCAGTTCACTTCAACTGCGGGATGTGACAAAAAAAAACATGTCATTATAGGACACGGTTTTTCTGTATGTATCATTATATAAACAAATCTATTTTTTTTCCTCAAGCTTAATTTTTTCTTCTCCAGACTGAGATGTGAAGACAAGGTTAATTTTGTTTTAAAATGTGTATTTTCTCTCAGAATTTTAACATGGCAGTTATACTGTAGAACATTATACAACAGCAAGTTCCAGCCAGTTAATCTGATTGGACGACAGGGATTCTACGAGTTTCTGTAGAACAATGGGTTCCGGTCAAGGAGGTTTTTTTTTATATATCTGGGACAGGAGAGAATCCAGGCTTCTACCCCCTGGTGTGGCCTTTGTTTCAGCCTGCTAAATCCTGCTGGCTTCTGTTTGAAAATTTTCTGTCTTTGTTGGTTTGTTTGTCTTGTGGAGAGTGTGAATAATGAGGCAGGTTTACGAACAGACGACGTTTATTACACTCTCTCATCAGTCATACACAGAAAAGCATGATACAACCAAGCACGGTTTCTCCTTTTATCCCAACCGCTCATCTCACATCTGCATGACATTTCACATCACATTGCATGACATTTAACATCACAATACATTCACCCTTAACCCCCCCCCCCCCCCGACTCCTCCTTCCTGCCATCTCCCCATGATCTCCCTGACTATTGTCCTCCTCTGTTTACCCTCTGCATCCTGACTGAGACACTGTCTGAGATGACTCACCCAAGTCTCTACACCACCACCCCCCAGACAGAGTTTCAGTCCTCACGCCTTTTGGGCTTCAGTCTCCTCCCATATCTGCTGTAACGGGGGTTTCTGTGCTGGCGGGGGGCTGCTGGGAGTGTGTCTGACTGGGGGTGCGCCATGGCGAGGGGGGGGGGGAAACTCCGCTTTACCCGTGTGGCTGTCCTGGTGAATCGTTTGCCTGGGGAGTTCTCAGTGGGGGTCTTCCACGCCGAGGGGCCCGAGCCAGCAGCACTTGCTCGTCCGCCACTACAAAGGCGGGATTAAGTCTGTCTATGCATATTTTCTCCCAACAACCCCCCAAGTTTAACAAAAAATGCTTGTCCCCTGTTTCCAGCACTCTGAACGGGCCATCATAGGGTGGGCGCAATGGAGGGCGGTGGGTATCGTGTCTGACGAACACGAACTCCGCGTTCTTCAAAGTTTTTGGCACGAAAGCGCGTGGAAAACAGTGGTGCGCCGGGCCAGGCAGCATCTATGCTGCAAACGCTGAGACGGGCAGTTGTCCAGCGTGGGATTGTCTGGCAAAAATTCCCCGGGCAGCCGCAGTGGCTGAGAAAAAACCAGCTCTGCTGGGGAAGCCTCCAAATCCTCTTTTGGTGCGGAATGCAACCCCAATAAAACCCACGGCAACCAGTCTACCCAATTTGCATCGGTCAACGAAGCCCTGAGTGCTGCTTTCAGTGACCTGTGAAAACGCTCGCATAACCCATTGGCCTGTGGGTTGTATGCGGTAGTGCGATGAATTGCAACACCCAGGCTGCGGGCCATCACGGACCAAAGGTCGGAAACAAACTGAGGGCCCCTATCAGACATGATGTCTGACGGGATTCCAAAACATGCCACCCATGTTGTCAAAAAGGCGTGCGCCATGTCCGCAGACGTGGTTACTGCCAGCGGGATTGCTTCTGGCCAGCGTGTGGTACGGTCCACCACTGTCAGAAGGTGCGTGCACCCCTGCGATGGTGGGAGGGGGCCCACGAGGTCCACGTGAACATGGTCGAATCTTTTAGCCGGTATACTAAATGGCTCCAAAGGAGCCTTCATGTGTCTGTACACTTTGGCTCATTGGCACCCTACGCAGGCTGCAGCCCACTCTTTCACTTGTTTGCGCAGGCCTGGCCACACGAGCTTCGCTCCCACCATTTTGACTGACGCACGCACTCCTGGATGCGCCAGAGCGTGAACTGACTTAAACAGGCAGCGGTGCCACGCGACCGAGACCACCGGGCGTGGGTGTCCCATGGAGATGTTGCAGATTGGGGGGGGCTTGCCGTCTTGCAGTACTCTGCTCTCCAGCCTTAACCCTGTTGGTCCAGACTGGAGCGCGCGCACGTCTGTATTGCCAATCTGCTCTGCGGCCATGGCTGTATAATCTATCCCTACGCAGACCGGGGCCACTACCGCGCGCTAGAGGCAGTCTGCCACCACGTTCAGTTTACCCGACACATGCTGAATATCGGTCGTAAACTCCGAGATCGCGGCCAGCTGTCTCTGCTGCCGGCTCGACCATGGTTCCGAAACCTTGGCCATCACGAATGTCAGCGGCTTGTGGTTCACGAACGCGGTGAAGCTGCGCCCTTCCAGCCAGAACTGGAAGTCGCGTATGGCCAGGTGGAGAACCAGCAACTCCCTGTCGAACGCGCTGTATTTACGCTCACTGTCGCGCAAAGCCCTGCTGAAAAAAGCGAGCGGCTGCCAAGAACCAGCGACACGTTGCTCCACGACGGCCCCTATGGCCACGTCCGAGGCTTCGGTAGTGAGCGCTATCCGGGCCGCTGGGTCTGGGATGCGCCAACAGTGCGGCGTTTGCCAGGGCTGCTTTAACCTCAGAGAACGCCTGCTCTCGCTCCGGAGTCCATTCGACTCCATTCGCGGGTTTCTGTCTCTTGAGCACGGCCTACAATGGCTGCATGAGTTGAGCTGCGCGGGGGAGGAACCGGTTATAAAAGTTAACCATCCCCCAAAATTCTTGCAGCTCCCTGACCGTCTGAGGCCGGGGAAAGTTCGCCACGGCGCGCACTTTGTCGGGCAAGGGTATTGCTCCCTCCGGTGAGACGCGGTGCCCCAAAAAATCAATCCCCATCATGCCGAACTGGCACTTCGCCGGGTTGATTATTAACCCGTGCTCCTCCAATCTCTGGAAAACCGTCCTGAGGTGGGTTACGTGTTTGTCCTCGGACGCACTGGCTATGAGGATATCATCCAGATAGACGAACACAAACGGGAGATCGCACAGCACCGCATCCATCATGCGCTGGAACGTCTGTGCCGCTCCTTTTAATCTGAATGGCATGCGCAGAAACTCGAACAAGCCGAACGGAGTTATTACCACTGTTTTGGGTATGTCCTCCGCGCGCACTGGGACCTGGTGGTAACCGCGGACCAGGTCTATTTTAGAAAAAATGCGTGCTCCGGCGAGCTGAACGGAAAAATCCTGAATGTGGGGAATCGGGTAGCGGTCGTGTGCTGTGGCATTATTCAATCTGCGGAAATCACCGCATGGTCGCCACGAGCCCTCAGCCTTAGGGACCATGTGTAGCGGGGATGCCCATGGGCTGTTCGATCGCCTGATGATGCCCACCCTTTCCAGGTTGGCAAACTCCTTGCGCGCTATGGCCAGTTTAGCTGCGTCCAAGCGCTGAGGTCATGCAAAGACAGGCGGCCCGGTGGTGGTTATAAAGTGCTCCACCCCGTGTTTAGCAATGGCCGCCGAAAACGTTGGGACCGTGAGTGCTGGGAACTGAGTGAGCAGTGTGTGGAACTTACCGCCTGGAGCTGTGACGTTGGCTTGTGTTACTGGCCCGGCCCCTCGAGCTGTACAGGGGAGAGAGTCAAAGGACAGTGCATTAACCAGACGCCTGTTAGCAACATCAACTAGTAAACCACGTGCACACAGAAAATCAGCTCCCAGGATTGGGAAACTTAGTGCTGCTATGACAAAAGTCCACTCGTACGTACGGCCGTGTAGAGATAAAGCCAGTGTTCTCTCACCAAAGGTCTTAATGTCCGAGCCGTTTACTGCCACCAGCCCGGGGCCGCTAGGTCCTGCCAGCTGGTCGGCGTAGGTCGGCAGGATGATGCTCTTCTGGGCTCCGGTGTCTACGAGGAAATGCCTCCCTGAGTGCGAGTCCGTCACATAGAGCAGCTTGTTCTCTTCGCCGGTGGTCGCAGCTGCTACCGACTGCCGGCCTTGGCGTTTCCCGAGCGCTTGAATTGGCACGGTGGCACACATCTGCGTGCGTTCTCTCTGAAGCGGCGGTGGTAGAAGCAGAGCGTGTCTCTCTGGCTCTCCCTGGCTCCCGCTGCCGCTACAGTCAGTGGCTCCTCGCCTCCGCTGGTCGTCTCGCTGGGTTCCGACGCCGCCGCGTTGACTGTGAGGGCTCTGGTGGTGAGGATGATTTGATCTGCCTCCTGGGCTAGTGCACGGTAGTCATGTGCGGCCAGCAACGGCAAATTGGCAAGAACCACTCTTGCCTCTGTTGGGAGGTTCCAGAGGAAAAGGTGGGCAAACAGAAAATGCCCGTCGTCTGTGCCCATTAACGCCAACATCTTCTCCATCAGATCGACAGCTGAACCATCTCCTAACTCAGAACGCCTCAGGAGCCTCTCTGCTCTCTCACAGTCCGAGAGCGTGTAGCACCGGGTCAGCGCAGCCTTGAGAGCCTCGTGTCTGTTGTGGGCTGGGGGCTGATCGAGCAGGCTCGCTACCTGCTGAGCTGTGCGAGTGTCCAGCGCTGCAACCACAAAGTAATACTTGGTGTCATCTGCCATTATTCCCCGGAGGGCGAACTGAGCCTTGGTGTGGTGGAACCAAGAGCGTGGGTTGTGCTGCCAAAAGTCCGGTAGTTTGACTGAAACAGCGCACAGTTGCTGGGGCTTCCCGTCCGGGCCAACTCCGGGGTTCTTGCCTCGTGTTCCATAATTCGTCCGGGGTCACCAGTGTGGAGAGTGTGAATAATGAGGCAGGTTTACGAACAGACGACATTTATTACACTCTCTCATCAGTCATACACAGAAAAGCATGATACAACCAAGCACGGTTTCTCCTTTTATCCCAACCGCTCATCTCACATCTGCATGACATTTCACATCACATTGCATGACATTTAACATCACAATACATTCACCCTTAACCCCCCCCCCCCCCGACTCCTCCTTCCTGCCATCTCCCCATGATCTCCCTGACTATTGTCCTCCTCTGTTTACCCTCTGCATCCTGACTGAGACGCTGTCTGAGATCACTTACCCAAGTCTCTACAGTCTGTCTGTTAGCCGGATTACACAAAAACTACAGGATGGATTTGGATGAAATTTTCACCATACATAGCCCATGGGCTAAGGATGAACCCATTACATTTTGATGATGATCTGAGAGTACATATCTCCACCAAGGGCCTTGTCTGTATTTGTGCAGCAGGATTCCACAAAACCTACTGGATGGATTTGGATGAAATTTTCACCATATGTGGTCCTTGGGCTAGAGAGGAACCCATTATATTTTAGTGATGATCTGAGAATGCATACCTCCACCAAGGCGCTTATCTGCTCACAGTGTCTTTGCAAGAATACTAGAATACAAGAACTACTGGACAGACTTTGATGTGGTTCTCACCAGAGGTGACACTTAGCCTACACATGAATCCATTAGATTTTGGAAGTGATCCATGAGGGACAGAAGGAGCCTTGGCAGAGGTATGTGTTCTCTGAGTGCTTTTCTAGTTACACACGTGGACAAAATTGTTGGTACCCCTCTGTTAATGAAAGAAAAACCCACAGTGGTCACAGAAATAACTTGAATCTGACAAAAGTGGCAATAAATAAAAATTCTATGAAAATTAACCAATGAAAATCAGACAATGCTTTCGAATTGTGGTTCAACAGAATGATTTTAAAAAAACAAACTCATGAAACAGGCCTGGACAAAAATGATGGTACCCTTAACTTAATATTTTGTTGCACAACCTTTTGAGGCAATCACTGCAAAAATCAAACGATTTCTGTATCTGTCAGTGAGACTTCTGCACCTCTCAGCAGGTATTTTGGCCCACTCCTTGTGAGCAAACTGCTCCAGTTGTCTCAGATTTGAAGGGTGCCTTCTCCAGACGGCATGTTTCAGCAAATTCCACAGATGTTCAGTAGGATTTAGATCAGGGCTCATAGAAGGCTACTTTAGAATATTCCAATGTTTGGCTCTTAGCCATTCTTGGGTGTTTTTAGCTGTGTGTTTGGGGTCATTATCCTGTTGCAAGACCCATGACTTGCAACTGAGACCAAGCTGTCTGACACTGGGCAGCACATTTCTCTCTGCAATACCTTGATAGTCTTGAGTTTTCATTGTACCCTGCACAGATTCAAGACACCCTGTGCCAAATGCAGCAAAGCAGCCCCAGAACATAACAGAACCTCTTCCATGTTTCACTGTAGGGACAGTGTTCTTTTCTTGGTATGCTTAATTTTTGCATCTGTGATCATAGAGCTGATGTGCCTTGCCAAAAAGTTGCAGTTTTGTCTCGTCTGTCCATAGGGCATTCTCCCAGAAGCTTTGTGGCTTGTCAACATGCAATTTGGCAAATTCCAGTCTGGCTTTTTTATGATTTGTTTTCAACAGTGGTGTCCTCCTTGGTCATCTTCTATGAAGTCCACTTTGGCTCAAACAACGACGGCTGGTGCGATCTGACACTGATGTACCTTGACCTTGGAGTTTACCATGAATGTGTTTAGAGGTTGTTCTGGGCTCTTTTGTTACCATTCGTATTATCCGTCTCCTCCTGCGGCCACGTCCAGGGAGGTTGGCTACAGTCCTGTGGATCTTAAATTTCTGAATAATATGTGGAACTGTAGTCACAGGAACATCAAGCTGCTTGGAGATGGTCTTATAGCCTTTTGCTTTAACATGCTTGTCTATAATTTTCTTTCTAATCTCCTGAGACAACTCTCTCCTTTGCTTCCTCTGGTCCATGTTCAGTGTGGTACACACCATGTCACCAAACAGCACAGTGACTACTTCATTCATTCATTCATCTTCTTCCGCTTAATCCTTTTCGGGTCGCGGGGGGGCTGGAGCCTATCCCAGCACCTTTGGGCAAGAGGCAGGGTACACCCTGGACAGATCGCCAGTCCATCGCAGGGCCAACACAGAGAGACAGACAACCATTCACTCTCACAGTCATACCTAAGGACAATTTAGAATCCCCAGTTTTGATGCCAATTAACCTAACCTGCATGTTTTTGGCATGTGGGAGGAAACCGGAGAAATCCCGGAGTAAACCCACGCAGACACGGGGAGAACATGCAAACTCCACACAGACTTGTCATCCTTTAAATAGGCTGACTGACTGATTACAAGTTTGTAGACACCTGTGATGTTAATTAGAGGACACATCTTGGTTGAACATGTCCCTATGGTCACATTATTTTCAATCTTTTCTAGGGGTACCATCATTTTTGTCCAGGCCTGTTTCATGAGTTTGTTTTTTAAAGTAATTTTGTTGAACTACAATTCAAAAGCATTGTCTGATTTTCACTGGTTAATTTTCATAGAATTTTTATTTATTTCCACTTTTGTCAGATTCAAGTTATTTCTGTGACCATTGTGGGTTTTTCTTTCATTAACAGAGGGGTACCAACAATTTTGTCCACGGCTGTATCTATCTGTCTGTCTGTCTGTCATGCATAATGTAATAACTGCATAGGTGAGCTATATCATAATACAAAGTACAAATGGTTCAAAGAGTTGTTGAATGGTTTATATATACAGTGGTGTGAAAAAGTGTTTGCCCCTTCCTGATTTCTCATTTTTTCCTATGTTTGTCACACTTAAATGTTTCAGCTTGTCAAACAAATTTAAATATTAGACAGAGATAACACAAATAAACACAAAATGCAGTTTTTAAATTAAGGTGTTTATTAAGGGGGAAAAAAATCCAAGCCTACATGACCCTGTGTGAAAAAGTGATTGCCCCCTAAACCTAATAACTGGTTGGGCCACCCATAGCAGCAACAACTGCAATCAAGTTGTTGCTGCTATGTTGTAATTCAGCCACATTGGAGGGTTTTTGAGCATGAACCGCCTTTTTAAGGTCATGCCACAGCATCTCAATCGGATTCAGGTCAGGACTTTGACTAGGCCACTCCAAAGTCTTCATTTTGGTTTTTCTTAAGCCATTCAGAGGTGGACTTGCTGGTGTGTTTTGGATCATTGTCCTGCTGCAGAACCCAAGTGCGCTTCAGCTTGAGGTCACGAACAGATGGCCGGACATTTTCCTTCAGAATTATTTTGGTAGACAGCAGAATTCATGGTTCCATTTACCACAGCAAGTCTTCCAGGTCCTGAAGCAGCGAAACAGCCCCAGACCATCACATTTCCACCACCATGGGCCTCTTTCCACCAAACCGGTTCCAGTGCTAGTTTGGTTCTGGGGCTGGTGCTAGTGCGTAACCAGTTCTTCTGGAGTGGCTCATAAGAACCAGTTGGCTTTCCACCGATATGGAGCTAGTCGGGAATTATGTCAGAGCTACGTCATTACGTAGTGTGAAGCGCCCAACCCCCGCAGAACACCAGAGAAGACGGAAGGTGGCGGTATGCACCTCTCACTTGTTTGCTATCCGCCAGTAACCGAGAGAAGAAGTAGCAGCGCTAACTTGTCAACATGTAGGAGTTTGTTGTCTCTTTGGGAGCGCTGCTTTTATTCCAAACCTGTATTACCATCCAAAAACAGTTTTATTCTTAATGGCAGAGAACGGTGGCTACGTTTAAGGACACTGGTAATCATCAATATTTCAGTTATCAGCCGTTGTTAGATAAAGTCTGTAGCACGAGCATTGACTACACTTTTAAACATAATATTTGTCATTTCTGTAATAGGTGGTGTTATGGCGCATTACGAGATGGAGGTCGCCTGTTATGTCATGCCAAAAAGTGATCAGCTGTCCCAAAAAATGATTGCCAAGGGCCATATTGTTATGGGTTATAATTAGCCGGTAAATACAGTGATCCCTCGCTACTTCGCGCCTCACCTTTCGCGCCCTCAGTGCATCGCAGATTTTTCAAAAATATTCATCAAAAATTCAAAATTGAGAAAAAAGTTGCCCGGGCGCTAGCAGAAGGCAGGGAGACTACACGTAGAGCCGGCACAACTCAAAATCCACCTCTCTGATTCGCTGGCCAGCATCCCCCCCCCCCCCAAGAGATTTTGTTCTCGTGTTGGCTCGGCTTGGGAATCTCGCAAGCTGATTGGCCGAGACGTCACTGCTGCCTTTACGCCTCCTCCTGCTGCCTCTACGCCTTCCCGTCGAGAGAGAGAGTGAGAGAATGAACGTACGTATTATTTATATTATTTATACATTATTTTATGTATATTATTTATATTATTAATATTTTATTTACATGTTTCAAACTATTCTTTAATGTTCTAATGATAACATATGCATTTATAGGGTTAATATACACTTATTGATATTATATACACACAAAAAAAATGTATGTAAAAAATGGGGGGGGTGACGCTACTTCGCGGTTTTTCACTTTTTGCGGTCGGTTCTGGACCCCATTAACCGCGATAAGTGAGGGATCACTGTATATATATTTCAACAGATAAACAGTACTTAGTTAGGTATAACAATTTATATTTAACACTTACGATGCATTTTGAACCCAAAACAAACTTGATCTGGGATTAAAAGCAATTAAAATAATGCAGTCACAAGGTTACATGGAAAAATGTATAGATTTACTGCATATATACATGAAGATACTGTATAAATGCATATTCTATGCACCTCCAAACTACAGAGTTGTGAAGGGTATACCCTTCTGTACTTGTGTCATCTATTCTGGTTAAAGTACTGATTCAAGTTTTTATTCATGTAGGGATAACAAGAGACAGACTGTAAAATGTTCAAAGTTCTTTCCCCAGAAATGATCTTGTCCAGAGCTGACAGAATGTCATGTGGTACGTTGTCAAAACAAGATAAACTCATCATTTTTGAAGCTGGCAACTTGGAACATTTTCCACAGAAAAAGTACATAGACTTAGTTTGTTGCTGCTTGTTCTTTAAAAAATGTGAAAAAAGTTGTCAAAAATATGAGCAAGTCCACAGATACCTGATATATTGTCCAATACCTCGAAAAATGAACTTAAGTGCAGTAATTCAGTACTTATACTTTGACTTCCCACCACTACAATGTTATAGTGATTTGCATTGTCCTAAATAACTGTTTCATGCATATGAAATGTAAAGTCTTTAACTTTTTAATATGACCCTTCTCTCTTATGTTTTTTCTTTTATCTCTTTGTCTTATGTCCTGATTGGTGGAGCCTTGAGCACTTTTATCATGTTTCTAGTCAGCTTCATGTGCGCCTGTGTTTGTGTTCATGTTGAATGTAACTGTAGTTTGTAAATATGGATGTCACCTGAGTGCAAAACAAATCTACCTACGGGTACAAATAAAGGAACCTGAACCTGAATATGTTTGGTGTGAGGATAACAATGTAGAAGCAGAAAAACACTTTAGGAAAGAAAGCTTTTATTTCCAAAATGTGCAAAAACTTCAGACTGCTACATATGAAATATTATGTACACACAGCCAAAAATATCAATGCTGTGATAGTTACTTTTTTTACAGTCCCTCAAGCACAGACACAACGCGTCCCATCAGTCCAACAAGGGTGTTGGTCTGCTTTGCAGCAAAGCGAACTTCAGCTGCTCCTCCCTCCTGCTCTGCTCCTGCTGTCTCATCTGACCGTAGTCAAGAAGGAGGTCCATGTTTGTGTCACACTTCTGTTTCCCTGTTTTAAAGTACAAAAATAAGCAATATAAAATAACCACACACTGAAAAATGCAGGAATCGTCAATCCAAGATTGAATGTGTCTATTCAACATCTATTTACTGTTAGTGGCATCACAACATTCAGTTCAAGTGTATAATTGGTTTAATCCACTCCCTCCTTTGTGTGACTGGGTCATGATCCATCCAGGTGGATGCCCTCAATTTCCCCTATGGGGATCAATAAAGTACACAAAATCAAAATGATCTGAACATAAATTACCTAATCTGGTCTGATTAGAAGAGCAGGAGGAGGACAAGCTTGGAGCTGGTGAAGGTGAGCTGGACACCACAGGTCTGGCTGCTTCTCCCTCATCATCCAGCTGTGATAAATCTGTAAATATAAAAAAAAGTGTTTTAGTTTGTGCAGTGAACAACTTAAGCCCTCCATTAAATGTGCAGACATAGAAGACAATTTTATTCAATATCAATGTTAGCAAAGCTTACATGTCTGATTATGGAATAGAAGAATAGGAACAGATGAAACTTCATTGTACTGTACAGTTGTACAGTACAATGAAACTGTAGGTGATCCACCAGGCTACTGCACAATAAAGTAAGAGAAGGATTACATAAAATACGGCTACACAACATGCAATTAAACACGAGTGAAATTTTTTTAAAAAATGGCCTAAGATTATGGAAATATTACCAAAATGGTAAAAAAGACGACGTTACTAGTGTCTGGTAGAAAAATCTCCCATAACACAACGCAAGGCACCCATTCATACACAGTATTCATATCACAAAAAACGTATTTTGCGCTGGATGTCTTTATAAAAAAAGTATTCTGTAAGATGCTAAGATTTCTGTTCTAGTTTCTCAAACGTGCATTTCTGTATGGCGAGGAAACGTTCGTGCTAAAAACAGTTAGCTTGTTAGCATAGCTAACCGAAAATACTATGGCCACAAGAGTAAAAAAAAAAAAAAAAAATCCGCACTTTGGCCGTTACATATCAATTCAAGCGATATACATTTGTCGTCAGAGACGACCTGTTCATTTCTTTATGGTGAGGAGAAACGTTTGGTCGTAGTAAAAGTACTGTTAGCTTGTTAGCATAGCTAACCGAAAATACTATAGCCACAAGAGTGACTAAAACAAAATCCGCACTTTGGCCGTTACATATCAATACAAGTGGATATATATGTATACATATATTGGTTAACAGCAAGCACGGTGGTGCAGTGGTTAGCACTGTTGCCTTACAGCTAGAAGGTTCCTGGTTCGAATCCCCAGGTTGGCAGGGGTTGGAACCTTTCTGTGTGGAGTTTGCATGTTCTCCCTGTGCTGCGTGGGTTTACTCCGGGGGCTCCGGTTTCCTCCCACAATCCAAAGACATGCATGTTAGGTTAATTGGCTGTTCTAAATTGTCCCTAGATATCTGTCTCCTATAGGCCCTTAGAATAGAGGGTTAGTATTAGTGAAAGCGCTTTGAGTGGTCTTTGTGACTAGAAAAGCGCTATATAAGTGCAGGTTAGTTAGTTAGTTAGTTAACGTCTGGCATTTTAAAGACAATACACTTACCAGCGTGTTTTAAGCAGTTGGTTGTCCAGACTAATCCACGGCAGTGATGATGATCTGGCTGGCTGGCCTGTCCTCCAAAACAGTTCAGATGAGTGGCCCCCTCCAGCTGATCTTGTACTACTGTTTATGTCCATAGAGCCAAGAAATATGTCTCCTCTTCACTCTAAATCTGTTTGGTTTTGGAATCCGTTGCGTGCTCCGCTGTTTGGAAAGCAACATGGCGGTCAGTAATGTTTTGAAGCTGGTCAGTTAACCACGCCCATGGCTGTGGACCTAACCAACGTAAACTGGTGCTGCCGTTGGCCCAGCTAGGAGTTGGAGCCACGATAGCCCCACTTTTGGGAGCCCGGGACTGGTGCTTTAGTCGGTGGAAAACCAAAGAACTGGTGCTAATGACGCTCTGGCTCCAGTTAAGCACTGGAACCGGTTTGGTGGAAAGAGGCCCCATATTTTACTGTTGGTATGATGTCCCTTTTCTGAAATGTTGTTACTTTTATGCCAAATGTAATGGGACACACACCTTCCAAAAAGTTTGACTTTTGTCTTGTCAGTCCACAGAGTATTTTCCCAAAAGTCTTGGGGATCATCAAGTTGTTTTCTGGCAAAACTGAGACGAGCCTTTATGTTCTTTTTACTTAGGCGTGATCTTCGTCTTGGAACTCTGCCATGCAGGCCATTTTTGCCCATTCTCTTTCTTATGGTGGAGTCATGAACACTGACCTCAGTTGAGGCAAGTGAGGCCTGCAGTTTTTTGGATGTTGTGGGGTCTTTTGTGACCTCACTATGAGTCGTCGCTACGCTCTTAGGGTAATTTTGGATGGCCGGCCACTCCTGGGAAGGTTCACCACTGTTCCATGTTTTCGCCATTTGTGGATAATGGCTTTCACTGTGGTTCGCTGGAGTCCCAAAGCTTTAGAAATGTCTTTATAACCTTTTCCAGACTGATAGATCTCACTTACTTTTTCTCATTTGTTCCTGAATTTCTTTGGATCACAGCATGATGTCTAGCTTTTGAGGATCTTTTGGTCTACTTCACTTTGTCAGGTAGGTCTTATTTAAGTGATTTCTTGATTGAGAACATAATAAACATCTTTTAAAAACTGCATTTTGTGTTTACTTGTTATTTCTGTCCAATATTTAAATTAGTTTGATCTGAAACATTTAAGTGTGACAAAAAAATGAGAAACCAGGAAGGGGGCAAACACTTTTTCACACCACTGTACATACATATACATATGTGCTTTTTTGACGCTTTTTTCTTCTCTCCTGCTCTGACTTTTTCCTCCCCTCCTAACTACTGGATCCCAGCTTGCTGTTGTCTGTCTGCGTCTAACTGCGACCGCCGAAAAGAAATTATGGAGTTAATAAGCTGGGCTTTGAACACAATTGACACTATTTTTTCAACAAGGAAAAGTGCTCCGGGGGAAGCTGTCTGCCCCGCTGGAACGGCTCCAGCGGGCTATTTACGTGACACAGGTAATTGGAGAATGCTGTGTCTCACTAATCTCTCTATCGAAGATATTGAAGATTTGTTTATCTTCGTAATATTGGTGATCGGGATCTTTCTGATTGGGACTGGAATTGTCCTGGTTTACTGTAAATTGCTGAAGATGGATTCAACCTATCAAAATGCTGGCCAGGCGAGGTGCATCTATCAAATTGAAAAACTGGAGAAGACCCTGATAGCGACTACTGGAGAACTGTCTCGTAAGGTGGATTACATCATGATTTCGCTTAGGTCTTTCCACGACGGATTTAAAGCCCTGCAATGAAGGATTAAGTACTGAATCTACAGAAGAAATATAAGCCTTCTCTGTGATCAGTCCTATTTGGCTCATTCCCCATGAAAATTCCTCCTGGCTGTCTGCAAACTGTGTTTTCAAAATCATCAAGCACAAGGCCTTGGACAGCCAGCTGCACAGCGCCAGATAAGGACTGGGCGCCAGCCAGACAAAACATCTTCTGCCAAGTGTCCTTGGCGTCTCTCTTATTATCATTAACACTGCTCAACACCGCACACACACTGATCCATGAACTGAATAAAGATATACACTGCTCTCTTGTGTCTCGTGAATCCTGTGTAGCGAATGTATGTGCAATGAGAGCTTTTTTTTCCCTTGAACTCTTAATATTGATTAATTATGTAACCAGTATTTTGAATCAATGATTTTTTTGCTCCTTCCTATTGTATTATCCTTATGCTACCTGTACCCTCCTGCTGATAGGCGCGTTTCAGATGCGCCGCGGCACGGAAATGCAGGTTCATTACTGTGTCAAGTCAAATTCTCTCGTATGTTATCAGTGATCTGTTAATGTACTTGGCAATAAATCTTTTCTGATTCTTCTGATTCTGTGTGTATGTACACACACACACACACACACACACACACACACACACACACACACACAGTAAATGTGTGTGTGTGTTTAATAGCATAATGTTGTATGGTTAAAACTATTAAATATATATACAGTTTGAGGTTTTGTGTGATGAAATAATGTAATAACGACTAATCATAAGGTGCTATAGTAGTAGAATTATGTACATTATGATGATTAGTAAAACAATGTAAGAGTAATAGTATGGTACAACTATGACATTATATACAATAACTAGCACATCATACAGACTATCTTGATGAATAATAGAATATCATATATACACAGGGCTGTTTGTGTATATATACAGTACATACTGTATATATATATATATATATATGTGTGTGTGTGTGTAAGTAGATATAGATAAATATATAAGTGTGGCGGTTCGTTTTAACCCCACAACAGACTAAGGACACTCAGTCCTCTTTTCTCTGTTTTTCTGCTGCATTACTGAGAAGCAATGTGCCATTCATGTATTTGTGATGCAAACATGCATGTGTTGTGATGTAATGCGCCATTCTGTATAGTGTGCATATGGTTTGTCCTTACTGTGCTTTTTCTGAGCATCTTAGATGTGCTTTGGTGTATTAATGTCTACAGGTAGACGAGTTTCTTCTGTCTCACCTATGTGATGTTAATCGATGCCTTTCATCCTTTGTACTCATGCGTCCTGTCCTTACTGTGACCTAGAGACTCAGATCAATATGTAGATGTGCTTGTTAGCCTCTTTGTCTTGCACTTAGAGCGAGGTCTAGCTAATCTGCCCATTGTGATGTATGGCTTACAAATGCAAATACCTCCTGCCTGTTCTGTTGTCCCTTTGATCATTCTAGACTGTGGGGGTATGTCTTTTTGATGTATTGTTATGATCAAGTATTTAAGGTGCAACTCTGGAACGCAATCTCTCTCTCTTACTCTCTCACTCTGATCCTGCAACAGGTGGACACACTGTGTCCGCCTCTCTTTCTCTGAGAGCCTAGGGATCCCGCTCCGGGCTGCTCCACTATGCACCGGAGAGAGGATCCCGTGAAGGCGACATGATTAATAAAACCTGCTCAAAACCACAGCACTGCTGCTTATTTTTTCATGCCGCTTCATAAGTAAATATAGATATGAGCAATTATTATATATTGTATAATTATTGTGAATATATATATGTGTGTGTGTGTGTGTGTGTGTGTGTGTATGTATATACAGTGGGGCAAAAAAGTATTGTCAGCCACCAATTGTGCAAGTTCTCCCACTTAAAAGATGAGAGGTCTCCAATTTTCATCATAGGTATACCTCAACTATGAGAGACAAAATGAGAAAAAAAAATCCAGAAAATCACATTGAACGATTATATATACAGTGGGGTAAAAAAGTATTTAGTCAGCTACCAATTGTGCACGTTCTCCCGCTTAAAAGATGAGAGAGGTCTCCAATTTTCATCATAGGTATACCTCAACTATGAGAGACAAAATGAGGGGAAAAAAAATCCAGAAAATCACATTGTCTGATTTTTAAAGAATTTATTTGCAAATTATGGTGAAAAATAAGTATTTGGTCAATAACAAAAGTTCATCTCAATACTTTGTTATATACCCTTTGTTGGCAATGACAGAGGTCAAACGTTTTCTGTAAGTCTTCACAAGGTTTTCACACACTGTTGCTGGTATTTTGGCCCATTCCTCCATGCAGCTCTCCTCTAGAGCAGTGATGTTTTGGAGCTGTCGCTGGGCAACACGGACTTTCAACTCCCTCCAAAGATTTTCTATGGCGTTGAGATCTGGAGACTGGCTAGGCCACTCCAGGACCTTGAAATGCTTCTTACGAAGCCACTCCTTCGTTACCCGGGCGGTATGTTTGGGATCATTGTCATGCTGAAAGACCCAGCCACGTTTCATCTTCAATGCCCTTGCTAATGGAAGGAGGTTTTCACTCAAAATCTCACGATACATGGCCCCATTCATTCTTTCCTTTACACGGATCAGTCGTCCTGGTCTCTTTGCAGAAAAACAGCCCCAAAGCACGATGTTTCCACCCCCATGCTTCACAGTAGGTATGGTGTTCTTTCTCCTCCAAACACGACAAGTTGAGTTTTTACCAAAAAGTTCTATTTTGGTTTTATCTGACCATATGACATTCTCCCAATCCTCTTCTGGATCATCCAAATGCTCTCTAGCAAACTTCAGACGGGCCTGGACATGTACTGGCTTAAGCAGGGGGACATGTCTGGCACTGCAGGATTTGAGTCCCTGGCGGCATAGTGTGTTACTGATGGTAGCCTTTGTTACTTTGGTCCCAGCTCTCTGCAGATCATTCACTAGGTCCCCCCGTGTGGTTCTGGGATTTTTGCTCACCGTTCTCGTGATCATTTTGACCCCGCGGTGTGAGATCTTGCATGGAGCCCCAGATGGAGGGAGATTATCAGTGGTCTTGTATGTCTTCCATTTTCTAATAATTGCTCCCACAGTTGATTTCTTCACACCAAGCTGCTTACCTATTGCAGATTCAGTCTTCCCTGCCTGGTGCAGGTCTACAATTTTGTTTCTGGTGTCCTTTGACAGCTCTTTTGTCTTGGCCATAGTGGAGTTTGGAATCTGACTGTTTGAGGTTGTGGACAGGTGTCTTTTATACTGATAACGAGTTGAAACAGGTGCCATTAATACAGGTAACGAGTGGAGGACAGAGGAGCCTCTTAAAGAAGAAGTTACAGGTCTGTGAGAGCAAGAAATCTTGCTTGTTTGTAGGTGACCAAATACTTATTTTCCACCATAATTTGCAAATAAATTCTTTAAAAATCAGACAATGTGATTTTCTGGATTTTTGTTTCTCATTTTGTCTCTCATAGTTGAAGTATACCTATGATGAAAATTGGAGACCTCTCTCATCTTTTATGCGGGAGAACTTGCACAATTGGTGGCTGACTAAATACTTTTTTGCCCCACTGTATGTATATATATATATATACAGTATATACATTGCAATGTATGGTGTAATGTAATGGGTGATGTAATAACATGGAAGTAATGATACAATACAATTCCGATTTTACATAGCAGATTATATACGTATATGTAGAACATATGTTATATACTGTATGTTAGTTGTGTGGTGTATATAAATTAGCTGCAGCTAATGGGGATCCTATTAAACAAACAATAAGCAATAAAACCCAGGACACGCTGGAGAGATTACATCTCCCAGCTGGCCTTGAAACACCTTGGATCATCTCTGAAGAGCTGGAGCAGGTGACTAGGGAGAGGGAAGTCTGGGCTTCTGTACTTCGACTGCTGCCTCTGCAATCTGCACCCCTGGATAAGTTGCAGAAGATGCTGCTATGACTTTTTTGGGATTATTACATAAAAGCTTTACATTTGTATTGTATTTGTTACACATGCATCTTCTAATGGAGAGTCTCTGAGAGTCTGGAGCAAAGTTAATCCTTCATTCTGTTGTAAATGTTCTCCTAAAAATGCATTTGAGTTTGGAAAGCCTCTGTGTAGACTCCATAATAGACAAACAGACAGACGCACTTTATTAATCCCAAACTGGGAAATTGCAGTTTTTTAGTTAGATAAGTAGATTCTGTGTAAGTAATTCTGTTTAAATGGATAGCGTTGCTGTACTTTTATACATGCCCTTGTTTTTGATCTGATTGAAAGTAACTACATAAAACAGTGTATTGCTGTGTTTCTGTTGACTTTCAGGTGCTGACTTCACAGCAGGAGATGAAGGGGGACATCAGCTCACCTCCTGCTGAGTCTCGCAACCACCACAGCTGTATGGACAGAGAAGATGTACAAACTCCCACTTATGTGCGACAGGATCACAGTCATGGTAAGAACAGGTGTTTGGGTGTCAGAAATTCTTTACTACAGTCAAAATTCCACGGCAGAGTGGATGCCTTCCAGTCTTTATACCCACCAGCTAATATAGTCCAGTTTCACAAAAATGTGTATAAGTCACACTTACCCCTGTAATAGACATGGAAAAGTGATTTATATTTGGGATGCACAGATATATCGCCTCAACATTGGTATCAATCAATATTCACCTTAATGACTGATACTGGATGTCAGCATATATCAGCAGTGGCAGATGTTTTCTAGTGTGTCCCATTTGTCTGGCATTAATTTTGTCCTGAAACAGATGACGATAGACTACAGGGATAAATTCAGAACACATCCAGGACTCCAGAATCTGTTATGTTTTTACAATGCTAATTTCTTTGTCTTCCCGACAATGCAGATGAAATAAATGAAAACAAAAGAAGCGACATTTCACAATTGGTGCATTCCTAGAGTATATATTATATATAGTATATATATATATTAGCACCTAGTGGTGTCACTTTAATTGTGATTAATCGTGATGAGATGCACCTGGCGAGTTTATCGGTTAATTGTGATTAATCACAATTTTTGCCATAGGTAGCACATAGGTGAGCGAGAGCTGGGTTGAGTTAATCGTAAAATGCAATTAATCACATTATGAGGTTGAAGTGTCGTTAAATGCAAAAAAAACATTATTAGTGTGATGTGATTCGGAAGAAGCGAGCTGCTCTGTCATCTAAATGTCATTAATCACGTTTAAAAGTGACATTAATTTTTTCTATTGATGTGGGCTGATAAAAGCATTTAAAAAAAATTGTTGCAATCACGTCATTTCCTGAGGTGGTGTCAGCAGTGGTGACTGGTCTGTCTCAGCAGCTGGCTCGGCATAAAAGAAGAGTAGTTCTTGTTTTCAGGGCTTAAATTTTCAAAGCCTGCACCAGTGTTTTTCAACCTTTTTTGAGCCACGACACCCTGTTTACACTGAAAAAGTCCCGTAGCAGCCCATCAATTAAAAATGTTATAAAATGACACATTGTGTCATGCGGTGATCCTCGCGGATCACCATAAGACGCCAAGAGTCCACCGGTGAGTTTTACAATGATGGTGATACAAGACACAAGACGTAACACAAGACTATGAGAGACTGTGGCGAAGATACACTAAACAGAGCATGGGATCGTAAGGCTAACTCTAGCCACTTACGATCTAAAACATGACATGACATGAGCAAGCATAAGCACGAGAATATACACACGAACCTGACATGACAAGGACGATGAATGTCTGACGAGGTTTAGATGATGTCTGACGATACTCCTGCAATCTAACTGCCGTCAGTGTCCGCCTAATAAAGCTGAACACTAACGAGCAGTAATGACAGACAGCTGACCGACTTTGACAGACGGAAGCCCCACGAGCACCTTCACAATAAGAGCCCGGTGAAGCCAGAATATAACCCACAGCTGTCAAAGCCGGCAGCGAGCTATACGTAGCTTGAGCGCGGACAAGGCTGGCGCTCGGGTCATAACAGTACCCTCTCTCCGAGGGCGGGCTTCCAGAACGCCCATAGACCACCCTGCCCCCCCACTCCCACCCCCTCCAGGGTGGGTGGCTGGGGGCAGGTCCGGAGGGAGAGAGAGACCGAACCCAGTATCAGTACAATAAGAACACAATCAAGACCAGGCAAGGGAAAAAAAACTAACACAGCACAATGACAAAAAAATATACCAAATACTCAAATCAGATTAAATGCCCAAATAACAATTACAGCAAACGGCACAGGACAGCAAGAGAAAATTAAATCTTTGCCCACATGTTTCACAAGAAAATGGCTTCTCACCTGTGTGAATGCTCAAGTGAATTTTCAAAATAACCATGTACAGAAAACAGAACAATTACTGGCTCACCCCTAACTACACACAGAACAAAATAAGACAACTGCAGGACATAACCACAAATACCCACAGATACCCAAATAAGCATTACAAAAACACACAGGATAGCAAGAAAAAAAAAACAGAACAATTACTGGGATAGATCATCACCAGAAAATGACTACTACCCCCCCCCCCCCGACAGTTTATGCCGACCGGCGGAGACCAGGCGCCACAGGAACAGTTCAGGTGGTCTCCCCGCATCCAACGGCCGACAGGTGGTCATGGGAGGCGGAACATGACCGGGCGGCTCACCACAGTCCAAAGCCCATCATGTCCGCTCCTCTGGTGGCTGAACCAGATCGCCCAGCAAAACACACGTCAGGTGGCCGACCCGAGGCGCCGAACCAGCGAAGCAGTCGCTCAGGTGGCCGACCCGCGTCCCTCAGCCACCAGTACCGGGGAAAAACAACCCGCAGCGGCCTCCCTGGTGAAGACAAAACATGGGCGAGCCTGGGCGAGCGTAGCAGGACCCCCATGGCCCCCGGCGATAAAGAGCAGGGGCGATGACTCTGACGAGGGACTGGGAAGCAAGGATGAGCCCGTACTCCGTCCGACGGCGAAGGGTCTGCAGCTCCTCCACCGTCTGCGGACCACACCAGTGCTGCACCTCCGCTGGACCCCGATTGGGTCCTGGCTGCACCCACGTCGGGCCCCAGTTGGGCCAGAACCGCACCTGCGGTGGACCCCGATTGAGCCTCTGATGCACCCATGTCGGACCCCGATTGGGCCAGAACCGCACCCGCGGTGGACCCCGATTGGGCCTCTGGCGCACCCACGTCGGACCCCGATTGGGCCAAAGCAGCTCCCGCCATGGACCCCGATTGGGTCTCGGGCGCACCCCCGTCGGACCCCAATTGAGCCACAGCAGCCTCCACAACGGACCCTGACTGGGTTGGTGCAGCTCCGCTGGCGACCTCCGCCCCGAACCTGGAACCTCCAATTCAGCGACTCCGACTGGCTCCATGCCGGCGACACTGCAAAGAAGCTCACAGGAGACAGAAAAACCGGGATCAGTATCACCGGTAGCAACAGAACCCAGCGAGACAAGCTCGGGCGTAGCAGGCGGCTGCCCCTCACTCGCCCCCCCCCCCCCCGAGAGGCAGGCACAAATGCTCCAAAACAGGGGACAGAGACACAAGAGGGAGCACTTGCCTGCACTCGGGTTCTGTTGCCACCCAGGACTTCAACGATCCAGGTTCAGGGCGGCGACTTTCGTCAGCAGGCTCCAACTCAGCTGCGTCGGGCTCCTCAGCTGGCAAGATGACGTCTGCAGCCTGAGGTTCCTCCTGCGCTGATGTCCACGCCGATGACCCATATGGCGTGGGGGCAGGGACACTCGACCCACCGGCTCGGACCGCTCCGGCGAGGAGACCCGGGGAAGCTTCATCGTCGGCTCAGGCTCTGGGCCGCAGTCCGCTTTTCTCCTCCGTCCACGTCGTGGCTGCAGGGCCGGATCCAGGCTTTCCAGCACTGCAGGCCGCCTCCTCATCAGACGACGTAGGCCTGGCGTCGCAGACCGCTCAACAGGGGGAGACACAGAGGCAGCAGGTTTAGTTATTATCACTACAGCAGGTGGAGGGAGCTCGGGGGGCTGCGAACCCCGAACTCCGACCCCAGGAGTCAGACAAGGCAGGTTACAATTATGGTGTAATAAATTAACTTGCTCTTGCCTTTCTCCCGGAGGAGAGATGGTACCTGCTGTAGGGGACGTTGTTCCTCCTTCTCCCCACTGGATGGCGACAGAGGGCCCCCTGGAAGGACGAGGTGGAGCCACTCTCAGAAGTTCAGCCGGGGATTCTGCTGAGGATTGCCTGGGCTGCGGCGCCGACGTCGTCGTCGGCCCCCAGATGGCACAAACTCCTGGACCGGGTCAAGGGCAGGAGCGGGATCCCAGCACGGAGAGCGAGGATGCCTCCTCAGCTGCTTCCTGCCGTAGTCCTCCTCCACCATAAGGAGTATCTCGCGCTGTGCGGCGATGTCATCCCTCCTCACGTCGACTTCAGAGTGGTCAGCGTAGCAGGGAGAAAGATGATTAAGCACATCGTCAGCACAGTCCAGGTACCAGCGTACATCGCTGTCGTAGTCGAGGAGGGAAGCAGAGATGAGCGTTTCATCCACATATTCCAAGACGTCCGCCAGCTCGTGGCTCAGACTCCGAGCGCAGCCCCTCCACGACGGCATTCTTCCAGCACTCCGTACCCAGACAGGAAAAGAACAAATGTCCAAAAAAAGCAAAAACTCACGGTGAAAAAGGCGTCTCGGTGTGGCGTCTCCATTTAGACGTCTGGCAGGAGTATACTGTCATGCGTGGACAAGGCCGGCGCTCGGGTCATAACACATTGTAGCCTATTATGGCATATCTAATGGCATTTTAGTCTTGTAATTAGTTTATACTCAGTTTAAAACATGACAAAATTAGATACAAAGTCAGTAGAACAACGCAAACACACAGGCACTTGCTCTGGGCGACAGAAATGCAGACAAACATGTGTCTGCGCCAGTTGGATTTTGTTCAACTCAGTTTGAAAATGATACCACCACTCAGGAAGGGGGCGCTTTTCACTCCACAGCACCGCTGAAGCGCCGTTGCGTTTTGTTTCCACTACTCATTTGGTGTTGGGGGCAGCTGACGACTGGATGCGGTTTCTGGAGGGGGTGGTGGCATTGTTCAGGCTTCTGTGCTCCTCTGGATGGTCTTGTGGGTTTGGGCATGGACTTTTTCAATTCCGTGGCAGGTGCAGAGCAGCTGCGGAGGTTGTGGGGGTTGTCCTGTAAGATGAAGAAGGAGAAAGATTGCATTCATACTGCCACCCGCTGAGATGGAAGAGCCACTGCAGGCACCGGTGCACAAGAATGGCAAATTATTAGCAATATTTCAGACCAATTATACAATTTCCCACTTAAACCCGGACAATCTTTGACAGCACCCTAAAGTGCCACGGCACCCCAGTTGAAAAACACTGGTTTACACAACACCAAGACTGGGCTGTCTTATGAGTCCCATGTGGGTTTGGATTCCATGTTGGCCCCATCTGTGTTTGCCCACATGGACTTTACCAGTGGTACAGGTAAGCAGGTAATCTGTTTACCCATTTTAAACCCAGTGGGCCCCACATGGGTTTAAAATGGGTAAGCAGGTGTCCGGCTGAAAGGTTTTACTCCGGTGCAGGGAACGTTTGTTGCTCTGTGGTGGAAACATTGTCCTGTGGATGGTCCCACATGGAGGGGGGTATAGTTTCTTACGGCTGCCGTTCAATTTGGCAGAGCAAATTGAGACATCCTTGAGAAATGAGGTGCTTGTCTGTCGTAAGATGGCCCTAGAGTTCTTATGTTCTTCATAAGGATGCCTTGGGATCTTCCTACTGCATACTTACTGCCATCTTACAAAAATTCTTGTGCAACTCATGACACTCTCAAGTCATGGGTAGGAAGAATTTATGGCTTTTGGCACATTTTGTCGGCACAAATGTCACACGAATGATGTACTTCCGCCTTATGAGCGCCTCACTACAGCCTTACGCACGCTGTACGAATCTCTGTATGAACGGGGATTCATGTGGTGTTTCTTATGATCACTGTAAGGGGCCATCAAGAACAACTGAAGGTGTTCTTGAGGCATACTGATGGCCAACATCTTGCGTAGTTCTTACGTTGTTCCTATGGCATTCATACGACCGCATAGATCAACGTTTGGGAGGAGCAACTGGCAGGCGCCTTACTCTGCTGTCTTCCCACTGTTTGGATTAGCGCCGTCATTCTGCATTCACTTACACTCAGAAATCAGATTTTTCATACATGTACATTATTAATAAAGTAAAGTTTGATACCGTTTGAGGAGGGGTGTACAGTAACTCATTCGGGGGGACATGGCCCATGAATGACCCCCATGCCTGCTCTAAAGCATCAGAAAAATACAGTTGTGTAGGTTTGGGGGGTGCAGAAGGGGACTTGGTAGCCTATGGCTTAAGACCTGGAATCTCTAAAAGTACAATAGGAGGCAGAGCTTTCAGTTATCAGGCTCCTCTCCTATAGAATCAGTTGCCAATTTGGATTCAGGTGGTAGACTTGATCTCTGTTTTTAAGAATAATGTTAAAACTTTCCTTTTTGACAAAGCTTATAATTAGGGTTGGATCAGGTAACCCTGAACCTTCCCTTAGTTATGCTGCTATAGGTTTATGCTGAGTTTATGTTTGCATCTCCTCATACCCTAACCACTTGTGATCGTGTCGATGTGCATACATAGTTTGTGTTCACAATGCACATGACACAGAATTTGGGGCTGCATGTTCACTGCCACAGACAGACTACATGGACCGTAGTGGACTGGAGAAAATGATTACATTTGTGCCACACAGGCCTCACAGTGCAACGGCTGTCCGGAGCATAAATTCACTTTTGGACAGACGGGGGTCCTCACTTCCTTCTCACTCTCACATAACACAGTTTTTGCTGTTCATTAACATTTGTCTGCTCTCTTACAAAGTTCCCCAGTCCCCTGGTGGGTCGTTTGTTCCCCACATACATGTTCTTTCTTCTTCTTCTTCTTCTTCTCTCCCCTCACCCTCTCAACCAGTCACAGCAGATGACTTCCCCTCCCT
The DNA here is from genome assembly GCA_020510985.1 of Pholidichthys leucotaenia. Taxonomy (NCBI): domain Eukaryota; kingdom Metazoa; phylum Chordata; class Actinopteri; order Cichliformes; family Pholidichthyidae; genus Pholidichthys; species Pholidichthys leucotaenia. The sequence goes on along the minus strand of CM035840.1, from coordinate 212,202,297 downwards.
GAGCCTGCTTCTGTGGTTTTTCCTCTCCACCATCACCAAGTCCTCGCACACTGGGGATCATCTCATTGTTGGTGTCTCTGTCTGAGATTGTAAGGTCTTTACCTTACAGTGTAAAGTGCTGTGAAACATCTGTTGTTGTGAATTATGTGAAGTTGAACTGAAAAGAAACTGAACTACAGCTACCTCATCTCATGATAAGATACCAAAAACATGTAGGTTTAGGGCGCTCGCGCACGCAGCGACCAGCAGCCGGTGGCTTGTCACCAGACTGCAAACCGAATCTACCTACGGGTACAAATAAGTAACAAAAAAAAAAAAAAAAAAAAAATGACTTGCAATGTCTGCCCAGTTCTCAACAGATAACACTAAGATAAGACTGGACTTAAGGACTGATGAGATTAACACTTAAATATAAGAAACAAAGAAAGATATGAAGAAACAAAGCATTGTTCCCAAATGGTGCTGACTGCTAATAAATCACCACCAGGTTTTAATTTAGGGCCCCTCTACACAGCACAGAGAATGTTCTGTGACCACTGAGAGATCAAAAATTGGTCTGATCTCTCAGCGATCTCCTAAAGCCTTGAAAAAGCTGTTTCTGTGTAAATCTTTGGTAGATCCTCGTATGCTCATTGTGTGCTTAAAAATTCAATTTTCGAGCTGAGTACTCACATGTTTGTATGTAACTGCAGCTGTTTATTTGACTTACTGCAACGATTATTGTCAGTCTTATGTTAGTTATCTGAGACTGTCTCTTGTAATCAGTTTTATTAAGAATTGACAGTTTCATCACTCATTTTGTGTATTACAGAATAAGTTTTTCAAACGGGACCAGTCTATGTTCTGTTAAATAAAAAACATTTTTAATTGTTGTGCTGTATTTTTTTCTGACTACAGACTGAGGCTGTCCAAGAGTGTTGTAGGAAGGCAACGTGGATATACGCCAGTAGAAACCAGTCAGAGAATGAAGACCTCTGCCAAGGGATCACAGTTCCTCTAATGCAATTACACCAGTATATTCTTGTGAATGTAATCATAATGATATATGAATTTGGGTGGGGGTGGGGGGTATATATTGAAAATGTGTTTAATATGGTTTATATACTGCTTAAAGGAACACTTTTTAATCTGAGTAAACTGGACTAGCCTGCCACAATTTCAATATCCAGCTTATTTTTTCCCATTAAAATCTGATGTGTTTTCAAAGTGTTCCCTTTATTTTTTTGAGCAGTATAACTGTGTTCTTCAACAAAAAAAGAAAAAAGAAATTCAACATGCCTAAAGCAAAAATCTTTATATTCATTCATCACTCATTTATATGTTGTATAATTGTTCTTTGTTCAATTTCTGTATTTGCAGTTTTGCCTCTAAAGCAGGGGTCTCCAACATGACGGTCACGAGGCCCTTTCCAGTAGCTCACCAAGGGGGTCAATAATATAACAAAACAAATTCGATTCATCACTTGGTAAATCGGGTCTAAATTACCATCCAATCAAAATTGCAAGTGTCCCGCCCCCCTCCCAAGATCAAACGATTATTTGTCAACTAGCTGCCAATCAAACATTTGTGCTGGTTTGCTGTCGGTCTTTGGAGCGGGGTGGGGGGAGCAGGCTGACCAGCCAGGTTCCAGGCAGGTAGCAGGTTAGCCCAGCAATAATGTCAGCAGGAGAGTCCAGTCATGCCAGTAAGAGGCCCAAAACTTATTATTTTCACCAAGACTGGGAAACGGACTTCTGTTTCACAAATGTGAAAGACAAGCGTGTGTGTCTGATCTGTGGTGCGAGCCTGGCAGTCGGTAAAAGATGCAACGTGGAGCGGCATTTCACCACAGTTCACAACAACTTCTCCCGAGACTTTCCGGTGGAAAGCAGTTTTTCTGTTAATGAGAAGGTAAAAGCTTAAAGTGATGCTTTAAAACCGACAATCAGTGTTCACTAAACTGACTAAGAAGGCCAACGCTTCAACCAAGGTATCATTTAAAATGGCACACATCCTGGCCAAGCACAAAAAGCCCTGCACTGATGGCAGTATAATTAAAGAAGCTATGACCATGGTGCTGGACTCATTATTCCAGAACCATAAAAATAAGACGGAGATTCTGTCCACTACTGCTGATGTCCATCTTGGTGTGAACACTGCGGCGTGGAGGGTATGTGTGCTATCTGTGGATGTGGTCAGACAGCTGGAGTTGGACCTGAACAGATACCTCTGATTTTCACTCCAGTGTGATGAGTTTGTAGACCCCAGTGATACAGCACAGCTGGCTGTTTTCATAGGGAAGGTCTTCGATGACTTTTCCACGAAAGAGGAGTTATTGATGTTACTGCCATTGAAAACCACTGCCAAGGGAGTGGATATTTACAACGCTATAAAGAAGTACTTTGTGCAAAAAAGGTTCCCATTGAAAAACTGGGCTCGGTAACAACTGATGGGGCACCAGCTATGATGGGACATCACTCAGAATTTGTTGCTCACTGCACCCAAACTTTCCAAAATTCCTGAAGTGGGGCAGCTCGGTGGAGCAGTGGTTAGCAGTGTGGCAGCACAGTAAGAAGGTCATGGGATCGATCCCACCCCCTGACCATCAGCGACCCTTCTGTGTGGAGTTTGCATGCTCTCCCCGTGTCTGCATGGGTTTACCCTGGGTACTCCGGTTTCCTCCCACAGGCCAAAAACATGCACGTTAGGTTAACTGGAGACTCTAAAGTGGCCCTAGGTGTGAATGGTGAAGGGATTGGTGCCATACCGTGGCTGCCTCATCCATCCAGGTGGATGCCCTGAATTTCTCTCTGGGATTAATAAAGTATACAGAATACAAAAAACCAAAAAAACCCATATCATTCCATCATCCACCAACAGTCTATCTGTGCTAAGGTCATGGGATTTGATCATGTCATAATGCCAGTTGTTAAAATCATCAACTCCATTTGTGCAAAGGCCAAGCAACACTGGAGCTTGAAGGTTTTCTTGGAGGAATGTTCAGCAGAATATGGAGATTGCCTCCTTCACACTGAAGTCTGATGGCTGAGCAGGGGTAAGATACTACAACACTTTCTCTCCTTGCTTGGTGAAATCAAGGCTTTCATGGAAACTAGGGGGGCGGATACCACATTACTAAATGATGCTGAGTGGCTGTTGGATCTAGCATTCCTGGCTGGTGTGACTGAAAAAATGAACCACCTGAACCAGCAGTTGCAAGGTAGAAACAAAAAATATGTCACATGATCAGTGCTGTAAAGGCATTCACAGCAAAACTCTCATTTTACATCCAGCAAATAAAAAACAAAAGATTTCAGCATTTCCCCTCATTTGCAAAGATGTTGGAAAGCCAGTCAGAGGCAGAAAAAGTGTTAAAGGTGTACAGATATTGTCATCTGTTGTCCAAGCTGAGACAGAAGTTTTCAGACAGATTCTGTGACTTTGAGAAACTGGAGCCCTGTGTGACATTTATTTCTAACCCCTTCCTGGATGTGGACATCAGTGAGTTGCCTGGACAGATGGCTGAACTTTTCTGTGTTGATCCTATGGAGATGGAGATGGAAGTCCCAGAAGCAATCAGAGCATTTCTGGAGTTTGGTGCAGCCAGAAAATTATAACAATCTTCAACAGGTTGCTCTGAAAATGGCTGTTTTGTTTGGGTCGACATATACTACTCAGAAAAAGTTAGGGATATTTGGCTTTCAGGTGAAATTTATGGAAAATGTAAAAAGTTCACACTCCAGTGATATTATATCATGAAAGTAGGGCATTTAAGTAGAAGCATGCAATGGTGACTTCCTCATCTCAATTTATCGAAACAAAAGCCAACAACAGTGGTGGGTATACCACAACAAAAAATGTCAATTTCTCAATAACTTGTCATGTGCTCTCGAGCATAAATTACAGCTTGACAACAATGACTCATGCTGTTCAAATATCATTTGTCTGCTTAGGCATGGCATTCCACTCTTCTTGAAGGGCAGCCCTCAGGTCATTGAGGTTGTGGGGTACAGGGTTATGATCCTCTACACGGTGGCTCAGCTGATCCCATAAGTTTTCTATGGAATTCGGGTCTGGAGAAAATGCAGGCCACTTAATTTAAGGTACCTCAGCCTCCTGCAGCTGTTCCCTAATGATGTGACCACGATAAGCTGGAGCACTGTCGTCCATGAAGATGAAATTAGGCCTGTGTTGTTCATGCAGAGGCACAATGACTGGATTAATGATATTATTCAGATAGCATCAGCTTGTCACTGTACCACTCACAAGGTGTAGGGCACTGTGGTTAGCTGGAGTCCCAAAGCTTTAGAAATGGCTTTATAACCTTTTCCAGACTGATAGAGCTCAATTACTTTGTTTCTCATTTCTTGCTGAATTTCTTTGGCTCGCAGCATGATGTCTAGCTTTTGAGGATCTTTTGGTCTACTTCACTTTGTCAGGCAGGTCCTATTAAGTGATTTCTTGATTGAGAACAGGTGTGGCAGTAATCAGGCCTGGGTGTGGCTAGAGAAATTGAACTCAGCTTTCCAAAGATGTGATAAACCACAGTTAATTTACAGTATGTTTTTTTTGGGGGGGGGGGGGTACTTTTTCAAACGGGGCCATGTAGGTTTGGATTATTTTTTTTTACCCTTAATAATAAACACCTTCATTTAAAACTGCATTTTGTGTTTACTTGTGTTATCTTTGTCTAATATTTAAATTTGTTTGATGATCTGAAACATTTAAGTGTGACAGGGAAGGGGGCACACATTTTTTTTCACACCACTGTAACAATACTGTATATGAGTTAATAATTATGATCAGGTATACAAATTATTTAATTTATATTAATGTATTGGAACCTGAGATGAATTCTCAGTTCATATACACAGGAAAAATTAATAACACTCGTGGGGCACCAGCGTCCGTCTAAAGAAGCAATTTTAATCTTTATTTCACTTTATACCTGTTTAATCGCTCAATAAATTAATTAATAATCAGTCTTAAAATTTTAGTGAATTCTTTACTGGGGCTTTAAACCAGACTCAGAATGGAATAAATTCCCAACAACTTCTTTCATTTTCACATATTTATTAAATGAAATGATGATTAAAAGACATTGCAGTGATTTCATTAACCATAAAATTAAACTTGTAAATGAGAGATTAACACTGAACGTTTGCAGAACCAGGGTTAACAGTGAAATGAACTTCAGTTTGTTTGAAGTTAACAGATTATGGAAAACATAACGCAAATTTATGTGGAAAATTAAACTAATTATATGAAAAGTTCTGGATTACCCTTAAGAAAATGAAAACGGGATTTTAATGAAAAGAGGAGTTATATTACTTACTCTTTAGATTTGCATCTGATCAGATATCAAAATTATTATCGAACCTCAGACATTTAACTCAGCAGATGAATAAAAATGCAGCTCACATGACTGGTGTGATAGTTGATGAAGATCCTTCTGCATTGTCCTGTAGTTCTTAGATGGCTCCAAAAGTCATAATATTTGACCAGCAAATATTCTTTGACAAGGGATGAGATTGGTATGTTTGATCTCAATGGTTGAAATCCAGCCGAGGCGTCTAATCTTCGTGGCGTGCTGATTTCTTCAGCTGCGCGTGATCGTGGCGAGCTGCGTTTTCTTTCTTCTTCATTGGCAAGCGGCTTTCCAGAGGAATTCAAGAATAATTAAAAATCTGATCAGATAGCAAAATTAACAGATCTTCAGAATTTAGATACAAGAACTGCTGGTGTGGGAATAGTCAATAAAATTATAAACTTAAAGTCAAGATTAAAACTTAAATTAAATTTAAAACAGTGGTTTTACAGAAAGTTCAACAGTTGAAAAATTATAGAAATAGAGACGCCTAGAATTGGGAGTTTTTAACTCCTAATTAGAATTGAGCTCAAGAAAAAGAATTAATTCCTAGGCGCTTAAAGAAACATTAAGATACAAAGATGTTACAAAAAAAAAAACAGGATACTTCAGGCTCTGTGATTGTAGAGAAGAAACATGTGGGATAAGTCCCTTTGTTCTCCCGAAAAGTTCTCTGCTGTGTGAATAAACATGAAGACAATAGAAGCGAAAAGCCAAAACAGACTGAAAAAGGGCGTCGTTTCCTTTTTATCTGGGGAAACTTTTGCGGGCCTCCGTGATTGACAGGAGCCCCCAGCCAATAGGCTTCCTTGGTGGGTTTTATGAACTTTGTCCAATAAGCAAACAGTCTTTTGTCTGAACCTAGAGAGAGCTGTTGTCAAGCAGATATTGGCTGCTGGCAGTCACATGATTTGAGATACGCTTTGCAAATCTAATACACATTTTAATACTGGAATATTCCTCTATACCCTTATGTATAAACTAAGCTATTTCAGTGTTCATGCAACTTATATTAAGTGCTTATAAATCAACATGCAGGAATAAACATTCATTTAAACATTTTAACATGCACATATCTAAAATCATGGATTAATATATTTCAAACCCATTGATTGATTTTCACATTAAAACATAAGGGGCCATTTACTTTTCCTGGCGTCCTGGAAAAGAAGAGAAATGTTTAGAATTGAGTTAACACAGATGTGATGAAAAGATTCAATGGTTAAATCTGGCATGTCCCAGAGTTGCCAGTAGGGGGCAATGTTGAGCTGTGGATCTTTGAGGGCCATTTTAGGGGCTCCAGGGGCCTGTCTCTTGTCCACCATTTATTGGGCCATAAAGTCAAAACAGGAAGTGCATTAGGATGAATTCCTTAGACTGGTTTTAACAAAAGAATGTGAATTCAATTGCGGCCTGGGGGATGAAAGAGCAGTCTCTGGCTGTCCTTTTCCTGAGTGAAACAGTGTCTTTAAGCTGAAGAATAATTCTTATTGATGAGCCAAAATGAGATGATGCTACACCACTGTATACTGTGTATAAAACTTCATAAGCAGTATAATTTTTTATTTTAATGGTCAAATAGCTGTTGCGGCTCTCAGATAGTTCTGTTTTAGTCAGGGAGGGGCAAAAAGTCTCTTTGCTTGGCAAAGGCTGCAGACCTTTGGCTTAGACCCTGCCCTCTGACTTTGGTTTTGGGGTTAAAAGTCAATGGTCACATTCCGTTTGGACTATTACTATAGAACGAGTAAAGCTAGGGTCACCAAATTTTGTACACATGTTCACCCTGAGACCCTGACCTCTGATTATTGGTTTGAGGTCAAAAGGTCAAAGGTCACGGTTAACTTTGTCTTTGCCCTATTCCAATACAATGAGTAAAGCTAGGGTCACCAAACATTGTACACATGTTCACCATGACATCTGCCTATGGGACTGCAAGGTCAAAGGTCAAGGTCAAAATGCCATATAATCTACATCTCAACAACAGACAGAGGCCAAGGAGTACCACTGGCAGCCACCAGTGCTTCTGTATTTGCAGCACATTCCTGTATTTGCAAGAGTTTGACTTTTTTGAGCACCTGCATGTTGTCATTTAGATGAAAATATTCTACTTGATTTTGTTTTGCCTGTTTGCAGTTGTTTTCTTGAGTTGCAGTACATTTGAGGCCACCATAATGAAAGGACCTTAATGAGCGAGCTCACATACCCCACACATTTCCATATCAGGGTTCTCACTGAAAAATGGAATGCATGCCTCCATCTGATATGAATATAAACCTGGCATGTAGCCAAAGGAATTAGTCCATTTTCAATAGAAAAAAGTTCATATTTAAATCCTTTTAGTTGTTGGTTAATCTTGCAGGTTAACCCCTCATTACATGTACTAGTGCATGCCTGTAGAAAGCAAGTATTCCTGTCTGAAACAGGTAGCCCAGTCAGGCTTTACAGGCTCAAATGTAGGCTGTGTTTGAAAGTGGAATACAGAGGTATAGCCCTTATGTAGACAACCACATGTTAGACTTTGACAAATATGAAAGGGACTGAACTGAGATTTATTTGATTGTGTGAATATTAATTACAGAATAACTGAAAATAAATGGGATATCCAATATTAGCCACTGTTTAAGAACCGCTTGTTTAATTTTTTGTCAGATCACTTATTTGTGTGATTTTTTTATGAGTTATATTCATAATAGTGTATCTTTGTCACAGTTTTTATGTTCATTTAGTTTTGCTTTTCACTGTATTATTATTATGATTATGATCATTATTAAGTGCCCATGTTCCCTGATACTTCCCTGTCATGTCTTCCCTGTTGCCTGGTGTCTGTGTCTTATGGTTGTCTTTTTGTATTTAATTATATTTTACTGTTTAGCATTTTTGTCCTGCGTCTTCAGTCATGTTGTGTCATCCCCATTGGTCCCTAATGTCTTTATTGGCCCTTTAGTACTTTGATTATGTTGAGCCATGTTTTTTCCACTGCCCTCTCTGTATTGTACTTTGAATGTTCATTGTCATGTCCGTGTCTCCCAGTCTGTGAGTGTGTGTGCTTGTTTCTATTGTCTCCAGTTCCTCGTGTGTGCTCCTGTTCTGCCCTGATTACCCTCCCAGCTCTTCTGTGTCTCCCAATTATGAGTTCCCCTATTTATGCGAGTCTCCCTTGAATGTTCTTGGAGAAGTCATACTGTCATGGTCTGCCCTCTGAGCAGACATGGGTTTGTGGGAAGGACTCATGGCGCAGACACGCTCAGGTACAACATAGTAATTTATTAACAAAAATGCTGAGGAAAAACCAAAACAAAGCAGTGCATTGGCTGAGAGCTAACCTAAACTAAACTGAGCAGGATACAACTAAACTAAACTTGGCAAACACAAAGCAAAGACTTGGCAAAGCATGGCAGAAAAACTGACTGTGAACATAGCAGGGATATAGCAGGGTGTGATGACGAAATGACCTCTCCAAGAACACTGAATGGAGACCAAATACTAAACAGTAAAAATAAACAGAGATGACAAAATATAATTATATACAAAAAGACAACCATAAGACACAGACACCAGGCAACAGGGAAGACATGGCATGAAAGGGAAGGATCAGGGAACGTGGGCACTTAATAATCATAATAACACTGAAAAGCAAAACTAAATGAACATAAAGCGTGGGCTCGGTCCTAGCCGTGCCCTCACTGTGACAATCTTGGCACTTTGGGGGAATGGGAGTTGTTCAGTCACCATTGTAATTTAGTTTATATGTGTAGTTTATAGTCTATTGTCAATAAACTCATGCAGTACTATAACAGGACACGTTTACAAGTATTTGAGACCCATTATGACATTCACTTATATAGCACTTTTTCTCATCTCTAGATGGCCAATTATAGTGCATCCTTTTATATTTTAGCAATATTATAAGTACAAAACACCAAACATTATTTTTTTTTGTATACTTTATTGATCTCCAGAGAGAAATTCACAGGTTTTTTATACTCTGCAGAATGGCCCATTTGGCTGCAATTGTTGCATTAGTGTTGCCTATTTGTCTGTAAATATTTAAATAAAAATGATTTTGTAATTTGGGCATTTTTACATCTTGTTGCATATGTGTCTGCATATGTTATGCAGTTGATCTGGCCATTCCGCTTCACAATGAAGCAGCAGTCGGGACTGCCATCTAGCACTGACTGGGCAGGCTGGGTGTGCCTCCCCGCGAACGATCGTGGAGCACCCAGTCGGACATTGGTGTTGGAGAAGCAGCAGCTGAACTGGTGGATCTCCATCTCTGGAGCCAAGCCCAGCCTGCCCAGTTAACGGGAGTCTCGGCTGCTGCTTTACCCGTGTGCCAGTGCTGTCCTTTGTGGCACCATGGGTCCCCGCCAGCGCCGCTGCCCCCCAGCACACCTCATGTTCTCCATGCCAAATTATCCATTAGACCTACCCAATCACAGCAACTTTATGGTATAATTTTTTAAGCATTAAATCTTAAGTATTACCTTTTTCTAGACAAATTTGTCACTTTTTGCTTCCTTGTTTTGTTCACAGAGCGCTGCAGTTACTGATGCTGTAATGCTGCATATTGTCCAATCAGTACGGAGTCAATCCGAAACCCCGCTCACACTTCTAGAAGCCTGGGCATGAGACAGAGGGGTGGTTAAACTTTTATTGATAAGAATTTCATATTTTGACTGAGCGACTCCATACTCAGGGATGCACACCAGTGCAACCTCAGCAAAGCACTTATAAAAATCTGAGGCCAGTCTGACATACGGTTCAAGAGATATGCGTGGAACAGACAGACAGACACAAAGACAGAGATTTTATGTATTTATAGATTGATGTTAAAATTAAATTCTTCCAAGATATTGATGAGTTAAAGCTTCTGTATAAATCTGACAGTCTGATCTGATGTAAAGGCTATAGTGGCAACAACAGGCAATGGGCTGAAAAAAGTAGGTGAGTAGTTTAGACAGTGTCATTATCTGTCTCTGCTTCTACTTAGCCCGTTACCTTAATGTGAGCTGTGAGGAGGCACATTTGTATTTAAATTCACTGAGCAAGTAATTCAGATGTTAGTGTTTATTTTATAGTTCGGCGTGGTGGCCTAGAGGTAGAGCATCTGCCCCACAACTGGGAGGTCGGGGTTCAAGTCTTCAGGCAGTCTTCAGGGCCAGTGACACTGAAGGAATCAGAATCAGAATCAGAATCAGGTTTATTGCCATTGTTCATGTAGTACACAAACTAGGAATTTGTCTCGGTACAATGCTGCAACATTAAACATGATAAGATAAGAGAAATAAACTATACATGTAATAAGTGTAGGATAAGATAAGTGATACTGGTCAACAGTTAAAATATATATTAGCCAGCAGGCAGATACTGTGGAGAACTAATATAGTGCAGTCGGTAATGCAGGAAGAAAACAGTGATGATTGACATGAGTCTGGTTGAGCTGCTGTACATGGTGCACGAAAGTCACTTAGTGTTCAGCAGTCTAATGGCAGAGGGGAAGAAGCTGTTCATGTGACGGGAGGTTTAGTCTGGATGGACCGAAGTCTTCTACCAGAGGGGAGGGGGGCAAACAGTTACGTGACCAGGTGTTGAGGGATCGCTATGATCCGGCCAGCAGCCTCCGGGTCCTGGAGATGTACAGATCCAGGGAGAGATGGGAGCTTGCAGCCGATCACCTTCTCACAGTGCGCAGCGACGCGCTGCAGCCTTAGTCTGTCCTGGCAGTGGCTCCTGCGTACCACACGGTTATGGAGGGGTGAGGATGGACTCGATGATGGCTGTGTAGAACTGCACTAACATCTTGGTGTGGGTAGCTTGAGCTTCCTCAGCTGCCGCAGGAAGAACATCCTCTGCTGGGGCTTTTTTGATGAGGTGAGCTGATGGTCAGCTCCCATTTGAGGTCCCTGGTGATGGTTAGTGCTAGGAAGCGTAAGGAATCAGCAGTGGTGATGGGAGAGCCTGAGAGGGTGAGGGGGGGCAGAGGAGTAGTGACTTCCTGAAAGTACTACAATCATCTCCACTGTCTTCAGAGCGTTCAGCTGCAGGTTGTTATTGCTGCACCAGGACGCCAACTGGGCCACCTCTCTCCTGTAGGCGGACTCGTCGCCGTTGGAGATCGAGCCCGATGAGGGTGGTGTCGTCCGCAAACTTGATCAACTTGACAGACTGGTGGCTGGAGGTGCAGGGAGTTGGTGTAAAGGGAGAAGAGTAGGGGGGAAAGTACACAGCCCTGGGGGTGATCGCGGTGCTGATGCTAGTATAGTCTGAGACAGTCTTTCCAGCCGCACATGCTGCCTCCGGTCCTTCAGGAAGTCGATGATCCACCTGCAGAGGGAGTCACGGCACGTTGAGCAGGGACAGCTTGTCCCGGAGCAGAGCGGAGCGGATGGTGTTGAATGCGGAGCTGAAGTCCACAAACAGGGATCCTGGCGTAGGTTCCCGGGGAGTCCAGGTGCAGCAGGATGGAGTGGAGGCCAGGTTGACTGCATCGTCTACAGACCCTGTTGGCTCGGTAGGCAAACTGCAGCGGGTCCAGGAGAGGGGTGGTGATGGACTTGAGGTGGGACAGGACCAGGCGCTCAAAGGACTTCATGACTACAGAGTGTGAGCGCTACAGGTCTGTAGTCATTAAGTCCAGTGATCCGTGGCTTCTTGGGGGGGACAGGGATGATGGTGGAGGATTTGAGGCAGGATGGCACGTGGCATAACTTAAGGTGAGGTGTTAAAAAATGTCTGTGAATACAGGAGCCTACTGTTTCGCACAGAGTCTCAGGGTGGAGGGAGACACGCCGTCTGGGCCGGGGGGCCTTGCGCGGGGTTCAGTCTGGAGAACTGTTTGAGCACATCCTGCTCACTGATGAATAAGGGGAGGGGGGGGGGGTGCCTTAAATGAAGTAGGGAATGTGGAGGCTGTGGAGCTGGAGGGAGGGGGGGAGTTGGACACAGATGACGAGGTGTCAAAACGGGCATAGTGTTGGGACAGTCTCTGACAAAGGGCTTTGTCATCCTGACCTTTAGGAGCCTTAGGTCGATAGTTGGTGATTTGCCTCAGTCCTCTCCACACGGAAGCCGAATCATTAGCAGTGAACTGCTGCTGGAGTCTCTCTGAGTACACAGATTTAGCCCTCTTCAGCTCTCTGTTAAACCGGTATTTAACTCCCTGTAGCAGTCCCCTGTCTCCACTTTTCAGCGCTGCTTCCTTCTCCTTCCTGATCTGTCTGAGCTTAGCTGTGAACCAGGGGTATGTCATTAGAGTAACTCACCCTGGTGCGTGATGGAAGAATGTTCTCTTCACAAAAGTGGATATATGAGTTCACAGTGTCCGTGTACTCATCCAGAACATGCGTGGCTCCTTTAAGCATGCCCCAGTCAGATATTTCCATGCACGTTTCCAGCTTCTCCTCAGTATCACTGGTCCGTATCTTCGTAGTGCTCACAACAGGTTTAGTGAGCTTCAATCTCTGTCTGTATGTGGGAATGAGGTGAACCATCACGTGATCAGATAATCCCAGCGCAGCTCGAGGGACAGCGCGATATGCGTCTTTCACTGTGGTGTAACAGTGATCCAGTGTGTTTATCCTCTGGTGGGGCATTAATAAACTGTTTGTAGCGGGGGAGATCGTGGCTCAGATTGCACTGATTAAAGTCGCCAGCCACAATAATCAGCGAGTCTGGAAAACTCCGCTCTGTGTGTTGAATGTGATCCGCGAGCACGCGCTGAGCTTCGCGCGTGTCCGCGTCGGGAAGGGCGTACACAGCGATCATTATGAAAGATAATGAAGGACTAACAACAGCTAAGGCCAACCTGTCCCATGGCGTCAAGGAGACAAAACGACAGTACAGCAAGAAAATATCTGGCCTCATCTCTGGCAATACCAGAGATGCATGGTCCCTCTGGTGTGGCATACAGACCCTCACCAACTACAAACCTCCACCTCACACCAGTGCGAGTGACACCACATTGCTCAACAACCTAAATGACTTCTTTGGCTGGTTTGAAGCACGTCAGCACAGAAGACCACTCCTCCAAATGAGTAGGCCATGAATCTGGATCCAGCTAGCATGAAGAGGACCCTCTGTAGGATCAACCCACGCAAGGCAGCTGGTTCAGACAACATACCGGGTCGCATCCTGAAGGACTGTGCAGAGGAGCTCAAGAATGTCCTGGCGGACGTCTTCAACATCTCCCTGAGTCAAGCTTTTGACCCCACATGTTTCAAAACTGCCACCATAATACCAGTCCCAAAGAAGCCCGTCCCATCCAGCTACAATGATTACCAGCACGTAGCGCTAACCCCCATAATAATGCAGTGCTTTGAGTGGCTGGTCATGCAGAACATCAAGTCCATCCTCCCTCCCTCCCCCGACCCATCTCAGTCTGCATACAGGTTAAACAGATCCAGAGAAGATGCCATCGCTGCTGCTCTCCATCCAGCCCTCACTCACCTGGACTCAAAGAACTCCAACATGTGAATGCTGTTCTTGGACTTCAGTTCAGCAATCAACACAATCATCTCCCAGCACCTGATATAAAAACTCAGACACTTACTCAAAACCTCTCTGGCCATGTCTCAATTCAGGTTCAGCGTCCTCCAAGTCCACATTTCTAGGCCAGATACGTCACTGTGCTGCATCCAAAGTTGTCCCATTTCGTGGGCTCTTTCACATGCAGCCGACAAATGCAGCCTTCAAAACCCCGAAAACGGAGGATACATGAAGAGTATCTGTCATAGTTTGAGGATGGAAATTACTGTGAGCACATAATTTAAAATATAAGACTCCCGGGCGACAACAACACAAACACTCACAGAGGCAGAAGATCAGTTAAATGCTTTACTGTACAAATCATTAATAATTTACAAAATACACCAATTCAATAAAAACACAAAAAGATTAAAAATTCATAACAGCCTAAAATAGTAATATCACTTTGGGTTCAAAAATGCCCAACAATTAATCCAGGAAAAACATATTAGTCCAGATAGTATTAAATGGGAATGGGCAGAAAAAAACCTTCAGCATGTTTTACAATGGGGCGGGGGAGTGTCCACTGTCTGTCGGAGCAGGATCAAACGCTGCCATCCTCACTAGCCCCAGAAAGACATGCTGTTTGTCAGGGCTCGTCTGTAACCCTTTGCATGCATCCCTGCTGGGCAATTCTGGCACCAGGGAGGAGAAGCAGGCAGGAGGGGAGAAGAGGGGCAGGCTCCTGCGGATCTGTCGTCTGGGATTACCTGCAGCACACAATGCAGCACAAACTCAACACCTCACAGACACACTGGGCGGCCAGTAATCATTCACATGCACACAGGCAATAAGCACGTTCCTTCCACTTATCTGTGTATGGGCCTTTTCTCCACACAACTGCATCTCCTTAGGTTGGACCCTCTGGCGACCTCATGGCGTCCTCGGTCCCAAGCTGCCACTGCTGATCCCAGCACCTGCTGCATTCATAAAATCCCTCTTACGTAAGCTTCCCCTCAACTGCCGTTCTCTCCTTTCATTCGCCTACTCCATCAGTCAATCAAGCCATCCATCTCGATTGAATCTGCATCTCAGTCTCATCTCAATTTATGTGTCCGTGTACGAGTCTCACCACAGTCATGCACCATCTTTTAATAGGTCCCACTGGGGAAGAGTTTGCAGCTAGAGCTCAATGATTGGCTCTCGCTGATTGGAAACAGTCAGCTCAGGTGTAGACAATAATCACTCACAACCAAACCAAAACACAAAAGAAATAAACTCAATCAAGCTTCAAAGCATGCAAATAACACTGCAAATTCCAACATGCAATACATTAAAGCAAATAATAAAATTCACACTAAACTGCCCTGGAGCTGCAATATGTTAAAGAAAATAAAATACACACCCAACAACCCTGAAGCTGCTTTCCTGACATTTCTCCCCCTCGCTTTTTAGATAGTCGTCCCCAACTACTATTCATTTCAGTCACTATATCTAGACGGCTTTTTACCCAAATTACTACGCTGGGAACGTCTCAGATGTACCTGTTCTTGTGATGATAATGAGGCAGACTGATCAGACACCTGCACCACCTCTTGTAACCACTCTGCTTCAACAGCTGGATTTGGAAATAACCCTGGCCCTGCAGGAGGCAAAGAAACAGGTAAAAATAGGTGTGCCTCAATGTTTACAGGCTCAGTTTGCATAACTGGCACACTGTTCTGAGAGTCACTGGATCTGCTGGGACATGGTCTGAGATTATTCCCATGAATTGTTCTTTCTGGCCCACTCCGACCCTCTGGTCGAATCTTATACACTGGTGTGTGTGGATTCAGCTGGGAAACTACTACAAAAGGAGATGGTTGCCATCGGGGAGCAAGCTTACTCTGGTCACACCGTCGGAAGTTTCTGAGCAGCACCCTCTCTCCTGGCACCAATGGGATGTCCTTGGCACCACAACCATACCTCCACTTGTCTTTGAGTTGTTGCTGCTGCGTTTGGGCCAAGACTTGTTAATAGGCTTTATTCAGGATTCTGTGGTGGTGATGGACCCACTCATCCATGATATACTGCTCAGGCTGTGGACAGACTCCGGTGGCAATCTTTACTGGTAGCCTTCCATGCTGTCCCTTCTCCAGTTTAGTCACAGCCCTGGCAACCTGCCACTCCATGCTGTCAGACACCCTTTCCACCAGGCCAGGTCCACATGGAAACTGGCAGTCCCTGACCACCATCTCATTGCGAGTTGGAATCTCTACAGGGGATTGTTTGGATATTTGTGCCACACTCATTTTCCCATCCACTGATTCTTCCTGAGTCACACGGCTGCGAACAGCAAAGGCTCTTCTTTCCCATTGTCCCAGGGCTGGAGGAGACACTATAACTTGAAAAGCAGAAACACCAAAATGGGGTTCCTGAAACAATGACTTCCAGCAGCTAGAAATAACATTCATCCCCAAAATTCCCCCATCAAAGCCTAAACAGGCATCCTTCACGATAACGGCTCCTTTACTTGGTACCTTGACTTCTGCAAATTCAAAGTCAAGCAGCACATAACCCACATAAGGCATGTTCAGGCAGCTAGCTGCTTTAAGGGTCAGCCACTCCAGCTCTCCCACATCTGCTAAAGGGACATGGTTTAACCACTTCTGAAAGAAAGGTTCAGAGAACAATGTAACTTGAGACCCCGTGTATAAAACACAGGGAACTTTTATACCAGCCACCTTCACTTCTACTCCTGGACGTGAGCTAACCATTTTCTCCTTCAAAGTCCCAGTTTCAGTTTCCTCAGCCACCTGCCCAATGGTGGGTGGAGCAACTAGTTTAAAAACCTGTGCCTGTTGATTTCTGCCAGGACAAAATATTTGAATGTGGCCTGACTTATTGCAACCTCTGCAAATGGGACGGCCTTGTTCATCCCACTGGAAAGCTGGCCTGCTGTGGGAGGTAGAAGTATATTTCTCTCTAGAGGAAGTGCCCTCTAATGGATTACTGTGGCGCATACTAGGTAGTAGTTGTTTTATCTCCTCCACCAAGGTACGGCGAAGCATGGATATTTGTTCTTGCACTTCATGATGTATTTCTGCCTTAAACTTCTCTGTCCAGTCATTTGTTTCTGGCCTGTGTGTGATCTGTGCAGGTGCATTTACCCTCGATGTCAATACTTTCTCTTGACCCAGTGTTTGCCTTCCAATGCTCGAGCTTCATTACAGGCTTCAGAGAAAATCATTCGTGGCTCATGTCTCACAAGCCGCTGCAACTCTTGTTGAACAGCACCAGCCCTCCGACCCAGTATTAGTTGATCATAAGCTGTATTTTCACCTTGAGCTGAGCCATCAGGTTCCTGATCACGCTACCTGTCAAAAAGATCTCGTAGGTGCAGGATAAATGACCCCACACTTTCTCCATCCCCCTGCCTACGCTGAAAAAAATTGGTCCCATAATTCAGCTAAGGGGGTTTGCTTGCCATACAACATGTTTAAGTGAAACAAAATTCTGTAACATTTCTTCTTAAGTTGGAATCTAGCAACAAAATTTCCCTCCTGGCCTCGCCTTCTAAGGCCCCAGTAACAGAATCGGCCTTTTGATCATCAATGATGCCCTGGGCTCTTAACATTGCCTCAATCTGCCATAGCCATTCCCCAAACTTAATCTGACTATTCTCCCCAGAAAACTTTGGGACCCGAGGTATCCCCATAAACCATGGCATGACAACTGTATTAACTACAGCCTGATTATTTACAGCTGAAACAGAGGGTTCAACATTCCCTTCCATGTTTGTGTTGTGTAGAAAGGGAGTCCTGCCAGACAACACCAGAAAAGTGTCACAGTTTCCATCCATCCATCTTCTTCCGCTTAATCCTTTTCAGGATTAAGCGGATTCTTCAGGATTAAGAAGGATTCTTCACTTCCGGTTCTGAGAGAGAGTAGACACTTTTCTAATCCTCTCTTTTCCTTTCTGATCCCAGCTTGCAATGTTGCATTTTTGTCTGTGTTTAGTCGCTCTTCTGCTGAATCTTAATCTAAATGGAAATTATGGATCTGGAAAGCGGCTTAACTGTAATTGTCACCACTTCAAAAGAAGATCGGGTCAGGAGGAACCCAACGAGGAGACTCATGGACATTGGAATTCATGCGTCTGTGGAGATTTGGCAGGAAACATTATTGGTTATGATCTCAGGACTTCTATTTTTGGCTGTGAAGTTCCCTGATGTATCAGAAATTGAAGGAAGGTGAGAGAGCTGATCAAAGCGGACCCGGCAAGCTCCTTCATCAAATTCGACCAGTTGGGGAGGGCACGAGTAGCGGCAAATGGTGAACTGAATGACAGTGATTCAGCGGAGGAATACATCTGGAGCCCTGTGCTCTCCACGGAATGGAATGCCTGTTTAAGCCTGTATATTAATATTAAAATTATGAAGCACAAGCGCATGAGAGAGGAAAATTCTATTCTCCGTGGGCTCTGAGCTGTGTAGATTTGACCTTGTTTTGATGCCCTGTTTACATTCCTCCTTGATGAGATAAGCAGAAGTGGCGGCTGCTAACCCAAACAATCAACAGACAGCTGCTGTTGTTTCAGCGGATGAACTTCTCAAGGACAGTCCATGTGCCTTCATCTGCAAGCGAAGAGATAGACTCCGGACTTGTTTATAAGTCACATGATTATAACATCTATCCACTGCCTGGAGGCGCCCTCTGCTGTTCACTAGCAACTGTCACACCTACACTACACAAATGCATACAACATTACACGAACTGACACATATATACTGACTCATACATACACTGCCTCTCTCAACTCTTGTTTGTGTGATCTATATTGTCTGCTAATTGTGCATAGAGGGTTTTTTTCTGTGTAGTCAAAATTTGGCTCATTTGAGCTTTATATGAGCTTATACGAGCGTTATTCTGATTAACTATGTTTTTTCTCTCTCCTATTGTGTTTTCCTCCCCCTCCCTTCCCCTCTTTACCCCCACTGTATGACAGGCGCCTTGCATGGCTGCCGCGTCATTGGATGCACCTAACGTGCGCGTCCAATGTCAAGTCAAATTCCTCGTATGTTTACTTGTAAATACACTTGGCAATAAAGCTGATTCTGATTCTGATTCTGAGGTCCCGGGGGGGCTGGAGCCTATCCCAGCATCTTTTGGGTGAGAGGCAGGGTACACCCTGGACAGATCGCCAGTCCATCGCAGGGCCAACACAGAGAGACAGACAATCATTCACTCTCACAGTCATACCTAAGGACAATTTAGAATCCCCAGTTTTGATGCCAGTTAACCTAACCTGCATGTTTTTGGCATGTGGGAGGAAACTGGAAAAATCCCGGAGTAAGCCCACGCAGACACGGGGAGAACATGCAAACTCCACACAGATCACTGTTGGTCGGGGGCTGGGATCGAACCCAGGATCCCCCGGCCAAGGGTGAGTGTCATAGTTTGAGGATGGAAATTACTGTGAACACATAATTTAAAATGTAAGACTCCTGGGCCACAACAACACAAACACTCACAGAGGCAGAAGATCAGTTAAATGCTTTACTGTACAAATCATGAATAATTTACAACAATACACCAATTCAATAAAAACCCCAAAACATTAAAAATTTATAACAGCCTAAAATAGTAATATCACCCTGGGTTCTAAAAATGCGCAAGATTTAATCCAGGAAAAATATATTAGTCTAGCTAGTATAAAATCATTCACATGCACACAGGCAGTAAGCACGTTCCTTCCACTTATCTGTGTACGGGTCTTTTCTCCACACAACTGCGTCTCCTTCAGCTGGACCCTCTGGCGTCCTCATGGCGTCTTCAGTCCCAAGCTGCCGCTGCTGATCCCAGCACCTGCTACATTCATAAACTCCCACTCACGTAAGCCTCTGGGCACGCCCCGACCAGATGGATTTGTTCTTTACTCCTGTTTTTCTCAGCCGTGAGCCCCGTTACCTTTCGGGTGTATCTCCGGCTGAGTTTCTCTCTTTTCCCCTGGCGTGTTTGAGTGCCTCAGCCGGTGTTTTCCCCCTGGCTGTTCTTCTTCCTCCTGGTCGTGAGCCCCACTCTCCTCCGGTACCCTTCATTCCCTCATTATTTGTAAGTGTTGTGTTTTTCTGTACGTTTGTCTTTTTGTTAATAAATATGCAAAATTCACAGTGATGTCCTTTCATAGCCCTTAAAAAGGGCAATTTATGACAGAAGGACACTGTAGCGGGTTGATTCAACCCCCCACAACACAGAGACAGAACACAGAGACAGTCAGCCCGCACTCCTTGGTTTTTCCCGCTGCACTACTGAGATGTAATGTGCCATGCATGTATTGTGATGAAATGTGCCATTCATGTATCGTGATGCAATGTGCCGTTCATGTATTGTGATGTAATGTGCCATTCATTTATAGTGTTCATGCGTCCTGTCCTTACTGTGACCTAGAGGCTGAGATCAATATGTAGATGTGCCTTGTAACCTCTTTGTCCTGCAAGCCGGAGCAGAGGCTGCATCTGCCTATTGTTATGTAGGTCTTACAAATGCAAATGTCTCATGCCTGTTCTGCAGTCCCTTTGATCAGACCAACTGCTGTGAATCTGCTTTGATGTATTGTTTGAGTTTGGTATAAATACTGCACAGGTTCTGTAACACATCCTCTCATTCCCACTTCTGCAACTGCTGCTGCAGGACACAGACTTTGTGTCCCTCTTCTCTGAGAGCTGTTTGGGCTCGCTCCCGGTGCGCATGCACGGCGCCAGGAGCGGAGTCCGTGACGGCTGGATGATTTAATTAAACTCTCCTTAAAACCTACAGCATCGCTGCTTATTATTTTTTATCATCCGCCGCACTGGTGACCCCTTGAAGACGCACACGCTTTGTGCGACGCAGCCTTCTGATTTGGACGGCCATGCTGGCGAACCGACGCTGAAAAGAACACGCTGCCAGCGAACACAGCAGCCTGACGAGCTGCTCTCCCTTCGGCTTCAGGGAGACCTCAACGCGGAGCCAACACAGGCGAGCCGTTCCCCGGACATCACCCACGACCGGGAAAATCTGCAGAAAACGTCATGGCGCGACCCTTGCCTGAGATCAGGACGTCCACGCTGGACCAGCCGAGGGACACAGAATGTTTTCTCCCTCTCACCGCTACTCCCCCCTCTCAGCGATCCATCTCATCTACCCGAGCCTGAGGAACAGAGATCGTCTATTCCCTCCCACCGCTCCAACGCATCTGCACGAGCCTGAGGGACAAAAGATCGTCTATTTCCTCTCACCGCTCCAACGCACCATGGCCAATCTGCAGCCACAGCTCAACCTGGATTTTATCGGCGCCATCTGCGCCGATCTCCACCAAGATTCTGCACCCTGACTCGTCACTCCAGCGGCCCACCCAAGCACGGAACCCCCGCGCGTGCACTGGGGAGTTACGAGGACGGCACACCACGCACGGGGCAATAATGGCTTCACTGACCGCCTTCCTTCTGCCGCACACTGGCCCTTCAGGCTTGCTTGTACACCTGAGGCCCGCAGCTTGTTCACTGGATTTTATGGTCTTAGCCACAGCACACAAGGGGAATTCAGCCATCAGCTGTTCCCGGGGGGCTTTGGGGTTGCTCCTGCACCTAAAGCCAACACGCCAGTCCCTCTGCTTTTGTTTCTTTTTTTTTCTTACAGCCGCTCCTGCTTTTCTTCATGGCCATGGGAGGAGTCAGAGACAAATTTTTCTTCTTCTGATCTCCGCATGTTCAGACGGGACATCGCGGAGCAGCAAACACTTTTGGCGAGACTCGAACGATTTTCCCGCGCCCGGTCAGCATTTGCTACCCCCCTCCCCCTCCTCCTGCACAGAGCTTTTCCCTGCTCGCTGCCCAAACTGCAACATCGAGGTCACAGTCCCCTACCGTGCCCTCTGGGGGGGAGCAGTGTAGCGGGTTGATTCAACCCCCCACAACACAGAGACAGAACACAGAGACAGTCAGCTCGCACTCCTTGGTTTTTCCCGCTGCACTACTGAGATGTAATGTGCCATGCATGTATTGTGATGAAATGTGCCATTTATGTATCGTGATGCAATGTGCCGTTCATGTATTGTGATGTAATGTGCCATTCATTTATAGTGTTCATGCGTCCTGTCCTTACTGTGACCTAGAGGCTGAGATCAATATGTAGATGTGCCTTGTAACCTCTTTGTCCTGCAAGCCGGAGCAGAGGCTGCATCTGCCTATTGTTATGTAGGTCTTACAAATGCAAATGTCTCATGCCTGTTCTGCAGTCCCTTTGATCAGACCAACTGCTGTGAATCTGCTTTGATGTATTGTTTGAGTTTGGTATAAATACTGCACAGGTTCTGTAACACATCCTCTCATTCCCACTTCTGCAACTGCTGCTGCAGGACACAGACTTTGTGTCCCTCTTCTCTGAGAGCCGTTTGGGCTCGCTCCCGGCGCGCATGCACAGCGCCAGGAGCGGAGCCCGTGACGGCTGGATGATTTAATTAAACTCTCCTTAAAACCTACAGCATCGCTGCTTATTATTTTTTATCATCCACCGCAGACACGACCAAATTTAGATGAGTCCTCATCATCTGCTGCTACTGTCTCACCCTTACCTCCATCTCCCGTGTTTCCCTCGGTCGCTTCTGAGTATCCACTGGTCCTGGGAAGGAGCCGCCGGACGATAGAGGAGCCTGCAGTCCTGGAAATTCCTGCTCCAGCTCTGCAACCACATTCAGGACAGGAGGAAAGCACCCCCTGTGCTCTGAATCCTCAGCCGACAGATGAGTGTTCCCTGGGTCTAGTGGCACGGGAACCAGCGCCATCGGTGAGGCAACCTCCAGCGTCAGCCACCACGCCGGGAGATCCACCAGTGCTAATCGCCACACCTGGAGGTCCATTGGCTGCACCCACCATCATGCCTGCTGCTGGGGTCGCCGCAGCAGAGTCACTGGAGACCTGGACAGCGGTGGAGCTCGAATCCAGGTAAGTACTCTGTTCTGTTTTAACACCTGCAGATTCAGAGAATTTCTGTGTGGCTCATGATGGAGAGAATCACTTGCAGATGTCCTCTGCTCCTTAGCTCTCCTCACTGGGCTCCACTGCTGCCGGTGATTCTTCTCTGGTGTTTTTCTCTTCTCCTTCTCCCAAGGTGGTCTACCTTCGCCTGAGGTCTCCATGGGTCCCCTGCCTTCACCGGTGGGTCCTTCCTCTCCACCAGAGGTCTCCGTGGGTTCTTCTACTCTGCCTTCATCTGGCTCCCCATTGATTGACCATATTCTCATGGGTCAACTATTTCATCTCACCTGGGTTCTTCACAGGTCCACCATCTTCACTGGAGGTCATCGTGGGTGCTACGCCACCATCTGAGGCCACCGCGGGTGCTACGCCTCTGTCCAAAGCCACTGTAGGTGCTACGCCCCCGTCCAAGGTCTCCGTGGGTGCTACACCTCAGTCTGAGGCCTCCATGGGTGCTACGTCTATTCCCGAGGTTGTTGAGGGGTCTCCACTGTCAGCTGAGGACATCAGGAGCTCCCCGTCTTCCCCGGAGGTTCACGCTGGGCAGTCCGTCCGCTGGGGGCATGGGTTGCAGCCGCCGCCTCTGGGGGGGGGGGGGATTGTGCCCCACCACCTGGTGGCTCAGGGATGTTCGGAGACCACCTGAGGGACTGTGCCATTGGGTCAGGTGGCTCATGAATTCTGGGAGGCCACCCGACGGGCTATGCCATCTGCGCAGGTGGTTCAAGAATTTAGGGAAGCCACCAAATGTGTTCTACTGCATGTTCCGGTGGTCCTGGAAATCTGGCAGGCCGCCTGAACTGCCTTAGCTACGATCCAGGAGTCTTTGAATTCTGGGCTACCATAGTAGTGATTCAAGAATTTAGGGAGGCCACCAAATGTGTTCTACTGCATGTTCCGGTGGTCCTGGAAATCTGGAAGGCCGCCCAAACTGCCTTAGCTATGATCCAGGAGTCCTTGAGTTCTGGGCTACCATAGTTACTAGGGTTGTGGATCATGAGTGGTTTTTTTTTTCTTGTTTTGTTTCGGTCCCTCCGTGCCTGGGTTCCCCCTCCTCCCACCCAGGTGGGTTGTTTTTTTTTTTGTTGAGGGGGTCCTCTCTGTGTGTGTGTGTGGGGGTTCTTTTCCTTTTTTTTTTTGATGTTGCCCTGGGGTGTCTGGGTCCACCCCTTGAGGGGGGCGTGGCACTGTCATGTTCCTGAGCATGGGGGGGGGGGGGCGTGCTCAGCCTCAGTTCAGGTTCTGTTTTTTTGTTTCTTATGGTCTGTTGTATTTGGTTCCTGTGTAGTTATGAGTTGTCGGTATTCTTAGTCTCAACCTTATTGTCCTGTCTTGTTATTGTCATTTTGTACTTATAGTATTATTTACAGGGCAGCACGGTGGCGGAGTGGTTAGCACTGCGGCAGCACAGCAACTCACCCTTAGCCAGGAGATCCTGGGT
Source organism: Pholidichthys leucotaenia (assembly GCA_020510985.1). Taxonomy (NCBI): domain Eukaryota; kingdom Metazoa; phylum Chordata; class Actinopteri; order Cichliformes; family Pholidichthyidae; genus Pholidichthys; species Pholidichthys leucotaenia. Next base: position 212,178,047 of record CM035840.1, on the reverse strand, counting down.
TCGATCCCGGCCTCCGACCAACAGTGATCTGTGTGGAGTTTGCATGTTCTCCCCGTGTCTGCGTGGGTTTACCCCGGGATTTCTCTGGGTTCCTCCCACATGTCAAAAACATGCAAGTTAGGTTAATTGGCAAACTGGGGATTCTAAATTGTCCTTAGGTATGGCTGTTTGTCTCTCTGTGTTGGCCCTGTGATGGACTGGCGATCTGTCCAGGGTGTACCCTGCCTCTCGCCCAAAGATGCTGGGATAGGCTCCAGCACCCCCACGACCCGAAAAGGATTAAGCGGAAGAAGATGGATGGAGTATTATTTACATCTTGAGGTTGTGTTGTCTTATTCTTGTCTTATTATTTGGTTTCCGGTTTGTGCTTTTATTTTGACAGTGCCGTGCAGCTTCCGGCTGTCAAACTGTTTTGCGGGCTGCACAGCTGTCACTTATTATGCTACTTTCCTCACTCTTGTACTCACACCTGTTATGCATCAAGGATGGTCTCATCTCACTATTTAAGGACACGACAACATTCCCCCATTGCCATGTCCTACTGTTTACCACCTCAGAAGTTGCAGTTCCACTCTGAGTGATTTTGGGTTTTGCCGGAGCGGAGAACAGGCGCACTCCGACCAGGTGGGTTTATCCTTTACTCCTGTTTTTCTCAGCCGTGAGCCCCGCTACCTTTCAGATTTGTCTCTGGCTGAGTTAATCTCTTTCCCCCCGGCGTGTTTGCGTGCCTCAGCCGATGTTTTTCACCCAGCTGTTCTTCTTCCTCTTGGTCATGTGTCATATTGATAGAATAAACAGCTCACACACAGGGAGCAACACCAGAGAAAACACTCACGGCACAGAGAAGTAACGTTTAAATGGTTTATTATAAATTTCAAAAGAGGAGCACTGTTAGGGAAAACACCACTCACCAGAGGAAGATGCAGCCTGTGGGGAGAGATGAGAGCAATTAATATGAGAAGGGAGGCAGTGAAGTGGGAAGACAAATTGCCACTTACATGCACCGAGCAGAGAACCCGACAGAGCACCCACAGGAACAGATGAACCAGCAGGATGAAGCTGGTCGGGGAATGGGCTGAGTGGAGTCTGACCGGGTTGAGATTGGAAGCTGAGGTGGGGTGAGGATGATGGAGCAGGTGAGCACACGACAGTCCCCAGAAATGCACGGCACTGATGGCAGCAACCTGAAACAAAGGAAGAGGAGAGAGGAACGTGAGAAATATTTTCCTCAAAAAGATTAATCAACTTACTTGCTCTAGGTAGGCAGTATACCCAACGAGCCAGCGCTGAAGCTTTCACTTGATGGTCCTTATAAGCGCTGGCAAGGAAGAGGTGGCAGGTGCGTCCACTCACGCAGGTGAGCTGATTGCCTGTAGAGCTGGGGAAAGTTTAACAGGAAGGAGGGGGCACACGCTCACCTACATATGACAGTGCACCCCCTCAAGGAACGCCTCCTGGTGGTCCACTGGGCTTGTCTGGATGGGCTTGGTGGAAGGCCCGGACCATCCCTTTGTTGTGAAAATAGGATTTCGGGATCCATGACCTTTCTTCAGGGCCATTGCCCTCCCATTGGACAAGATATTGCAGGCCTCAGCCTCGGTGGTGAACATCCAGAATCCTCCGGACAGTACAGGTGGTTTGGCCGTCGATGATCCGAGGAGGAGGAGGCGGCTTCGGGAGGGGGGGGGGTGCAGAGAGGACTGGCAGAGAGGGGTTTGATTTGGGAGACATGGAAAGTCGGGTGGACCCGGAGAGTCTGTGGCAGCTGGAGGCAGACCGAGGTGTCACTTAAGATCTTGGTGATAGGGAATGGACCCAAGAAGCGAGGTGACAACTTCCTTGATTCTGCTTTCAAGGGTATCTGGTCTGCCGATAGCCACATGTGCTGCCCGATCTTGTACTCAGGAGCTGGGGTCCGCTTCCGGTCTGCATACTTGTGGTTACGCTCGACAGTGCAGAGGAGGGCGGCTCAGGTGGCCTTCCAGATCCGGCAGCAGTGGCGTATGTGAGCCCCCATGGACGGCACAGTGACTTCCCTCTCCACCATGGGTGGGGGGGGGGGTGTAATCCAGTGAGACCACAAAAGGTGTGAGCCCAGTAGCACCGGAGACAGCGGAGTTGTGAGCATATTCCACCCAGGTCAGATGAGTGCTCCAGGAGGACGGGTTTTTTGCTGCTACACATCTGAGAGCGGCCTCCGGGGACTGGTTGGAACGCTCAGCCTGCCTGTTGCTCTGAGGATGATACCCAGATGTGAGGCTAACAGTGGTTCCAAGTGATCGACAGAAGGATTTCCAAACCTGTGATGTGAACTGAGGTCAGTTCACATCAGACACAATGTTCATAGGGATACCATGCCGACGAATCCCATGAGTGGTGAGGAGATTGGCGGTTTCAGAGGCAGAGGGTAGTTTGGGGAGGGGGACCAGGTGGATGGATTTGGAGAATCAGTCGACAATGGTGAGGATGACAGTTTCGCCCTGAGAGGGGGGGAGTCCTATGACAAAGTCTAGGGCAATATGGGACCAAGGTCGACTGGTAATGGGTAAAGGATGGAGTAGGCCAGCAGGAGGTGAGATGTTGGACTTATTACGGACGCAGATCTGACAAGCCTTTACGTAGTCTTGAACGTCCCTCCGCAGGGTGGGCCACCAGAACACTCGTCGGACCAGGTCTATCTTCCAAATTACCCCGGGATGACAGGCGAAGTGGTTGGAGTGGCCCCACTGGATGATGTCACTGCAGAGAGTGGTTGGAACAAACAGGCGAGCTTTGGGGCACCCTGCTGGTTCGGGCTCCAGGGACTGGGCCTTTTGGACCCTCTGCTCAATTTCCCATGTAAGGGCTCCTAGGACGCAAGAAGGCGAGACAATTGGCTGGGGGAGGGACAGGGGGGCTGACTGGTTGACATAGAATTGTCAGAAGAAAGCGTCCGGTTTGATGTTGCGTAAGACAGGCCTGTAAGTGATGGTAAAATTGAATCTGAGAAAAAATAAGGGCCAGCTGGCCTGTCTGGCGTTAAGTTGGCGGGCCGACCGGAGAAATTCTAAATTCTTATAGTCGGTCCACACGACTATAGGATGGACTTCTCCCTCCAACCAGTGTCTCCACTCCTCTAATGCCAACTTAATGGCTAGGAGCTCTCGATCCCCTACGTTGTAATTTCTCTTGGCTAGGGTGAGCCTCCGAGAGAAAAAGACGCATGGGTGGAGCTTTTGATCAGAGGTTGAGCACTGTGAAAGAACAGCGCCCACCCCCGAATCAGAAGTGTCCACCTCTAGGGTAAACTGGAGCTGAGGGTCGACCTGAGCCAAGATGGGCTATTGGAGAACAGGCTCTTTAATTTGGAAAAAGCCTGCTCGGCTGCCTCGGACCAACAAAATGGCACCTTAATAGAGGGCAGCTGTGTAAGAGGCTGTGCTACCCCACTATAGTTCCTGATGAACCTGCGATAAAAATTCACCAACCCCAAGAAGCGCTGGAGCTCCTTACGGGAGTGGGGTGTAGGCCAATCCAGCACAGCCTTCACCTTAGCCAGGTCGGCTCTCAGCTCCCCCTCCGCCACAATAAATCCCAGGAAGGAAGTGGAGCTGGTGGAAAACTCACACTTTTCAGCCTTCACAAAAAGTTGGTTTTCCAGGAGCCGTTGTAACACGGCCCTGACATGGACCTTGTGTTCCTCCGGCGTGCGAGAAAAAATGAGGATGTCGTCGAAATAAACAAAGACAAACTGGTTCACCATATCGCGGAGGACGTCATTAATGAAATGCTGGAAGATGGCTGGGGCGTTGATCAGCCCAAAAGGCATAACCAAATACTCAAACTGCCCCAAGTGTGAAGCTGAGGTGGGGTGAGGATGATGGAGCAGGTGAGCGCACAACAATCCCCGGAGACACACCGCACTGATGGCAGCAACCTGAAACAAAGAAAGAGGAGAGAGGAACGTGAGAGATATTTTCCTCAAAAAGATTAATCAACTTACTTGCTCTAGGTAGGCAGTATACCCAATGAGCCAGCGCTGAAGCTTCCACTTGATGGTCCTTATAAGCGCTGGCAGGGAAGAGGCGGCAGGTGCGTCCACTCATGCAGGTGAGCTGATTGCCTGCAGAGCCGGGGAAAGTTTAACAGGAAGGAGGGGGCGCGCTCTCACCTGCATATGACAGTCGTGAGCCCCGCCCTCCTCCGGTACCCTTCATTCCCTCATTATTTGTAAGTGTAGTGTTTTTCTGTACGTTTGTCTTTTTGTTAATAAATATGCAAAACTCACAGCAAGCGCTTGGTGTCCTTTAATAGCCTTTAAAAAGGGTGATTTATGACAAATTTTTTGAAAAAGATGATTTTTTTGCAAGCTAATTCTAAAAGAGACTTTCACATATTTATTACACACAGAGTGAAACATTTTAAACTGGATTTAATATTGGTGATAATGATTATAGTTTTTAAAATTAAATGACAAATCATGATTTTCTAATTTACTGAGATGCACTGGTACAACTGAGATGAAGCTGAAGATGGAATCTGTTCTACTGCTGCTGAAAATCATTGACGGTCATCATCCTACATTACAGGTCTGTGGTCTGCTTTAGAACATTAAAAAATAAATGTCAGAGCTGACACAAGGCAGAACACCCAATTATTTAGCTATATAATGATCATAAATGAAAACAGTAAACTGCTATTTTTTCTGCTGGTCATGTAATTAAGAATATATTTTAGAGTTCAATCTAATTTATATGGAGTTCAATCTAATTTATATACATATTTAAAATAATAATTAATTTATCTATTTTGTGATTTTAATTTACCTTAATTTTACCTGCTGATTTTGACATGAGTTAAAGTCTTATTTTATCTGTCATGGTCTTCTGTCTGTCTGGTGAAGATTCTCAAGTAAAAGGTAAAGAAAATGCAATAATAAAATAAGATAAAAAAAAAAGTTCTATTGCTGTCAAAAATGTCAGCAAAAAAATAACAAAACTCAACTGATGCTGTTATGGTTGCTAGGCAACATGGTAGTGAGTGGTCACACAGACATACGTCTTCCAAAGACTAGACTGTCTCATTTAACAGTCATAAATCAGCCTTTAGATGCAGCCTAACCGACCTTTGAGTGTTCTAGCCTCCAGGGCCGCGGTCTATGAAGCTGCAGCACCTGAACTGAGACACAGCCTCTGTAACTGGGTACTGCACTTTCTCACAGGGAGGCCACAGAACGTGTGGGTTGGCAGCAACACCTCCCAGACCATGACACTGAGCAGAGGGGCCCCACAAGGGTGCATGCTCAGCCCACTGCTCTTCACCCTGCTGACCCATGATCAGTGTCGGGCAAGTTACTAAAAAATAGTAACTAGTTACAGTTACTAGTTACTTCTTTTCAAAAGTAACTGAGTTACTTTTGAGTTACTGCACAATTAAAGTAACTAGTTACTTGGAAAAGTAACTTTCACATTACTTTTAAATGCATACTTAAATTATCTTGCACACACAGCAAGATCAAGGGCCTCTTGTTCTCATCAGAAAAAAGAAGAAAAAAAACTGATGAGAAAAAAAGTCTCATCTTACAGAGAAAAAAAATGTCTCAGATTTACACAAACTATTGTAATCAGTAGAAAGTCAGAAATTTACTAGAAATAAAGCTGTGAATTCAAAGAGAAAAGTTTGGACCCCCTGGTGGGCCATTTTTGGCCCACGAGCTATAGTTTGACACCCCTGGACCAGCCCATTTAAAACGCATATTTAGAGGATTTACTTCCATGAAATAGTTGCAGATCACAACAGGATGTCAATGAATGAGATAAAAAAAAAAAACAGAAAGCACAGATAAGTGAAAGTTCACCGCTTACAAGAAGCTGTTCTTTACTGCAACAAACCGAGTCACTTTTTCCTCTGTGCTTAAGAAAACTTAGAATTACTGACACAACTTACATATTTACACACCTGCGGACATTAAATGCGAGCTTCTTGCTCATAAAATACTCATGTTTACCACAGAGGTAAGGAGCTGTTGGGGGGGCTACTCACTGCTACGACAGGTGATCAGGGCTCCATATGAGAAGTCGCACACGGCATTTCTTCCCACCGCGGGACAGGAAACCAACCCTCGGGGGAGACTGACGGCTGCGCCGGCTATGATAGAATCAGTTTATTTGCGCTAAAATATCTATCCATAAATAAAGCAAGTAACGGCAGTAGCACATCTGATTAGATTTCAGTAACTGTAAAGATTTACTGAATTTTTAAACAATAATTTTGTTTCAGAGCACGTTACTGCAAAAGTAGTGGTGTTACGTTACTCCCAACACTGCCCATGACTGTGTACCAACCTACAGCACCAACCGCATTATCAAGTTTGGGGATGACACTACTGTGGTGGGCCTCGTTACCAACAATGAGGATGCCAACTACAAAAATGAGGTGAGCCAACAGGTCCAATGGTGTAAAGACAATAACCTCTTACTGAATGTGGGAAAAAATAAGGAGATTGTGGTCGACTTCAAGAGGGGTCACACACAGCACCCCCCTCTGATCATCGATGGTACAACTGTGGAGAGGGTGAGCAACACCAAGTTCCTGGGGGTGCACATCTCTGAGGACCTCTCCTGGTCCAACAACATCACATCACTGGCCAAGAAGGCTGAAACTCGCCTCCATTTCCTCCGCAAACTGAGGAGAGCATGAGTCCCATCCCCCATCATGTGCTCTTTCTTCCGGGGCACCATTGAGAGTATCCTCACCAGCTGCATCACTGTGTGGTATGGAAGCTGCCGGAAGACACTTCAACACACAGTGAAAGCAGCCAACAAGATCATTGGTGCCCCTCTGCCCTCCCTCTCAGACATCTACCTCACCCGCCTCACCCGGAGAGCAATCAACATTGCAGACGACACCTCCCACCCCTCACACTCCCTCTTCAGCCCCCTGCCCTTGGGGAAAAGGTACCGGAGTATCTGGGCCCACTCCACAAGCCTGCTAAACAGCTTTGTTCATCAGGCCATCAGGACCTTGAACTCTGTCCACTCCCCCCCCCCCCCAACCCCACCCCGGACCATAATGCACTCACCCGCACAATAACTACCTCAGCTGTTGGCACAGAAAGACTGGCACACCAACAGTGATACATCTGCTGCTGTATGTCTCTGCACTTAAACAGCAACCATTTGTACAAATGCCATATCTGCTGCTGTCTGTCATTGCAATACTGATCATGTGCAGTTCTATTTGTCACTAGCCATGTTTACATGGACACAAGTAACCGGATTAAAAGTCTGATTGGAATAAAAATGCTTCATGTAAACACACCAATCTGAATATTCTAACCTGATCACGCTCATTCGGATCAAAATTTTCTTCTGATTGAGACGGGTGGGTTATGCCTATTGTTAATCCAATTGGTGGGCATATAAACATTTATTCCGAAGTTTGGGTAGAAAATATATTTACTGCGAATGTTTGTACATCAGCCACACATCGATGTGATGTATTTCCGCCTTTACAGCAGCTAGAGGAAGACATGGCAGGCGTAAAATAAAACTAGTCTGTATCGTCCTGCTGTCTCCCTCTGTTTGTCATATGCAGAAGTATGTACTGCTGGACTTGTAGCTTCATTACGGAGACCAACAGAAGCAAAAGTACAGTCTGAATAACACAATACAGGTCCATTTCAAAAAGAAAAAGACACAAAGCGGGGTTTGTTTACATCGGAAGTTGCTTCTTCTTCTACTATTTCCAGAATGTCGGATAATAAACGTGTGACACATGGAAACGCACGTCCTAATCGGATCAACTTTTTCAGGATCCATGTAAACAGTAAAGTTCTGATCTGAATTTTAATCAGATTGAAGAAATTTTGCACATGTAACCGTGGCTACTGTCTGCACCTACACTACCACATTGAACTGCAACTACGGGTATTACATGTCTAGTTTTCTGTATGTAGGATTGCTGTGTTTCATTGTTGTTAATCGTTTATCTCTATTTGCACTATGGGAGGCCTGAGTCTATCTTTTGTCACCATTTGCAGTATGGGTTGCATTACTGTACATAGACTGCTGTTGTGTTTTTCCAGCCTTATTCCTTTTTCTTTTTTTTATATTGTGCACACCACTGAACAGAGAGAGAGAAACGCCATTTCAGTTTTCCTGTATGTCCTGTACGTATAGCAGTATTGACAAATAAAATCTTTGAATCTTGAATCTTGAAGTCCTGGCTAGGTCATGCCAAGGACCATATAAAAATGGAACTTCCGTCCGGCTTGGTGCTCAGCACCTCTCTGTGTGGAGTTTGCATGTTGGTTGGAGATACCTGGGTGGGATGTGATGCAATGTTGGAGGGTCACTCAGTTTAAAATGTATGACAAATAGTGGGTTGCCACACCATGATTTTGGCTTTCAAATCCTCAGACAGTTCATTGTCTTCCTCCTATTCTCCATGTTCAGTGCGGTACACAGACATACAACACAAAGGCTGAGTCAACGTTTCTGCCTAAAGCAGGGGTCAGCAACCTGTGGGTCACAAAGAGCCACTTTGAGTAATTTCTTCCTAAAACATCTGTATTGAGCCACAAAAATATCTGTGCCTGAGAAGGAAGGTAAAACATTAAAATTACAGCTGATCTGACAACATCTATATTGAGAGTTTTTGTCAATAATTTGCAGCTTTATTGACGGTAAATTTGTTACCCAATAGAGAGCCTAAGTCACACCCCCTCTACTTCTGCTCTGGGATCCACATGGTGAGGATATCAATGGCCTCACACACACCATCACAGACTACATCAACTTCTGTGTGGAGAACACCGTACCCACCAAGACCATATGGTGTTTCTCAAACAACAAACCCTGGATCAACCCTGAGATAAAGTCACTGCTGAAGGAGAAGAAAAAGATCTTCAGGTCGGGAAACAAGGAGCTAAAGCCTGTACAGAGGGAGCTAGGGAGGAAGATTAGAGAGGGGAAGGACAGCTACAGGAAGAAGATGGAGGACAAGCTGAAGCAGAGTGACGTCAGCGGTGTCTGGAGAAGCCTCAAAACCATCTCTGGACACCAGGATACCTCCTCCCAAGCTGTGCAGGGTAGGGAGTGGGTGAACGACCTGAACCTGTTCTTTAACAGGTTTGACCAACTGCCCTCTTCTCTGCCCGCCCACCAACCTCTGCTGCCTTCACCTTCATCTAGTCCCCCTGTCCACTGCCCCCTCCACCCCCCCTTACATCCCCGAGTTCTCAGTGCACATCTGCTGCTGTTTTTCCCTTCACAGACCCAACGTCCCCCCCTCCCAGAATACAGCCCCCTGCTCCAGTCTGTCCCTCACTAAGACTCAGGTGAGAGCTTAGCTGAAGAAGATCAAAGTAAGGAAGGCTGCAGGTCCGGACGGCATCAGCTCAAGGCTCCTCAAGTCCTGTGCAGATCAGCTATGCGGGATTGTGGAGCACATCTTCACTCTGAGCTTGAAGCTAGGGAGGGTACCACAACTGTGGAAAACATCCTGCATGGTACCTGTGCTGAAGACTCGCACCCCAAGGACCTGAACAGCTACCAGTGGCCCTCACATCACACCTAATGAAGACCTTGGAGAGGCTGCTCCTCCCCCACCTTCGCCCCCTGGTTGGACCAATGATGAACCCACTTCAGTTTGCCTACCAGCATGGCATCGAGGTGGAGGATGCAGTGATCTTCCTCCTACATCGTTCCCTGTCCCATCTGGAGAAGCCTGGGAGCACTGTGAGGATCATGTTCTTTGATTTCCTCATTGCTTTCAACACCATCCAACCAGTGGACCAGCACCTGTCATTGTGGATCCTGGACTACCTCACAGACCGACCACAGTGTGTGAAGACCCGGGACTGTGTGTTTAATACCATCCTCTGCAGTACGGGCCGCCCCAGGGAACAGTTCCGGCTGCCTTCCTGTTCAGCCTCTACACTGCTGACTTTTCACACAACACACCACACTGCCATCTACAGAAGTTGACTCTGCGATCATCAGCCTCATCTCTGATGGGAATGATGCGGAATACAGAGGACTTATCCAGGACTTTGTGGACTGGTGCCTGTGGAACTGTTTCCAGATCAATGCGAGGAAAACCAAAGAACTGGTGGTGACATTGCGATGGGGACATCTTACCAGTACTTGGGTGTTCACCTGAACAATAAACTGGACTGGTCACACAACACCAACACGCTCTACAAGAAGAGGCATCGCAGGCCATTCCTTCTGAAGAGACTCAGGTCTTTTGGAGTGTGGGAGGCACTCCTGAAGCCTTCTATGATTATGTGGTGGCATCAGCCTTTACGTATGGGGTGGTCTGCTGGGGCAGCGGCATCACAGCAGCCGACAGGAAGAGACTGAACAGGCTGATCAAAAAAGTCAGCTCTGTTTTGGGGCGCCACCTCAACACAGTGGAGGAGATAGGAGAGAGGAGGATGGTGGCTAAGCTGTCATCTCTGCTGGAGTCAGAGTCCCACCCCATGTAAGACACACTGAATACACTGAGGAGCTCATTTAGAAGTAGGCTGTGCTATCCTAAGTGCTTAAGGGAGAGGTTCCGCAGGTCCTTCCTACCTACGGCTGTCAGACTGTATAATCTACATACTGCTCATAGAGGTCGTATTAAACATCACAACTTTGCACAATAGAGATCGTCCCTTCAATACACAACTTATACAATTACAATTATTATTGATTACAATTATTATTATTCAATGTGAAATATACTATCTGCGTCTATATTTATTTTTTGCAGGGTAATTTAGCTGTAACTGTACAACCTGTATAACCTGCACTGTGTATATACTGTGTATATATTGTAACAGTGTACATATGTATATTTATTTACTGCTTTGGCTAACCAATTCTTATCCTATTATCTTATTTACTGTTACTCTGAGTGCTACTATCCCTGTGCTGCTGCAATCCTGGAATTTCCCCATTGTGGGACTAATAAAGGCTTATCTGATCTTATCTTATCTTATCTTTCTTTATAAAAGACTTCATAACAACCATAGAGGACACAAAGTGCATCATCAAAGTACATCAACAATAAATAAAATATAAAAACATAAGACATATAAACAATAAAATACAACTAAAAAATACAATACAGCACAAGTAAAACAGTAGACATACAATAAAAGCAACTAAACCAAATAAAATCAATGTGTCAAACTGGGTCAAAAGCCAAAGAATAAAAATGGGTTTTAAGATGAGTTTTAAAACTGGACAGTGAAGAGGCCTGTCTAATGGATAAAGGCAGATTGTTCCACAGCTTAGGGGCAGCAACAGAAAAAAACTCTGTCCCCTCTGAGCTTCCTCTTTGATTTCGATATCTCCAGGAGCAGCTGATCAGCTGCCCTGAGAGACTGAGCAGGGGTGTAAGGATGAAGGAGCTCAGAGAGGTAAGGTGGGGCAAGGCCATTTAATGATTTAAAAACAAAAGAATTGACTTCCGGTTATGGCTGCCACGTAGGACGGACGTGTCTCGCTCTGCTCTGCTCCTGGAGAAAAAAAATCGGCAAATAACTCTCTCATTTGGGACAGAACGTATCCCAGCATTTGGGCGAGGATATGTCGGCGAAGCCTAAGGCTGGAAAACCAGGAAAAGGAAAAAGCGAGCCGCCGAAACAGTCCAAATTAACGGACTTTCAGGTCTGTGACGCAGCAAACAAAACTCCATATATGGCGGAGGAGGCTGGCGGCGGTGCGATGTTTGCGGGGAATGGCGCAGATGCGCTGATGGCTGCCATGAGTTCAATGAGAGCGGACTTTTCCTCTAGATTTGATGGGATTATGACAGCGTTGGAAGGAATAAGAAAGGAATTGGGTGACTGTGTAGAACGAACGGCGCAGATGGAGCTCCGTCTCGCTAGTGCTGAAGATGACGTCACCCGTCTTCAATTAAAGGTGCGCACTTTGGAAAAAAAAAATAAATCTCTGGAAGATAATATTTTGAATTTGGAATCTCGGTCGAGACAGAATAATTTGAGGCTGGTGGGTCTTCCAGAGGAATCAGAAGGTCGGGACGTATGTTCCTTTCTGGAAAAGTGGATTCCGGAGGTGCTGGGCAGCGAGGAGTTGCAATCAGCAGTGGTTCTGGAAAAAGCACATCGTATTGGCCCACGGAGAGATAAGGGACCACCGAGGACCTTAATTATGAAGTTTCTTAGCAACAGAGACAGGATGAAGATCTTCAACGCTGCACGTGCTAAAGGAGAGATTAAACACCAGGACCAGCAGGTGCGGTTCTACCCAGATTTGGCCACAGGAATCCAGCAATTGAGGAAGCAGTTTGATCCCATACGTAAGGAGCTGCGCAACCTTGGGATTCGTCATGGTGTAATCTATCCTGCGAGACTGCTGACCACGTATGAGGGCAGAACCCACATTTTCAAGACCCCAGAGGAGGCGCAGGAGTTCATCAAGAAGATCAAAGAAGAAGAAGAGACTGGTGGGAGCTAAGCATGAACAAAATATAAGGTAGAATAATTAAGCATTTGCACAGGCATCTGACTGACTTGAAGTAAATAGTAAGTTTACAAAATATAGATTGTATTATATATTAAAAAAACAAAACAAAAACAAAACAAACAAAAAAAAAAAACTATGATGTACAAAGTTGTTAAAAATTTTGGAGTTAAGTTGGAAAACTACAGAGGAGAGTTAATGTTACGTCATTAAAAGCAGTAGAGTTGGGGTGATTGGGAGGATGAAGAAGGAGTGGCTTAGGCTGTTCCCCGTGGGTGTGGAACGGTCGATGGCTATATCGGGAGACAGAATTTTTCTTTTGATTTTGGGGGGTTTGCCACAAGTGTGGGAAGGGGAAATTTGTTTGTGTGTAGTTTGTAGGATGAATGTTCAACCACTCATGTTTTTGCTTCTCTGTATGAGCATGTTTACACTGCAAGGTAATCCTAAACTCTCTATTGATCATGGACCAAAGTGTTAATCTTAATTTAACTTCATGGAATTGCAGAGGTCTACAAAATTTAAAAAAACTTAAACAAGTTATGAATAAAATAAAGGACATGGGTTCAAGAATTGTGTTTTTACAAGAAACTCATCTGATAGAGGAGGATGTTAAAAGAATTAGGAGTAGATGGCAGGGAAGTGTATTCACCTCTTCATTTTCATCCCGAGCCAGGGGAGTTATGACTCTCATACATAAATCAGTTCCTTTTCAGGTGAAAAATGTAATTGGAGACAAATTTGGAAGATATGTAATCATTCAAGGTTCTTTGCTATTAGAAAATATAAATCTTGTGAACTTATATGGTCCCAATATAGATGATCAGAAGTTCTTTGCTAATTTATTTCTCATCTTATCATCACTTACAGGGCAACATATAATAGCAGGGGATTTTAATTGTACATTGAATCCAGGTGTGGATAGATCAACAGGACTGGATTGTACGCACATTGGATGTAGGATGACTATTAATCATTTTATGAAAGAATTGAGATTGTTAGATATATGGAGAGAAATGAAACCACAAGTTAAAGCCTATTCTTGTTATTCCAGTACCTACAAGACATTCTCACGTATTGATTATTTTTTGATTTCCACAGAATTAAGGTCCAAGATTCAAAACTGCTTTTATGATAACATCGTGATTTCTGATCATGCACCCTGTTGTCTAATATATGTAGATAAAAAATTGACAAAGGAATCAGGTAGATGGCAATTTCAGCATAAATGGCTTCAGGATGAGGAATTTGTCAAGTATATAGAAAAACAGATAGACGAGTTCTTTGACATCAATACTACACAAACATCAGCATGTGTAAAGTGGGAGGCTTTCAAAGCTTTTATTAGGGGACATATTATTAGTTATACAGGATCAAAATCTAAGAAGACTCGAGAGGAGAGAGCTAAATTGGAACATAAAATAAAAAGTCTTCAGGAAAAAGTGTATGCAGGAAGTGACCCAAGGTTGGAGAATGAATTACTGATTTTGAGAGCTGAATACGACAAAAAATCAGCGAATAGAGCTGCCTCGAGTCTTCTAAGATTGAAACAATCTTTTTATGAACAAGGTGAAAAATCAGGAAAATTATTAGCATGGCAGATTAAACAATTGGAAATTAAAACACCAATTACCAGTATTATAAGTAAAGGACAGGTAGTTATAGATCCTTTAGAAATTAATAGAGCCTTTAGAGATTACTATGAAAAATTATATGATACCAAAAATGAACCTGATTTAACAAAACTAAATGGGTTTTTGAACGAACTATCTATACCGTGTATTCCAAATGAAAACAGGGAGATATTGGAGTCTAAAATTAGTCAAGAAGAAGTTGGGCTAGCCATTGATAATATGAAATCAGGAAAAAGTGCAGGACCAGATGGTCTTCCAGTTGACCTTTATAAAAAATTTAAGAATAAATTAATAAAACCTTTTTTGGAAATGGTTTTAGAAGCATTTCAAAATAATAATTTACCATCATACATAAATAATGCCTTAATTATACTGCTGCCAAAACCAGGTAAGCCCTCTAATAAATGTGAAAATATGAGACCAATAAGCCTATTAAACGCCGACCTTAAGATAATCTGTAAAATTTTAGCAAGACGAATACAAGAAATTTTACCAAATATTATTAATCGAGATCAGAATGGCTTTATAAAGGGTAGACAAGGCTTCCATAATGTAAGAAGACTATTTAATATTATTTATTTTAATAAAGAAGCACCGGATACAGCTCTCCTATCATTGGACGCCGAAAAGGCCTTTGATAGAGTTGAATGGCCCTTTCTTTTTGAAGTCCTACAAAGGTTTGGACTTGGAAATAATTTCATAAAATGGGTTCAAATAATATACAATAATGCTACAGCAGAAATCCTAACAAATAACAATATTTCAAAACCAATAAAAATCAATAGAGGATGTCGACAAGGCTGTCCACTTTCACCTTTACTGTTTACTATGGCAATTGAACCTTTAGCGATAGCGATACGTTTACATTCACAAATATATGGAATTAAAGTTGGACCAACAGAACATAAAATCTCCCTGTACGCCGATGATATAATTTTGTTTATGTCGAATCTAAAAAAATCAATTCCAACCTTGTTGAATTTAATAAAGAATTTTGGGGAAATATCAGGATATAAAATAAATAAAACTAAATCTTCAATATTAATGCTAAATGAGACCCAGAGAAATTACCCAGCCCCTGAGGTAAATCAATTCAATGTTGTAAATCAGTTTAAATATTTAGGAATCCAAATTATGCCTAAGCTAGAATCAGTCGCCAGTGTCAACTATGAAGCCTTAATGTCAGATATCAATGAGTTAACTCAGAGATGGATGTCACTACCAATGTCGATGATCGGGAGAATCAATATACTTAAAAGTAATATTTTACCTAAAATACTTTATTTATTTCAATACATTCCCTTATCACCACCTTTAGATCTATTCTCAAGAATAAAAAAAAAGTTAGTGGAATTTATATGGAACAACAGGAGGGCTAGATTACGTTTGTCTTTATTATATTTACCATTTGATCGTGGAGGTCTGAAATGTCCAAATTTTATGTTGTATTATTGGTCGGCACAACTGAGGTCTATGACATATTATTTTTCATCAAATGATCTCCCTCACTGGACTGAAATGGAATCATACAATTTACCTTTACCTCTTCCCATATTCATATACTCAGATTCGGCAAAAAAATTACAAAAACAAGTTAAAAATCCATTTGTAAAGCATATGATCTTACATACATACATGTAAGATCATACATTTCAAATGGTTAATGCGGATGTATGTTACACCGGAGGAGTTAAATAGATATAACAAAAATATACCAGATACATGCACAAAATGCATGGAAAGTAAAGGAACCCTATTTCATTGTTTATGGGAATGTAGATTAATAAGAATGTTTTGGGAGGAGGTGAGGGTAACAATTGAAAAAATAATCTCAAAACAAATCATATTGAATCCTAAACTGTTTTTGTTGGGTCTGTACCCAGAAAAGCATAATTTCAATAAAAGTGAAAGAACATTCATAGACCTCAGTTTGCTTAATGCCAAAAAATGTATTGCACTATTATGGAAAAAGACTCATAGACCAGATGTGACTCAGTGGTTAAGACAGATGTTAACAAACCTTCCATTAGAAAGAATAACATATATACTGAAATCAAAGGAAATTGTGTTTGAGAATATATGGAGACCTTTTATTGATTATGTAAAAAATTTAAACATAACTCTTGAAGAAGAAGGTGAATGATGTGTGTGGACCTTGTAAATTCCAAACTGGTGAACATAATATGTATACTAATGTATTGGATTGTCTAGACTAAACAGAGGAGCATTGTTGAAGATTTGATTTTGTTGGTGGTTGTTGGTGTTTTTAGGGTATTTTTTTTTTTTTTGTAGTACTTTAGTGTTAGTGTTTGATTGTTTGTATCATGTTTGTTAAAAAAAAAAAAGGTTCAATAAAGATATTGTGGAAAAAAACAAAACAAAAGAATTGTAAAATGAACCTTAAAGTGTACAGGCAGCCAGTGAAGGGAAGCTAAAATGGGTGTGATGTGGTCCCTCTAATGTGTCCCAGTTAAAAGACGTGCAGCAGCATTTTGAACCAATTGGAGACGTGAGAGGGAAGCCTGTCTGACTCCAAAATAAAGTGCATTACAGTAATCCAGCCAAGATGTGATGAAGGCATGGATTACTGTTTCAAAGGGCTGCCTTAAAAGAATGGGTTTAACCTCTGCCAGCTGCCTCAAGTGAAAAAAGCTGGACTTGACTAGAATCAGAATCAGAATCAGAATCAGATTTATTGCCATTGTTCATGTAGTACACAAACTAGGAATTTGTCTCGGTGCAATGCTGCAACATTAAACATGATAAAATAAAAGAAATAAACTATACATGCAATAAAGTGTAGAATAAGAGTGAGTAATACTAGTCAGCAGTTTAAATATATTAGCGAGCAGCAGATAATGTGGAGAACCATATAGTGCAGTCGGTAATGCAGGAAGAAAACAGTGATGATTGACATGAGTCTGGTTGAGCTGCTGTACATAGTGCACGAGAGTCAATAAGTCACTTAGTGTTCAGCAGTCTGATGGCAGAGGGGAAGAAGCTGTTCATGTGACGGGAGGTTTTAGTCTGGATGGACTGAAGTCTTCTACCTGAGGGGAGAGGGGCAAACAGTACGTGACCAGGGTGTGAGGGATCGGCTATGATCCGGCCAGCACGCCTCCGGGTCCTGGAGATGTACAGATCCTGGAGAGATGGGAGCTTGCAGCCGATCACCTTCTCAGCAGTGCGCACGACGCGCTGCAGCCTTAGTCTGTCCCTGGCAGTGGCTCCTGCGTACCACACGGTTATGGAGGTGGTGAGGATGGACTCGATGATGGCTGTGTAGAACTGCACTAACATCTTGGTGGGTAGCTTGAGCTTCCTCAGCTGCCGCAGGAAGAACATCCTCTGCTGGGCCTTTTTGATGAGGGAGCTGATGGTCGGCTCCCACTTGAGGTCCCTGGTGATGGTGGTGCCTACGAAGCGGAAGGAATCAGCAGTGGTGATGGGAGAGCCTGTGAGGGTGAGGGGGGGCAGAGGGGTTGTGACTTTCCTGAAGTCCACAATCATCTCCACTGTCTTCAGAGCGTTCAGCTGCAGGTTGTTGTTGTTGCACCAGGACGCCAGCTGGGCCACCTCACTCCTGTAGGCGGACTCGTCGCCATTGGAGATGAGCCCGATGAGGGTGGTGTCGTCCGCAAACTTGATCAACTTGACAGACTGGTGGCTGGAGGTGCAGGAGTTGGTGTAAAGGGAGAAGAGTAGGGGGGAAAGTACACAGCCCTGGGGTGATCCGGTGCTGATGCTAGCAGAGTCTGAGACAGTCTTTCCCAGCCGCACATGCTGCCTCCGGTCCATCAGGAAGTCGGTGATCCACCTGCAGAGGGAGTCAGGCACGTTGAGCAGGGACAGCTTGTCCCGGAGCAGATCGGGGCGGATGGTGTTGAATGCGGAGCTGAAGTCCACAAACAGGATCCTGGCCTAGGTTCCCGGGGAGTCCAGGTGCTGCAGGATGGAGTGGAGGGCCAGGTTGACTGCGTCGTCTACAGACCTGTTGGCTCGGTAGGCAAACTGCAGCGGGTCCAGGAGGGGGGTGGTGATGGACTTGAGGTGGGGCAGGACCATGCGCTCAAAGGACTTCATGACTACAGAGGTGAGCGCTACAGGTCTGTAGTCGTTAAGTCCAGTGATCCGTGGCTTCTTGGGGACAGGGATGATGGTGGAGGATTTGAGGCAGGACGGCACGTGGCATGACTTCAGGGAGGTGTTAAAAATGTCTGTGAAGACAGGAGCCAGCTCTTTCGCACAGTGTCTCAGGGTGGAGGGAGACACGCCGTCCGGACCGGGGGCCTTGCGCGGGTTCAGTCTGGAGAACTGTTTGAGCACGTCCTGCTCACTGATGACAAGGGCAGGGGGGAGGAGGGGGGGGTGCCTTTGATGAAGTAGGGATCGTGGAGGCTGTGGAGCTGGAGGGAGGGGGGGAGTTGGACACAGATGACGGGGTGTCAAAACGGGCATAGTGTTGGGACAATCTTTGACAAAGGGCTTTGTCATCCTGACCTTTAGGAGCCTGAGGCCGATAATTGGTGATTTGCCTCAGTCCTCTCCACACAGAAGCCGAGTCATTAGCAGTGAACTGCTGCTGGAGTCTCTCAGAATACACAGATTTAGCTCTCCTCAGCTCTCTGTTAAACCGATATTTAACCTCCCTGTAGCAGCCCCTGTCTCCACTTTTCAGTGCTGCTTCCTTCTCCTTCCTGATCTGTCTGAGCTTAGCAGTATTGCACTATTGCACCAATTTGACAATTTAATCTAAAATCACTGTCCATCTTAAAGCCCAGATTAGTAACAGTTGTCTTAACAAACTGTGCTAAGGGGCCCAAGTCAATGGGGGGGGGGGGGTCTCACAGGAGCCACTGGGTCCAAACACCATCACTTCAGTCTTCTTTTCATTAAAATTTAAACAGGTTGAAGCCATCCAAGTTTTAATGTCATCAAGACATGCAAGAAGTGGTTTAACTGAAAAGGCCTCCTTCTGCTTTAATGGCACACAAATCTGAGTGTCATCAGTGTAACAGTGGAAGGAGATACCATGCTTTCTAAGAATTGAGCCCAGTGGAAGTAAGTAAAGGGCGAAAAGCAAGGGCCCTAAAATTGCAGCCTGTGGGACTCCACATAACAGGGAAGCTGAGGAAGATTCAAAACCAGCCAAACTTACAGACATGGTTCTATCTGCCAAAATAGGACCTGAACCATTCCAATACAGTGCCAGAAATCCCCACTAGATGCCGTAGACGGGATATTAAAATGTCATGGTCCACTGTATCAAAGGCGGCAGTTAGGCTAATCAGGACAAGAATCATAAAATCACCAGAATCAAATGCCAGGAGGATGTTGTCATTAAAGACCCTTAACAAAGCCGACTCTGTGCTATGGAAGGGTTTAAATCCAGACTGAAAGACCTCCAGGACATCATTCTCATTCAAAAAAGCCTTTAACTGAAGATAAACAATTTTTTACAATATTTTTGAAAGAAAAGGTAGCTTTGAAGTAGGCATAAAATTAGCCAACACAGTTTGATCAAGACCAGGTTTCTTTAGCAGTTTCACTACTGCATGTTTAAGATTTGCAGGAACCACACCAGAAGACAAACTGTTGTTTAAAATGGTTAAAACTGACTGACCTATACTAGATAAAACTTCTTTAAAAAAATCAAGGAAGGAGAGCATCACAAGGGGAACCTGAAAGCTTAAAATGACAAACCACATCCTCTAATTGCAACAGGGTCACAGAACAGGGTCACAGGCTCAAACTGATTAAAAACAGCAGAGCATGTCAGATCTGGAATTGGGTTCCTACCATGTCCACGCTTTCTGTTGTTTTTGATCTGTTTGCATATTTATTCGGTTATCATTAGTTTGTTGGTTTACCCTTCAGTTTCTTGTTTCAGCCCCGTTTTCTAGTCTCCCTTATTATTTCCCCTACCTCCAGCCATGCATGTGTGTTTTCAGTTACTCTTGATTAGTCTCAGCTGTCGTGTGTTAAGCTAATTATTTGCTCCCTATTTAAGTTGTCATTTTCTGTTGCCTTTTGTTGGACAGCACGGTGGTGCAGTGATTAGCACTGTTGCCTAACAGCTAGAAGGTTCCAGGTTCGAATCCCCAGGCTGACAGGGGTAGGAACCTTTCTGTGTGGAGTTTGCATGTTCTCCCTGTGCTGTGTGGGTTTACTCCAGGGGCTCCGGTTTCCTCCCATAATCCAAAGACATACATGTTAGGTTAATTGGTTGTTCTAAATTGTCCCTAGATATCTGTCTCCTATAGGCCCTTAGAATAGAAGGTTAGTACTAGTGAAGCGCTTTGAGTGGTCTTTGAGACTAGAAAAAGCGTATAAGTACAGGTCCTTGTCTCTTGACATTGCAGTATCTCCCTCCAGTCCTTCTTCTTCATGAATTTAGTTGTGTTTTCATTATCTGTGCATTTTGTGTTTTACAACCCTCGAGGTGCATTCATTTGCCTTTTGCAAATAAATCATTTTTGCACCTAAAGTCCTACCTTCCTGAAGGAGTCATCTATCCTGTCTGCTGGAGGTTGTTTTCTGACAGAGCAAGGGACAGACACAGAGAGGTCAGAGGGAAGAGCTGGGATGAGAGCCCTAATGGTGGTGACCTTATCAATAAAGAAATGTAAAAAGTCTTTGCATGATTCAGGGGATGCTTCTATACTGACAGTCGGTGAGACATTAAGAACAGAGTCAATGGTCTTCAATAACACACGCGGGTTATGATGATTGGACACAATAATATTGGACAGATGTTCCCTTTTAGCCTCTTAACATCACTCTAGTAACAATGCCAGCAGACCTTCAAAATTTGATGAGATACCTGCAGCTTGTCCCTCTTCCACCTGTGCTCAGCTTTGAAGCATTCCCTTCTGACTGCCCAAGTTCTGTCATTGAACCATGGTTCAAGTTTGGCTCTGGGCTGCCTAATTTTTGATGGAGCCATAGAGTCCAGGATGGTTTGGCAGGAGGAATAAAACCAGAAATTAAGTTCCTCTGTATGGGAGAGAATTGAATCGGGGGAGCACAGAGATGGGTAAAAGCAGACGAAAACTGACCAGCAGTGGAAAGGTTAAAAATCCGACAGCACTGGAAATTGGGCTACTGTTGGTTGAAGCTCGAGAAGGAGGAGAAGGGGAAGGTGTGTTAGGAGGGACAGAGAGAAAAGGAAAGGTAGAAGTGTGGAGGTGAGAGCAGGGACATTAACTTGTTGAACTCTGTTCAACTTCCCTAAAAACACCTAAAAATAGCATGCCCAAAGTAAATCAAAAGCTGTTCTTCAACCCTTTGCAGCATCTTCATGGGGTTAGTCTCATTTAAAAGAAAACACTCTGAATTTTTTGGCGAAACAGTCATAATCTCTCTAAGTGCTCCTGCCACTGAGTAACGAGAAAGTTCGCCTGGGTGTTTTTTTAGATACAAATACTTGCAAATAACATACAGCTGTCAGATACTGGCTGGAAAACACAACAGAAATGTAGAACAAGTGTTTTCAAACTCAGGTCAAAATTTTGTAAAAATACCACAAAAAATGAATATATTACACAGCTTTTTTTCTCAGGTTGTAACAAGGCTGTGTCTGTACTGGAAGACTGGAAATACAGCTTTTTTTTCAGTGCACACTGAGACGCACTAAGATGCAGAGATGTGACCGCCTGCGGAATTCACAGAGTTCAAGGGGTTAAATGTAGGGACTATGACTGGTCAAGACAGAGAGCTGGCTGATATGATGGAGAGAAGAAAGGTAGATGTACTGTATGTTCAAGAAACCAGATGGAAGAGAAGCATGGCTAGGAGCATTGGAGGTGGATTTAAACTGTTCTACCATGGTGTAGATAGGAAGAGAAATGGAGTAGGAGTAATGTTGAAGGAAGAGTATGTGAAGAGTGTTCAGGAGGTAAAGAGGGAGTCAGACAGAATCATGAGTTTGAAGCTAGAAGTCAAAGGTATGATGATGAATGTTGTCACTGTGTATTCCCCACAAGTTGTATGTCAGGTAGAAGAGAAAGAGGAATTCTGGTGTAAGTTGGATGAAGTGGTAGAGAGTGTTCCCAGGGGGTTGAGAGTGGTGATTGGAGCGGACTTTAATGGGCATGTAGGTGAATGGAACAGGGGTGATGAGAAGGTGCTGGGTAGGCATGGTCTTAAGGAGTGAAATGTGGAAGGACAGATCTTTCTGGATTGTGTGGATTGTTGTGGATGTGAAAAGGCATATATTGAGTTGTATAAGAGGCTAAACACTAAGGAAGGAGAAAAGGACTTGTATCGATTGGCTAGACAGAGAGATTGAGCTGGAAAGGATGTACAGCAGGTTAGGCTGATTAAGGACAAAAATGGCAATGTACTAACAAATGACGAGAGTGTGTTGAGAACGTGGAAGGAGTACTTTGAAGAGTTGATGAATAAAGAAAATGAGAGAGAGAGGAGGATGGATGAAGGAAAGATGGTGAACAATGAAGTCCTGAGGATTAGCAAGGCGGAAGTGAGGGCAGCTATGAAGATGATGAAGAATGGAAAGGTGGTTGGTGCAGATGACATACCTGTGGAGATATGAAGATGTTTAGGAGAGATGGCAGTGGACTTTTTAACCAGATTGTTTAACACAATCTTGGAGAGTGAGAGGATGCCTGAGGAGTGGAGAAGAAGTGTTTTGGTACCAACTTTCAAGAACAAAGGTGATGCTCAGAGCTGTAGTAACTACAGAAGCATAAAGTTGATCAGCCACACTATGAAGATATGGGAAAGTGTTGCTGAAGCCAGGTGAAGAGGAAAGGTGACAATCAGTGAGCAGCAGTATGGCTTCATGCCAAGAAAGTGTACTACAGATGCAATGTTTGCTCTAAGAGTGCTGTAGAGAAGTATAGAGAAGGGCGGAAGGAGTTGCACTGTGTCTTTGTGGATCTAGAGAAAACATATGATCAGCCCCTTTTCCACTACTGGCACTTCGGCCCATTTCGGTACGATACGGTACGGTACAGTTCAGCCCACTTGTGTTTCTACTGCACACGGAGTACCACTTGACGTACACTACCGTTCAAAACTTTGGGGTCACCCAGACAATTATTTTGTGTTTTCCATGAAAAGTCACACTTATTTACCACCATGAGTTGTAAAATGAATAGAAAATATAGTCAAGACATTGACAAGGTTAGAAATAATGATTTGTATTTGAAATAATAATTTTTTCCAGATACTCAACCTGCTCAAAGGAAGGTCAGTTTTATAGCTTCTCTAACCAGCTAAACTGTTTTCAGCTGTGCTAACTTGATTGCACAAGGGTTTCCTAATCATCCATTAGCCTTCTGACGCAATGAGTAAACACATTGTACCATTAGAACACTGGAATGATAGCTGCTGGAAATGGGCCTCTATACACCTCTGTAGATATTGCACCAAAAACCAGACATTTGCAGCTAGAATAGTCATTTACCACATTAGCAATGTACTGTATATTAGATATTACAGTGTATTTCTGATTAGTTTAAAGTTATCTTCATTGAAAAAAACAGTGCTTTTCTTTCAAAAATAAGGAAATTTCTAAGTGACCCCAAACTTTTGAACGGTAGTGTAGGTGGGAATAGTTGCAGGGAGGCGGCGCAACCCTCCCGTTACGTAAAACAAATGTAACGGGCGTAAAACAAGCGTAACGTTACGCAAAACAAGTGACGCAGGCAAAGCACAAGCTGGCAGGATATGAGGCGTCTGCGTTCTCTGGCTTTTTTTTTGCCAGAGTAAAGCCAAAAAAGGAGAACAGAAGGCAAAGGCAGCGAGACAACACACTCTGGAAAAGTACTGGAGCATTTAGGAAACCATATAGAGCAGTATAAATCAGAAGACATGAGGATATGAACTACATCACGTATGACGGTAAGCTAAATATTGCTAATGCTACTTTGCTTTTAAGTCCGCCGTACGGCATTGTAATGTCAGCAAGTTATCGCTATTAGGTACTAAAATATGTATTCTCTGTGTGTGTGTTTCAGATGGCTCTCTTGTGGCAAAAACATTGCTTCAAACCGTCGGTCTGGACGTTCAACACAGGCTCCCAGTGATGGGATGTCACCCCAGCTTCATGAATGAGAAGTGGTTACAGAACTGCAGAATGGCTGTAGAAATATTTAGCTTCCTGTGCAACAAATTGCTATGATCTGTGTCAAAATCATGGAGAGACTGTTGAGACGTCATGGGATTTACCTGCTCCAGCCGATGGTATCGTGGCGAAACATGATTAGCTCTAAAACTTGATCGCCAGGTGCCATATTGTAGTATATGAGCCGTAAAATATATATTTCAACAGGTAAACAGTACTGAGTTAGGTATAATAAGATATATTTAACAATTATGATGCATTTTAAGCCAAAACAAATGGATCTAGGATTAAAAGCAATTAAAATAACAGTCACAAGGTTACATGGAAAATACTCAGATTTACTGGATAGATACATGTAGATACTGTAGAAATATATATTCTCTACATCAACAATGTACTATACATGTATTCATGTAGTATCCATCCATCCATCTTCTACCGCTTTTCCGGAAGTCAGGGTCAGCAGTTCAAGCAGAGAAGCCCAGACTTCCCTCTCCCCCGCCACCTGCTCCAGCTCTTCAGAGAGGATACCAAGGCGTTCCCAGACCAGCTGGGAGACATAGTCTCTCCACCGAGTCCTGGGTCTGCCCCAGGGTCTCCTCCCAGTGGGACGTGCCCCAAACACCTCAAGTGGGAGGCGTCCAGGAGGCATCCTGATCAGATGCCCATACCACCTCAACTGACTCCTTTCAATGTGGAGGAGCAGCGGTTCATGTAGTATTGTACTGGGAATTTTGACAATAAACTTGTACATTTTGCATATCTGTCTCGACCTTTATTTGTGGTTACCACCAAGTGACATAAATTAAATACAGAGATTGGAAAAGCTGTCTAAGAACAATCCAGCAGTCTGAGAAATCACTTTTGGTTTGGTGTAAGTCTGTCAGCAGAATAATGAATCATAAAGCAGTTTGTGTTAAAATGTTAAATCCCATTAAACCCTAACTCAGGGGTGTCCAATCATGTGCCATGGAGGGCCAAGACCCTGCAGACTCTCTCTTCTATCCTGTTATTAGGAAATACAGATGCTAATATGGCCCAGAAGTCCTCCATATGCTGATACTATCACTAAAGTGTGCAGTGTCTTCTGCACTGGCACATCCAACAATACAGTCTTCAGCAAATAATTATTTTTGGTTACTTTTCTTAAAAATTAGCCATTATTTTCAAAGTCACTGATAAATGGTTTGTACTGTTGACTCTTTTCACACCAGTGTCTTAACAGACAAAATAGAAAATGATGACACAAACACATAAGTCACTAAATTGTTTATTACAATCAGCAGCAAATTCCAGATTATTTAGAATGTGCAAAATTCAAACTGAAAAAAAAGAAAAAAAAGAAATTAGAATGGGTCACGCACGCTGGCCACGCTGCCTCACTGAGAAGCAACTGGATGTGCCGCTCACACTGGTCCCGGATCAGCAGATCTTCAGCCTGCATCTCTGTAAATAGTGAGGCAAGGTCCGGTTTAGGGTGGATCATTTTCCTCTTGCCTAGACGAAAGACAGAAATGAGTGGTGGATAATTAAAGTAAGTTTTAAACATATCTGAGAAATAACGTTACCAATAAAAGTTTAGCCATTGCTGTGTCGCCCTGGTTTCAAGTGTGGGGGGTGTTTTGTGCTTGTATTGCTAAAATATAAGAGGAAGCATTACAGTGGGTCTCAAATATTTGTAATGTGTTCTTTTA
Source organism: Pholidichthys leucotaenia (assembly GCA_020510985.1). Taxonomy (NCBI): domain Eukaryota; kingdom Metazoa; phylum Chordata; class Actinopteri; order Cichliformes; family Pholidichthyidae; genus Pholidichthys; species Pholidichthys leucotaenia. The sequence continues at coordinate 212,152,171 of CM035840.1, read as the reverse complement.
CTGGATGAGTTTAAAGACGAAATACTATAAACTAAATTCTAACGGTGACTGAACAACTCCCATTCCCCAAAGTGCAAGATACACTATTATGACTATAACTCATAAAGGATCACAGAAGTGATCTGATAAAAAATAAATAAATAAATAAATAAACAAGCGGTTTATTTTACGGTGGCTAATATTGGATGTGCCATTCATTTTCAATTATTCTGTAATTAATATTCAAATAATCAAATAAATCTCAGTTCAGTCCCTTTCATATTAAGTGGAAATTGTACTACTTTAAATTTGGCACTTCACCTATACTTTAACTTAAAAAGCAAAAGATTTGACTATAAATAAGATGTGCAGCTTACCAGTCACATTGCTGTGTGATGCCAAACGTAGCCATTGTCAGAGCAGAGTGTGGTCGGACTCTACAACGAAAATACACACAACTTAAGTACATGCACAACACGAAAGTGCAACATTCAATTCAACTTTATTTATATAGTTTAGCACCTTGGGGGAGCCAGATTATTTAGCATCTCAGACAAGAGACAGTGGATAAACATGGGAGAACAATACTCAGGAGGTTCCTGGCGAGATAGCAGGAAGGAGTCAAGGACGTAGGGGGTTGAATGCAGTGTGATGCAAATGTCATGTTGTGTGTGGAGAAATGCCATGAAACTTAAGAGGAGAGTGCCTGCTAAAATGTCAGTCTGTTCTTTGCTTGTGAGATGTGAGTGTGTAATAAATCGTCTGAAATGAATCTGCCTCTTCATTTACACACTCCACACTGGTGACCCAAGACGTATTATGGAACACGAGGCAAGATCCCCAGAGCCGGCCTGGTCAGGAAGCTACAGCGAGGCGGCAGCCATCCCACAGACAGCCCGGACTGGAACCTCCAGCCACGCGTGTGCGGTTTCAGTCAAGCTACCGGATTTCTGGCAGCACAACCCGCGCTCTTGGTTCCACCTCACCGAGGCCCAGTTAGCCCTCCGGGGAGTAACGGCAGACGACACCAGATTCTACCATGTGGTCGCAGTGCTGGACGCCCGCACAGCTCAGCAGGTAGCGAGCCTGCTCGATCAGCCACCAGCCAGCAGCAAATATGAGGCGCTCAAGGCTGCGCTCATCCAGCGCTACACGCTCTCGGACTGTGAGAGAGCGGAGAGGCTCCTGACGCAGACCGAGTTAGGAGATGGTTCGGCTGTAGACCTGATGGAGAAGATGCTGGCGTAAATGGGCACGGACGACGGGCACTTTCTGTTTGCCCACCTCTTCCTCCGGAACTTTCCGACAGTGGCAAGAGCAGTTCTGGCCAATTCGCCGTTGCTGGCCGCGCGCGACTACCGTGCGCTAGCCCAGGAGGCAGACCGGATCATCCTCACCACCAGGGCGATCACAGTCAATGCGGCAGCAGCGGAGCCCAATGAGATGACCAGAGGAGGTGAGGAGCCACCGAAGGTAGCAGCAGTGGGGGCCAAGGAGCGCCAGAGAGACACGTTCTGTTTCTACCACCGCCGCTTCGGAGAGAACGCACGCAGATGTGCGCCCCCGTGCCAATTCAAGCGCTCGGGAAATGCCAAGGCCGGGGGTCGGTAGCAGCTGCGACCCTCGGTGAAGAGAACAAGCTGCTCTACTTGACGGACGCACACTCGGGGAGGCGTTTCCTCGTGGACACCGGAGCCCAGAAGAGTTTCATCCTGCCGACCTACGCTGACCGGCTGGCAGGACCTAGCGGCCCTGAGATGTTGGCAGCAAACGGCTCGGATATTAAGACCTTTGGTGAGAGGACTCTGCTCTTATCTCTACACGGCCGTACATATGAGTGGACTTTTGACTTAGCAGCACTGAATTACCATATCCTGGGGGCTGATTTTCTCTGTGCACATGGTTTACTGGTTGATGTTGCTAACAGGCGCCTGGTTAATGCACTGTCCTTTGACTCTCTCCCCTGTATAGCTCGAGTGACCCAGCCAACAGCACAAGCCAACGTCACAGCTACAGGAGGTAAGTTCCACACACTGCTCACTCAGTTCCCAGCACTCATGGTCCCGACGTTTTCCGCGGCCATCGCTAAACACGGGGTGGAGCACTTTATCACCACCACCGGGCCGCCCGTTTTTGCAAGACCTCGGCGCTTGGACGCAGCTAAACTGGCCATAGCGCTCGAGGAGTTCGCCAACCTGGAAAGGTTGGGCATCATCAGGCGGTTGAACAGCCCATGGGCATCCCTGCTACACATGGTCCCTAAGGCTGAGGGATCGTGGCGACCGTGCGGGGATTTCCGCAGGTTGAACAATGCCACAGCGCACGACCGCTACCCAATTCCCCACATACAGGATTTTTCCGTTCACCTTGCCGGAACACGCATTTTTTCCAAAATAGACCTGGTCCGCGGTTACCACCAAGTCCCAGTGCGCGCTGAGGACATACCCAAAACAGCGGTAATAACTCTGTTCGGTCTATTTGAGTTCCTGCACATGCCATTTGGGTTAAAAGGAGCGGCACAGACATTCCAGTGCATGATGGATGCAGTGCTGCGCAATCTCCCGTTCGTGTTCGTCTACCTGGACGATATCCTGGTAGCCAGTGCGTCTGAAGACGAACACGAAACCCACCTCACAACGGTTTTCCAGAAGTTGGAGGAGCACGGGTTAATAATCAACCCGGTGAAATGCCAGTTCGGCGTGACGGAGATTGATTTTTTGGGGCACCGCGTCTCTCCGGAAGGAGCAATCCTGCTGCCCGACAAGGTGTGCGCCGTGACGGATTTTCCCCGGCCTCAGATGGTCAGGGCGCTGCAGGAATTTTGGGGGATGGTGAACTTTTTTAACCGTTTCCTTCCCCACGGGGTGCAGCTCATGCAACCATTGTACGCCGCGCTCAAGAAACAGAAACCCACGGATAGGGTCGAATGGACCCCAGAGCGAGAGTGGGCGTTCTCGGAAGTTAAAGCAGCCCTGGCAAACGCCGCACTGCTGGCGCATCCGGACCCGGCAGCCCGCATAGCGCTCACCACCGACGCTTCAGACGTGGCCATAGGGGCTGTCGTGGAGCAGCGCGTCGCCGGGGCTTGGCAGCCGCTCGCCTTTTTCAGCAGAACTTTGTGCGACAGCGAACGTAAATACAGCGCATTCGACAGAGAGTTGCTGGCTCTCCACCTGGCCATACGCCACTTCCAGTTTTGGTTGGAAGGGCGCAGCTTCACCGCGTTCGTGGACCACAAGCCGCTAACATTCGCGATGGCCAAGGTTTCAGAACCGTGGTCGGGCCGGCAGCAGAGACAGCTGGCCGCGATCTCAGGGTTTACTACAGATATTCAACATGTGTCGGGAAACTGAATGTGGTGGCGGACTGCCTCTCGCGCGCCATGGTGGCCCCGGTGTGCGTGTGGATAGATTACACAGCCATGGCCGCGGAGCAGATTAGCGATGCAGACGTGCGCGCGCTCCAGTCTGGACCAACAGGGTTAAGGCTGGAGAGCAGGGTGCTGCAAGATGGTGGCCCCTCCCAATCTGCGATGTCTCCACGGGTCGCCCGCGTCTGGTGGTCCCGGTCGCGTGGCGCCGCCGCGTGTTTGAGTCGGTTCACACTCTGGCACACCCAGGAGTGCGCGCATTGGTCAAAATGGTGGGAGAGAAGTTTGTGTGGCTGAGCCTACGCAAACAAGTGAAAGAGTGGGCTGCAGCCTGCGTGGCGTGCCAACGAGCCAAGGTACACAGACACACGAAGGCTCCCTTGGAGCCATTTCGTATTCCGGCTAAGAGGTTCGACCATGTTCACGTGGACCTCGTGGGCCCCCTCCCGCCATCACAGGGGTGCACGCACCTCCTGACAGCGGTGGACCGCACCACGTGCTGGCCAGAAGCGGTCCTGCTGGCGGCAACCACGTCCGCAGACGTAGCGAGCGCTTTTTTAACAGCATTGGTGGCGCGTTTTGGAGTCCCGTCGGACATTACGTCCAACAGGGGCCCTCAGTTTGTTTCCGAACTCTGGTCTGCGATGGCCCGCAGCCTGGGTGTTACAATTCACCGCACAACTGCGTACAACCCACAGGCCAATGGGTTATGCAAGCGTTTTCATAGATCACTGAAAGCAGCACTCAGGGCTTCATTGACGGATGCAAATTGGGTAGACAGGCTGCCATGGGTCTGACTGGGGTTGCGCTCCGCGCCGAAAGAGGATCTGGAAGCTTCCCCGGCAGAGCTCGTTTTTGCACAGCCACTACGGCTACCCGGGGAATTTCTGCCAGATAATCCCACGCCGGGCAGCTGCCCGTCTCAGCTTTTGCAGCGTAGCGCAAACACAGGCACGCTGCCGGGCCCTGCCCACCACAGTTTTCTGCGTGTTTTCGTGCCTAAAACTTTGAAGAGCGCGGAGTTCGTGTTTGTCAGGCACAACGCCCACCGCCCTCCATTGCTCCCACCCTATGATGGACCGTTCAGAGTGTTGGAAACAGGGTATAAGCATTTTTTGCTAGACTTGGGGGATAGGAGGGAAAAAATTGGCATAGACAGACTCAAACCCGCTTTCGTTGTGGTGGACGAGCAAGTGCTGTTGGCTAGGGCCCCTCGGCGTAGAAGACCCCCACGGAGAGCTCCCCAGGGAAACGATTCACCGGAGCAGCCACATGGACAGACCGAAGTGCCCCCCCCCCAGTCACAGCCCACCCGCAGTCAGACACACTCCCAGCAGCCCCCCACCGGCACAGCAGCGCCACGGAGGCGGTAAACCCCAGTTACAGCAGATATGGGAGGAGACGGAAGCCCAAGCAGCATGTGGACTGATATTCTATTGTTCTATCACAGCATGTGGACTGTTATTCTATTGTTCTATCTAAGATGCTGGGGGGGAAGCTTAGCACCTTGGGGGAGCCAGATTATTTAGCATCTCAGACAAGAGACAGTGGATAAACGTGGGAGAACAATATTCAGGAGGTTCCTGGCGAGATAGCAGGAAGGAGTCAAGAACGTAGGGGGTTGAATGCAGTGTGATGCAAATGTCATGTTTTGTGTGGAGAAATGCCATGAAACTTAAGAGGAGAGTGCCTGCTAAAATGTCAGTCTGTTCTTTGCTTGTGAGATGTGAGTGTGTAATAAATCGTCTGAAATGAATCTGCCTCTTCATTTACACACTCCACAATAGCGCCATTTCACAACAACAGTCATCTCATAGCACTTTCAACTGTAGGGGAAACCCCCACAATTGCAGAAAGACCCCAGCAATCAGGCGATCCCCTGTGAGCAAGCGCTTGGCGATGGTGGAGAGGAAAAACTCCCTTTTAACAGGCAGAAACCTCTAGCAGAACCAGGCTCAGGGAGGGGCAGTCATCTGCTGCGACTAGCTGGGGGGTGAGAGGATAGAGAAGATGAAAAGAACAGACATGTAGAGAGCAAACAGCACGATGGGGACTCAGTCTATGGGAGAGAACAAACAGATGTTAATGACCAGCAAAAAAAAATAAATTTCATTGAGAGTGAAGAAAGGAGTGAAGCCCAGTGCAATTATTGGAGGTCCCCTGGCTGTCTAAACCTAATGGCAGCATAACTAAGGGAGGGTTCAGAAACACATGATCTCTCCCTAATTGTAGGCTATATCAAAAAGGAAGGTTTTAACCCTATTCTTAAAAACAGAGAACGAGTCTGCCTCCCGAATCCAGATTGGCAGCTGGTTCCACAAGAGAGGAGCTTGATAACTGAAGGCTCTGCCCCCCATTGTACTTTTGGAGATTCTAGGTATTACAAGTAATCCAGCATTTTGGGAGTGTAGTGCTCTGTTAGGATAATAGGTTAATATCAGATCTTTTAAATAAAAAGGGGCCTGAGTGTTTAGAGCTTTGAAAGTGAGAAGAAGGATTTTAAACTTAATTCTAAACTCTATGGGAAGCCAATGAAGGGAGGCCAGAACTGGAGAGATATGATCTCTCTTTCTAGTACCTGATAAAACTCTTGCTGCAGCATTTTGGATCAACTGAAGACTTTTTAGAGATGTTTTAGGACAACCTGATAATAGAGAGTTACAATAATCTAATCTAGAGATAACAAAAGCATGGATCCGTTTCTCAGCATCACTCTGAGACAAGATGCTCCTAATCTTGGCAATATTATGCAAATGATAGACTGCAGTCTTAGAAACGAATTTAATATGTGAATTGAAAAACAGATCTTGATCAAAAATAACTCCAAGGTTCCTCATAGAGCTACTAAGAGAAAGAGTTGCTGCGTCCAAACTAAAAGTTTGACTTGGAAAGGTATTTCTAAAGTTTTTTGGACCAACAAGAATGACTTCAGTCTTATCTGAATTTAATAGCAGGAAATTACAAGTCATCCAAGCTTTGATTTCCTTAAGACAGGCATCTATCTTGGCTAATTGATTATTATCATCTGGCTTCATTGACAGGTATAATTGTGTGTCATCTGCATAACAATGAAAATGTATACAGTGCTTTCTAATAATATTGCCTAATGGAAGCATACAGAAACTAAAAAGAGTAGGGCCTAGCACAGATCCCTGTGGAACTCCATGACTGAGCTTTGAGTTGAAAGAAAACTCATTACAGACATGAACAAACTGGAACCTATCAAATAAATAAGATCTAAACCACTGCAATAAAGTTCCATTAAGTCCAACATAGTGTTCTAATCTATCAAGTAGAATATTATGCTCGATAGTATCAAAGGCTGCACTAAGGTCTAAAAGGACAAGTACAGAAACAAGTTCATTATCAGATGCGATCAGGAGGTCATTAGTGACCTTCGCTAAGGCTGTTTCAGTACTATGATGGATTCTAAACCCAGATTGAAACTCTTCAAATAAACCACTTCCCTGCAAGTGGTCAAATAATTGCGTGGCAACAACTCTTTCTAAGATTTCTGAAATGAAAGGGAGATTAGAGATTGGTCTATAGTTAGCTAAAACTCCTGGATCCAGCGTTGGCTTTTTCAGTAAGGGTTTAATTACAGCAGTTTTAAAAGCCTGCAGTACATGGCCTAAAGTTAATGAAGAATTGATTGTTTGAAGAATAAAGCTACCAATAAATGGGAAGACTTCTTTAAATAACCTAGTAGGAATAGGGTCTAAAAGACAAGTTGAAGGCTGGGATGAAGAAACTATTTTGTCTAACTCTAAAAGGTCAATTGGAGTAAACTGCTCCAAACAGATGTCAATTGAAGGAGTTGTAGTAGTTACTGTATTTAAGTTAACGGTGGGAAGAATCTGACTGATTTTATCTCTGATAGATGAAATTTTATTATTGAAAAAGTTAATAAAGTCTTGACTAGTAAGTTCTAAGGGAATGCTAGGATTGACAGAGTCCTGACTCTTTGTCAGCCTGGCTACAGTGCTGAAAAAAGAAAACCTGGGATTCTTCTTCTTCTCTTCTATTAATGCAGAATAATAACTCATTCTAGCTTTTCTCAGAGATTTTTTATAAATTAAAAGATGATTTCTCCAAGCTAAATAGATTTCATCTAAATTAGTGGAGCGCCATTTTCTTTCTAATTGACGAGTCTTCTGTTTTAAGCTACGAGTTTCTGTGTTGAACCAAGGAGTTAGAAATCTCTGATTAGACTTTTTCTTTTTTAAAGGGGCCACCATGTCTAGAGTCTGATGCAGAGAAGCTGTAGCACTATCTACCATGCTATCAATTACAGAAGGAGCAAGCTGTCTATAGCTTATTTCTGTTGTGTTGACACATGGCATAGAGGAAACAATGTGCAAAAATTTGGTACTGTAGTAATATTTTTCCATAGGAACCAAATAGTGAGAAACAGTAAAACCAAAGGTTAACAGACAATGGTCTGACAGTACAGGGTTATGAGGAGACACTGCCAGATTTTCTATTTCTATGCCACATGTCAGAACAGGGTCCAATGTATGGTGGAGATAATGGGTAGAATTTCCTACTTTCTGAGAAAACCCCATTGAGTCTAATATTGAATTAAATGCCAAATTAAGGCAATCACTAACTACATCTACATGTACATTAAAGTCCCCTACTATAATTATTCTACCTGATTTCAGCACTAAATCAGCTAAGAATTCGACAAATTCAGATAAAAACTCTGAGTAGGTTGATGGAGGATGATAAACTATGGCAAATAAAATTGGGTTTAGCCTAAAATTGCTAAAGTAGCCAATACTGAGGACCAGGCCCTCAAAGGAATTATAACGTGCTTTTTGCTTTACATTAACTAGTAATTTGGAATGGTAAATTGTTGCTACTCCTCCTCCATGACCAGAACTTCTGGGATTTTGACAGTTTAAATAACCAGAGGGAGTTGATTCATTCAAACCAACATGATCCTCTTCCCCTAACCAAGTCTCTGTAAGGGATGTTAAATCAATCTGATGATCAATTAACAGATCATGGACTAGCAGAGACTTGGGAGTTAGAGACCTAATAGTATTTAACAAACCGCATTTAATTTTTAAATTATGAGGAGGAACAGAGGCAAAATCATTCAATTTAGAGGCTTCATGTTTAATTTGAGTTTTACCAACTTTTTGTTTATTCACATTGGGATGCTTATACATAATATTTTTATTTACTTTGGAGGGCGCAGACAATGATTCTCTGATGGGGAAGACAGGGGCTAAGTTGAGGGGTGGCAGATGAAAAGGAGCTGCAGAGCAGCATGTAAGACTGCAACTCTGCTTCCTGATCCCAGCTCTGAGTTGTCAAGGTTTTGGAAATTTGGATAAAAATTATGCCAGATTGTTAGATAAATGAAAAGAACCATCCAAAGTGGGATGGACACCGTCTCGTCTAATAAGACCAGGTTTTCCCCAAAATGAGCTCCAATTGTCTATGTAGCCCATATTGTTTGCAGGACACCACACAGCGGTTGAAGGATGACAAGCGGCTAAACATGTCATCATTGGTCAGATTGGGGAGGGGCTCAGAGAATACAACAGAGGCAGACATTGTTTTGGCAAAGTCACACACCAATTCCACGTTAAGTTTTGAGACTTCCGACTGTCGGACGTCAATAATGCCGGTGTGAATAACAGCTGTGGAGTATTTACAATTACTTTTAGCCAGCATTTTCAAATTTGACTCGATGTCGCCTGCTCTGGCCCCAGGAATGCATTTGACTATGGCTGCTGGAGTCGCTAGGTTCACGTTTCTGACTACAGAGTCACCAATGATCAAAGTTTTTTCCTCAGCGGGTGTGTCGCTGAGCGGGGAAAAGCCATTAGAAACATGAACAGGTTGGTGGTGAACCGGGGCTTTGCGGCTAGGCTTCCTTCTCACCGTCACCCACCCAGTCTCCTCACTGCTGAGGAGGACCGGAGGACCGCTAGCAGGCCGCCCTAAGCTAGGGAGCTCCGCTGCAGCTAGGGGATGTCCGTCGTTATTAACTGGCGCAGACACTGTTTCAATATAGCGGAGCTGGGATTCCAAATCAGACAACCTCGCCTCAAGCGCCTCAAAAAGACAACATTTATTACATTTACCTTTATCACTAAAAGAGGCAGAGGTGTAGCTAAACATCTGACACAGAGTGCACACCAGAGGAGGAGGGGAAGGAGAGCTAGTGGCCATAGCTAGTGGCTAACCCAAAGCTAACAAAAACACTGATGAAAGGTGAACAGAAGGCTAAAGAGGGTGATTAGATGACACTGAGTGTGCACACAGGTGCAAGAGGCTTGATAAACAGAAATGAGAGCTAACGGTAGATGGAAAAAAGTGATTAAAATACAGTTAAAGGCAAAATCCTCGGGAGAATGAGGAGAGCAAACCACAGACAGCCAGCAACACAGGAAATAACGATACGTTACCACAGGAAGGTCCCCGTTGTACACGTCGTGTAAAAGATTGTCAGAACTGCTGCAGCAGAGTAGCTGCAGCAGTTTAACATGTAAAAAAACCCACCTTTTTAACCAGGATAACAACTAGCTTATTTCATCAGATATTGTCAACACAAAGGCAACATACAAGGGCGGACGTAGCATTGATGGCTAACTAGCTAGCTCATCGTTTGAACACTAGCTTTTTCTTCTTCGTCGATCGCTAGATGGTCACACCAGCTTGAACACTAGCAAGTTGTTGTCTGTCCAAAGTGAACTTTCCACTGCTGGGATAAATAACGTAAAAGATACATAACACATCACTCACCGTCCTCTATATCCTAATATCACGGCTTCAACTGCTGAAGTTGGGTACTCCCATGGCCGTAAATTCAGTTTAGTTCGGGCGGCTCCATCTACTTCCCAGGGTGGCTCCATCTGCATCAGCCGAAATGCACAGAAAACTCTGCTGAACCACGGTGTTGATTTCTGTGAAGCCATTCTATCGTTGTTGTTTGTATCACTTGCTGGCTGGCTCACGGATGAATCTTTGCAAATGGTGGCTCCCGATTCTGGAAAGTCAGCGTTACACCCACTCTCATGACGTTATGCTCAGACCAATCAGTGGCCTGCAGTGTTTTCACGTCACCGGGATGGTACGCTTGGAACCTCAATCTAGCGGTTCTGAAAAAATGGGAACTGTTCTGAAAAATCGGAACTGTTGCAGTTACAGTCCCTAATGGAAAAGCCGACAAACCGTACAGTACCGTACTGACACTAGTGGAAAAGGGGTTATAGAGTGTCAAGAGAGGAAGTATGGTACTGTATGAGAAAGTCAGGAGTGGCAGAGAAGTATGTGAGGGTGGTGCAAGACATGTATGGGGACAGCGAAACAGTGGTGAGGTTTGCTGTAGGAGTGACAGATGGGTTCAAGGTGGGGGTGGGGTTACATCAGGTATCAGCTTCTTGTTTGCCATGGTGATGGACAGGCTGACAGAGGAGGTCAGGCAGGAGGCTCTGTGGACCATGATGTTTGCAGATAGCATTGTGATCTGCAGTGAGAGTAGGGAGGAGTGGGAGAGAACCTGGAGAGGTGGAGGTATGCTCTGAAGAGAAGAGGAATGAAAGTCATTAGAAGCAAGACAGAACACATGAGTGTGAATGAGAGGGAGGCAGGTGTAACAGTGAAGACGGAAGGAGTAGAGGTAGTGAAAGTAGATGAGTTTAAATACCTGGGGTCAACCATCCAAAGCAATGGAAAATGCACGAGAGAAGTGAAGAAGAGAGTGCAGGCAGGGTGGAGTGGGGGGAGACAAGTATCAGGGGTGATTTGTGACAGAAGGGTAGCAGCAAGAGTGAAAGGGAAGATTTACAAGATGGTAGTGAGACCTGCTATGATGTATCGTTTGGAGATGGTGGCACTGACAAAAAAACAAAAGGTGGAGCTGGAGGTGGCAGAGTTGAAGATGCTTATATTTTCATTGAGAGTGACTAGAAGGGACAAGATTAGAAATGGGTATATCAGAGGGACAGTTCAGATTGACCGGTGTAGTGATATTTAATTTATAATTATGATCAGGTGTAAAGATTATTTAATTTAAACTTGGAAGGTTATAAGGGAATGGGAATTTACCTCCCAGTTCACCCATACACACCAGAAAACAATATCTATCACTCGTTGGGGCACCAGCTCACTCTCTTGTGAACAATTTATTAATTAATTCCACTTTATACCTGTTTAATCACCAGTTATATACACTACCGTTCAAAAGTTTGGGGTCACTTAGAAATTTCCTTATTTTTGAAAGAAAAGCACTTTTTTTCAGTGAAGATAACTTTAAACTAATCAGAAATACACTCTATACATTGCTAATGTGGTAAATGACTATTATAGCTGCAAATGTCTGGTTTTTGGTGCAATATCTACATAGGTGTATAGAGGCCCATTTCCAGCAACCATCACTCCAGTGTTCTAATGGTACAATGTGTTTGCTCATTGCGTCAGAAGGCTAATGGATGATTAGAAAACCCTTGTGCAATCATGTTAGATCTGCAATGCTGTAATTGCTGCAAATGGAGGATTCTTTGACGAAAGCAAAGCTTGAAGGAAAAAATTATTATTTCAAATACAAATCGTTATTTCTAACCTTGTCAATGTCTTGACTATATTTTCTATTCATTTTACAACTCATGGTGGTAAATAAAAGTGTGACTTTTCATGGAAAACACAAAAATTGTCTGGGTGACCCTAAACTTTTGAACGGTAGTGTAAATAAATCAATCAGTCTCAAATTAGTGAATTTGATACTGGGGCTTCGAGGACAGACTCAGAATGGAATAAATTCCCAACAACTTCTCTCCTTTTACAGATTTATTTAAAAACTGATTAAATGACATCACATTCAGATAAATTGTAAACACTGAAAAGATCAACGTTAACCATCACATTACTTGTAACTGGGATAGAGTAACAGAATATGGACACCTCTGTAACCATGGAACTTTAGCATGAATTTGGAAGAGTTGAAATAGAAGACTGAGAATAAAATTGGATGCGAATTTATGGAGAAAATTAACTAATTATATGGAAAACTCTGGACTACTCTTAAGCAAGTAAAAACGGAATTTTAATAAGAACAAATATATTATTTCTCTTTTAATTTTGTATCTGATCAGATTTTGAATTATTTCCAAACTTTGGACAAGTCATTCAGCAGATGGAAACGAAGAGATATGGCTCACATGAATCCGGTTTGAAGTCCTGTTGTTGAGGCTCTTCCAGAAGCTTTATTTGCAGATGGCACCAAAACCAGAATATCTTGCCAGCAGATATTTGGACAAGGTACAGCAGCTTTCCAAGTCTACAGTCACAAGATGAGATTTTGACTGTATCAATCACAGTTGGGCTGAGGTCCAGCAAAGATGGCAACGATGTTTCCTCTTCTCCATGGGCCAGTGGGTTTTTCCAAAGTCCAAATAAATTCAAAAATAATTCAGATCTGATCTGACTACCAAAATTCAAAGAGACAAGATAAAAAACTCAAGCCACAAAAATCTAAGTTACTCTGACATCGTGGAGTTGGCTGAAATAGTTTCCAGAGTGAGACGAATGGTCAGTCAGTCCTTTGAAAAAAAACAAAAAAAACCCCACGATGGATTTAAAGAAAGTTTAGAGGAGAAAAATTGAGAACGCCTAGGAACTGGATTATTTTTAACTCCGAATCAAGATTTGAGCTCAGGAAAGAAAGAATTAATTCCCAGATGTTTAGAGAAAAACATTAAAATACACAGAAATTTACACAAACTCAATATTCCGTGTTCCCTGTAAAAAAAAAAAAAAAAAACTGAAGTGAAGGATGGTGTCTCCCCACTAAAGACTAAGCAAGTTTTGCACTGGTAGGGTGATTGACATAAGCTCAAGCCAATAGTCTTCCTTCATGGGTGGGTTTTATGAACTTTAGTCCAATGAACAAACAGTCTTTTGTCTGTAACAACCAATAATATTGAGAGAGCTGTTGCTAAGCAGAGACTGGCAGATCCCAGTCATATGACTTGGGGAAACTTTTTTGCAACCTGATACAAACATCTTAATACTGAAAATTCATCAGTATACTTCTGTATAAAATGTAACCTACTTCAGTGATTCATGCAACTTTGTAACTAGTACTTTTAAATTAACATGCAAGAATAAACATTCATTTAAACATTTTAACATGCACATATTTAAAATCAAGGACTAATATATTCTTTCAAACCCATTATTGATTGTCCACAGAATATCAGAGTCCCACAGAAGCAGTGATCTTCAACAAATAGTGTCCTTAGAATTATCTTGAGAAATGAAACTTAAAGAAAGAGAGTTAATTTCAGTTCATCAGTGTACAGTCAAAAGTGAGTGTCTACTCCAGAGATGTCCACCAGGGGTAGTGTTGAGCTGTGGATGATCCTAGGGCCTTAGGAAATGCATTTAAAGTTTATGGGATGCCTGTTCTTTGTCCATGTTTTATTAACCCATAAAACGCTCAGGAGAAAGAGAGTTTCCATTTTATTTATGATGTAAGGGGCAGCACGGTGGGGCAGTGGGGCAGCACGGTGGTGCACTGGTTAGCACTGTTGCCTTACAGCTAGAAGGTTCCTGGTTCGAATCCCCAGGCTGGCAGGGGTTGGAACCTTTTTGTGTGGAGTTTGCATGTTCTCCATGTGCTGCATGGGTTTACTCCGGGGGCTCCGGTTTCCTCCCACAATCCAAATGTGACAGAGATCATCCTGCGCAGTTCGCCCCACACGGGACACGAACCCGCGACCTCTCAGTCAACTACACACAGTTCGAGCATGGGAGATACAGCACGATCGCGCTGAGCTAAAGGTCCGACCGATAGCTCAGCGCTACCGATACTGTATGAGGCTTTTCGGGAGGGAGGTTTTACTAACGTTCTACGCCGAACAGTACTAGTTGGCATCCGTTACACAAAGACATGCATGTTAGGTTAACTGGCTGTTCTAAATTGTCCCTAGATATCTGTTTCCTATAGGCCCTTAGAATAGAGGGTTAGTACTAGTGAAAGCACTTTGAGTGGTCTTTGTGACTAGAAAAGCGCTATATAAGTGCAGGTTAGTTAGTTAGTTAGTAGTTAGTAAGTTAATCCGGTGAAAGCATTCCTTAGGTTTGCTTAACAAAGGAATGTTGGTTCAGCTGTGGTCCTGGGATGAAAAGTAATTCTCTGACCAGACTTTTCCAGGGTGAAACAATTCTTTAAGATGCAAAGTCTATTTTATTGATGAGCCAAAGCAAAATGATGCTACACCGGTTTGGAGATAAAGTAAGAGAGGGAAGGCTGAGATGGTTTGGACATGTGCAGAGGAGGGATAGTGGATATATTGGACAAAGGATGTTGAAGATGGAGCTGCCAGGCAGGAGGAAAAGAGGAAGACCACAGAGAAGATTCATGGATGTAGTGAAGGAGGACATGGAGAGGGTTGCTGTTACAGGGGAAGATGAAGTGATAGCTTGAGATGGAGGCAGATGATCCACTGTGGTGACCCCTAAAGGGAGCAGCAGAAGGAAGAAGCTTCACATTATCATTTAAATGCGACCTCCATCAGACTCCAGTGTGAACAGTCTACAGCTATGAAGTGATCCGCGCGCGTAGAAGAGAACGTAGCATCAGACACAGTGTTGTGTTTACGGAAGTAAATATGAGCCCCAAATGATTGAGGGGGACAGAACTTCTTCACCTTGATGCAGTGCAGCTAAATAAAATGTTAAAATCATTCAGAAATGATTATGCACAAAATAAAGATGACCAGCTTCATTCCTGTACACGCCAGATAACCGCTGTGATCAGCTCTGCTTTAATAGAACTGATCAATTAAACAGAGACCCTGTGTCTCCATGGGATTACCTGTACAAATAAGGTTAATAATAAATAAAAAGCGCAGCTAGTACCAGCGGCATAACACCGGTCCTACACAGGAAGGGGAAGCGGCCACAGACTTCCCTCTCCTGGACTGTGTGTCCTCGTATCCCCTTATCTGGCCATTCCGCTCCATAGTCATATTGGTATTAGCTTTATATTTTACATATTACAGTGGCCAGGACTCACGGTGTGCTGTTTACAGGGGAAAAGGAATTTGCAGCATCCAGTAAATGTGGTGTTACTGTGCACCTGCTTGTCTGATGCTTTCAGCCCCGAACCCCCTACCCCCCCCCCCCACCCCGAAATTTTGAAGTTGTTGTGCAGTCGGAGCTGACAAAATTACAATCCAGTGATAAAGGGAAGAAGATTGATTAAAAAGAGAGCACAAATCAGCTGTGTCTGCCATGCTTGCTGCATCCTCCACCACAGGATTGTCGTGTCTGTCTCACTTCAATGATGAAAAAATCGGATGAAATGCAACATGACCGTTCAGACTGAGGTCGCTTTGGAAAATATGTATCCGAATTACGATCAAATATGAAAGTGGCCTGGGTCTGGTGTGGAAAAAATCGGATTGTGTGTTGTTCAGACTGTAATTAAAAAATCAGATATGGGTCCCATGTGTGCAAAAAAATCGGAATTGAGCATTAAGACTTACAGTGTGAACGTAAACTTAGTTACTTTACCCTGGGCATGCTTTGAAAAGATGATGTAAGCTCCATCCATCTGTGTTTGTAGTCTTGTAATTTACGTATTTTCATAACCTTACACCTTAACAGTTAGACAACAACCTACACCGTCATTTCCATGGAAAATTATCTTTTAAACTGACAAACATCATATGTGTAATTCATGGCAAAATTTGATCAAAAGATAATTTCACTCTTGCCATTCTTTTCTATGGAGAATTTTTCTGATTTAAAGTGACACTCCGGCAAAAAAAGTTTTTCCTGTTGTGAACATGTCTGTAACATATGTCTATAAGAGTTTGGATATGACTGTGCTCATGTCCTTGCTTTATGTTCATATTTGTTTTTCTGTTATCTTCAGGACAGGAGTTCAGCCATGCCCTCGCCCTTTGTTATTATGTTTCTCTGTGTTGTGATTATTGTATTTTCGGTCTCTATGTACTCTGTCTGCTCATCCCCGCCCGTCCTGTGCTTCTCCATTTTCCTTGATTGCTTCACACCTGTTGTGCATTGTCTTAATTACTCCCCTGTCTATATATAGTGGTGTGGAAAAGTATGTGCCCCCTTCCTGATTTCTGATGTTTTTTTGTATGTTTGTCACACTTAAATGTTTCGGATCATCAAACAAATTTAAATATTAAACCAAGATAACACAAGTAAACACAAATTGCAGTTTTTAAATAAAGGTGTTTATTATTAAGGGTAAAAAAATTCAAAACCTACATGGCCCTGTGTGAAAAAGTGATGCCCTCCCCCATTAAAACATAAATTAACTGTGGTTTATCACCTCTTTGGAAAGCTGAGTTCAATTTCTCTAGCCACACCCAGGCCTCATTACTGCCACACCTGTTATCAATCAAGAAATTACTTAAATAGGACCTGCCTGACAAAGTGAAGTAGACCAAAAGATCCTCAAAAGCTAGACATCATGCTGTGATACAAAAAGTTCAGGAACAAATGAGAAACTGTCATGAATGCCCCTTGCAGGGCATTAGTGAGACGCCAGATGCCGAACAGTAAGTTTGCTTGTTTATTTACAAAAAGACAAAATGACAAAGTAAACAGCCACTTGGGGCAAAACACGAACATATACTAAAACACAAAATAATAGACTCTGAAGACAAATGAGGAAGGGCAGCGAGGACGGAGCCTGCGCTGTACAAAAACACTTACAAAGATGAGCACAACGAATCCAAGGCACAGAAGGAAGACTGGAGCCGGAATGGGAACTCCAGTCCAACAACACGGAGGTGGTTGAGCGAGTAGGTCGCAGCGAGGACTAAGCCTCAGCTGCTCCCTTAAATACAGACAAAGGCCAACCAGAAATGGGTAAAGTAATTACTGAAAATGACAAACAGCTGTCACGATGCCGGCTCGGCTTTGACAGCCGGAAGTGCGGCCGTGACACTGTCACAATAAGAGCGCTTGCGGTCTTAATAACAAACCCCGGAATACTATGCTGGAAAAGGGGAAATACTGAGTAACCCAAGCGCAGACGGGATCAGCGCTCAGATCACCACAGAACCCCCCATTCAAAGGGCGCATTCCAGGCATCAAAACATAACATCCAAGGGCCCCCCCAACCAGAAGGCTACCATGACCGACCCAGGGAGGGCGGTGGGGGAACAGGCCAGGAGGGAGAGAACCAAAAAAAAAACAAAAAAGGCCACAGCGACACCCAGAGAAAGAAAGAAGAAGAAAAAAAACCAACAGGAACGGATGACAATATAGATAACAAAATGGTGTGGCTTACACACAGAAATGACCAAAACTAACTCAAGTGCAACAGGATGACTTAAACAAAATACAGATATCCTTCCGACATATATAAGTACCAAGCAACATTCAAACTAAAAAAAAATAACGTGCGGCAGAATGAACAAAAACATGTAAGGTACAGCCCGATATGACAAACAAGAGGAAACCAAAATACAGGTACATTTCAAAATACCCCAGTACCCAATAACACTTCAACTAGACAAAACACACACACACAAAAAAACAACCTTCAAGCACTACAGAATAAGCAAGGGGGAAAAAAAAGTATCTGCATGGTGCACACGGTAATTCAAAATATGACTTTAACTGACAAAGAATATGCTCATGAGGTAAAGGTGAGTGTCTAATTTGGTAACTGGTGTATAAAGTTCTCTGAAAATAATATAACCTCCTTATGTGGCACCTTTCTATGACAGTGAAATTAACATCCTTCTAGTGACTAAGCATTTTGAGTAATATGAGGATATTCTTGCTTTGGTTTAGTTTTTAGTTTTAAATGATGATCAAAAGAGATTTAAGGGAGAAACTGTTTACTCAAAGCAGGTCACCGGGTCAAGGATCTATCATTTACTCTGTGACACAACAGTCAGACAGTGTTACGTCGCAGGTCGCCTAAACACCAGTAGTATGAAATGTGAAGGTTATTTCCTCTTACAGAGGAGTAAACTATGTATTTAAGGCAATATAGTTCAAGATATTAGATTATGTCTTTAGATTTAAAAAAATGCAAGTGTAAATCTGCAGCCAGTAGCTACTTACAGTAGCTCAGCACAAAGGTTAAAGACAACCTAACTTCAATGATGTAGCAGAGTTGGCAAAGAACAGAGAATCCTTCAGAATACATGAAACCCCCCCCCCCCCACACACACACACACAACTAATTAGGGCAAAGAACAGAAAATCCTACAATATACATGGAAAAAAAAAACACCACTAATTCAGGCAAAGAACCGAGAGTCCTCAGAAAGACAAAGAGAACCGGGATCAGGATCACCAGCAGCGGCAGAGCCCGGCGAGACAAGCTCGGATGCAGCGGTCGGCTACACCCGGCTCATCTCCCCAAGAAACAGGCAAGAATGCTCCAGAACTGAAAGTAAGAAGACAAAATAGAGCACTAGCCTGATCCCGGGCTCCACCGCCATCCAGGACTCCGACGATCCAGGCTCGATGATCCGGAGGTCCATGCCTGGTTCCGGCTCGACTGCAGTGGGCTCCGCGGCCGGCGTAATGGTCATCGCAGTCTGGGAATCCCCTGGTGCTGAAGCCCATGCCGAAGGCCTGCGTGGCGTGGTGGCAGGGGATCCGTGACTTGCTGGGCCCGACCGCTCCTCCACGGAGACCTGGGGATACTTACTCATCGGCTCAGGCTCCAAACAGCAGTCAGATCTCCTCCTCTGCCCACGACGTGGCTGCAGCGCTGGAAGCAGGCTCTCCAGGGCTGCAGGCTCCTCCCTTGCCCGACGGTCTACTCTAGGCACCGGGGGATGCTCAGAGAGAGGGGAAGGAGACACAGAGGTAGCAGGTTCAATCTTAATGGCTGCAGCAGGTGGTGGGAGCTCAGAGGACCGTGAACCCCGAGCTCCATCCCCAGGAGTCAGACAAGGTAATTCATTATACTGGGAGTGAGAATGAAACAACCTAGCCTGTTCTCCCGAGGGACAATGGTGGCTGCTGCAGCGGGCTTGGTTCTCTCCTTTCCCCTGATGATGGTGACTGAGGGCCCCCCGGGAAGACGAGGAGGAGCCGCTCTCACAGGACCAGTGACAGGCGGAGCCGGAGCAGAACTCACTGAACTCACCGCAGCTGGAGAGCGCGCCGAAGAGGAGGGAGGAGCAGCCGAGGCAGTCCGAGAATGAGAAGCTGACGGAACAGCAGGGAGAGGTGACCAAGAGGCTGGAGCTGCTGTCTCAACCCTCTGACGTGGCACGGGGGAAACAGCTGGCTGGGAGGCAGAGTTCTGGCGGCGGCCTGGGACAGGATCCGGACGAGGATCTCGCAGAGGCTGATCACAGGCAGGGCAGGCGAGGTTAGATTTAAGTCTGGAAAGCGCCGCTGCTGCGCAGAAATGGAGGCCAGCAGCTTGGCATACTCAGGATACTTATTAAGTTCGGGATTAGCCTCCACCAATCTAACTGCCGCCACCACGCTGCTCAGGATTCTGCTGGGATGAGAGGAAGAGTGCTTCAGCCACGTGACCCCTGATGAGCTCAGCAGCCCACTGTGTTTCTTCACAGAGGACCCCGGCTGACCTATTCCTCTGCAGCAAATGGAGACAGCCCTTCGGTGATGCAGAACTTAGGGCTGGAAAGGTGGCAGGAACCTGATCCCGAGGCGAGTAGCGGAGATGCCTCACCGTCGGCTCTGACTTGGGCTTCCTGCTGGGACTTTTCACCGGCCCACGGATTCTCCGCCGAAGTGCCGTAATTTCGACCATCCTCTCCCTGCCCTCAACGTGATCCGCAAGGCGAGGACTGCGCTTAATTGCTGCTTCTGCGAGGTCCAAGTACCAGCGTGCATTTTCGGGAGTGGCGAGCCTACAACCATTGGAGAGGAGGCCATCAACCTCCATCAGAGCCATGATCAGCTCGTAGCCCAAGTCCAAAGAATAATCAGTTCTTGACGACGCCATCTCCCGAAGTACACTGGCGCTCGAAAAAGGGGAAAAACTTAGCCCAAAACAAACTTACTGTGGCTGGCATCTCGTTTGGCTGTGACCTACTGTTATGAATGCCCCTTGCAGAGCATTAGTGAAACGCCAGATGCCGAACAGTAAGTTTGCTTGTTTATTTACAAAAAGACAAAATGACAAAATAAACAGCCACATGGGGCAAAACACGAACATACACTACCGTTCAAAAGTTTGGGGTCACTTAGAAATTTCCTTATTTTTGAAAGAAAAGCACTTTTTTTTTCAATGAAGATAACTTTAAACTAATCAGAAATACACTCTATACATTGCTAATGTGGTAAATGACTATTCTAGCTGCAAATGTCTGTTTTTTGGTGCAATATCTACATAGGTGTATAGAGGCCCATTTCCAGCAACTATCACTCCAGTGTTCTAATGGTACAATGTGTTTGCTCATTGCGTCAGAAGGCTAATGGATGATTAGAAAACACTTGTGCAATCATGTTAGGTCTGCAATGCTGTAATTGCTGCAAATGGAGGATTCTTTGACGAAAGCAAAGTTTGAAGGAAAAAATTATTATTTCAAATACAAATCATTATTTCTAACCTTGTCAATGTCTTGACTATATTTTCCATTCATTTTACAACTCATGGTGGTAAATAAAAGTGTGACTTTTCATGGAAAACACAAAAATTGTCTGGGTGACCCCAAACTTTTGAACGGTAGTGTATACCAAAGCACAAAATAATAGACTTTGAAGACAAACGAAGAGGGGCAGCGAGGACAGAGCCTGCACTGTACAAAAACACTTACAAAGACGAGCACGATGAATCCAAGGCACAGAAGGAAGACTGGAGTCGGAATAGGAACTCCAGTCCAACAACACGGAGGTGTTTTAACGTCTAGGTCACAGCGAAGACTAAGCCTCAGCTGCTCCCTTAAATACATACAAAGGCCAACCAGAAATGAGTAAAGTAATTAGTGAAAATGACAAACAGCTGTCATGACAGCTGTTTGCTATGACAGCCAGAAGTGTGGCTGTGATGCTGTCACAATAAGAGCCCTTGCAGTCCTAATAACAAACCCCGGAATACTATGTTGGAAAAGGGGAAATACTGAGTAACCACAGCGCGGACGGGATCAGCACTCAGATCACCACAGAAACAAAGTAATTAAGATCTATCAGCCTGGAAAAGGTTATAAAGCCATTTCTAAAGCTTTGGGACTCCAATAAACCACAGTGAGAGCCATTATCCACAAATGGTGAAAACATGGAACAGTGGTAAACCTTCTCAGGAGTGGCCAGCCAACCAAAATTACCCCAAGAGCACAGCGATGACTCATCCAAGAGATCACAAAGGACCTCACAACAACATCCAAAGAATTGCAGGCCTCACTTGCCTTAGGTGAGGTCAGTGTTCATGACTCCACCATAAGAAAGAGACAAAAATGGCTTGCATGTCAGAGTTCCAAGACAAAAACCACTGCTGAGCAAAAAGAACATATAGGCTCATCTCAGTTTTGCCAGAAAACATTTTGACGATCCCCAAGACTTTGGGGAAAATACTCTGTGGACTAATGAGACAAAAGCTGAACTTTTTGGAAAGTGTGTGTCCCATTACATCTGGCGTAAAAGTAACACAGCATTTCAGAAAAGGAACACCATACCAGCAGTGAAATATGGTGGTGGTAATGTGATGGTCTGGGGCTGTTTTGCTGCTTCAGGACCTGGAAGACTTGCTGTGGTAAATGGAACCATGAATTCTGCTGTCTACTAAAAAATCCTGAAGGAGAATGTTCTGCCATCTGTTCGTGACCTCAAGCTGAAGCACAGTTGGGTTCTGCTGCAGGACAATGATCCAAAACACACCAGCAAGTCCACCTCTGAATGGCTTAAGAAAAACAAAATGAAGACTTTGGAGTGGCCTAGTCAAAGTCCTGACCTGAATCTGAAATGCTGTGGCATGACCTTAAAAAGGTGGTTCATGCTCAAAAACCCTCCAATGTGGCTGAATTACAACAATTCTGCAAAGATGAGTGGGCCAAAATTACTCCACAGCACTGTAAAAGATTCATTGCCAGTTATTGCAAACACTTGATTGTAGTTGTTGCTGCTAAGGGTGGCCCAACCAGTTATTAGATTTAGGGGGCAATCATTTTTCCACACAGGGCCATGTAGGTTTGGATTTTTTTTTCTCTCTTTAATAATAAACACTTTCATTTAAAAGCTGTATTTTGTGTTTATTTGTGTTATCTTTGTCTAATATTTAAATTTGTTTGATGATCTGAAACATTTAAGAGTGATAAACATACAAAACATGAGAAATCAGGAAGGAGGCAAACACTTTTTCACACCACTGTATGTCTCTGCCAGTCTGTGTCAGGTGTGGCATCATTAGTGTTTCTGTTGGTGCTGTTCGGTGTGTTCTCGTTTTGTATGTAAGTTTGGTTTCCAGCCCATGCGCTGTCATTTGCTTGTTTTTGAGTTCTATTAATAAATCATCAGCTTTTGCACCATATTCCTGCCTGCGCATGAGTCCCATTCACCACACCTTCAAGGATTCAAGGATTCAAAGGCTTTATTATCATGTGCACAGTTAAGAAATGCAACTTTTCCTGAGCAAAGAAATTCTTACTCTGCTGTCTGCAATGAATGCCAAGGTAATAAATGCACATCAATATTAATACTAATAAAGGTAATAAACACACCTTAATACTAATAGTAATAAATAGTAATAAATACACATTAAAAGCAATTAGGGCAGTTAAAGCAGTTAAAACTAGAGCAAACAAGAAGAATGAAAATTCACTGGGTGACTATAACTTGTCCCTGAGTAAAATAATAATTCACTGAGTGAGTATGACTTGTCTCTGATAATACAGAATAGACTGTACAAAGGTAATTTTAATATCAGTGATTATATGAACGTGAGATGACATGAGACTATGTACAATGTGCAAATGAGCAATGCACTAATTAGCATCCAGCGTGAGAATTCCTGTGTGTAAAGCCGTGTGCCCTGATAATACCAGTAGACTGTACAATGATAATTTAGCAGCAGAGTTGATATGGACATAAGACGGGGTGAGACTATGTACAGTGTGCAAATGAACAATGTGCAAATTTAGCATCCAGTGTGTGAATTCCTATTTGCAAAGCTGTGTCCAGAATTGTATTATTTGTTCAGGAGACTGATGGCAGTGGGAAAGAAGGAGTTTTTTAGTCTGGATGTCCTGCATTTACCACTTCTGTACCTCCTGTCATGAACCGGGCTTGGGATCCTCCCGAGCTTGGCTTTATGGCTTTTTCCTGTTTCTTAGTTATCTGTGTTTCATGATACCTTTTGAGTTCCATAGTATGTTTCATTTCTGCCTTGTCATTGTCTAGCCTGTTGCCATGTTCTATTGTATTTTCGGTGCTTATTATTTTCTGTTTTTGCTCTTGGTCATATGATTATCTTTTGCGTTTTTTGTAGTCATTCCTTAGTCAGCTTTTGGTTTTGTGTTTATTTGTTTTGTGACTGGCAGCCACTCCCCCCTCTGACAGGTGCCTGACAGGTGATTCCAGTCTGTCATTGCTTCTCCTCTCTGCTCAGGTCAGCCCACACACACCACCTGTGTGCACTCAGCTCATTATGTCTTGTGTTATTTAAGTTCTGTCTGTTCTCATAGGTTTTGTCAGTTCATTGTTTTGTCAACCCTGCACCAGAGCACGGTTAGCTCTGTTGTTTCACCACTGTAAGTACCAGCACCTCTCTATTGTTAGAGTGTTTGGTTTCTCTGTTTTTTTCCCGGTGCTACCTTTGTACAGCCTGTTGAGTTTTGGGTTGCCTGGCTCCAGCCTGTACTTTTGCTCAGGGGCGTTTCTGGGTTTATGTATCCCCCCCCCCCCCGCCGCTCACCATTTTGCCTGGGAGCGGTTTGGGTCCATTTTAAGATAAGATAAGATAAGCCTTTATTAGTCCCACAACGGGGAAATTCCAGGATTGCAACAGCACAGGGATAGCAACACTCAGAGCAACAATCAGAAGGCAAGAAAAAAAAAACAAGCAAGCAAGAGCAGCTAATAAACATATGTACGTATTACTATAAAATATATATATATACACACACACACAGACACACAGTGCAGAGCATTGTAGCTGGATGGAATAAATATATGAATATATGAACACACAGTGCAGAGCATTGTAGCTAGATGGAATAAATATGTAAATATATAAACACCCACAGTACGGAGCATTGCAGCTAGGTGGAATAAATATGCAAGTATATAAACACACACAGTGCGGAGCAATGTAGCTAGATGGAATAACATGTAGATATATAAATATATAAACACCCACAGTACGGAGCATTGCAGCTAGACGGAACAAATATGCAAATATATAAACACACACAGTGCAGAGCATTGCCGCTAGATGGAATGAAACAGCATAACCGTCTACCCAGCTATCCTGCATGGTATGATTATGTGCCCATACACACTCTCACCCTCCATAGCGACCGGCATGCTCCTAGTTGTATGCCGGAGAGGACCACTGTGTAAGTCTATTGCATCTTCTGCATTCAAAAAACTATTAGTTTGTTACGTCTTTTTTGCTATCTCTGCGAGCAGCCCTGCTTAGGTTGTACAGTCTGACAGCCGTTGGTAGGAAGGACCTACGAAACCTCTCGGTTGTGCACCTGGGATGATGTAGTCTGCTGCTAAATGAGCTCCTCAGTGCATTCAGTATGTCCTGCATAGGGTGGAACTCGGACTCCAGCAGAGATGACAGTTTAGCCACCGTCCTTCTCTCTCCTATCTCCTCCATCGGATCAAGGCGCTGCCCCAGGACAGAGCTAGCTTTCTTAATCAGTTTGTTCAGTCTCTTCCTATCGGCTGCAGTAATGCCACTGCCCCAGCAGACCACTCCAAAAGTGATGGCTGATGCCACCACCGTGTCATAGAATGACTTCAGCAACGCCCCTTGTACACCAAAAGACCTGAGTCTCCTCAGCAGGAACAGCCTGCGCTGTCCCTTCTTGTAGAGTGCATCAGTATTGTGTGACCAGTCTAGTTTATTGTTCAGATGAATACCCAGGTACTTATAGGATGTCACCATCTCGATGTCTGTTCCCTGTATATTTACTGGTACTGTGAGGGGCTGCCCATGCCTGCGGCAGTCCACCACCAGCTCCTTAGTTTTCCTCGCGTTGATCTGGAGGCAGTTCCGATGGCACCAGTCCACGAAGTCCTGGATAAGCCCTCTGTACTCAGCTTCATCTCCATTGGAGATGAGGCCAACGATCGCAGAGTCATCAGAGAACTTCTGTAGATGGCAGTGTGTTGTGTTGTGTGAGAAGTCCGCAGTATAAAGAGTGAACAGGAAGGGAGCCAGCACCGTTCCCTGGGGGGCCCCCGTGCTACTGATGATCGTGTCGGACACACAGTCCCGGGTTCTCACAAACTGAGGCCGGTTCGTGAGGTAGTCCAGGATCCATGATGACAGGTGCTGGTCCACCCCTGCGCGCAGCAGCTTGTCCTTCAGGATCATCGGTTGGATGGTGTTGAAAGCACTGGAGAAGTCAAAGAACATGATCCTCACCATATTCCCGGGCTTCTCCAGGTGGGACAGAGAACGGTGAAGGAGGAAGATCACCGCATCCTCCACCCCAATGCCATGCTGGTAGGCGAACTGGAGTGGATCCATCGCTGGTTCCACCAGGGGGCGGAGGTGAGCAAGGAGCAGTCTCTCCAGGGTCTTCATCAAGTGGGACGTCAAGGCCACCGGTCTGTAGCTGTTCAGGTCTTTGGGGTGGGAAGTTTTTGGTACAGGTACCACACAAGATGTTTTCCACAGCTGTGGTACCCTCCCCAGTTTCAGGCTCATGTTGAAGATATACGTCACAATCCCACACAGCTGGTCTGCACAGGACTTGAGGAGCTTTGCGCTGATGCCGTCCGGTCCCGGCGCCTTCCTCGCCTTGATCTTCCTCAGCTCCGTCCTCACCTGGGTCCTGGTCAGGGTCAGGATGGGGGGCTGTGTGTTGGGAGTGGGGGGGTGTTGGTAGAGTGGGGAGTGGGCAGCAGGACTTGATTTCTTTAGAGGCAGCAGTGGTTGTTGTGCAGTCAGGGGGGAGGGCGGTTGGTCAAATCTATTGAAAAACAGATTCAGGTTGTTCGCCCACTCCCTGCCCCCTGTGGCCTGGGGGGAGGTATTCTGGAGCCCCGAGATGGTTTTGAGGTTTCTCCAGACCCCGCTGATGTCGCTCTGTTGCAGCTTGTCCTCCATCTTCTTCCTGAAGCTGTCCTTGCCTTCTCTGATCTTTCTCCTCAGCTCCCTCTGTACGGACTTCAGCATCTCCCTGTTCCCTGACCTGAAGATCCTCTTCTTCTCTCTCAGAAGTGTTTTAATCTCAGGGTTGATCCAGGGTTTGTTGTTTGAGTGACGCCGTATGGTCTTGGTGGGAACGGATTTGTCCACACAGAAGCTGAGGTAGCCCGTGAAGGTGTGAATGAGGCCATCGATGTCCTCACCATGTGGATCGCAGAGCTGCTTCCAGGCGGTGGCTTCAAAACAGCCCTTTAGGGTGTCCATTGTCTCCTCAGACCATAACTCCACAGTGTGCATGGCCGGAGGTTGTCTGTGCACTAGGGGTTTGTACACCGGCCGGAGATGAACCAAGTTGTGATCCGATCTCCCGAGTGGGGGTAGTTGTGATGAGGTGTACGCCTCCTTAGTGTTTGCGTAGAATAAATCCAGTGTTTTATTGTCTCTAGTGTGGCATGTGACATACTGGGTGAACGTGGGTAGAATGGGAGACAGTGAAACATGGTTGAAATCGCCTGAGATGAGGAGAAGAGCATCTGGGTGTTCTGTCTGCAGCCTGCTGGTTACTGAATGGATGACGTCACGTGCTGTCCCAGCGTTCGCCGTTGGATTTGCATAAACAACAATGCAGATCACGTGTGACTGTTCTCTCGGGAGATATGTAGGCCTCATGCTAACAGCTAGCAACTCAATGTCTTTGCTGCAGTGTCGTTGTTTAACAGTGATATGTCCCGGTCTGCACCAGTTGTTGTTAACATACATGATCACTCCACCGCCCCTAGCCTTGCCACTGTCTGGTGTTCGGTCAGCTCGTATCATGTGAAAACCCTCCAGCTCAATGTTAGCATCTGCTGCTAGTTCAGTTAGCCACGTCTCAGTAAACAAAAGGAGAGAGCACTCCCGGTATGTGCTATCATAACGGGAGATAGCCGCTAGCTCATCTAACTTTCCCAGTATCGACCGTACATTTCCCATGACAACAGATGGAAGGGAGGGTCTGTACCTTATATTTTTTGTCCTCCGCCTTACTCCAGCCCGGCAGCCGCGGCGTTTTCGCCTCAGTTCTCTCGGTATGTCGAGTATTTCCAATGGGACCGGGTGGCGGTTGAATGCTAGCAGCTGTTCTCTGCTGTATCGTATCCTGCTATAGACAGTGGCTCCGTCCACCGGCTCAGGAGACATTTAGGACGATCTGTGTGTCCGTGATATAAGTGGGGTGAAAAAAAAAGACGGATCAAAAGAGAGAGGAAGGGAAAAAGACTCGGAATCGAGCCGCTGTTGCAAAAGGCAGCCGACTCGTGTGGCGCCGAGAAAAAAAAAAAAAAAAAAAAAAAAAAAAAAAAAAAAAAAAAATTTCTACGATTGTCCATTGCCAGTTTGTTTGGGGACAATTTGCATTAACTTTTGACTGTTCTAACTCACCTGTTTGTTCTTTGGAATTATTGTTTGGACTTTTATGTTAATAAACACACAGTATCCTCCTGCAAGTGAGTTTTTTTGTCTCTTCTGCCTTGAACAGGCAGTAAATCATGACACCTCCGACCTGAGGGCAGAAGTGTGAACATTCTGTGCTGGGGGTGGGTAGGGTCCTGGAGGATGGAGGCAGCTCTCCTTTGGACTCTGCGGTGATAGATGCTCTGCAGAGAGGGGAGTGGAGTCTTGAGTGGAGTCTTCTCCACTGTCTTAACCACTCTCTGCTGGCCAAAGCAGTAGTGCTGCCGTACCACGCAGTGATGCAGTTGGTCAAGATGCTCTCGATGATGTAGCTGTAGAAGTTGTTGAGGATCTTGGGGTACATGCAAAACTTCTTCAGCCTCCTCAGAAAGTACAGCCACTGTTGAGTTCTCTTAACCAGCTCTGTGGTGTTAAGTGCCCACATAAGGTCCTCGCTGATGTGGATGCCCAGGTATTTAAAGTTGGTCACCCTCTCCACCTCAAGCTCCCAGTTGAACAGCAGTCGATGAGGATGCCCAGGTAATTAAAGCTGCTCACCCTCTCCACCTCAAGCTCCCAGTTGAACAGCAGCCGATGAGGTCTCTTCTCATTCCTCATGTCCTCTATCATTTCCTTCGTCTTGTCTGTGTTGAGGGTGAGGTTGTTGTCCTTACACCATGACACCAGGCTGGCCACCTCCCTCCTGTAGGACGCTTCATCACCCCCAGTGATGCGTCCTATCACTGCTGTGTCATCCGCGAACTTTAAGATGACACTGTCCTTGTGGGAGGCAACACAGTCATGGGTGAAGAGACTTTAGAGGATGGGACCGAGAACACAACCCTGTGGAACACCTGTGTTTGTGATGATGCTGGCTGAGGTCCTGTTACCAATCCTGACAGACTGAGGCCTACCAGTCAGAAAGTCCAGTAGCCAGTCACAGAGGGTGGGGTGCAGGCCAAGTGAAGGCAGTTTGTCGGTGAGTTTGTGGGGGATGACTGTGCTGAAGGCGGAGCTGTAGTCGACAAAGAGCATCCTGATATAGGAGTCTTTATCTTCCAGATGTGAGAGGGAATAATGGAGTGCTGCAGCAATGGCATCTGAGGTGGACCTGTTGGGCCGGTAGGCGTACTACAGGGGGTCCAGGGTATCCGGTATGCTGTCCTGAATGAGGGCCAGCACCACTCTCTCGAAGCACTTCATGATGATTGGAGTGAGTGCTACTGGCCTGTAATCATTCAGGCAGGTTGGCAGGCTCTTTTTGGGGACGGGGACGATGGTTGTGGTTTTGAAACAGGAGGGGACTATGTTCTGGATGAGGGAGAGTTTAGAGATGGATATGAGAACATCAGTCAGTTTGGCAGCACATGCTCTGAGAGCCCGCCCAGGGATGTTGTCTGGTCCTGCTGCCGTCTGGGGGTTGATATTCCTCAGTGCTTTGTTTACCTGGAGGGGGAGGGTGCGTGTGTTCTCCTCTCTGCACTGTAGCTGGAGGTCTCAAGGCGGGTGTAAAAGATGTTGAGATCATCCGGCAGACTGTCTGTGGAGCTGGTGGTGTTGCTGGTGGTTCTCTTGTAGTCTGTGATGTGCTGCAGGCCTTGCCACATGTGCCCAGGGCCATGAGTGGAGAAGAGGCTGTCCAGCTTTTCTCTGTACTGCCTTTTGGCTGTTGTTATAGCCTTCCTCAATCCATACTTTGCAGCTCTGCACTCGGCCTCATTGCCTGATTTAAATGCAAGAGAGTGAGCACGCAGCATCTGACATACCTGACTGTTGATCCACGGCTTCTGGTTGGGGAACTTCCTGACTTGTATGGTGGGTACGATTTTATCAACACAAGTACTAATGTATCCAGTCACTCAGCATAGTTCTATATGTTTACAGAAGAGTCCTCCCGGGTGGCTGCAGCTTTAAACACATCCCAGTCTGTCCGGACAAAACAGTCTTGCAGGGTGCTCTCAGCCTCTGGAGTCCAGCACCTTGACAGATTCTTGTGATGTACAAAACATGTCAAGAGCAAAATCATTCCAAACTCCCAAATGTTTATCTGGTGTGAATGTCTGCTTAAGCAACACCCCTCCTAAAAAGGCAGATTTGAACAGAATGTTTCTAGCGATGTCAGTATTCCTGCTTAGCCTGATTAGTTAATGTTATAGCCAATGTGTTTTCTGTATTGCCACCTGTTAATTGTTATAGGTAACTTTAATTACAAATTTAAAAAGCATAATGTTTGAAATGCAATCATTTCTTTTGATTTTGAAAGGTATCAATTTTTTTTGGACAGAAACATACTCCTTTGTCCATCAGTGACTTGCAAGTAAGTATATATCTGGGTTTCCATATTTAGTGATATAAAGCTAAAACAGTTCTGTATCGAAACTTGCAACTTTCTCATTTTTCCTACTTCTTAATGAATGACAGCTGTGTAAAATTGGTTATGATACCACAAAAATACAAAAAAGTATTGCTAGTAAATAATATAGCAGTACAACTTATCAGCATGCTATTGGCTGTGATGAGGATCTGGTCCCCTCCCCAGAGTTTCAGAGCTTGAGGCCTCTGTTAGCTTCATAGCTAACGATAACAACACCTGTTGTATCATAAATAAATGTTTTCCTGGGGACAAAATGGTTATTTATTCACCTCTGTGCAGTGCTTTACTGATAAACACAGCAGTCCTGGACACGGCATGTTATCAGTTATTATTAGACAAACCCCAGAGAGGCCGGTTCCACCACCACGACCCATGTATTAGCGCCTCCCTCCCCTGCAGCATGAGGCACCTCTAGGTGGAGAACTTCCACTCGGTCCCATGGGTCCAAGTATGACCTGTTGGCATCAGTGTTAACGTTAGCATTTTGCTGTGGAGCTCCTGCTTCCACACTAGGGCTGGTCAATAAATTGATTTTATGTTAAACAAAAAAGTGAATGTCATGAAAATCAATTTTCCCATTCACAAGAGTGAATATGGTAGCCTCCAGCTCTAACCTTTTTTTTTGGCTTTGGAATTGCTGCCATCTTGTTTTTTTGTACAAACGCCAGTGGGTGAGACAGGTCTTTATCAGTTACTGTCCATAGTTAGCTTAGCAGCTTAGCAGTGGATCATTACTTTTTGTCCTTTAGTGTGCTTAACCCTGAAAAATGTTTGCCCAATCAGAGAAGAGGCTTATAAATGTGAATGAGTAAGTAGAAAACAGAGTCTGGAATGGGAAACACAAGAAGGTATTTTTTTTTTTTTTTTAATGAGCTATCAAACAATACAGGCAGGGTCTTTTGTCTTCAAAGTAAAGCTACGGTCACAAATACCCTTACAAATGGCTGTGAACACCGTACGAACAACTTCTGGACTATTTCGTATAGCCTTCTTAAATTGGTCATAGGAGAATCCAGTGTTTGTAGACCATTCGTAAGTTCATGGCCAGGTCCATGGTCTTGTCCAAGATTTACAAATGCCCCACAAAAACCCCTCATCATAGGGTGGCCGTAGGAATGCGTAAGAACTACACAAGCTGTTGGCTGTAAGTATGGCTCAAGAACACCATAAGTTGTTCTTGAACACCTTAAGTTGTTCCTGAGGGCCCCTTACAGCGGTTGTAAGAAACGCAGTACGAATCCCCATTCGTATGGAGATTTGTACAGCGTGTGCAAGATGGTAGTGAGGCGCTCATAAGGCAGAAGTATATCATTTGTGTAACATTTGTGCTGAAAGACACAAGATCTTCCTCCCAACGACTTGAGAGTGCTCTGAGTTGCACAAAAAGTTTCATAAGATGGCAGTAAGTATGCTGTAGGAAGATCCCAAGGCATCCTTACGAAGAACGTAAGAACTCTAGGGCCACTGTATGACAGAAAAGCACCTCATTTCTCAAGAATGCCTCAAGTTGCTCTTGCGAATTGAACGGCAGCCGTAAGAAACTATGCCCCCCTCCACGAACGTCTGTGAGCTCCAGAATTTGTAGGAACTGGGAGATTTGTACCAACCCATCATTCGTAAGAATCTTTATGACCGTAGCTTTATATAGATATGTTACTGAGGATGTCAGAACTTAAAATTAAAGCAAGACTAAGTAAGATTTTCACCTTAAAATGATGTTTCCAAATTTACTTTGATGGTACATCAGCCTTTGACCGGGCGAATATTACTTTCCCTATAGCCTGAATGGGACAGCTTTGCTTGCAATAGCCCTGTTCTTTATAGGAATATTGAAAAGACTACAACTATGGTGACTACGACCTCAGTCCCAACAGCCAATCCCAGGGCACAGCTTTAGACACTAATAACTAAGCACCCTGTGATTGGCTGTTGGCATTGAGATCATAGTTGCCATCGTTGTAATCTCTTCAGTGATCCTTCGTGGAAGAAGAAAGTTACATGGTGCTGCTTTAATGCCTGGAAACGGCAGTAAATAAGAGTTTAATTTTCTCATTCAGACCCCTGCTAGTGAAGTTGAATAGCCTTGAAGTGGGATATGGTGAGACGTTCCTGACTTCTTTAGCTGAAAATTCAACTTGATGAGCAGTTAGTGAAACTTCTGGTAGGATGACTTGGAAATACTGACTTGGGGATGCAGCATTTGTGTCGCCCCTCACTCTATCGTCCCTCTGACCAAGCCACTGAAAAGTCACTCGACCCAATCAGAAAACAGAAAGTTTGAACAAAAGAAATGTGAGCTTCTGGAATCACCATCAGAACTGTCTGTCTGTAATAAACATAAACGAGGGATGCTCATTAAAGATTTCCCCTGACCCACTTTGGTTATTGTAGGAGGCTGAAATGTCACATAATATAATAATCCATATCTCTATAGGTCACGTGGTAATTTACAGCTCTGAACTCCTAAGACTTTCTCTTTTACAGGTGCTAACCCTGCTCAAGATGTGTCCAACCATTAGTGTGTAAGGTCTTTTAGGACCAGCTTGGAGTACTGATGAACAATTTCCTGGCAAAGGGTACCACAATTACCAGGACTTACTGTGCTTCACTGCTGCAGAAATTTTGGAAGGTCTCAAAAACTGAGAGGCGCGGCATGCTGACCAGAGGTGTCTGCCTTCTGCAAAACAATGCCCAGGTTCACTCACACATTGGTCAGATGGAAACACGGTCCTGTAGTTATGAAATCCATCCTCACCCCCCTCTCTGCTCTCTCAACCTTGCACCATCTGACATGTACCGCTTTCCAACCATGAAGTCATTTTTGAAGGGCCAGCACTTCCAAAATGATGAAACATTGATGCAGGTCAAGTCAAGTCAAGTCGCGGATTCTGATGTAACCTGCAGACTTCTACAGGTGAGGTCTCCACAGCTGCATAAAGGGATGGGAGAAATGTGTGACCCTTGGTGGTACGTATGTACAGTGCATCCGGAAGGTATTCACAGTGCTTCACTTTTTCCACGTTTTGTTATGTTACAGCCTTATTCCAAAACGGATGAAATTCATTTTTTCACTCAAAATTCTACACACAATACCTCATAATGGCAATGTGAAAAAAGTTCTGATATTTTTGCAGATTTATTAAAAATAAAAAACTAAGCAATCACATGTACATAAGTATTCACAGGCTTCTCTCAGTACTTTGTTGATGCACATTTGGCAGCAATTACAGCCTCAAGTCTTTTTGAATATGATGCCACAAGCTTGGCACACCTATCTTTGGGCAGTTTGGCCCATTCCTCTTTGCAGCACCTCTCAAGCTCCATCAGGTTGGATGGGAAGCGTCGGTGCACAGCCTTTTTCAGATCTCTTCAGAGATGTTCAATTAGATTCAAGTCTGGGCTCTGGCTGGGCCACTCAAGGAAACTCACAGAGTTGTCCTGAAGCCACTCCTTTGATATCTTGGTTGTGTGCTTTGGGTTGTCCTGCTGAAAGATGAACCATCGCCCCAGTCTGAGGTCAAGAGTGCTCTGGAGCAGGTTTTCATCCAGGATGTCTCTGTACATTGTTGCATTCATCTTTCCCTCTATCCTGACTAGTCTCCCAGCTCCCGATGCTGAAAAACATCCCCACAGCATGATGCTGCCACCACCATGCTTCACTGTAGGGACGGTATTGGCCTGGTGATGAGCAGTGCCTGGTTTCCACCAAACATGATGCCTGGCATTCACGCCAAAGAGTTCAATCTTTGTCTCATCAGACCAGAGAATTTTGTTTCTCATGGTCTGAGAGTCCTTCAGGTTCCTTTTGGCAAACTCCAGGCGGGCTGCCATGTGCCTTTACTAAGGAGTGGCTTCCATCTGGCCACTCTACCATACAGGCCTGATTGGTGGATTGCTGCAGAGATGGTTGTCCTTCTGGAAGGTTCTCCTCTCTCTACAGAGGAATGCTGGAGCTCTGACAGAGTGACCATCGGGTTCTAAGTTACCTCCCTGACTAAGGCCCTTCTCCCCTGATTGCTCAGTTTAGATGACCGGCCAGCTATAGGAAGAGTCCTGGTGGTTCTGAACTTCTTCCATTTACGGATGGTGGAGGCCACTGTGCTCACTGGGACCTTCAAAGCAGCAGAAATTTTTCTGTACCCTTCCCCAGATTTGTGCCTCGAGACAATCCTGTCTCGGCGATCTACAGACTTCATGCTTTGACTTCATGCTTGGTTTGTGCTCTGACATGCATTGTCAACTGTGGGACCTTATATAGACAGGTGTGTGCCTTTCCAAATCATGTCCAATCAACTGAATTTACCACAGGTGGACTCCAATTAAGCTGTAGAAACATCTCAAGGATGATCAGTGGAAACAGGATGCACCTGAGCTCAATTTTGAGCTTCATGGCAAAGGCTGTGAATACTTATGTACAGTACATGTGATTTCATGGTTTTTTATTTTTAATAAATTTGCAAAAATTTAAAAAAAATTCACATTGTCATTATGGGGTATTGTGTGTAGAATATTGAGGAAAAAAAATAAATTTAATCCATTTTGGAATAAGGCTGTAACATAACAGAATGTGGGAAAAGTGAAGCGCTGTAAATACTTTCCGGATGCACTGTAGAGAAAGACTAATAACTGTGCAAAGTTTGCCAGTTTAGAAAGCTTGGGATCAGTCCGCCAAGGTCTCCACCTTTGACCGCCACCTAATCCACATAGCACCGGACTCCCATGATCCCTCCTGCAGGTGGTGAGCCCACTGGAGGGCGGACCCATGTAACTCCTTCGGGCTGAGCCCAGCCGGGTCCCATGGGTGGAAACCCGGCCACCAGACGCTAGCCTTCGAGCCCCTCCCCCAGGCCTGGCTCCAGGGTGGGGCCCCGGTAACCCCACACCGGGCGGGGTACACTGAATCCTTGATATAGAATTTATCATGAGAGTCAGTTGGATCGTTCTTAGTCTGGCCCTTCACCCAGGACCAGTTTGTCTTGGGTGACCCTATCAGAGGCAGATTGCCCCGGACAACATAGCTCCTGGGATCACTGGGGCACGCAAAACCCCACCACCACCACCACCACGATAAGGTGACAATCCATGCGCCTAGAAATCCTGTCCATAAAAATTATGAACAGGATCGGTGACAAAGGGCAGCTTCTGGAGTTGCCCCGGGCGAGAGGCGACGAGCAGGGGTGGGTATTCTTGTATCCCCCCCACCTTGCTGCTTCTATATTGGAGTTTTCCCCGGTGGACGAAAGGGTTGCTTCCCTGCGCCTTCGGGTTGGGAAACGGGTCCTGACCATCATTTGTGCCTATGCACCAAATGATGTTTCAGAGTACCCACCCTTTTTGGAGTCTGTGACTGGGGTGCTGGAGGGTGCTCCTCTTGGAGACTCCATTGTCCTACTGGGGGACTTCAATGCACACGTGGGCAACGACAGTGAAACCTGGAGAGGAGTGATTGGGAGGAACGGCCTGCCCAATCTGAACCTGAGTGGTGTTCAGTTATTGGACTTCTGTGCGAACCACAGTTTGTCCATAACGAACACCATGTTCAAGCATAAGGGTGTTCATATGTGCACCTGGCACCAGGACACCCTAGGTCGCAGGTCGATGATCGATTTTGTTATCGTGTCATCAGACCTGCGACCGTATGTCTTGGACACTCAGGTAAAGAGAGGTGCAGAGCTGTCAACTGATCACCACCTGGTGGTGAGTTGGATCCGATGGCAGGAGAGAAGCCATTCAGACCTGGTAGACCCAAACGTATAGTGAGGATGTGCTGGAATGTCTGGCTGAGGCCCCTGTCCGGGAGGTCTTCAACTCCCACCTTCGGAAGAACTTCAACCACATTCCGAGGGAGTCTGGAGACATGGAGTCTGAATGGGTCATGTTCTCCACCTCTGTTGTTGAAGCGGCGGCCCAGAGCTGCGGCCGCAAGGTGGTCGGTGCATCTCGTGGTGGCAACCCCCAAACCAAGTGGTGGACACCAGTGATGAGGAGTCATATCAAGCTTGGTTGGCTTGTGGGACTCCCGAAGCAGCTGAGGTGTACCGGCAGGCCAAGCGGAGTGCAGCTCGGGTGGTTGCTGAAGCAAAAACCCGGGTATGGGAGGAGTTCGGTGAGGCCATGAAACAAGACTTTCGGTCGGCCTCGAAGAGATTCTGGCAAACTGTCTGGCGGCTCAGGAGGGGAAAGCAGCCCCCTGTCCACACTGTGTATGGTGGGGATGGGACACTGTTGACTTCAACTGGGGATATCGTCAGGCGGTGGAAGGAATACTTTGAGGATCTCCTCAATCCCACTGATATGCCTTCCACAGAGGAAGCAGGGTTTGGGGACGAGGGGGATGACTCGCCTATCACAGGGGCTGAGGTCGCCAAGGTGTTTAAAAATCTCCTTGGTGGCCGGGCCCCGGGGGTGGATGAGATTCGCTGAGTACCTCAAGGCCCTGGATGTTGTTGGGCTGTCATGGTTGACATGCCTCTGCAACATTGTGTGGAGGTCGGGGGCAGTGCCTTTGGCATGGCAAACCGGGGTGGTGGTTCCTCTCTTCAAAAAAGGGGACCGGAGGGTGTGCTCCAACTTTAGAGGGATCACACTCCTCAGCCTCCCTGGGAAGGTCTATGCCAAGGTACTGGAGAGGAGAGTCCGGCCGTTGGTCGAACCTCGGATTCAGGAGGAGCAATGTGGTTTTTGTCCTGGCCGTGGCACATCGGACCAGCTCTTTACCCTCTCGAGAATTCTCGAGGGTTCGTGGGAGTTTGCCCAACCAGTTTACATGTGTTTTGTGGACTTGGAGAAGGCATTTGACCGCGTCCCTCGTGGTTTTTTGTGGGGGGTGCTTCGGGAGTATGGGGTATCGGGCTTGTTGCTACGAGCTATTCGGTCTCTGTACGACCGTTGTGAGAGTTTGGTTCGTATTGCCAACACTCGGTCGGAGTCATTCCCAGTGAGAGTTGGATTCCGCCAGGGCTGCCCTTTGTCACCGATCCTGTTCATAATTTTTATGGATAGGATTTCTAGGCACAGCCAGGGAATGGAGGGTGTCATGCTCAGTGACCACAGGATCTCATCTCTGTTGTTTGCAGATGATGTTGTCCTGTTGGCTTCATCCAGCAATGACCTACAGCTCTTGCTGGGACGGTTTGCCGCTGAGTGTGAAGCGGCTGGGATGAGAATCAGCACCTCCAAGTCCGAGTCCATGGTCCTCAGCTGGAAAAAGGTGGATTGTCCTCTCTGGGTTGGGGACAGGCTCCTGCCCCAAGTGGAGGAGTTTAAGTATCTTGGGGTCTTGTTCACAAGTGAGGGGAAAATGGAGCGAGAGATTGACAGATGGATTGGAGCAGCATCTGCAGTGATGCGGACGTTGCACTGGTCTGTTGTGGTGAAGAGGGAGCTTAGTTCTAAGGCAAAGCTGTCGATTTACCAGTCAATCTACGTTCCTACTCTCACCTATGGTCACGAGCTTTGGGTAATGACCGAAAGAACAAGATCGCGGATACAAGTGGCTGAAATGAGCTTTCTCCGTAGGATTGCTGGACTCACCCTCAGAGATAGGGTGAGGAGCTCAGTCATCTGGGAGAGGCTCAGAGTAGAACCGCTGCTCCTCCACATTGAAAGGAGTCAGTTGAGGTGGTATGGGCATCTGATTAGGATGCCTCCTGGACGCCTCCCACTTGAGGTGTTTCGGACACGTCCCACTGGGAGGAGACCCCGGGACAGACCCAGGACTCGGTGGAGAGACTATGTCTCCCAGCTGGTCTGGGAACGCCTTGGTATCCTCTCTGAAGAGCTGGAGCAGGTGGCTGGGGAGAGGGAAGTCTGGCCTTCTCTGCTTGAACTGCTGCCTCCGCGACCCGGACCTCCGGAAAAGCGGTAGAAGATCAATGGATGGATGGATGTGCAAAGTTTGGTTCCTCTCAGTCCATGGGAAATGAGTCAGGGGAAATCTTTCATGAGCAGCACTCGTACTTAAAGATATCTCCTCTCTAAAACATTAACTTTAAAGAAGAAAAAAGAACAGGAACTAATGTAGTTGAATAAGAAGTAAAAGACTGAAGAATGAAGAGACAATAAACAAATATATATTCACATAAGAATTGAAATAGGACACAGTTCTTCCACAATCAGAGACAGAGTGAGGATGTCCAGGCTGTTGTTCAGATTACATAATCTCTACAATATGCATGTCATTATTTTAATGAAATGGCAGGAACGTCCTGTCCTCCACTAAAGAATGTGAAAGGTTCCTCAGTTCTTTTGGGTGGAACACTGCTTTGTATCCGAGGAGGCCCAGAAGAGGCTGACAAGCAGTCTGGGTATAAACCACCATGTCAAACGACAGCTTCACCCTCCAGTTCTCTGCATTGGCCGCAGAGTCTCGTACTGTGGTGTACTTCTGCCAGGAGGACAGGCCGCTGTTGCCCCGCGTGTTGTTCATGATCCACTCTTCCACGCTGTGGTCCAGAACCAAACCAAGAAACCTGTAGAGCTCCCTGGTCTTCTGGAGGGGAAACCTGGCCAAGTCTTCATACCTGACATAGGGAGAAAGTGATTTATCATTTCAAGATAAATTGATTTAGATGGAGCTCAGTAATATGCACCGCAAGTGTAAAGGTAAGCAGTCCATATGTTGCTACATCAGCTTTAGTGAGGCTGCAGAACAGAACAAACATGTCACTGCAGGGTTCCTGCAGCTACATTTACAATGATAAAAGTTGCAAGTTTATTTTAAAATGCAAAAACAGAGGCTACAAAGTCACAAAACCTGCAAGGATTTTACTCCATAACAGAAGAAAACAGCTGTCACGTTAATTATATCTGGGGGATTTTTAGGACCTCTGAAAGGTGGTTTTAAGGATTAATTGCCATTTTTCAGGATGTTTAAGGCCTTGATTTTTTAAAAACAAGTTTAAGACTTTTTAAGACTAACGATCCATGGAAACCCTGCATCCTAAGTTTCAGATAAAGACAGTGGAGTCCCTCTCTTTTTTCTACTTTACACTGTCTATGGTCATCCAACAAGATGAGTGACTTACTGAAGAATAGCTGATTATTGCTGTTATTTACTGTCACCAAGTACTTATACTATCATCAATATTTAATGCTTGTACTGGCAAGTCCCCACTGAATCCATTGCCAGTTGTATAGTTTATTGTGCTATGCTACCCACACCTTAATTCCATAAAATAGCTGTTGAGGCTACTTGAAGCAAATGTGTGTCCAGTATGTGCTGGGTAAAGGGAACTCATGCTAGTGACCCATTCCATTTACAAACCCCAGTTCCAGTGACGTTGGGATGCGTAAAACGTAATAGAAACAGAATACAATGATTTGCAAATCCTTTTCAAACTATTTTCAATTGAATACACTACAAAGACAAGATATCTAATGTTCAAACTGATAAACTGATAAAAACTGATGTTTTGTTGCAAATATTCACTCATTTTGAATTTGATGCCTGCAGCACATTCCAAAAAAGCTGGGGCAGGGACAAGAAAAGACTGGTAAAGTTCAGGAATGCTCAAAAAACACCTTTTGGGAACATTCCATAGGTGAACAGGTTAAATGGGAACAGAGGAGTGTCATGACTAGGTATAACAGCAGCATCACCAAAAGGCTCAGACATTCACAAGCAAGGATGGGGCAAGGTTCACCACTTTGTAAACAACTGTGTGGGCAAATAGTCCAACAGTTTAAGAACAACATTTCTCAACATACAATTTCAAGGAATTTAGGGATTTTATTATATACAGTCCATGATATCATCAGAAGATTCAGAGAATCTAAATTTCTGCACGTAAGCAACAATGCCAAAAACCATCACTGAATGTCTGTAACCTTTGATCCCTCAGGCGGCACTGCATTAAAAACTGATATCATTCTGTAAAGGATGTTACCACGTGGGCTCAGGAACATTTCAGAAAACCACTGTAAGTAAACAGTTCATCGCTACATCTACAAGCACAAGTTAAAACTCTACAATGGAAAGCCAAAGCCATCAACAACACCCAGAAATGCCGTCGGTTGCTCTGGGCCCGAGCTCATCTGAGATGGACTGACACAAAGTTTAAAAGTGTGCTGAGGTCTGACAAGTCTACATTTTAAATTGTTTTTGGAAATCATGGACGTTGTGTCCTCTGTGTTAAAGAGGAAAAGGACCATCCAGATTGTTATCAGTGTTAAGTTCAAAAGCTAGCATCTGTGATGGTATGGGGCCGTGTCTTTTTCAAAAGCAACATCTTTTTCAGGGACGTCCCTGCTTATTTCAGCAAGACAATGCCAAGCCACTTTCTGCACGTGTTACAACAGCATGGCTTTGTAGTAAAACAGTGCGGGTACTAGACTGGCCTGCCTGCAGTCCAGACCTGTATTCTATTGAAAATGTGTGAAGCATTATGAAGCAAAAAACACGATAACTGAGACCCTGGACTGATGAGCAACTGAAGTTGTACATCAAGCAAGAATGGGAAAGAATTCCACCTACAAAGTTTCAACAAGTAATGTCCTCAGTTCCTAAATGCTTATTGAGCATTGTTAAAAGGAAAGGTGATGTAACACAGTGGTAAACATGGCTCAGCTTTTTTGGAACGTGTTGCAGGCATCAAATTCAAAATGAGGGAATATCTGCAAAAAAAAAAAAAAAACACCAATAAAGTTTATCAGTTTGAACATTAAATATCTTGTCTTTGTTGTGGATTTAACTGAATATAGGTTGAAAAGGGTTTGCAAATTATTGTATTTAGTTTTTACTTACAGTTTACACAATGTCCCAACTTCATCAGAATTGGAGTTGAGGACAGTTTCTCTCTCTAGGCTTCAGCACTGTCAAGTTCAGGGCTGTGCGATAGGAGAAAAATTTCATATCATGATATAAGTCATCTTATATCATGATAATAATATATATCACAATATATATTTTCTGTAAATTCTACAGTTTAGACAGTCACATAAAATGGATCATCTCTCTTTTTTTAGTTTTTTTACAGGCACCTTTTTCCCTCATAATTTTGCAGTGTTATAAAATTATTTTTTAATGTGCATTTGAGACTTGATTCTCATAAATTTTCTTCTAAATCATATCATATGAATTAAAAGAAAACATCAATAAGTTAAATATTTCCTGAGCCAGAGGATAATAGTAAAAAGAAAACACATAACATTAAAAAAAGTCTGAAAATGAGAAAATAACCCATGGCTACCATCTACAGATATAAATTAGCTGTTAGTTTAAATCAGTTCCAAGGTTGTCATAGCCAGGAGCGGCACTGGGGTTAAGCTCCCAGTGCTCATAAAATGCTCCTTATGGCGTGCGTCTCGAAAAGCCTCTGACAACTAAGTCCAACTCCTAGCCTGCCCGTGTGGTTTAGTCTCTAAGCCCGGCGGAACTGCTTTTACTAATAGGAGAAGGGGCGAGGGCGGATCTCTGGCGCCTTAAAACCAGATGCTTCGGGTAGATGGTGGCTCATCAACCTGTGAAGGTAGCCCATCTAGGGGAAGGTAAACCCTGATTTCAAACCTCTGCTGCCTTGCGGCATACCCGGTCACGGGAAAGGCTTC
This sequence comes from Pholidichthys leucotaenia, assembly GCA_020510985.1. Lineage (NCBI taxonomy): Eukaryota > Metazoa > Chordata > Actinopteri > Cichliformes > Pholidichthyidae > Pholidichthys > Pholidichthys leucotaenia. The sequence goes on along the minus strand of CM035840.1, from coordinate 212,110,204 downwards.
GGGAGTCAACCCTGAGGAAAAATCTGGAGTCGGAGCCCCTAAGGCAGTTCTATGTTGTGCTCAACATCGTTCTGGCAGCTCCTGCAACGGCGCTGGTGCCAAACTGTAGCAGCCCTGCTGTTCCTTTGGATTCATCAGTGACGTGGAGAGGGGGGACATGCTGCATGGGCAACATCTTGTCCTCCATATCTTCCTGCCCAGGCTTGAATCCTACCAACGCCCAACGCTGGAAGGTAGAACACCGGATCACTGGAGAGGACACTCCAGCTTCGCCTTTGGCGTAGACAAAACACGGGGAATGACAGTTACCGGTTATAAGCCACTGCTCAATTGGCGTAGAGCGCGGCGCCAGGGGTTGTTCCCGACGGTGGGAGGGATAATCAGATCTCACTGGACAGCTACCGCCCGCCTCAAGCTGGGCAGCCCCCAGCCAATAAGGTGTTGTCCCGCCACAGCTTGCTTTCCTCATTGGGTGCATGGGGATAAGGAGAAGTCCGAACAGCAGGCTGAGAACCTTCGCACCAGGCAAGACAATAAAACAAAAGAGACCAACTCTAAAACTGGGAACTTGGAACGTCCGCACTATGATGACAGGACTCGCTGCTAACCTCAAGGACATCAGTGACACCAGGAAGACTGCCATCATCAATAATGAGCTGAAGAGACTGGGAGTGGATATCGCCACTCTCCAGGAAACACGGTTGGCTGACGCAGGCACACTGAGAGAGAAGGACTATACGTTCTACTGGCAGGGAAAGGGCAGTGACGAACACAGGGAACACGGAGTGGGCTTCGCAGTGAAGAACACCTTGCTGAAGATGGTGGAACCGGGCAGCACTGGCTCTGCACGACTCCTCACCCTCCGCCTGAACACCACTCAAGGCCCAGTCACCCTCGTCAGTGTGTATGCCCCAACTCTGACAGCCACACCAGAGGCAAAAGACGAGTTCTACGAGAATCTCGCAACAACTGTCAGGATCATCCCCAACTCTGAACAACTCATTCTCCTTGGAGACTTCAATGCCAGAGTGGGTGCTGACCACGACTCCTGGCCCTCCTGTCTTGGACCTTTTGACATGGGCAGAATGAACGACAACGGACAGCGGCTGCTCGAGTTCTGCACATATCACGATCTGTGCATCACAAACTCGTTCTTCAAGACCAAGCCCCAACACAAGGTTTCTTGGCAACATCCGCGCTCAAAGCACTGGCACCAGCTGGACTTGATCCTGACCAGGCGCACCTCACTGAAGAACGTGCTAATCACCCGTTCGTTCCAGAGTGCAGATTGCGACACAGACCATTCATTGGTGTGTTGCAAGGTCAAGCTGCAGCTGAAGAAATTCCATCATGCTAGACAACCTGGAAAGGCACGGATTGACACCAGCAAGATGGCCCAACCAGAACTTGTTGAGCAGTTTGCCTCCACCTTTGAGAAGGAACTTGGTGTACCATAAGAAGGAGAATCTGCAAAGCAGAAGTGGGAAGAGCTGCGAAACACCATCCACCGCACAGCCTTGGCTACCTTTGGGAGGAAGACCTCAAAGTCACAGGACTGGTTTGATGCCAAGTTGACCGAGATGACCCCCGTCATTGAAGCCAAGCGCTCAGCACTTGCTGAGTACAAGAAGTACCCAAACGAGAAGAATCTCCAGATTCTCAGGGCTGCGAGAAGCAAAGTTCAGCAGACTGCTCGGCGCTGTCCCAACGAGTACTGGACTCAGCTCAGCCAAGACATTCAAACCGCTGCCATAACAGGGAACATCCGTGGTATGTACGATGGCATCAAGAAAGCACTTGGTCCGGCTCAGAGCAAGACGGCCCCCCTCAAATCTTCCACTGGGGAGATGATCACAGAAAAGAACAAGCAGATGGAGAGATGGGTGGAACACTACTCCGACCTCTACTCTAAACAGAACACCGTGACACCGTCAACCCTTGATGCCATCGACTGCCTGCCATCCATGGACGAACTTGACGCCGAGCCAACCATCGACGAACTCAGCAAGGCCATTGATAGCTTGGCCGTTGGCAAGGCACCCGGCAACGACGGCATACCCCCTGACCTGATCAAGCACTGCAAGACCGCCCTACTGCTGCCATTGCATGACGTCCTCTGCCAGTGCTGGAAGGAAGGTGCCGTACCACAGGACATAAGGGCTGCACGGTGGCGCAGTGGTTAGCACTGCGGCAGCACAGTTTACCCTTGGCCGGGGGATTGTGGGGATCGTGGGATCGTGGGTTCGATCCCAGCCCCCGACCAACAGTGATCTGTGTGGAGTTTGCATGTTCTCCCCGTGTTGCGTGGGTTTACTCCGGGATTTTCTCCGGTTTCCTCCCACATGCCAAAAACATGCATGTTAGGTTAATTGGCTGTTCTAAATTGTCCCTAGATATCTGTTTCCTATAGGCCCTTAGAATAGAGGGTTAGTGTTAATGAAAGCGCTTTGAGTGGTCTTTGTGACTAGAAAAGCGCTATATAAGTGCAGGTTAGTTAGTAGTTAGTTAGATAAGGGACGCCAAGATCATCACCCTCTGCAAAAACAAAGGGGAGAGAAGCGACTGCAACAACTACAGGGGCATCTCCCTCCTCAGCGTTGTTGGCAAAGTCTACGCACGAGTTGTTCTCGTCCGTCTACAGAAGCTTGCCGAACGTGTCTACCCCGAGTCTCAGTGTGGCTTCCGCGCTGAGCGATCGACGGTAGACATGATATTCTCCATCCGCCAACTCCAGGAGAAATGCAGAGAACAGAACATGCCTCTGTACGTCGCCTTCATCGACCTCACCAAAGCGTTCGATCTGGTCAGCAGAGAGGGCCTTTTCAAGATCCTGCCAAAGATAGGATGCCCACCAAAGTTGCAAAGCCTCATCGAATCGTTTCACACCAACATGCAGGGGATAGTGCAGCACGATGGCAACGTCTCAGAGCCATTCAACATACGCAGCGGAGTGAAACAGGGCTGTGTACTTGTGCCAACCCTCTTTGGGATTTTCTTTGCTATGCTCCTGAGGCATGCCTTCAGCACAGCAACAGAGGGAATCTACCTGCACACAAGATCTGACGGCAGGCTTTTCAACCTCACCCGCCTGAAAGCCAGAACCAAAGTACGCGAGGCTCTAATCAGAGACATGCTGTTCGCAGATGATGCTGCAGTCGTAATCCACACACAGCAGGAGCTTCAGACCCTGATGGACCGCTTCTTCCAGGCATGCAAGGACTTCGGGCTTACCATCAGCCTGAAGAAGACTAACGTCTTGGCGCAAGGCACGGAAGCACCACCAACCATCACCATCGACGACTACAAGCTGGAGGTCGTGAATCAGTTCACGTACCTGGGGTCCACGATCAGCAACAACCTCTCCCTTGATACAGAGATCAACAAGAGGATTGGAAAATCAGCCTTCACACTCGCTCGCCTCACCACACGAGTGTGGGAGAATCCCAAACTCTCTGTCAAGATGAAGATGGCAGTGTACAACGCCTGTGTCATCAGCACACTGCTCTATGGGAGTGAGACGTGGACAACATATGCCCGGCAGGAAAAGAGACTGAACTCCTTCCACTTGCGCTGCATTCGCCACATCCTGGACATATCCTGGCAGGACAAAGTGCCCAACACAGAAGTTCTGTCCCGCGCCGGCCTTCCCTCCATGTTCACTCTACTCAGGCAGCGCAGGCTCCGCTGGCTAGGCCACGTTCACCGTATGGAGGATGGCAGAATCCCCAAAGACGTCCTCTACGGAGAACTTGCAACTGGCAGGAGAGACGTTGGCCGCCCACAGCTGCGCTTTAGAGACGTCTGCAAGAGAGACATGAAGGCCCTGGATATCAACACATAGCGCTGGGAGGACCTTGCAATGGACCGCTCCAAATGGAGAGGCACCCTGACCAGACAGCTCAAGGCGGGTGAAGAGAGACTGACTGCTGCAGCAGATGAAAAAAGGACCCGCAGGAAGAACCACCACAGACCCAGCAGCACGGAGACCACCCACAAGTGCAACCTGTGTGACAGGGACTGTCATTCGCGCATCGGCCTGTTCAGCCACAGGCGGTGCTGTTCCAGCAGAGTAGACGTTTAGGATTCTCTTCCATGGTCATCATAGACTGACGGAGGCCGACGACGAGTTTAAATCAGTGAAAATTTAAGTGTGGAGCTACACCCTCAAGATGCCATTCTGGTCTGATTTAACCTCTTTGCTTCTTAGAAAAATATTTTAGATTGGTCATGATCTGAAAGTCAAAGACACAAAAGGTAATGTAATAAAATACATGTGATGACTTTAACTTAATTCATTACACTGGTCAACACCAAATTTATTGTCTAAGTTTTTTTTAGCTGATTTAGGACAATTTTGATGTGCTGAATCCAAAAATCGCATTGGTTTTGTTCAATCAGGTCAACTTTTTGAACTATGGCCACATATTTTCTTATGTTTTTGTTTACATGTACTGGTATTTTCGCTTTATATGATGCAAAATTCTTTATTTCTTGAAATTCTCTGAATTTTGAACAATGATGACGTAACATTCAATTTACAAGTACTTACCTTTATCAGTGTCTACTATTCCATTTACAGTACAACTGAACAACTATTGTACAACTGCTTATAACTTAACATAAAAACCTGACCTGATCGAGAGAAATTAATGTCATTTTTGGATTCAGCGGTGCAAAATTGTCTTAAATCAGTTGAAAAAACACAGACAACTTACAAAAAAATTATTTTTGTTATGTTGTGTTATCGCTACTTGACAAATTAAAATTATTAGAAATCAAATAAATTTCTCCTGGGATCACTGGGATCACTGGGGCACGCAAACTGGGGTTTGCGTGCCCCAGTGATCCCAGGAGCTATGTTGTCCGGGGCAATTTGCCTCTGATAGGGTCTCCCAAGACAAACTGGTCCTGGGTGAAGGGCCAGACGAAGAACGATCCAACAGACTCTCCCCCTCATGGATCGTCACCTTATCGTGGTGGGGGGGTTTGCGTGCCCCAGTGATCCCAGGAGCTATGTTGTCCGGGGCAATTTGCCTCTGATAGGGTCTCCCAAGACAAACTGGTCCTGGGTGAAGGGCCAGACGAAGAACGATCCAACAGACTCTCATGATAAATTGTATATCAAGGATTCAGTGTACCCCGCCCGGTATGGGGTTACCGGGGCCCCACCCTGGAGCCAGGCCTGGGGGAGGGGCTCGAAGGCTAGCGTCTGGTGGCCGGGTTTCCACCCATGGGACCCGGCCGGGCTCAGCCCGAAGGAGTTACATGGGTCCGCCCTCCAGTAGGTTCACCACCTGCAGGAGGGATCATGGAAGTCCGGTGCTATGTGGATTAGGTGGCAGTCAAAGGCGGAGACCTTGGCGGACTGATCCCAAGCTTTCTAAACTGGCTTTTGGTACGTGGAATGTCACCTCTCTGGTGGGGAAGGAGCCTGAGCTGGTGTACGAGATTGAGCGATACCGGCTAGATATAGTCGGCCTCACCTCAACACACAGCTCCGGTTCCGGAACCAGTCTCCTGGAGAGGGGCTGGAGCTTGGCCTTTTCTGGAGTTGCCCCGGGCGAGAGGCGACGAGCAGGGGTAGGTATTCTTGTATCGCCCCACCTTGCTGCCTCTATATTGGAGTTTTTCCCGGTGGACGAAAGGGTTGCTTCCCTGCGCCTTCGGGTTGGGAAACGGGTCCTGACCATCATTTGTGCCTATGCACCAAATGATGTTTCAGAGTACCCACCCTTTTTGGAGTCTGTGACTGGGGTGCTGGAGGGTGCTCCTCCTGGAGACTCCATTGTCCTACTGGGGGACTTCAATGCGCACGTGGGCAACGACAGTGAAACCTGGAGGGGGGTGATTGGGAGGAACGGCCTGCCCGATCTGAACCCGAGTGGTGTTCAGTTATTGGACTTCTGTGCTAACCACAGTCTGTCTATAACGAACACCATGTTCAAGCATAAGGGTGTCCATATGTGCACCTGGCACCAGGACACCCTAGGCCGCAGGTCGATGATCGATTTTGTTATCGTATCATCAGACCTGCGACCGTATGTCTTGGACACCCGAGTAAAGAGAGGTGCAGAGCTGTCAACTGATCACCACCTGGTGGTGAGTTGGATCCGATGGCAGGGGAGGAAGCCATTCAGACCTGGTAGACCCAAACGTATAGTGAGGGTGTGCTGGGAGCGTCTGGCTGAGGCCCCTGTCCGGGAGGTCTTCAACTCCCACCTCCGGAAGAACTTCAACCACATTCCGAGGGAGTCTGGAGACATGGAGTCTGAATGGGCCATGTTCTCCACCTCTGTTGTTGAAGCGGCAGCCCAGAGCTGCGGCCGCAAGGTGGTCGGTGCATCTCGTGGTGGCAACCCCCGAACCAAGTGGTGGACACCAGTGGTGAGGGGGGCCATTAAGCTGAAGAAGGAGTCCTATCAAGCTTGGTTGGCTTGTGGGACTCCCGAAGCAGCTGAGGTGTACCGGCAGGCCAAGCGGAGTGCAGCTCGGGTGGTTGCTGAAGCAAAAACCCGGGTATGGGAGGAGTTCGGTGAGGCCATGGAACAAGACTTTCGGTCGGCTTCAAAGAGATTCTGGCAAACTGTTCGGCGGCTCAGGAGGGGAAAGCAGCTCCCCGTCCACACTGTGTATGGTGCGGATGGGACACTGTTGACTTCAACTGGGGATATCGTCGGGCGGTGGAAGGAATACTTCGAGGATCTCCTCAATCCCACTGATACGCCTTCCACAGAGGAAGCAGGGTTTGGGGACGAGGGGGATGACTCGCCTATCACAGGGGCTGAGGTCGCCAAGGTGGTTAAAAATCTCCTTGGTGGCCGGGCCCCGGGGGTGGACGAGATTCGCCCCGAGTACCTCAAGGCCCTGGATGTTGTTGGGTTGTCATGGTTGACACGCCTCTGCAACATTGCGTGGAGGACGGGGGCAGTGCCTTTGGCATGGCAAACCGGGGGTGGTGGTTCCTCTCTTCAAAAAAGGGGACCGGAGGGTGTGCTCCAACTTTAGAGGGATCACACTCCTCAGCCTCCCTGGGAAGGTCTATGCCAAGGTACTGGAGAGGAGAGTCCGGCCGTTGGTCGAACCTCGGATTCAGGAGGAGCAATGTGGTTTTCGTCCTGGCCGTGGCACATCGGACCAGCTCTTTACCCTCTCGAGAATTCTTGAGGGTTCGTGGGAGTTTGCCCAACCAGTTTACATGTGTTTTGTGGACTTGGAGAAGGCATTTGACCGCGTCCCTCGTGGATTTTTGTGGGGGGTGCTTCGGGAGTATGGGGTATCGGGCTTGTTGTTACGAGCTATTCGGTCTCTGTACGACCGTTGTGAGAGTTTAGTTCGCATTGCCAACACTCGGTCAGAGTCATTCCCAGTGAGAGTTGGACTCCGCCAGGGCTGCCCTTTGTCACCGGTCCTGTTCATAATTTTTATGGACAGGATTTCTAGGCGCAGCCAGGGAATGGAGGGTGTCATGCTTGGTGACCACAGGATCTCATCTCTGTTGTTTGCAGATGATGTTGTCCTGTTGGCTTCATCCAGCAATGACCTACAGCTCTTGCTGGGACGGTTTGCCGCTGAGTGTGAAGCGGCTGGGATGAGAATCAGCACCTCCAAGTCCGAGTCCATGGTCCTCAGCCGGAAAAAGGTGGATTGTCCTCTCCGGGTTGGGGACAGGCTCCTGCCCCAAGTGGAGGAGTTTAAGTATCTTGGGGTCTTGTTCACGAGTGAGGGGAAAATGGAGCGAGAGATCGACAGACGGATTGGAGCAGCATCTGCAGTGATGCGGACGTTGTACCGGTCTGTTGTGGTGAAGAGGGAGCTTAGTTCTAAGGCAAAGCTGTCGATTTACCAGTCAATCTACGTTCCTACTCTCACCTATGGTCACGAGCTTTGGGTAATGACCGAAAGAACGAGATCGCGGATACAAGCGGCTGAAATGAGCTTTCTCCGTAGGATTGCTGGACTCACCCTCAGAGATAGGGTGAGGAGCTCAGTCATCCGGGAGAGGCTCAGAGTAGAACCGCTGCTCCTCCACATTGAAAGGAGTCAGTTGAGGTGGTATGGGCATCTGATTAGGATGCCTCCTGGACGCCTCCCACTTGAGGTGTTTCAGGCACGTCCCACTGGGAGGAGACCCCGGGGCAGACCCAGGACTCGGTGGAGAGACTATGTCTCCCAGCTAGTCTGGGAACGCCTTGGTATCCCCTCTGAAGAGCTGGAGCAGGTGGCTGGGGAGAGGGAAGTCTGGGCTTCTCTGCTTGAACTGCTGCCTCCGCGACCCGGACCTCCGGAAAAGCGGTAGAAGATGGATGGATGGATGGATCAAATAAATTATATTAAGAGCCAACTTGCTCTTCTGACCTGTTTTAATTAATTTATTATTTATTTTGTGTGTATGTGCCATTTCAGACAAAACTAAGAAACGCAGCAGTAATTTAAACCAAAGAAACAATGATTTGCTACGGTTTCCAGCTAGCACAACTTAATACCATTTAACATTTTATAATTAGACATGGTGTTAACCTATTAAAACGAGGTTAGCAAACTATCCTCTCTGACGCAGCACAATGAAAAACAGTCCTACATCCCTAGCAAACGGGAGTAGTAGCTATCCGAACTGGTAGTTTGGAGTTAGCATTAGCCACCCACCACACACCTATTCCGCTGCGTGCACGTGGGGGAGAGATGGGGTGTTGACAAGTAGTGGTGAGGAACTTTACTGAATAAATGGAAGTATGTGCATTTTAAATCATGATATAAACAACAGACATTTTTATATCATCATCCGATATATATCGTCATTTCGCACAGCCCTAGTCAAGTTGTATTTGGATTTTCTTCCCAGCTCTTTTTCGAAAAGACACACAGCATAACTCACTCTTTTTCCCATTTTATTTTTCTCAACAGGGAGGATAGAGAGGTTGACAACCTTCAAAGATAAAGAATATACAACATGTTAACACACTTTACAACAAATGTCTGCACCATCATTGTTTGACTAATAATTGTTCTAATTAAATTCATTAATTAAACTAATCATGATTACTTATCCTACTTCAAGTCAAAGTAAATAACTGCATAACTTATGTTAATCAATCATCAGTCAAAATCAACTTAAAGCGTACCTGTGGTGGTCGTGAAGACGCATTTAACTTGAAAACATTAGGAAAAGGTATTTGTTATTTGGGTAAATAATTGTTGCCAGCCATATACCACCTGAGATATATTGAAATAGGACCGCGGGCATGGCCAGCCAATGAAAACTATGGGCGCCGCCATGACATATGCGGAAGTGACGTCATACCGTTGCTACTGAAAAGACAATACTCAGCATTTCACCGGGACTACGGTGCTGTAATCCGTTGTTTTTGTTCTATTATGGCTGAATTTTCTGACTCTGAGGAAGAATTCGTCCAACATGGCTACAGGTTTGAGCCAGAAAGGTCTTCTGAGGGTTAAAGTGACGAAGTGGTCCTCACACACAACGCAATTTCGTCTGACAGGATTCACCTGTGCCCTGTTCCGAGATTGCGCAATCACTTTTCCTCTATGATCTTCGGACAAGGTGAGTTGGGTTTGGGTACACAAAAGAAGTGTTTATCTTTGTTTTTTCGCTTATTATTGAGACATCCAAAGGCTTTACATTCCGCCATGTTGCAATATCCATATCGCATTGTATGTTTTTGTTTTAACAAGAGCGCCGAGTGTCTGCCGCTCTGTATAACGGCGAGGGAGGAGCCGAATCATCTGCCGTGTTGTGGCAGTTAGGACCTCAGATCAGACGAGTTGACCCGTTGAATTTAAGCATTTATTTATTTATTTTCTACTCGTTTTAGTTCCGCATTTAATATGAACCCTGAGTTTGAAATAAACGTTTGAATTTTGGTCCTCCCACACAACGCAACGCGCCGAGTGTCTGCCGCTGTGTATAGCGGCGAGGGAGGAGCCGAATCATCTGCCGTGTTGCGACAGTTATAAGCTCAGATCAGACGAGTTGACCCGCTGAATTTAAGCATTTATTTATTTATTTTCTACTCGTTTTAGTTCCGCATTTAATATGAACCCCGAGTTTGAAATAAACGTTTGAATTTTGGTCTTCCCACACAACGCAACGCGCCGAGTGTCTGCCGCTCTGTATAGCGGCGAGGGGGGAGCCGAATCATCTGCCGTGTTGCGGCAGTTAGGACCTCAGATCAGACGAGTTGACCTGCTGAATTTAAGCATTTATTTATTTATTTTCTACTCGTTTTAGTTCTGCATTTAATATGAACCCTGAGTTTGAAATAAACGTTTGAATTTGAATATCCCGAAAGCCACTGCTCATCCGGGCACTCCAGGCTCAGCCAATATTGATCCAGATCGCGGTGCCCACTTTATTACGTCACAGGAAGCATCCTGGAAGGCCATGTAGCCGCTAGTATGGCTGCACCCATGTTTTGCTGACATAGCTGAACCAGCACATCAGCAATGGATTTATATCAAATTGCTTTGAACATGAATTTCCAACTTAAACTTGAACTAGAACGTGAGACAGGGGCTCAATATAATATCTTTTTTTTCACAACCACCACAGGTACCCTTTAAATAAGACACCCATAGTAAAACTCATTTTAAATTACAAGCAAAACAAGGCATACCAGTGGTATCTTTGAATAACTCCATGAGCTGAAACCATTAGTGGAACATGACCAACAAACTCCTACTCTGATGAGGGATTCCTCAGAGGTGCTCCTTTCAAACTGCTCCCCACCGAAACAGCTCAGCTCACTTGGTTCCACTTTTTTGGTTCCTCATCTTGAGTTACTGTTTTTAAACCAAGACTGACGTGACAAGTACTAATAACTAAAACTTTTGTTTTGTTTTGTTTTTTTCCTGGTTGAGCTGTAAAAGGTTTTCAGCAGTTGTTTGATTTTGATTTCTAAAATAATTTAAAAGGCAATCAGTCAGCCTGGGGTCAATAGGAGGCACAGCCCTGCATGTCCTGACGATATTTCCTAGTGGCAATATGCAAAAATTAAAAAGTAATGGACCTAAAATTGAACCCTGAGGGCCACCACAATTAATTCTATAGCTTTTTGATGAGTGATCCTTGATACAAAGAATTCTCTGTTCGTAAAGTATGAGTTAAACCATCTTTGTGTTGTGATTAGAAGCCAGAGTGACATTTTTCACATAATTTAACTCTTTAGCTGTCCGAGTTGCCATATGGCGACTGTGACGGCTAAAAGGTGGTCAAGGCCCCTAGTGGCCAAGAGTGGTAAAACATTTTTGTCAACAAAATAGTTCAGATTTCCAAGGCTATAACTTGAAAGTTGCAAGAGATAATGGATTACTGTCAATTAGAAAGATGTAGAATATGATCCAAAGTTTCAGATAGGAATAAATTTACGCATCTAGTTTATATAATATTGCGGCAGCTATATAAATTACATAACTCAGTCAAAAGTGGACTTTGGACACATTTACACAAAGAATGGTTCAGTTTTTGGACACTGTTTTGTCTACAGGGGTATGTTTTTATCTAATCTTCAAAGTATATGAACCAGAAAATCAATAAAATGTAAAAAAACAACAACATATATTCGTCTCTTACCTGTGGCCTGGGGGGCGGTGGGTTCGCTCGCTCATGTGACCAGTCCGTTTTCGGCCATCGTGGTTGAAGTTTTGCATTTTCTTGGTCATTTACGCTCTCTACCACATCTACACACTCTTATTATTATCCCATGTGAATTTTGTTTATATTACGTCGCTATTTTTCCCGTATCATGCAGTTTCAGTCAGGATCGCCACCGCCGTGACCGATCACAGCGGCGGCCACATTGGTGTTGTGAGCTCAAAGCGGAAAAGGGAAGAATAATAATGAGGATTTCTTCTTCTTTGCTGTATTCCATGTCAGCCATGATTCCTCCGATGCATGTCTGCCACCTTCTGAACAGTCAGATCGGCACAAATCAGTACAAATTTTCAGTATAGCCGGGGGACGTCAGTGAGTTGACAGATGCAGTTGCTGCACTGTGCCAGTGGAGGCGTGCGACCCGTCCATGAAATGTGGACAGTTAAAGGGTTAAGAAGTCACGCACCTAAAATTTTATTTAACCAGACTGTTAATGTCAGAGTAGCTCATTCTGACCTGATGAAATTACCCCGACCTCTTCAGATCTCCTGACCGCTGACCTTGAGCACAGCCTAGATGCAGACCCACTTGAGATTCACAGTAGATGAGTTTGGTGAACACTAGGGCAATTGCCTAGGAGGAGTAACTATTTTGTCTGAAATCACATACGTAAGCACCCAGATCTCCTGACCTTTGACCTTGAGCACAACCTGGATGTAGAGTCACCTGAGGAACACTGTGTGTGAGATTGGTTACCATAAGGGCAAATGCCTAGGAGGAGTAGTGATTCATGTGAAATGTGGACAGATGGAAGGATGCCATGCCATCGCATTAGCTCCTTGTGGCTTTACCGGAACAAGCTAGAAACTGTAAATTTGATACTGGCCTATAACTGCTCAGTAAAAAAAAAAAAAAGGAAGGCTTTAACTTCATAATCTACCCAGTACACAAAGTTTGTAATTGATCTGTGTCCAGGACTGGACTGGGACAAAAAAATCAGCCCTGGCGTTTTTGGTCCAGGCGACCCATGATTGGTCAAACAACATCAGCTCAGACGGTCCAGTTAAATGTGTGCAAGTATTGTGCCGTTCCCTAAAGCAACGGTAAAGCTGAGTAACAGGCTACATGCAAAACGGGGGAATAGAATAATAAGTCACATGATCACATTAGTTCCTGTTTAAAAGATGCCTATCTAGGAATAATTTCATAACATAAATCTTCTACCCTTGCGACAATCGTAGAGATGTGCAGAGATATCTTGAGGGGCTGAAGTAAGCCCCCCCACACACTCTGACTCCTATTACTTGAGTAATTAACAGCCTACTGTAAATCTTCTAATATTAGAAGCTTTGTTAATGGCTTCATGTCGACTATGAATAATTTGTTAAGTAGCAACATTCAACCATCACACTTAATGGTCTAACAGAGGTCAGAATTGTGCCACTTTTGGACTTGAAAAGAGAATCCCTGTGGCTTTGGAGAAAGAAAGAAAGAAAGAAAGAAAGAAAGAAAGAAAGAAAGAAAGAAAGAAAGAAAGAAAGAAAGAAAGAGAAAGAAAGAAAGAAAGAAAGAAAGAAAGAAAATTTATTATCTATTTTGCATAAATATTTTGGCATAATTTTAATGCCTCAAAAATTTCCAAAGGTGCAAAACTTTGAGAAAAAGCCACACAATTACAAGGAAAAACAACATCACAAACATACGGTATATACAATAAAAGATTCTAATTTACTAGGATAATGCAACAAATTTATAGGGACAACTGCCCAATTACTTAAAATATGTACTAAATTCATGAGAGAAAAATTTCAAGAAAAACAAACTTGAATTTAAAAGATAAACGTTACAAATTCTTGGCAAAAGTTGCAAATTTATGAGGAAAAAGTTCACATCTGTACAATTACAGTCATTGAGAATGTAAACACAGGAAGTTGCTGTATTTAAAAGATTTAATAAATTCATTAAGAAAAAGTAAATTAATAAATTGTTGAGACAAAGGTCAGAAAATCACAAGAGAAATGTAGCTCATTTGCAATAATTAAAGAAAAATGAAAGAAAAAAATCACTGAAAAGAAGAGAGGAAATTATCGAGGCAAAAATACAAAGATGGAAGAAGAAAGATGCCAGATTTTGACACAAAAGTCACAAATTCAAGCAAAAAAAAATGTCAATCCATGAGCAAAAATTTTTCATGAAGTTTCACTTTTCATGAAATTTCAAAATTTTGTTAAAAAGTCTATAATTAAAAAAGAATAAAAATAACCATAAGAAAAAGTAGATAATTTGAGAACTCTCCAAATTCACAAAAAAATTCCACATTTAAAAAAAAAATAATTCTAATTTAGGCAGTTGAGTAGCCTAAAACTGTCCATGAGTAAAAGTAGGTTATCTTTATATATTTTATCACTCACACATAAGAGTAATTAAAGAAGAAGTTATTGAGATGTGACATTAGTCTGGACAGTTTAAGATTTTTGTCCTAAATTTATGACAGTTTTATTTTTTCCTCACTTAAATCAACTTTTTTCTAATAATTTGTGTTTAGTGCCAATTTAGGGCTTTTTTCTTGTACATTTGAAACTTTCATAAATTTGTGCGGTTTTTCCTCATAAATTAAATAAAATAATTATATATGAATTAAAAATCAAAAATAAAATGAGCAAAGATGCAGTATTTTCTGTTATATTATAGGATATTTATAGCCTATTAATAGTCTTTTTTCTAACCCCCACCCCAGGTGAAAAGCTCACGTAGGGTTGTGCGATATGACAAAAAATTCATATCACAATATAAGTCATCTTATATCACGATAACAATATATATCACAATATACATTTTCTGAAAATTCTACTTTTTAGATAATCACATAAAAAGGACCATCTCTCTTTTTTCTTTTTTTTTTTTACATTTTTTACATGTACCTTTTTCCCTCATAATTTTGCAGTTTTTATAAAATAATTTTTTAATGTTCATTTGAGACTTGATTCTCATAAATTTCAGGTTTTTCTTCTAAATCATATATGAATAAAAAGTAAACATCAGTAAGTTAAATATTTCCTGAGGCAGAGGAGAATAGCAAAAGAAAAAAATCCATAAAAAATAAGACAAGATAAGATAAGCCTTTATTAGTCCGACAATTGGGAAATTTCATATCAAAAATGTCTGAAAATGAGAAAATTACCCATGGCTGCCATCTACAGATATAATTTAGCTGTTAGTTTAAATCAGTGAAAAGTTAAGTGTAGACCTGCAGCCATTCTGGCCTGATTTAACCTGTTTGCTTCTTAGTAAAAATATTTCAGATTGGTCATGATCTGAAAATCAAAGACACAAAAGGTAATGTAATAAAATACATGTGATGACTTTAACTTTATTCATTATCACTACTTGACAAATTAAAATCATTAGAAATCAAATAAATTACATTAAGAGCCAACTTGCTCCTCTGACCCATTTTAATTATTTATTTTTCATGTATGTGCCACCATCACACACTTTTGCAGCTTTAATAAAAAATTTTCAGACAAAACTAAGAAACTCAGCGGTAATTTAAACCAAAGAAATGATGGTCTGCTACATGTTTCCAGTTAGCACAACTTAGCATCGTTATTTACATTTTATAATTAGACATGGTGTTAATGTTACTTTCCTCCTATTAAAATGAGATTAGCGAACTATCCTCTCTGACGCAGCACAATGAAAAATGGCCCCACATCCCTGGCAAACAGGAGCAGCAGCTATCTGAACCGGTAGTTTGGAGTTAGCATTAGCAACCACCGGACTGAAACCTAGCCACCCACAACACCTGTTCCGTTGCATTCAGTCGCGCACTGCAGGGGAAAGATGGGGCGCTGACAAGTATTGGTGAGGAGTTTTACTGAAAAAAATGGGACTATGTGCATTTTAAATCATGGTATAAACGACAGAGTATTCTATGAAACGATAGGCGTTTTTATATCATCATCCATTATATATGGTCATATCGCACAGCCCTAACCTCACAAACTTTGAAACCTAAATGCTTGCAGGTATGCATCATATTCTTACTGAATAAATTCAGACAGACCCAAAAACTATTCATTACTTTGCAGAATATTCCAGCTGAGGCTGGTGCCATACATCATTATGAGATGTTAAGGTGCTACCTGTAGAAGAGCTGCAGGAGTCTCCTGTCCACTCACCTTTCCCACTGTTGGGATAGGGAGGGACCTGATGTTGCATTCAATGACACTCAGAAGTTTGACTTTATATCGGAATTAGTAGGCTAAAAGATAAAGTTTGACACATGAGGCTTTGTCTGGAGCCTTTTTAACTAACTAATATGTCCTTTATTTTAATAAATTTAGTGGGATCTATTTCCATTTTTTTATTTTCCCCCCTAATCTTTTCAACTCCACTTTAATGCTTTTATTTGTCCATTGTCATCTGACGGTTCTGCCGTCACACAATTTCTTCCACACTAAACTCAGCTCTGAAAGGGGCCGGTGCACACTGGGAAGGAAGGGATGGGGGTGTTAGAGGTGTGTTAAGAGATTTGATTGGCCAGTCCAATGTCAGTAATGGAAATAAATGAATGGACTGCTGTCAGTATTTCAAAGGCCAGTGCACAGCGATCCTTGAAGCTGTGGTTACATCATTATTTTGATGACGACCCATTGGCCCACATGTGCGTCAGCCCACCGGACAAATGCCTGGTATGCCAGATGGCCAGTAAAGCCCTGCCTGTGTCTCTACAGTGCTTTTCTAATAAAGACCACATGCACCAAAGAAAACAATCCATGGCTCTACGTTTAAACAAAACTACCTTACAAATCATTTTACTTAAAAAAAATACAGTACTCAGTACATCCAAAGACAGCTAGGTGGTGAAAACTAGACTATCTAGTATCCTTCCTCACCTGAGCAGCATGTATTTCCCTTTGAGCCAGGGGGGTCGGGCCAGACCTGTGGACACAGATCGGAAGAAATCCTCACACACTGTGTTGATCTGTCCAAGGTCAAGGTTATGGGGTCGACGTCCGGTTGCTCTCCACAGACGCCACAAGCGGTACGTGTCTCGAAATGTCTCAATACGAGAGGCCAAGATGCCACGTGGATCTCGAACAAGCTGGACCACCTGAGAACCATGAATATATTTGACCAATATCGAGAAGAGAACAGATATCTTAATATCTCCAATACATAGGAAGCTGATAGATCGATCGATCCATCGATCCATCCATCCATCCATCCATCTGTCATGTATCTGAACTCAGGTTTTCTCTGAGTTCAGATCCTCACTTTATTTCCAAGTTTTGAAAACTTTTCGAATATACGGATCACAACCCACAGGACATGGAATATAACATAGACCCTGATAATAATTTATTCAGCTCCATCAATAATGACTGTAGTTACTACACAGATGAACAGTTTAACACAATGGTCACACCTGATTTCAATATTTCTATGATCCACTTCAACAGCAGAAGTCTCTACGCCAACTTTAATAACATTAAAGATTATTTACATCAGTTTAAAGAGCCATTCAATATTGTGGCAATATCAGAGACGTGGCTCAGTGAAGAGAAAGGAGTGGATTCTACCATGGATGGCTATGAATTAAATTATCTAAATAGAAAAGTGAAAAAAGGAGGAGGAGTTGCAATTTATGCTGACTTGTCATTTGTTTTGTTTTTGTTTTACTTTTTTGTTCGAAATAAAGTATGTATGTATGTATGTATGTATGTATGTATGTATCTATCTATCTATCTAGCTATCTATCTATCTATCTAAGTTTGATTGTTTGCTGTCATTATTTTGTGGTTAGTTTTTGTATATTTGTTTGGGGTGTGATAGAGTCCTTCCCTTTCTCACCAGACTTTCCCTACCAGCTGCCACTGCCTGTTCTGTCTGCTCAGCTGTGGCAGCGTAGTAATTAGGTCATGGCTCGCTCATGATTCACACCTGCAACTCATCTCTGTGTGGTATTTAAGTTCTGTTATTTTCACTCTGCCTTGCGGCTATTTTGCATTGTCTACTCCTCCACCAGAGCACGGTCTGCTCTGGTGATATTCTCACTGTAAGTACCCAGCGCCTGCCAGTTTATTGAAGAGTTTAGGGGTTTTCTGTTTTTTCCCGGCACTTACCGGTTTGTTTGTCGGAGTACTTTGGGGTTCTCTGTGTCTTTTCCTTCCCGCTCACCAGCCGGTTTAGGAGCTAGCTGTGCTTGTTTATTTATTTTAGCTCACCACATAAGCCTGTGGGAGCATTTTGTATTTCTCCCTTTGTTTAATAAATTGCACTGACACAATCCTGCGAGTGACACAACCCGCCCGTGCGCGTATTACGACGTAGAGGACAGAGAGCTGCTTGCCATTAAATTGGCATTGGAGGAATGGAGGCATTTGCTAGAGGGGGCTATTCACCCCATCGTTGTGTGGACTGATCACAAAAACCTTGAGTATTTGTGATCGGCCCACCGACTTAACGCCAGGCAGGCTTGTTGGGTCCTGTTTTTTCAGAGGTTCAACTTCGCCGTCATGTACCGGCCTGGCACTCGGAACACCAAACCAGATGTGCTATCGCACCAGTTTGATTCCAAGGAGGTAGTTCCCCCTCCCCCCCAAACCATCATACCGCCTTTGCCTTTCCTCTGAGCCCTTACTTGGGATATCGAGCTGAGGGTCCACCAGGTCCAGTCCCAGGAGCCTGTGCCAGTAGGGTGCCCCCGGAACCGTCTGTACGTCCCGGCCACCCTCCGCAGCAATGTCATCCAGAGGGGTCACACCAGTCGCTTCGCATGCCATCCTGGTATTGCTCGAACTGTGGACTTTGTCCGGCAAGCGCTCTGGTGGCCCACGCTGCAGCGGGACTTACAAGAGTATGTGAAAGCCTGCCAGACCTGCATCTGGGGGAAATCGGACTCCTCTCCCCCGTCTGGTCTCCTCCATCCCCTCCCCACCCCTGGTCGTCCATGGTCACACATTGCCGTGGACTTTGTCACCGGACTTCCCCCCCCCTCCTGTGGCAAGACAGTGATTCTCACCATCGTGGATCGCTTCTCCAAGGCGGTGCATCTGGTTGCCCTCCTGAAGCTCCCCTCGGCCTTGGAGACGGCAGTCCTCCTCACCGACCATGTGATCCGGATCCATGGTATTCCCATGGACACTGTGTCTGACTGGGGTCCTCAATTCACGTCCCAGGTCTGGAGGGCCTTCTTCCGGACCCTCGGAACAACAGTGAGTCTCTCCTCTGGTAAGCATTCGCAGAGCAACAGGCATGCGGAGCGTGCCAACCAGTCCCTGGAGGCCGCCTCGCAGTGCATAGCAGCCGACAACCCGTCATCCTGGAGCATACACCTGACCTGGGTGGAGTACTCTATGAACTCTGTGGTCCCCATTGCTACTGGACTCACCCTGTTCGAGGCGTTGTTGGGGTACACACTGCCTCTTCTACCCATGGACGAGAGGGAGGTCACAGTTCCATCTGTAGGGGCCCATGCTCGTCGCTGTTGGCGTGTCTGGAGGTCTACTTGGGCTGCCCTTGCCCGCACCACAGAACACACCTGGGCTGCTGCAGATAGGAAGCGGGTTCCGGCTCCCAAGCACGTCGTTGGGCAGCAGGTCTGGCTGGCGGCGAGCCAGGTTCCTCTGAAAGAGAACTCTAAGAAGCTGTCCCCCCACTTCCTAGGGCCATACACCATCTCACGGGTGATAAACAACATGTCGGTCCAGCTGAAGCTGCCTTCGACCCTGTGGGTGAGCCCCACATTTCATGTCGCCCACATTAAGCTCGGCCAGTCCCCTCTGTAGACAGTACAGTGATCCCTCGCTACTTCGCGCTTCACCTTTCGCGCCCTCAGTGCATCGCGGATTTTTCAAAAATATTCATCAAAAATTCAAAATTGAGAAATAATGGGCGGGCGCTAGCAGAAGGCAGGGAGACTACATTAGACCATCAGGTGTCAACACGGAGAGCAGCACAACTCTCTGTTCGCTGTTGTCGTGTTGGCTGGGCTCGGAAATCTCGCAAGCTGATTGGCCGAGACGTTTCACCCCGCAAGCTGATTGGCCGAGACGTCTCACCCACCTCCTCTCCCTGCCGAGCACCCATGAAGGGAAGAAAGACCGCATTCATCGCTTTTTATCGCTCGTGTTACTTAGTCTCGCCGCGTGGAACTTTTTGCTGTTCTCTTGTGCCATTTTGTGCGAAATAGTCTTCCCGTCGAGGCACTACGCCGCCTCCTGCAGCTTCAGCTCTATCGGAAGCTGCCCTCGATGATCCTGCGCCTCCAGCACCTCACGATGAGGCGTCACCTGAGGAGCAGTAAAGCTCTCATTAACCTGTGCAGTAAATCATTTTCATCTTGAGTTACGTATCTTGTTATAAGAATAAAAGAGTTCTAAAAACATATTTATGTACACTTTGTTTACATCTACGTATGTATGTACACGTACACACACACACACGTATCATATGAGAGTGAGAGAATGAACGTACGTATTGTTTATGGATGACGTCATTGGGGTGACGCTACTTCGCGGTTTTTCACTTTTCGCGGTCGGTCCTGGAACCCATTAACCGCGATAAGTGAGGGATCACTGTATATCCTTATATACTTCAGAATTAATCTGGCTGCTTCTGTCTTCCATCACATCATTAATAAACACCAGTGGCCCAGTGCCATTAGAAGCCATGCATACCCACGCATCACACTGCCTCCACCATGTATTACAGAAGATGTGGTGTCCTTTGGATCATGAGCTGTTCCAAGACTTCTCCATACCTTCTTCCCATCATTCTGGTACAGGTTGATCTTGGTTTCATCTGCCCAAACAATGCTGTTCCTGAACTGAGCTGGCTTCTTTAGGTGTTTTTTGGTTTTTTTTGGCAAAGTCTACTCTGGCCTTTCTATTTTTGAGGCAGATTAATGGTTTGCAACTTGTGGTGAACCCTCATCCTTCCCTTTATGGTAAACATATATACTGATAAACCTACTTCCTGGAGAGTGTTCATTACTTGCGTGGATGTTGTGAAGAGTTTTTCTTCACCATGGAAAGGATCCTGTGATCACTATCACTGTTGTCTTCCATGGACGCCCAGGCCTTTTTGAGTTCCTGAGCTCCCCAGTGCGTGCTTTTTTTCTCAGAATGTATCAATCTATTGATTTGTCCACTTATAACATTCCCACCATCTCTCTGATGGATTTCTTCTTTTTTTTCAGCCTAAGGATGGCCTGTTTCTCTTCCTTTGAGAGCTCCTTTGACCGCATGTTGCGGGTTCACAGCAACAGCTTCCAAATGCAAATGTCACACCTGGAATCAACTCCAGACCTTTTATCTGCTTGATTGAGCATGGATGATGAGGGAATAGCTCATGCAGCCCATGAAACAGCCTTTCAGTCAGTTGTTCAATTACTTTTTAGCCCCTAAAATGAGGAGTTTTTATGTAAAAATGTTTGCAATTCCTAAACTGTAACTCCAATTTGGATGTGAATACCCTCAAAGATGAGAGTTTGCACTTTAAGCCCATATTGATTATATAACTGTATATGTTCTGGTAAATAGCTAAAATAATGTGTTTTTACAGAAACGTGGTTACACTCACACATCCTGGACAACAACGTAGCGATGCCTGACTTTAAGACTGTCCAGTTAGACAGGGACGTTATAAGGAGTGGTAAAAGGAGGGGAGGAGGGATGGCACTTTTTGTGAATGAGAGGTGGTGTAATCCCGGACACATTTATCTGAAGGAATGTATCTGCAGCCCGGACATTGAACTACTTGCTGTGAGCATGCAACTTTATTATATGCCACAAGAGTTCATGTGTGCCAGTGTGATTGCTGTTTATATCCCTCCGTCAGCTAATGCAGCAGTGGCCTGTGACATCATCAGTTCCACTACTGCCACTTTACCGGCACAGCACCCTGACGCATTTATGGCCATTACAGGAGATTTTAACCCCGTCTCACTGGGAAAAACACGACCAAACTTCCACCAGTTTGTTGACTGTCCCAGCAGAGAAAATAAAACACTGGATCTACTGTATGCCAATGCCAGAGATGCGTACGGTACCAGAGTTCTACCCCCCCACTTGGCAGATCCGATCACAACCTGGTTCACGTTAACCCCCAAGTACATTCCTCTTGTGCAAAGGCTTACATGCTTACACATGGACTGTGAGGAGGTGGACACAGGAGGCTGCTGATGCACTACAGGACTGCTTCGAGATGACGGACTGGGATGTACTCTATGGACCACATGAGGTGGACATAGACAATATGATCGACTGCATCACAGAATATATCAGATTCTGTGAAAACACAACCATGCCAGCACAGACCGTGCATTGTTTCCCCAACAACAAACCGTGGATCGCCAGTGACTGGTAGACACATTTGTGGAGGGGACCGATCAGAATCACCTGAGGCTGAACGTCAGCAAGACCAGAGAGAAGATGATTGACTTCAGGAGGAAGAGGACACCTACACAGCCACTGCAGATGAGGGGGGAGGGTGTGGAGGTAGTGGAGGACTATAGATACCTGGGTGTCATGATCAGCAACGGACTGGACTGGAAATCTAACACTGATGCTGTGTACAAGACGGGGATGAGCAGACTCTACTTCCTGAGGAAACTGAGATCCTTCAATGTGTGCAAGAAGCTGTTGGAGCTTTTCTACCAGAACATTGTTGGCGGCGCCATTTTTCTTTGCTGCTGTCTGTTGGAGTAGCAGTATCAGAGCCAGCAACACCAACAGACTTGACAAGATTATCAAGAAGGCTGGCTCTGTAACTGGACTCAGGCTGGAGACATTTGAGACTGTGGTGGAGAGGAGGAACCTGAACAAACTGTTATCCATCATGAACAATCCTGATCACCCCGTCCATCCCACACTGGACAGACAGCAGAGCATTTTCTCCAGCAGACTGCTACAGCTTTGCAGCCAAACGGTCAGGCACAGGAAATCTTTTCTGCCACATGCCATTTCACTGTACAATAACTCACTCTGATGTTGAATTCTGGTCATAACTATGCTGCCATACTGCACCTTGCAGTCTAATCTATACCTCACATTGCACCCTGCACCTGATAGTCCTGTATTGTACAGCGAGTTCGATGTATCTATCTATACGGGTCATCATTTGTGATGCATATAAAGTTATCTAGGCAGTTTTTATTTTCCTGGGTGATTCCTTTGTCTATTATACTGTGTGTGTTTCTGTCGTTTTGGTCATCTACTGTTATGTTGCTGTTACACTGTAATTTCCTAGTTTGGGATCAGTAAAGTACATCTATCTATCTATCTATCTATCTATCTATCTATCTATCTATCTATCTGTCTGTCTGTCTGTCTGTCTGTCTGTCAAAACTCGAGTCAGTGTTGTCTCTCTCTCCATATATATATACACACATGTACTACTCACAAAAAGTTAGGGATATTTGTCTTTTGGGTGAAATTTATGGAAAATGTAAAAAGTTCACGCTACAGTGATATTACATCATGAAAGTAAGGCATTTAAGTAGAAGCATGCAATGGTGATTTCCTCATCTCAAACAATTTATTGAAACAAAAGCCAACAACAGTGGTGGGTATACCACAACAAAAAATGTCAGTGTCTCAATAACTTGTCATGTGCCCTTGACCATCAATTACAACTTGACAACGATGTCTCATGCTGTTCACAAGTCGATTTATTGTCTGCTGAGGCATCGCATTCCACTTTTCCTGAAGGGTGGCCCTCAGATTATTGAGGTTGTGGGGTGCAGGGTTACGAGCCTCTACACGGTGACTCAGCTGATCCCATAGGTTTTCTTTGGGATTCAGGTCTGGAGAAAGTGCAGACCACTCCATTTGAGATACCCCAGCCTCCAGCAACCATTACCTAATGATGTGACGTCAATGAGCTGGAGCACAATTGTCCATGAAGATGAAATTAGGCCTGTGTTGTTCATGCAGGGGCACAATGACTGGATTAATGATGTTATTCAGGTAGTATCGGCTTGTCATTGTACCATTCACAAGGTGTAGGGCAGTTCTGTATTGACTAGACACACCTGCCTAAACTGTAACATGGTGACAATAGTGGCTGATGCATAGCACTCTCCTTGACATCTCCAACATCATTGGCGGCCATCATTTCTGCACAACGTGACTCGACTTTCATCAGAGAACAGCACTGAGGCCCACCGGTCCCTTGTCCAGCGGAGATGCTCCCTGGCCCATGCAAATGATGAAGCCTGTGCCTGGTGGTGTGGTCAGGTACCCTTGCGGGTCATCTAGAATGCAGACCACGCTGATGTAAACGGTTTATATATGCTGCTCAAAAAAATAAAGGGAACACTAAACAACACAATGTAACTCCAAGTCAATCACACTTCTGTGAAATCAAACTGTCCACTTAGGAAGCAACACTGATTGACTGAGCACATGTGACAGACGTGACAGAGTCTGGAGACACTGTGGAGAACGTTCTGCTGCCTGCAACATCCTCCAGCATGACCGGTTTGGCAGTGGGTCAGTAATGGTGTGGGGGTGGCATTTCTTTGGGGAACCGCACAGCCCTCCATGTGCTCGCCAGAGGTAGCCTGACTGCCATTAGGTACCGAGATGAGATCCTCAGACCCCTTGTGAGACCATATGCTGGTGCGGTTGGCCCTGGGTTCCTCCTAATGCAAGACAATACTAGACCTCATGTGACTGGAGTGTGTCAGCAGTTCCTGCAAGACGAAGGCACTGATGCTATGGACTGGCCCGCCCATTCCCCAGACCTGAATCCAATTGAGCACATTTGGGACATCATGTCTCGTTCCATCCACCAATGCCACGTTGCACCACAGACTGTCCAGGAGTTGACGGATGCTTTAGTCCAGGTCTGGGAGGAGATCCCTCAGGAGACCATCCGCCACCTCATCAGGAGCATGCCCAGGCATTGTAGGGAGGTCATACAGGCACGTGGAGGCCAAACACACTACTGAGCCTCATTTTGACTTGTTTTAAGGACATTACATCAAAGTTGGATCAGCCTGTAGTGTGTTTTTCCACTTTAATTTTGAGTGTGACTCCAAATCCAGACCTCCATGGGTTAATAAATTTGATTTCCATTGATAATTTTTGTGTGATTTCGTTGTCAGCACATTCAACTATGTAAAGAACAAAGTATTTAATAAGAATATTTCATTCATTCAGATCTAGGATGTGTTATTTTAGTGTTCCCTTTATTTTTTTGAGCAGTACACACACACACACACACACACACACACACACACACACACATATATACAGTATATATATATATACAGTATATATATATATATATATATATATATATATATATATACACACAGTGGTGTGAAAAAGTGTTTGCTCCCTTCCTGATTTTTCATTTTTTTTGTATGTTTGTCAAACTTCGATGTTTCAGATCAGCAAACAAATTTAAATGTTAGCCAAAGATTTGTCATTCATTCATTCATTCATTCATTCATCTACTTCCGCTTAATCCTTTTCGGGTCGCGGGGGGGCTGGAGCCTATCCCAGCGTGTTTGGGCGAGAGGCAGGGTACACCCTGGACAGATCGCCAGTTCATCACAGGGCCAACACAGAGAGACAGACAACCATTCACTCTCACAGTCATACCTAAGGACAATTTAGAATCCCCAGTTTGATGCCAATTAACCTAACTTGCATGTTTTTGGCATGTGAGAGGAAACCGGAGAAATTCCGAAGTAAACCCACGCAGACACGGAGAGAACACGTAAACTCCACACAGGTCACTGTTGGTCGGGGGCTGGGATCGAACCCAGGATCCCCCAGCCAAGGGTGAGTTGCTGTGCTGCCGCAGTGCTAACCACTCCGCCACCGCACTGCCCTAAGATAACACAAAGAAAACACAGGTAAACACAAAATGCAGTTTTTAAATGAAGGTGTTAAGGGAAAAAAATCCAAACTTACATGGCCCTGTGTAAAAAAGTGATTGCCCCCTAAACCTAATAACTGGTTGGGCCAGCCTAAGCAGCAACAACTGCAATCAAGCGTTTGCGATAAATGAGTCTTTTACAGCGCTGTGGAGGAATTTTGACCCACTCATCTTTGCAGGATTGTTGTAATTCAGCCACATTGGTGTTATGTCTGCCCCTTGCAGGGCATAATTGCGGCATCAATCGCCAGTAGTGAGTTTGCTTATTTATTAAATAATAAAGAACAAAAGAACGTGCCACGAGGGGCAAAATACAAACAACTATAACACGACCTCGAGGAGGAATAAGGTGAGACATACAAATGCTGAAAAGACCATGAAAGGAAACTTACAAATAGCTAGAGAGTCCACTGTCCAAAAGTAGAAACAAGATTGGAATCAGGGGTAGGGGATTCCAGCCAGAGTGGAGCAAGGTCACAGCGAGGAATGAACCTTGCTAGCGACCTTAAATAGTACACCGAAAACACAAATTACAAACAGGTGTGGACAGAATGAAATCAATAAAGCACAAACAGCTGTGACAGGCCACAAATAGACTGACAGGTGGAAGTCCTGCCACGGCGCTGTCAAATTAAAAGCACAAACTAAAAGGACAGATAAACATGACTAGATACATACACAGAAAAAAGTAATAATAATCAGGAGACCCGAGCATGGTACAGAACCGCACTCGGGATCATGACAGTGCCCCTCCCTTAAGGGGTGGATCCCTAGACACCCCACAGTAACATCAAAAACAAAAGGACAACACCCCCCCCCCCCCCCCAAACAGCAACAACTACAAAAACCAATCCTGGGAGGGCAGTGGGGGGATCCAGGCCCGGAGGGAGAGACACAAAAAAAACCAACTCAAAAACTCATAACCATCATCAACAACCAGAATATAAAAGGAACTGGGTCATACATAATAAATAAAGAAACAGTTCAGGTAGCCTCCCGGTGTCCTGGCTCCACCCGACCATCAAGTTGAAAAGGCAGGGCGGCCAACCAACTCCCCAGAGACCCCAACTAGAAAAAAAGAGTTTGGGGGGCCGACCGAAATCCCAGGACCGCCGAACAGCCAGATGGAATGAGTCAGGTGGTCTGCCTGAGAACATAGACCACTTGACCCGGCGGATCAGTCTTTCGGGCGGCCAGCCAGTGTTCTTCAGCCACCAGGATTGAAGGGGTGAACCGGGAGGTGGCTTTCCCACCAGGGAGCCTCAGTGGCAGGAAGCCAGGCCGGGGGAGGGAAACCCTAACGGCAACTGGTGGTGGAGACAGGAGAGGGACCACGACTGGGCCAACGTAGCACCCGCGGTGGACCCCGACTGGGCCAACGCTGCACCCACGGTGGATCCCAACCAGGCCAATGCTGCACCCACGGTGGACCCAACCCGAGGAGGGACCCAAATGACGGCCTCGGGCGGGGGGAAGCAGCGCCCTGGACGATCTCCAGAGGCAAACCCGGACCCTTGGAGATGTCAGATGGAGCTGGATCATCTCCGGTGACCCTGGAAGAAGGCTCAGAAACAGTAGAGAGACACAAGGGGTCAGGGTCACCGGCGAGGCGAGCTCGGATGCAGTGGGTGGCTGCACCCGGCTCTCCTCCCCAAGAGACAGGCAGGATTGCTCCAAAATATGCCAAAATATGCCAAAAACATGCAAGTTAGGTTAATTGGCATCAAACTGGGGATTTTAAATTGTCCTTAGGTATGACTGTGAGAGTGAATGGTTGTCTGTCTCTCTGTGTTGGCCCTGCGATGGAATGGCGATCTGTCCAGGGTGTACCCTGTCTCTCGCCCAAAGATGCTGGGATAGGCTCCAGCCCCCCGCGACCCGAAAAGGATTAAGCGGAAGATTAATGAATGAATATATTTGTGTGTGTGTGTGTGTGTGTGTGCGCACTGCTTCACTTTTTCCACCTTTTGTTACATTTTGACCTTATTCCAAAACGGATTAAATTCATTCTGTCCTCAAAATTCTACACACAATACCCCATAATGACAATGTGAAAAAGTTTTTGGGGGATTTTTGCAAATTTATTAAAAATAAAAATATAAGAAATCACATTTACATAAGTATTCACAGCCTTTGCCATGAAGTGCAAAATTGAGCTCAAGGGCATCCTGTTTCCACTGATCATCCTTAAGATGTTTCTACAGCTTAATTGGAGTCCACCTGTGGTAAATTCAGTTGATTGGACATGATTTAGAAAGGCACACACCTGTCTATATAAGGTCCCACAGTTGACAGTGCATGTCAGAGCACAAACCAAGCAGAAAGTCAAAGGAATTGTCTGTAGCCCTCCGAGACAGGATTGTCTCGAGGCACAAATCTGGGGAAAGGTATAGAAAAATTTCTGCTGCTTTAAAGGTCCCAATGAGCACAGTGGCCTCCATTATTCATAAATGGAAGAAGTTCAGAACCACCAGGACTCTTCCTAGAGCTGGCCGGCCGTCTAAACCGAGCGATCGGGGTAGAAGGCCCTTAGTCAGGGAGGTTACCAAGAATTCAATGGTCACTCTATCAGAGCTCCAGTGTTTCTCTGTGGGGAGAGGAGAACCTTCCAGAAGGCCAACCATCTCTGCAGCAATCCACCAGTCAGGTCTGTATGGTAGAGTGGCCAGATGGAAGCCACTCCTTAGAAAAGGGTACATGGCAGCCCACCTGGAGTTTGCCAAAAGGCACCTGAAGGACTCTCAGACAAATGAGAAACAAAATTCTCTGGCCTGATGAGACAAAGATTGAACTCTTTGGCGTGAATGCCAGTTGCCCTGTTTGGAGGAAACTAGGCACCGCTCATAACCTCACCAATGGTGGTGAAAGCATCATGCTGTGGGGATGTTTTTCAGCAGCAGGACCTGGGAGACTAGTCAGGATAGAGGGAAAGATGAATGCAGCAATGTACAGAGACATCCTGGATGAAAACCTGCTCCAGAGTGCTCTTAACCTCAGACTGGGGCGATGGTTCATATTTCAGCAGGACAACAACCTTAAGCACACAGCCAAGATATCAAAGGAGTGGCTTCAGGACAACTCTGAATGTCCTTGAGTGGCCCAGCCAGAGCCCAGACTTGAATCCAGTTGAACATCTCTGGAGAGATCTGAAAATGGCTGTGCACTGACACTTCCCAACCAACCTGATGGAGCTTGAGAGATGCTGCAAAGAAGAATGGGCCCAAACTGCCCAAAGATAGGTGTGCCAAGCTTGTGGCATCATATTCAAAAAGACCTGAGTCTGTAATTGCTGCCAAAGGTGCACCAACAAAGTACTGAGCAAAGGCTGTGAATACTTATGTACATGTGATTTCTTAGTTTTATTTTTAATAAATTTGCAAAATCTCATAAAAAAAACTTTTTACATACATACATACATAACAACTCCATGCAACAAGTCAGTAAAGCAGACTGCAGCTGTTGTCACCACATGTTCCATCAATATGACTTTTGACCTACATTGATTGCACATCTAGCTTTCCATCAGTTCACCATGTCCTGAACTAGTGAACAGCACCCATACGACTCACTGTCGCCATACTGAAAAGTCAATACAATAACCAGTTGCCCTGCACAGCTGTTATCACTGAATGTGTTCAGCTACATCCACTGGAAAAACCCTGTACTGAAAGTGGAGAAGTTCAGGGAATTCTCCATAGCCAGATAGGGATAAAAAGTGAGAGATTTTGAATATTACAGTGTTCTTAATTGTGTTTTGAAATATCACATAAACTGCAACATTCTTCACAGCTTATATAAAAAGAGATTTTCCATAGTGCCTGGTTGACCCTCAAGACGCAGGCTGGCTGGTTAAAGATCCACTGTTATCTTTTTGGGGTTTCAACTTCATTTTAGTGTATTATCCAGAATTTTGTGATATTATAAGGTGCATGTCCAAAGCTAATGTTGCCAACTCGGCTGTCATGATCCCGAGCGCGGATTTGTTCCGTGCTCGAGTCACTTATTATTTTCCCCATTTTCTGTCTGTATATTTAGTCTTGTTTATTTTGGTGTTTATTTGTGCTCTTATTTTGACAGCGCCGTGGCAGGACTTCCAGCTGTCAAGCCTGCTCACTACCTGTCACAGCTGTGTGTGTTTAATGATTACTGTCTTTCCACACATGTTTGTAGTTTGAGTTTTCTGGGTGCTATTTAAGATAGCTAGCGAGGGTTATTCCTCGCTGTGAATTCGCCCTACCTAGGCTGGAGTCCCCAACCCTGATTCCAGTCCCTTTTCAGCGTAAGGTTTCGCCCTCACTATTTATATGTAAGTGTTTGTATTTTCTCGTTTATGTCTCATGTTATCTCCCTGCAAGGTTGTGTGTATAGTTCTTTTGTTCCCTTTTCTATAATAAATAAGCAAACTCACTGCTGGCAATTGGTGCCTCATTTCTGCCCTGAAAGGGGCATTCATAACAGTTGGTCGCAGCCCAAGCTGGTGCCAGTCACAGTGAGTTTGTCTTTTTGGCGCAATTTTTTCATTTTCAGGTGCCAACGTTTTTTGGGTGTCTTTCGGCAGATGGTATCCTATGAGCCTGGGTTTTGAGCTCTGCCAGGCTCTTATGGAAATAGATGTCCTCCTGGCCATAGCCCGTCAATATTCCACATCCAAAGATGCGTTATGGTACCTGGACCTCGCAGAGGCGGCTGTGAAGTGTCATCCTCTCCTTGCTGAGCATGCTGAGGGCAGGGAGAGGATATCTGAGTTATTGGCGCTTCAGCAGAAGAACCGTGAGTTGGAGAAGAAATCTTCCAGGAAGCGTAAGATGGGGCCGACGACGAAGTACTCCCGGGCCTCGGTTCATTATCAGGTTCCTGCTACGGCTCCAGCTCCGGTGTCTCCATTGCCAGAAAGCCGTTTCCCACCGCACCATAGGAGGAGGAGGGCAGCCGGGGTTGCCAGCAAAGATGAACAGTGGGCAGCTGAATTCGTCAGGGACCGCATGGCTGAAGATCTCTCTTCCTACAACCCGGACAAAGTTCTGAAGAGCGTGGTGGCAGCTGTTAGGATTGTGGAGGCACATTCCGGCCTGAACAATTATCCTGAGTCCGCCAAGCTGGTGGCCACTGTCTCTGCGCAGCAGCGACGTTTTCCAGATTTGGCAATTGGTTCATCTTCATCCCGAAGACGCCGCTGCCCGGCACAGAACCCTTCTCCTCCCCATGACACGTCTTTCCCAAAACGGAGGGAGGAGAACCACTGGGTGAATATGCCGCGAGGTTCCCGTCCTTATCCAGCTATGGGCCGCAAGAGAAATTCCTCCGTCTCGCAGCTAGCTGTTTTTTCTCCGCCACTGCAGAGGGGCATGACAGCAGCTTCAGCCTCCCGGTCTTTGTCAGCTGTTTCACCAGCTCCTCTACCCCGGACCGCTGCAGCTGCTCCCCCCTCCTCTACGGCACTTTCTCCAGCTGCTGCCAGCCCAGTTGTTTCTTCTCCGGCTGCGTCCATCACCGATCCTGCAGGAACGACTCCTCCTTGTTTTCCTGAGGGGCCCACCATCACCGCTACTATGGGAGAGGGAAGATTTGAGCCTGCTGCAGCAGTCACCACCATACCCCAGGAAAACAGGCAAGTGTTTTTTTTCATTCTATATCCCAATTTGATGAATTACCTTGTCTGATTCCTGGGGATGAGGCTCAGGCTGTGCAGTCTACTGAGTCCTCACCACCTGCTGCAGCCACCAAGATTTTACTAGCTTCCTCTGTGTCTCCTCCTTTATTCCCCGAGTGTCTGCCGGTTCCAGGACCTAGCCACCGGACGAAGGAGGAGCCTGCGGGCCTGGAGAGCCTGATTCCAGCTCCACAGCTGCGGTATGAACAGAGGAGGAGGGCCATCTGCTACCTGGAACCTGAGCCGACGATGAAGCGCCCCTGGGTTTCATCTACGCAGAGCCTAGTCTCAGCTGGTAGTGGATCTCCTGTCGCCACGCCAAGCGAGCCATCTGTGTGGGTTTCTACATCAGGGGGTCCTAAGACTGCAGAGACCATCATGCCTGCTGTTGGGGCTGCTGCAGCAGAGTTGGAGTTGGACCTCCAGGAGGCCGGGCCAGAGACATCACCATCTGGATCAACGGAGTCCTGGACAGTGGTGGAACTTGAGCTCAGGCGAGTACTCTCCTTTGCTTCCATTGTTTCTGTGTTGGAGAGGGCTTGTCTGACTCTTGGTGGGGAGAGCCAGGTGCTGCCATCAGCAGCATCTGAGCTCGCCTTACCAGGTTCCACTGCTGCCGGTGACCCTGACCCCGTTTTTCTCCTCCCTTTTGTCGAGTCTTCTCTCAGGGTCACCGATGATCTCCCAGCTACACCAGAGGTTTCTGTGGGTTCTGATCCACTGCCTGAGGTCTTCATGGGTCCAGCTCCTCCAGCCAAAGACGTTATGGAGACGCCGTCCAAGCCTGAGCCTCCATGGGGGCTACGCTCCAGCCTGGGGGCCACTGAGGGTGCAGCCAAGCCTCAGTCCGGGGCCACCGAGGGTGCAGCAACACATCAGTCCGGGGCCACCAAGGGTGCAGTTACACCTCAATCCAGGGCCACCAAGGGTACCGCAACACCTCAATCCGGGGCCACCGAGGGTGTCGCAATGCCTCAATCCGGGGCCACCGAGGGTGCCGCAACACCTCAACCCAGGGCCACCGTGGGTGCTGCGCTGGTGCCCAAGGCTGCCATGGGTCCTCTCCCTTCATCTGCCTTGATTGTGGTTCGTTCTCCGCCATGGGTAGTTTCCGGTATCCGTCATCCTGGGGTCTGCTCACTACCTATCACAGCTGTGTGTGTTTAATGATTACTGTCTCTCCACACCTGTTTGTAGTTTGAGTTTTCTGGGTGCTATTTAAAGCAGACGGACAGACGAAAATTCAATATCGCTAATTCATATCTCAAATTGTTGTCTGAGACGAGCTAAGTCGAACCGCACATGTTTTGGTGTCAACGTATGTCGCATAAGGTGACAATGCGCTCTTGAAGTACGCTGTTGTGGAGAGCTGTCTGACCCAGCCAAGCGATCAGCGGCTAAGATGGCCACTGACTGTGTGACGTCACCACCGGCAAACACACGCACACGGTCGGCGGCCAGTGCTGTGTTTTGCTTCATGCAGCACTTGATGTTTACGTCTTAAAATCGGCGATTACGGCTATTTCTCGGAATACTTGTGGATTACAAATAGATTATTTATGAAGATTAGGATTTCAGGAATCGAATTAATATGGTTTGGCGTTGTGTTGTCTACGGGTGCGATGGTCCTGCTGTTTTGCTTCATGCAACACTTGATGTTTACGTTTTAAAATCGGCGATTACGGATATTTCTCGGAATTACCAAATATTTTTCATGATCATAAGAACGGTTAGGGGGGAAAAAACATGCTGAAGAAAGGACAGTTAACTCACGCGTTACTTATATTGGAAGTCCATCCTCCTGTGTTTTTAGAAGCAAATTTCTCAATTACAGAGACATACAGTGTTCCCTATTGCTTCAGCTTCTGTATTAAAGCAGACTCCAGTGAAATAGTACCCAGGTTTGTCAGTCTTTCTTGTCCACATATATTTTGCAGGTGTCACGGCTCGCCGCTCTCAGGCATCTGCTTCAGCTGCGCGCACACCTGCACCTCGTTAGCGCCCTACATGTGCAGTAGACATTTCGTTGACAGCGATTTCGAGAATAAGATGCAATTTGAAATGAAATTTGCAAAAAGATTGGTGATAAAGAAAACGGCTATTCCAACTATATATCCCTCGATTCCAAAGTCTGACTCTGAGACAAGTGTCAGTGACAGTGGCGTGAAAAGCAAGGGTGATCTACCGATGCGATCAGCTGTCAGAAAACGAGAAGTAAACAGGGTAAGTTTTGTATTTTTAATATTCACTGCAAATGTTTACTAAACATTTTAAATGAATTCCAAGCAATGGATGATTTTCAAAATCAACATGTAAAAGTAGAAGAAATTACCAATGACAGTTCAGCTTTCAATTTTTAGGGAAGCAACATATTTGCTAAGAAAAATAATATAAGCCTAAGATTGTAAGATAAATGTGCTTTTAAAATAGAACACCCAATTTTCTACCATAAAATGGTGCCCATTATAACTGTGAAATGTTATTTATTGGAATATAATAATTGCTATATCTGGAAACTAGTCATTTTCTTAATCTGTAGTGATACTCCATTGATTTTTGTATTTCTTTGTATATTTCTGCTGTGTTTTCAAACATTCATACAAAGGTGGTATAGTATGTAATATTTCTTTTCAAATTGAGAAGAATTTAGTGTGTTCAAATTATTCAAATGTATATGACATGCGACTTTGATGAATGCTGAACTATGCGAATTATAACATTGACATGAACATTAATAAACTCAATATATGATTTTACAAAACTTTATTTAAATATCATTGTTCACAAATCTAATCTTGGTAGGCAAAATCCCTTGTAGTGATCAGATGGGAATGTTTCTCTGATGAGGCTCACTGCACAGGCAGGCAACATAACCCTCACTTCTTTCCCACAAATAAGGCTGAATACCACCCAAAACTACTTCATCATCCGATTCTTCATTTTCAATGTCATCATTTATATTGAGGTCGTCAAACTCGAGAAAATAATCACTGTCCGTATCACTTGCTCTCGTTTTCTGCCATTTTCTTTGTATTGTTGTGGTGACGTCACTAATGTCCGCACCTATCGAGAGATGGCGGTACTGCAGCCTCACTAAGTGAAGGCTGGGCTATGAGCAAATAAGGTCATTTATGGAAGCTGGTGACACATATTAAATCGCGGGAATAGACAGAATAGAATATTTTCATACAATCAGTTGATTGGTTCAATAAAAATATGTCACTGTCCGTCTGCTTTAAGATAGCTAGCGAGGGTTATTCCTCGCTGTGACCTCGCCCTACCTAGGCTGGAGTCCCCAACCCTGACTCCAGTCCCTTTTCAGCATAAGGTTTCGCCCTCGCTATTTATATGTAAGTGTTTGTATTTTCTCTTTTATGTCTCACGTTATCTCCCTGCGAGGTTGTGTGTATAGTTGTTTGTATTCTGCCCATCATGGCAAGTTCTTTTGTTCCCTTTTCTTTAATAAATAAGTAAACTCACTGCTGACAATTGGTGCCTCATTTCTGCCCTGAAAGGGGCATTCATAACATCGGCAATGTTCTTGGTAAATCTGGAGACTTTTCAAATCCTCTTGGTGACTTTTTTTTTTTTTTATCAAAAGCAACTAACCACAAATCTAGCGACTTTTTCTGGTGTTATTGGGGACTTTCCTGGTGTTTCAGAGACTATGACGTGAAAACACTATTGCTCTTAAGGTACGTGTCCACCTAGGCATGTGTTTTCACGCTTCCCATTCATTGTCTGTGTAGTATGCCCCGTATGCACTCTGGAACTGTGGCGTCAAGAAACCCGAGCCGCCGCTTGGAGGTGCCCGCGCCTCCTTCTCCTAAGATCCCCGCTCAGATCCATAATATGCAAATGAGGAGGAGGCGTGTGGAGCCGATCGCTTTTGAGTTCTGCTAGAAGACCAGCCGAAGGTACAATGGTACCTCACAGTAGCCTCTTGCAGCAGGGCCGTGCAGAGACCATCTGAGGGGCAGGAGCTCAAATTTGGAAAAAGGGGAATATGGAGCAAGATTTTTTTTTTTTTTAAGATTTTTAAAATTATAATGTAACTATTCCAGCATCCCAACATTACTGTACAGTCATGACCAAAAAGTTTGGTTTCCCCGGCTATGTAATGACTTTAATTTTTATGATGATCAGATTATTTCATATTTATCTACTATCCACCTTATTCCTGGGGGTGCCACTGTAGGAACGATTATGGGCGGGACTTCCGGTTTTGGCTGAGGTAGTGTTAAATCAGTCAGCAAGAGTGGAGTAGCAGGAGCGTTTAAAATAGTGCTTTTAAAAGTTTTTCAAATTCATTTTAATGTACAGTTCACATAAGTGTTTTGCACTGAAGTGGCAGCTAATTTCAGCTCTTCTACTTTTTGTATTTTTTGAATGTTTTGGCGTAGTTCTGGTACTTGCTGCTGGTGTTTGTGGTTGTGCCATAGACTGTATAAATGGAGGTTACTTTGTGGCTCTGACTAGATTCTATGTCTGCTCTCAGGTAAATCTGATTATGTCCAACATGTTTTAATAAAATGCAGCTGACTTTATTGCGGTGGAGACATTGATATATGTGGCCCGTGCTAACAAAATGAGTTGGAATGTGCATCGCGTCATTACGAGCTACAGGCCCGAGAAGTCATAAATCATGACTCTTTCTTTGTTTGCTAACGGCAAGTCCCGGGAAAAACCCCGTGAGAGCCTCATATCACTGTAAAGCTTAGAATTTGCACTTTCTAAAAATACATATGTTATGGTGGAAGACATACCTCCCGACCGATCAAATGTGAGTTTTAAACCTAGCCAAAATATAAACAAATCGGCTTTTTCCGGGTCCGTTTTCATGTGATGATCCGGCGAGCGAGCGCCCCCTCCCCTCCTGTTCCTGTCGTCTTGACTCCGGAGGATCAGATACACCTGCATGATTACACACCTGCTGCGTCCTGATTACCCAGCGTATTTAAGAACCAGCGTGTGGAGTACCCATCGCTGGATCGTTAGGTTTGCCACCGTGAAACGTTAAAGCATCTAAAACGTTATTCTCTCTGGTTGGTCTGTGTTTGATTCCCATGTCCTTCTGTCTCCCAGGTTTGCTGCCACCCGCAGGTGTGTATTCCGGAGCTGATCACACTCGCCTGACCAAGAAGACATCGGACGTCCACCCAGGTCACCGTCCTTTGCCCTGTTCCCCTGGTCCACGCAGGAGTTCCCTGCTGGGCTCCTCTGTTCTCCGAGTAAGAGTGCTTTCCCATTATTATTCTCCCCTTCGGGAGATTCTGTCCCTAATCACCTCTGTCTGCTCTTTCCCCATAGGCTACGTGCGCTCCAGTCGGCACCAGTTTTGTGTTAATTTAACTGTGCGTTTCTGTGCTGTGCTTTTCTTGAGTTGAGCACCTTTATTTAGAGTTGCGTGTTGTTTTATTTTTACAATAAACTGGTGAACTTTTTACAACTGAGTCTGAGTGATTGTTCTGGCAGCTCTGGGTCTGAGCCTCACCCGCACTGAATCATGACATTTTGCGTACTTCCTACAAATTAAATATCATTTTGAAGGTCTTTCAATACAGAATAGGGAAAAAACGTTACCTCAGTTTTGATAATTTCCTCAAAGTGACTCATTTTGCCAGCATGGGTCACATATGTCAGACCTTTAATTTGTGTACAGCATTAGCGTCTTAGCAGCGGCACTAACAAACAGAGCTACAGTCTGCCAGGCCACTTTTAAGGTCATCTGCCTATCCCTAGATAGTAGTGGGAAGTGGTATGATTATATTATTGTTTTTGCAGTGCAAGAGGCCATGTTCCACATTTCTAATGCCAAAGTCATTGTTTTTTAAAAAGGAAAAATGTCCTATTTCAGTGACAACCACATGTTCTAAGCTAGAACCGGAAGTTGCTCCCATAATTCACGCAAGGCATCATGGGGCCTAGGAATAAGGTGGATAGGCAAAATGAGACACAGGAGAGAGCAAAAGCAAAAATCATGAATCAAATTTGAATATCACAGAAGAAAACCATAGAAAACTAGAAGAAAGGGAAAAAAAGTTTTAAATTTGTCAGCAAAAAACAAATATGTAAAAAAGTAGTTATAATTAGGAAGTAAGTTGGGGGAAAGATTGCACATTTACATTTTATTTATTTTTGATGAAAAAACAAAAATTGCAAAAGTCTTAAATTAGCAGTTGTCAACCTAAGCAGCAGACAGACCAACCTGTCCTTAACTGACTGACATGTCCTTAACTTACCCACCTTAAAAGAACATACAGTGTTATATCCATTTAAATACTGATCTCTAAACCTTTATTTAACAGCTGAGTTTTATGTCCACCTGTTAGAATGGAATTATAAATTTCACTTTGCCCTGGTGGCTGGAGCTCCACTCCAAAAAAAGTCTGAACGTTTTCAGTCCAAGCAGGAATAATAACAAACTCAGTTCTAGTCTCTTACATTTACATAAAGAAAGGTAGATGCAAAATTACTATTAAACATTAACACAAATAAATTATATAAAAGTGATCTACCTGCTGTCAGGGGAAGGGAGGGGGAACCACCAGCACAGTAATGTTGCATTCACTTCCACTCAGAAATCTGACTTTTCATAAATATTCATTATCAATAAATAAAACGAAGTTTGATGCCAAAGGTTTAGTCTGGGGCTTTGGGGGACACAGTAACTTATTATGGGGGGCACAAACCCAGAATGACTCTCCATAGCACCGACTCTGTGTCTAATTATACTGAAAGTTGAAAATTTAAATGGCCAATCAAAAGGGCACTTTGGACACTTTGGCAAAGGGGAGGGGCTCAAGCCCCTAAAGCTCCCCCTTCTGCACGTGTATGTCATGCAGCAGGTATCCGCAGTCAGAGGAGACGCACGCCACTCGTGTCCAGACTGCAAATGAATAAGCGACTTTCGCATTATGAGTGCACATGTGCGGACTATGTAAGTTCAAAGTTCACGACTACCAAACATTCCGGTAGCTGCCTTGCTTTTGTACAGAGACAGTACTGTCACACCTGAACAATTGCCGTTTAAAGTCTGCTTCAAGCTTTAAATCACCGTTATGCCAGGTGCACACTGTGCCGCAGTGAAGTGTGGAACGGCATGTATCATCTAGAGCAGTGGAAAAAGAAAACTTGCAGCATACATGTGTGTAACTTCGGGACCAGCATGTGCATATGTCTGCCGCCATTTACATTATATACATTCCCCACGGAACTGAAGGATCTGAACGGACGTAATTGTTGGATTAAAGCAGTAAGTCTATATTATAACATAATTAAATAGTGTTGTGCATTGTTCAAGTTCTAGCCTAATTGACACGAGTCTAAACCCTGAAGTAGTAGGTACGGACAGGCAGGCCTGGATCTAGGATATAGTTCTTTGTATATTGGTAATGAAGCTTGATCTACACACACATGTAATTAAGGCCATTGATAAGTAGGCTGGTATAAAATAAAATTGCAAATCATTGAAAACGTGTGGTACTTAAACTATGGTAGTATCGACCTACAGATCTAAGTAAGCAGGCTATGCGTTGCAGTGAAATTTACTCAAAATAACAAAATCAAAGTTGAGCTGTCAAACCTTCTTTGTAGTCGTTTCGGAGTCTCGCAAGTAAGGGTGCTTGGTCCTTTGACAACAAAAAATCTGCTATGTCAGCGTATATACAGGGGGGCCATTTTGGCCAATTTCTGCAATGTGGCCACGAATGCAAGCACAACTAGTTCATCCTTACGTTTGCGGGTACAACCGGGAAGACCCCTATGCATACAATATGCTCGTAGATCAAGAACTTTCCATAAATTAAATGTATTGACAGAGCATGTTTAAGATAAGATAAGCCTTTATTAGTCCCACAACGGGGAAATTCCAGGATTGCAACAGCACAGGGATAGCAACACTCAGAGCAACAATCAGAAGGCAAAAAAAAAACAAACAAAAAAAAACAAGCAAGCAAGAGCAGCTAATATACATATGTACATATTACTATAAAATATACTGTATATATACACACACACACACACAGACACACAGTGCAGAGCATTGTAGCTGGATGGAATAAATATATGAATATATGAACACAGTGCAGAGCATTGTAGCTAGATGGAATAAATATGTAAATATATAAACACCCACAGTACGGAGCATTGCAGCTAGGTGGAATAAATATGCAAGTATATAAACACACACAGTGCGGAGCAATGTAGCTAGATGGAATAATATGTAGATATATAAAAACACAGTGCGGAGCATTGTAGCTAGATGGAATAAATATATAGATATATAAATATAAACACACCCAGTGCTGAGCATTGTAGCTAGATGGAATAAATATGTAAATATATAAACACACACAGTGCAGAGCATTGTTGCTAGATGGGATGAAACAGCATAACCGTCTACTTAGTTATCCTACATGGTATGATTATGTGCCCATACATATTCTCACCCTCCATAGCGACCGATATGTTCCTAGTTGTATGCTGGAGAGGACCATTGTGTAAGTCTATTGCATCTTTTGCATCCAAAAAACTATTAGTTTGTTACGTCTTTTTGCTATCTCTGCGAGCAGCCCTGCTTAGGTTGTACAGTCTGACAGCCGTTGGTAGGAAGGACCTACGAAACCTCTCGGTTGTGCACCTGGGATGATGTAGTCTGCTGCTAAGTGAGCTCCTCAGTGCATCCAGTATGTCCTGCATAGGGTGGAACTCGGACTCCAGCAGAGATGACAGTTTAGCCACCGTCCTTCTCTCTCCTATCTCCTCCATCGGATCAAGGCGCTGCCCCAGGACAGAGCTAGCTTTCTTAATCAGTTTGTTCAGTCTCTTCCAATCGGCTGCAGTAATGCCACTGCCCCAGCAGACCACTCCAAAAGTGATGGCTGATGCCACCACCGTGACATAGAATGACTTCAGCAGCGCCCCTTGTACACCAAAAGACCTGAGTCTCCTCAGCAGGAACAGCCTGCGCTGTCCCTTCTTGTAGAGTGTGTCAGTATTGTGTGACCAGTCTAGTTTATTGTTCAGATGAACACCCAGGTACTTATAGGATGTCACCATCTCGATGTCTGTTCCCTGTATATTTACTGGTGCTGTGAGGGGTTGCCCATGCCTGCGGCAGTCCACCACCAGCTCCTTAGTTTTCCTCGCGTTGATCTGGAGGCAGTTCCGATGGCACCAGTCCACGAAGTCCTGGATAAGCCCTCTGTACTCAGCTTCATCTCCGTTGGAGATGAGACCAACGATCGCAGAGTCATCAGAGAACTTCTGTAGATGGCAGTGTGTTGTGTTGTGTGAGAAGTCCGCAGTATAAAGAGTGAACAGGAAGGGAGCCAGCACCGTTCCCTGGGGGGCCCCCCGTGCTACTGATGATCGTGTCGGAAACACAGTCCCGGGTTCTCACAAACTGAGGCCGGTTCGTGAGGTAGTCCAGGATCCATGATGACAGGTGCTGGTCCACCCCTGCGCGCAGCAGCTTGTCCTTCAGGATCATCGGTTGGATGGTGTTGAAAGCACTGGAGAAGTCAAAGAACATGATCCTCACCATATTCCCGGGCTTCTCCAGGTGGGACAGAGAATGGTGAAGGAGGAAGATCACCGCATCCTCCACCCCAATGCCATGCTGGTAGGCGAACTGGAGTGGATCCATCGCTGGTTCCACCAGGGGGCGGAGATGAGCAAGGAGCAGTCTCTCCAGGGTCTTCATCAAGTGGGACATCAAGGCCACCGGTCTGTAGCTGTTCAGGTCTTTGGGGTGGGAAGTTTTTGGTACAGGTACCACACAAGATGTTTTCCACAGCTGTGGTACCCTCCCCAGTTTCAGGCTCATGTTGAAGATATACGTCACAATCCCACACAGCTGGTCTGCACAGGACTTGAGGAGCTTTGCGCTGATGCCGTCCGGTCCCGACGCCTTCCTCGCCTTGATCTTCCTCAGCTCCGTCCTCACCTGGGTCTTGGTCAGGGTCAGGATGGGGGGGCTGTGTGTTGGGAGTGGGGGGGGGTGTCGGTGGAGTGGGGAGTGGGCAGCAGGACTTGATTTCTTAGAGGCAGCAGTGGTTGTTGTGCAGACAGGGGGGAGGGCGGTTGGTCAAATCTATTGAAAAACAGATTCAGGTTGTTCGCCCACTCCCTGCCCCCCGTGGCCTGGGGGGAGGTATTCTGGAGCCCCGAGATGGTTTTGAGGTTTCTCCAGACCCCGCTGATGTCGCTCTGTTGCAGCTTGTCCTCCATCTTCTTCCTGAAGCTGTCCTTGCCTTCTCTGATCTTTCTCCTCAGCTCCCTCTGTACGGACTTCAGCATCTCCCTGTTCCCCGACCTGAAGATCCTCTTCTTCTCTCTCAGAAGTGTTTTTATCTCAGGGTTGATCCAGGGTTTGTTGTTTGAGTGACGCCGTATGGTCTTGGTGGGAACGGATTTGTCCACACAGAAGCTGAGGTAGCCCGTGAAGGTGTGAATGAGGCCATCGATGTCCTCACCATGTGGATCGCAGAGCTGCTTCCAGGCGGTGGCTTCAAAACAGTCCTTTAGAGTGTCCATTGTCTCCTCAGACCATAACTCCACAGTGTGCACGGCCGGAGGTTGTCTGTGCACTAGGGGTTTGTACACCGGCCGGAGATGAACCAAGTTGTGATCCGATCTCCCGAGTGGGGGGAGTGGTGATGAGGTGTACGCCTCCTTAGTGTTTGCGTAGAATAAATCCAGTGTTTTATTGTCTCTAGTGTGGCATATGACATACTGGGTGAACGTGGGTAGAATGGGAGACAGTGAAACGTGGTTGAAATCGCCTGAGATGAGGAGAAGAGCATCTGGGTGTTCTGTCTGCAGCCTGCTGGTTACTGAATGGATGACGTCACGCGCTGTCCCAGCGTTCGCCGTCGGATTTGCATAAACAACAATGCAGATCACGTGTGAGTGTTCTCTCGGGAGATATGTAGGCCTCATGCTAACAGCTAGCAACTCAATGTCTTTGCTGCAGTGTCGTTGTTTAACAGTGATATGTCCCGGTCTGCACCAGTTGTTGTTAACATACATTATCACTCCACCGCCCCTAGCTTTGCCACTGTCCGGT
The DNA here is from genome assembly GCA_020510985.1 of Pholidichthys leucotaenia. Classification (NCBI taxonomy): domain Eukaryota; kingdom Metazoa; phylum Chordata; class Actinopteri; order Cichliformes; family Pholidichthyidae; genus Pholidichthys; species Pholidichthys leucotaenia. The sequence goes on along the minus strand of CM035840.1, from coordinate 212,067,976 downwards.
GTTCAGTCAGCTCGTATCATGTGAAAACCCTCCAGCACACAGGAGAGAGCACTCCCGGTAAGTGCTATCATAACGGGAGATAGCCGCTAGCTCATCTAACTTTCCCGGTATCGACCGTACATTTCCCGTGACAACAGATGGAAGGGAGGGTCTGTACCTTATATTTTTTGTCCTCCGCCTTACTCCAGCCCGGTAGCCGCGACGCTTTCGCCTCAGTTCTCTCGGTATGTCGAGTTTTTCCAATGGGACCGGGTGGCGGTTAAATGCTAGCAGCTCTTCCCTGTTGTATCGTATCCTGCTATAAACAGTGGCTCCGTCCACCGGCTCAGGAGACATTTGGGACGATCTGTGTGTCCGTGATATAAGTGGGGTGAAAAAAAAGACTGATCAAAAGAGAGAGGAAGGGAAAAAAAACTCGGAATCGAGCCGCTGTTGCAAAAGGCAGCCTACTCGTGTGGCGCCGAGAGAGATATAGTGATAGTTTGGTAGTGATGTTCCCATGATGCTTTGCGTGAGCCGAGATGCGAAAGTCACTTATTGTGCGTGCACTCACCCCCCACAATCCCGCCCTGTTTTACAAGAAGCCGTTTATGGGAGATGATTCAGGGGCATACTGCCTGTACTGCCCCAAGCCCGGATAAAGGAGGAGGGTTGGACATAGAGCTAGCAATTCCACCCCACATAACAGTCTTTTGATTAAATTTGATATTCTAATGTTTAACAATGCAGGATAAAATTGATTTATGTAATGTGGGTCTAGGCATAGCATTAAAGTCATGAAGTTATTTTGAGAAGTGATGGCCTATTTATATGGCAAAATTAAAACAAACAAACCAAGAATCAACAGAAGAAAGTTAATATGTAGTTCTAAACATATTTAGTGTGTTTTTTACTCACTTTTTGTTTCTCCCATGGCATTATTTTTCTCTCCTACAGCGTCCATTACAATTACATGCAAATGGACAACTATGCAAATTAAGTGGTGATGTCATTTAGCGACTTCTAACACTTCTAGGACAGCCAATAGCAACTTTGCTTACTGAGGAGTTGGCAACACTGTCCCAAGCAAACAGCCCCAAAGTCTACCTGCAAAAGGGTTCTGCTGTCCCACAGAAACTTAGGTCTAAAACTCTGTATGAAATGCCTTGTTTGGATTTGCTGTTCTTTTCTGTAGAGACCTCTCGGGCGCATGTGCACGCAGCGACCGGCAGCTGGTGAAAAAGTTTGTCGTCTGTGTGTCTGTTTTTATGTACTTTTATATGTTTTTGCGAAATCCTTCTATGTCGTTTCTGCCCTGGAGTGTTTGTGGACTGTATGGCGAAGAGCTCCCTGGTTCCAACAACATGGACTTCCTTCCCTTTCTTGCACTGCTGCTATTTTTCCTCCGGCTCTTTGTCTATGAGGTAAATGCGTTCGGCATCATGGCGGGCAGGATACATTATTCCAGGGACATGTTGCTGCATTTAAACACGGTTGATGCAGCGGCTGTGATTGAGCCTAAGCCGCATCTGCCGGACTTTATTTTGAGAGACGGACATAGCGGGGAAAAGAGAGATGGGAGAGACGGCAGAAGGAAGTGCGGAAGGCGTGGAGGTGTGAAATTGCGCCTGAGAAGACGTCAGTTTGGTAACATTCCTCTTCCTTCGATGATTTTTGGGAACGTACAGTCTCTGAGAAACAAGATGGATGAAATTCAAGGGAATGTACGCTACCAGAAGGACTTTAAGAACTGCTGTGTCATGGCGTTCACCGAATCTTGGCTTACTGCGCATGACCGAGACGTAGACCTGTGGATTGACGGCTTTGGAGCCCCGCTGCACTCAGATCGTCAGGAAGAGGTAACGGGGAAACGTCAGGGGGACGGCGTATGTTTATACATTAATAAGCAGTACTGCACATCTGTCACGGTCAGAGAGCGCATCTGTACACCCGATGTGGAGCTGCTGTCTGTGTCACTACGCCCCTTTTATTTGCCTCGCGAGTTCCCCCAACTTTTCATCACAACTGTGTATATTCACCCAAGGGCAGACGCTGACTCCGCCTGCAGCACTGTTTTTGATATGATTCAGCAGCCGCAATCAATTTCTCCAGAGGCGCCAAACTTCATTCTTGGGGATTTTAACCATGTTTCTTTAAAGAAGACACTTAAAAACTTTTATCAGTATGTCTCCTGCCCAACCAGGCGAAAAAAGACATTGGACCTGTGCTATGGATCCATAGAGAGGGCTTATAAATCACTCCCCCTTCCTCCTTTAGGATCCTCAGATCACAACTGTGTACATTTGCTGCCCACATATAAAACTGCTCTCAGAAGAGGCAAGGTGGAGACGAGAGACACTGATGTGTGGACAGAAGACTCAGTGCACAGCCTCCAGGAATGCTTTGACTGTACAGACTGGGAGATGTTCACACTGGCCTGCGGGAATGATTTGGACTCTTTGGTGGACGTCACATGCTCATACATGGCTTTCTGTAAAAATAAGATTGTTCCACGTAAACGTGTCAAAATATATCCCAACAACAAACCATGGGTTACAAAATCAGTTAAATCCTGCTTACAGAGGAAAGCACTTGCCTTTAAACAGGGGTCTGTTTCTGAGCTACAGGTTGCCACAAAAGAGCTAAAGTCCGAAATTTTAAGAGCAAAACAGAATTATAAATCAGAGTTGGAAAGCAAGATGGCAACAAAGAAACTTGGTTCAGCCTGGGCCAGTATGAAAACTATTGCAGGCCTTCAGAGCACAGAGCGCAGTAATCGTGTGTTTTTAGATGGTTTTAATTCAGACACAGAGCTGGCTAATGCTCTTAATTGTTTTTATGGTCGTTTTGACTCCTTTGATTTTAGCACAGAAACCCAAGATTTGAAACAGAAACTCAAAGACAATCAGCACTTTAATATTGAGGTGCAGGATGTTAAAAGGGAGTTCTGCGCTGTAAAAGTGAAAAAGTCAGGGCCCTGATAATATATGTGGGCGCTTGGTAAAGTCCTGTGCACAGGAACTGAGTCCTATATTTCATTACATTTTCAATAAATCCTTACAGACACAACATGTGCCTAAGATCTGGAAAGAAGCCGTGGTTGTTCCCGTTCCAAAATCCAGCTGTCCTAAAATGGTAAATGACTTTAGACCAGTTGCTTTGACTTCAATTTAAATGAAAATTTTTGAAAAACTGGTCAGATGTGAGGTCCTAAAGCAGACTGAGCATGCATTGGATCCTCTGCAGTTTGCCTATAGGCCTCACAGAGAAGTGGAGGATGCCACTGTCACTCTGTTTAACATGCTTTTTAAACATCTGGATTTTAATGGGACACACGCCAGACTTTTATTTGTGGACTTTTCCTCCGCCTTTAATACAGTCCAACCTCATATCTTAGTTGAAAGGCTCCTGCAGAAATTTGATTTGAGCAATAATCTGGTGGGTTGGATTCTGGATTTCTTAACCAACAGGATGCAGAGAGTAAGGGTCAATGGTACATTGTCTGACCTAAAGTGCTCTTCTACTGGCTCTCCTCAGGGGTGTGTGTTGTCACCACTACTCTTCATCCTGTACACAAACATGTGTCGGAGCAGACATGACAACAGACACATTATAAAGTATGCTGATGACTCAGTTATTGTCAGTCTCCTCCAGGATGGTGAGAGTGGCCACGGCCCAGTAGTTGATGATTTTGTTCACTGGTGTGAGGATTCCTACCTGCAGCTGAATACGACAAAAACTAAAGACATGATTATTGACTTTAGGAGGAAAAATCCAAGGCACAAAGTCACCGTACTAAAAGGCCAGACCACCGAATGTGTACAATCCTACAAATATCTTGGGACGATTATTGATAGTAATTTAAACTTTGAAGAGAACTGTGAAAGGGTGTGCAAAAAGGGTCAGCAACATTTGCGTTGCTTGAGAAAACTTGCACGCTTCCAAGTTGACCGAACCATAATGACAATGTTTTATCGGGCTTTTATTGAATCTGTGTTATCCTTTTCTTTACTGTCATGGTTTGGTGAGATAAAACTGAAACAGAGGAAATCCTTGGATCAGGTAGTTAGATGGTCCAGTCGTTTGCTTGGTGAGCCACAGCTGAGCCTGACATCCCTGTACACCAGACAAGAACAGAAGATGGCTACCTCCATTTTAAATGATGACTCCCACCCTTTGCACTGCCACTTTCAGCTTCTTCCCTCAAGACGGAGGTTTGCTGTCCCAAAAAGTAGAACCCAGCGCTACAAAAACAGCTTTGTCCCTGCTGCTGTCAAAGACTTGAACAAGCTGTAACAATATATTGCACATAATTTAGGTACCTATTTATTAACTCCATTTTATATTTACTTATTTTTGTAGGATGTCACTTGGGTTCTAAATATTTTATTGGGTTTTAGACCTTTGAGTTTTTAACCTCTTTGACTAGTTTTTAACTTTTAATATGACCCTTCTCTCTTACCTCTGGTTTTTCTCCCATCTCTTTGTCTTTTATACCCTGATTGATGGAGCCTTGAGTATTCTTATCATGTTTATAGTCAGCTTCATGTGTGCCTGTGTTTGTGTCTATGTTGAATGTAATTTGTGGCTTGTAAATATGGATGTCACCAGACTGCAAAACAAATCTACCTACGGGTACAAATAAAGTAACCTGAACCTGAACCTGCCCTGTGGCTAGTCTGACATGCCCTCTCCTCAGGAGAACTTTCCTACTTAGCCTGAGAACTTGCATAGCTACAGTGTAGCTAGCTTATCCAGGAAGTTAGCTAGGGCCCAGCCGCGGTTGTTAGAACACTGTAAGTTCTAGTCACTCCACTAGACATCTGAGTTAAAACACCTCCTTTTCATCCTTATTTGAATCCAGTCCCCAGTGATGGATGGCTGAAGTGGGCACCTCTAAAGACCACAATAGTGAGGTTAGTGAGTTTTAGCAAGTAAAGTTAGCACATCTTATCTTAAATGAGCGACTGTCTCAGCTTTAGAAAACTAACTACACTGTTAGCATGTGCCATTTATGTTAGTTTACCTGTGGGACAAATTTCTCTTAGACAATGGTCACTGACAGATGACCTGTTTCAATTACAGTGGATATAAAAAGTCTACACATCCCTGTTAAAATGCCAGGTTTCTATGATGTAAAAAAATGAGACCAAGATAAATCATTTCAAAACTTTTTCCACCATTTATGTGACCTATAACCTGTACAACCCAATTGAAAAACAAATTTTTGAAGGGGAAAAATAATTAAAAAAAACTTACAACAACCTGGTTGCATAAATATGCACGCCCTTAAACTAATAATTTGTTGCAGCAGCATTGGCTTTTATTACAGCACTCAGTCATTTTGGGTAGGAGTCCATCAGCGTGGCACATCTTGATATGGCAATATTTGCCCACTCTTCTTGTCAAAAACGCTCCAAATCTGTCAGATTGTGAGGGCATCTCCTGTGCACAGCCTTCTTTAGATCACCCCACAGATGTTCAATCGGATTCAGGTCTGGACTCTGGCTGGACCATCCCAAAACCTTAACCTTCTTCTGGTGAAGCCATTCTTTTGTTCATTTGGATGTGTGCTTTGGGTCATTGTCGTGCTTAAAGATGGAGTTCCTCTTCAGCTTTCTATGAGAAGCCTGAAGGTTTTGTGTCAACACTGACTTGTCATGATTAATCAGCTGACAGTTCATGTGCACGATACAACAGCACAGGAGGACAACCACACAAGAATGCACGTTTGAGAATTTTATTGAATAGCAAAACAGACGCACAGCTAAGGAAACAGTCACTCGCCAGAGGAATCAACCTGCGGAGAGAAGACGAGAGCTGTGAGTGGAGGAACAGAGTAAGGGGAAATGAGCGAGCCAAATTGCCACTTACTTGGGTTCCGGGAGAGAACTGGCAGGACTCCAGCCGGGAATAGATGAATCAGTAGGGTGAGGGGGATGAGCTGGTGGTGCCTGACCAGGTGGAGGTTGGAAGCCGGCGAGAAGTGGAGATGTGGCAGGAGAGCGCGTGCAGAATCAGAATCGACTTTATTGCCAAGTATGCTTACACATACAAGGAATTTTACTTATCACTAAGGAGCGCTCATGTTAAGCGCACCCTAATGACGCGGCAGCCATACAGGCGCCTCATTCAGTGGGGGGTAAAGAGGGGGAGGGGGAAGGGGGTGACACATTGGGCAGAGAGAAAAAACATAGTTATCAAAATATGGCTCGAATGAGCAAGATTGTGATTACATAGAAAAAAACCCTCTAAGCACACTTAGCAGACAATACAGATTCACACATTAACAAACCAAGAGAGAGACCAGTGTGTGCATGTCAGTTATGTGATATCAGTGTGAGTGCAGTGTGTGAAGTATCAGTTACTGGTGGACAAACAAAAATCTTCTCTTGGGCAACGGCTAGATGTTATGTCCTTAGTGTCCTAAAACATAGATAACATGTCCAAACAGAGTTCATCTCTCTTCAGTTCATGCCAGATGGTAAAATTCCATGTTAGTCACATGGCTGTCCTTGGAGAGTTCAGATTGTTGCACATCAGCAATTGTTTGGGTTAGAGAAGCCAAGCCAAAAACTCCCTTCTGCCTTATCTTTTCTCCTGGAGGAATGATTCTCAAGGACGCCGAATCAAAGCCTGATAGGCACAGTTCACTTAGAGCATAGAAATTTCACCTCTCATGCGATTCTCTGCATCACAATTTGCATGTACATTTCCATATACATTTCCAGGCTTTAAAATCATTTCCTGGAGAGCACCCAGCGACTCCGAGATGTTACCCATCTTTCTATTCAGTTTACCATTAGCCGCTATCAGAGCCCTCCCCAACTGGTCGAATTGTTGAAGGAGCTTCGCCGGGTCCGCATTTTGATTAGCTCTTTCCAACTTCCTTAGTTTTTGATACACCAGGAAAACTCCAAAGCCAAACAGCAGAAATCCTGTGATCTTAAGGCCAAACAGGTAGATGTCTTCCACATCTTCGATCGAAAGGTCGCACAGACACATAAGTTTCCAATTGTTTGTGTCTCTCACACAGTTGGGCTCCCCTGGGCCCGATTTTCTGTTTGAAAAGGTGTCAATTGCATTTAAAGCCCAGCTTACCAAATCCATAATTTTCCGTTTGGATCGAGATTCAGCCAGAAGCAGACACAGACAGGACACAGCAAGCTGGGATCAGTGAAGGGAGGAGGAGAGGAGAGGAGAGGAGAGGAGAGGAGAGGAGAAGAAATGCGTCTGCTCTCTCTGAAAGCCGGAAGAAGTCCCAGCAGACACACCTGCACAGTGGAAGCAACCTGAGGAGAGAAGAGAAACAAGGTAAGATGACGTGTCTATGCTTGTTAACAATACTTTCTTGTCCGTTTGAAGGGCAGTATACCCAGACGAGCCAGCGTTGAATGTGGGGAGGAAGCCTCCTTAAGTACGCTGGCTGATGAGCGGGAGCAGGTGCGTCGTCTGCCTCAGGTGCAATGATGAATTGGTGAAGGTGAGACAGGATGGGAGGGGCGCTCTCTCACTGCCCATGACACTGACTGGTATTTGGAACTGATCATAATTGCCTCCACCTTAACTAAAGCCGCAGTTCCAGCTGAAGAAAAACAGCTCCAAAGCATGATGCTGCCACCACCATGCTTCACTGTAGATATGGTGTTCTTTTGGTGATGAGCAGTGTTGTGTTTGTGACAAATATACCTTTTGGAATTATGGCCAAAAAGTTCAACCTTGGTTTCATCAGACCATAACACATTTTCCCACATGGTTTTGGGAGATTTCAAATGTGTTTTTGCAAAATGTAACCGGACCTGGATGTTTTTCTTCATGAGATAAGGCTTCCATCTTGCCACCCTAGATGGGAGATTGTTGTCACATGTACTAAACAGCCAGTACTTGCCAGAAATTCCTGCAGCTCCTACAATGCTGCTGTCGGCCTCTTGAGGAACGGAATAAGGGGAAATGGGCGAGCCAAATTGCCACTTACTTGGGTTCCGGGAGAGAACTGGCAGGACTCCAGTGGGGAATAGACAAACCAGTAGGGTGAGGGGGGTGAGCTGGTGGTGCCTGACCGGGTGGAGGTTGGAAGCCTGGGAGAAGTGGAGACGTGGCAGGAGAGCACACGCAGTCCCAGAGACACACCTGCACGGTGGAAGCAACCTGAGGAGAGAAGAGAAACAAGATAAGATGACGTGTCTATGCTTGTTAATGATACTTGCTTGTCTGTTTGAAGGGCAGTATACCCAGACAAGCTAGTGTTGAATGCGCGGAGAAAACCTCCTTAAGTACACTGGCTGATGAGCGGGAGCAGGTGCGTCTTCTGCCTCAGATGCAGTGATGAATTAGTGAAGGTGAGACAGGATGGGAGGGGTGCGCTCTCGCTGCCCATGACAGGGACCCCCCTTCTCGAAGTGCCTCCTGGCAGTCCAGCGGGCTTCTCCGGGTGAGCTCAGTGGTAGGCCCGGAGCATCTCTTTATCCAGGACCCATGACGTAGGGACCCAGGAACGTTCCTCCGGGCCATAGCCCTCCCAGTCCACTAAATACTGAAGGCCCTGGCCCTGGCCCCGACGGCGGACATCCAGGATGTGGCATACAGTGTAGGCGGGGTGGCCGTCGATGATCCATGGAGGAGGCAGCTTCGGGGGGGGGGGGGCGGAGGGGACTGGCCGAGATGGGCTTGATATGGGAGACGTGAAAGGTTGGGTTCACCTGCAGGGTCGGCGGCAACTTCAGCTGGACTGGCGCGTCGTTTACCACCGGTGAGATGGTATATGGGCCCAAGAAGCGAGGGGACAGCTTCTTGGATTTCTCCTTGAGAGGAATCTGGCCAGCCAGCCAGACCTGCTGCCCGATGACATACTTGGGAGCAGAGACCCGCTCCCTGTCAGCAGCAGCCCAGGTGCGTTCTGTGGAGCGGGCAAGGGCAGCCCGGGTAGACCTCCAGACACGCCAGCAGCAACGAGCATAGATCTCCACGGACGGGACCGCAACCTCCCTCTCGGCTATGGGTAGCAGTGGCAGCGTGTAACCCAGTGACGACTCGAATGGGGTGAGTCCAGTGGCAGTGGAGATGGCTGAGTTCATTGAATACTCCACCCAGGTCAGGTGAGTGCTCCAAGACGAAGGGTTATGAGCTGCTACACACCGCAGGGTGGCCTCCAAGGACTGGTTGGCATGCTCTGCCTGCCCATTGCTTTGTGGACGATTACCGGAGGTGAGGCTCACCGTTGTTCCCAAGGTCGGGCAAAAGGCCCTCCAGACCTGGGACGTAAATTGACGACACCTGGGACGTAAATTGAGGACCCCAGTCAGACACAATGTCTATGTGAATACCGTGGATCCTGATAACGTGATCAGTGAGCAGGACTGCCATCTCCAAGGCTGAGGAGAGCTTCGGGAGAGCAACCAGATGAACCGCCTTAGAGAAGCGATCCACGATAGTGAGAATCACCATCTTGCCACGGGAGGGGGGAAGTCCGGTGATGAAGTCCACGGCAATGTGTGACCACGGACGGCCAGGGGTGGGGAGGGGATGGAGGAGACCAGATGGGGAGAGAGGTCCGACTTCCCCCGGATGCAGGTCTGGCAGGTCCTCACATACTCTCGTATGTCCCGCCGCAGCGTAGGCCACCAGAACGCTCGCCAGACGAAGTCCACAGTCTGAGCGATTCCAGGATGGCAAGCGAAGCGACTGGTGTGACCCCACTGGATGACATTACTGTGGAGGGCAGCTGGGACGTACAGACGGTTCTGGGGGCACCCTACTGGCACAGACTCCTGGGACTGGGCCTGACATACCCTCCGCTCGATATCCCAAGTTAGGGCTCCGAGGACACGAGGAGGCGGTATGATGGTTTGGGGGGGGGGTGCTACCTCCTCGGAATCAAACTAGCGCGATAGCACATCCAGTTTAGTGTTCCGAGCGCCAGGCTGGTATGTGATGGAAAAGTTGAACCTCTGAAAAAACAGAGCCCAACGAGCCTGCCTGGCGTTAAGTCGGTGGACCGACCGCAAACACTCAAGGTTTTTGTGGTCAGTCCACACAACGATGGGGTGAATAGCCCCTTCTAACCAATGCCTCCATTCCTCCAATGCCAACCTAATGGCAAGCAGCTCTCTGTTCCCCATGTCATTATTCCTCTCGGCTGGCATAAGCCACTGAGAGAAAAATGCGCACGGGTGGAGCTTCTGATCGTAGGGTGTGTGCTGCGACAGCACAGCACCTACCCCCGATTCAGATGGGTCCACCTCGAGGACGAAGTGGAGCTGTGTGTCGACCTGGGCCAAGATTGGTGTTTCAGTGAACAGGCGCTTTAATTTCACAAACGCCTGCTCAGCTGCCTTGGTCCAGTGAAAGGGGACCTTAATGGAGGTCAGCTGCGTCAAGGGCAGTGCCATCCCACTGTAGTTCCTAATGAACCTGCGACAAAATTTCGTGAACCTGAGGAAGCGTTGAAGCTCCTTACAGGAGTGGGGAGTTGGCCAATCAAGCACTGCCCTCACCTTGGCCAGGTCAGCAATCAGTCTCCCTTCAGCCACTATGAAGCCCAAGAAGGTGGTAGATGTAGTGGAGAACTCACACTTCTCGGCCTTGACGTAGAGCTGGTTCTCCAAGAGCCATTGCAGGACGTGCTTTGACATGGGCTTCGTGTTCCTCTGGCGAGCAGGAGAAAATAAGAATATCATCCAAGTAGACAAAGACGAATTGAGAAAGCATATCCTGAAGGACGTCACTGATTAACCGCTGAAAGACGGCGGGGGCGTTGGTGAGTCCAAGTGGCATCACCAAGTATTCAAACTGCCCCTGGTGGGTTTTCAACGCCATCTTCCATTCATCACCTTCGTGAATGCGGATCAGATGGTACGCATTTCTTAAGTCTAACTTGGCGAAAACCCTTGAGCGCTGAAGGAGCTCAAATGCAGAATAAATCAAAGGCAGAGGGTACTTGTCCTTGGTGGTAATTGTGTTGAGTTCCCGGTAGTCGATGCAGAGGCACAACGAGCCATCCTTCTTCCCGACAAAGAAGAGCCCGGCTCTGAGTGGAGCCAAAGATGGCCAAATTAGGCCGGCGTTCAGCAACTCTTTAATGTATTTCTCCATTGTCTCCCTCTCCGGACCAGAAATGCTGTACAGACGACTGGACGGCTACCTCGCCCCCTGGATGAGGTCTATAGCACAATCATAAGAGCGATGAGGCAGTAGCGACACCACTCTTGATTTGCTAAAGACCTCCCCCAAATCATTGTATGCCCGGGGAACGAGGCTAAGGTCCGGTGGCTCGACCAGAGGGAGGGAGACAGACAGAGATGGGGAACACTCGGCTGAACACATGCAATTAGCCATACAAACTGGGCTCCAGGAGGAAATTGTGTTTTGTCCCCAGTTAATAGTTGGATTATGCCTCTGGAGCCGTGGGTAGCCAAGAACCACCGGGGAAGATGAAAAAGGAAGAACCAGGAACGTGATTTCCTCCCGGTGATTCCCGGAAAGGAGGATGGAGATCAGTCCCGTATCTTGGTGACTACCGCGACCTTCCAGCAAGATATGGTAGTGATTTTCTGGTTGTGGGGCAATTTTCGTGTGGGAATACCCACCTGCCAAACAAACTGGGCAAAGATGAAATTACCCTCAGATCAACCAACACCGTAGTCCTCCTCTCGACCCCTGGCAATTGCACAAGGGCTGAGATTGAGAAATTACTGGGGGGAGTAGTTTTGGTCCCGCCCGCCAGACCCCACCATAGTTACTGACAGGCGGCATCTTTTGGCCGCTGGCGGCATTCGTCCAGACTATGGCTCAGTGAACCGCAGCACGCGCACACGCCGGCCCTTTGCCTTCGCTGGCGCTCATCGTCGGTCAAGTGCTGAGAGAGCTCCATCGGCTCGGGTGGAGAGCCGACACCGCCAGTGTTAGCAACCACGGCGGGTGCGTCTCAGGGACAGGGTGAACCACCAGATCATCACAGAGATGAGCATTTAACCCGTAGAGGAAGGTGCTGCGTAAGGCAACCTTGTTCCACCCTGATTCAGCCGCTACAACCAGGAACTCCACTGAGTACTCAGCAGCTGACCAAGTACCCTGATGGAGTGTCATCAGGCGGCTCATAACGTTGCCCTGACTCTCCGCACGGCCAAACGCGCAAGAGAAAACATCCACAAATTGTGCAAAGGTGTATTGCCGCCCCTCGGGGTTATCAATTGTGGATCATGCCCACTCAAGGGCTTGGTCATTAAGCAACAAGGTGAAAAACTGTATCTTAGTCACGTCCCCTGGGTACTCCTCCCCGACCTGCTCCAAATACATGCGAACCTGAATAAGAAATCCCTTGCATTTCCCCACCTCACCCACGTACGGGGCAGGCGTGGGAACAGAGGTGGTATGGCATACCATAGTGCGGAGAGCAGGCTGAGGAGGAGGAGCCTGAGGAGGCACATTGGGCCAAAGCCGCATCATAGTCTGAATTTGCTGGGTTAATATGGCCAGCTGGTGTTCAGTCGCTGCTAAGCAATCCATGGCTGTGAGCTCCGGTGCCGGTGCACCAGCTGAGCTGCTGTCCTGGCTGGCTTGTTCTGTCATGATTAATCAGCTGACAGCTCACGTGCACGATACAACAGCACAGGAGGACAACCACACAAGAAGGCATGTTTGAGAATTTTACTGAATAGCAAAACAGACGCACAGCTAAGGAAACAGTCACTCGCCAGAGAAATCGACCTGCGGAGAGAAGACGAGAGCTGTGAGTGGAGGAATGGAGTAAGGGGAAATGGGCAAGCCAAATTGCCACTTACTTGGGTTCCGGGAGAGAACTGGCAGGACTCCAGCCGGGAACAGACAAACCAGTAGGGTCAGGGGGATGAGCTGGTGGTGCCTAACCGGGTGGAGGTTGGAAGCCGGGGAGAAGTGGAGATGTGGCAGGAGAGCGCGCACAGTCCCAGAGACACACCTGCATGGTGGCAGCAACCTGAAGAGAGAAGAAAAACAAGGTAAGATGACGTGTCTATGCTTGTTAACGATACTTGCTTGTCCGTTTGAAGGGCAGTATACCCAGACGAGCCAGCATTGAATGCGTGGAGGAAGCCTCCTTAAGTACGCTGGCTGATGAGTGGGAGCAGGTGCGTCTTCTGCCTCAGGTGCAGTGATGAATTGGTGAAGGTGAGACAGGACGGGAGGGGCGCGCTCTCGCTGCCCATGACACTGACTGGTATTTGGAACTGATCATAATTGCCTCCACCTTAACTAAGGCCGCAGTTCCAGCTGAAGAAAAACACCATCAAAGCATGATGCTGCCACCACCATGTTTCACTGTAGGTATGGTGTTCTTTTGGTGATGAGCAGTGTTGAGTTTGTGACAAATATACCTTTTGGAATTTTGGCCAGAAAGTTCAACCTTGGTTTCATCGGACCATAACACATTTCCCCACATGCGTTTGAGAGATTTCAAATGTGTTTTTGCAAAATGTAAATGGACTTGGATGTTTTTCTTCATGAAATAAGGCTTCCATCTTGCCACCCTAGATGGGAGATTGTTGTCACATGTACTAAACAGCCAGTACATGCCAGAAATTCCTGCAGCTCCTACAATGTTGCTGTCGGCCTCTTGGCGGCCTCCATAACCAGTTTTCTTCTCGTCTTTTCATCAATTTTGGAGGGATGCCTAGTTCTTGGTAATGTCACTGTTGTGCCATATTTTCTCCACTTGATGATCACTGTCTTCACTGTGTTCCATGGCATATTTAATGCTTTGGAAATTCTTTTGTACCCTTCTTCTGACTGATACCTTTGAACAATGAGATCCCTCTGATGCTTTGGAAGCTCTCTGCGAACCATGGCTTGTGCTGTAAGATGTGACTCCAAAAACGTCAGGAAAAGCCTACTAGAACAGCTGAACTTTATATGAGGATAACAAGAGGCACTTTAAATGGTGGCAGGTGTGTGCTGACTCCAATTTAACGTGAGTTTGAATGTGACTGGTTAATTCTGAACACAGCCACATCTCCAGTTAAAACAGGGTGTGCATATTTATGCAATCAGGTTATTGTAAGTTTTTATTTTTTATTTTTCCCCTTAAAAGATTTCAGTTTATTTTTCAATAGGGTCCTACAGGTTATAGATCACATTAGTGGTGGAAAAAGTTTTGAAATGATTCATCTTGGTCTCATTTTTTTACATAAGATAAGATAAGATAAGATAAGCCTTTATTAGTCCCACAACGGGGAAATTCCAGGATTGCAACAGCACAGGGATAGCAACACTCAGAGCAACAATCAGAAGGCAAGAAAAAAAAAAACAAGCAAGCAAGAGCAGCTAATAAACATATGTACGTATTACTATAAAATATATATATATACACACACACACAGACACACAGTGCAGAGCATTGTAGCTGGATGGAATAAATATATGAATATATGAACACACAGTGCAGAGCATTGTAGCTAGATGGAATAAATATGTAAATATATAAACACCCACAGTACGGAGCATTGCAGCTAGGTGGAATAAATATGCAAGTATATAAACACACACAGTGCGGAGCAATGTAGCTAGATGGAATAATATGTAGATATATAAATATATAAACACCCACAGTACGGAGCATTGTAGCTAGATGGAATAAATATGCAAATATATAAACACACACAGTGCAGAGCATTGTTGCTAGATGGAATGAAACAGCATAACCGTCTACTTAGTTATCCTACATGGTATGATTATGTGCCCATACATATTCTCACCCTCCATAGCGACTGGTATGTTCCTAGTTGTATGCCGGAGAGGACCATTGTGTAAGTCTATTGCATCTTTTGCATTCAAAAAACTATTAGTTTGTTACGTCTTTTTGCTATCTCTGCGAGCAGCCCTGCTTAGGTTGTACAGTCTGACAGCCGTTGGTAGGAAGGACCTACGAAACCTCTCGGTTGTGCACCTGGGATGATGTAGTCTGCTGCTAAATGAGCTCCTCAGTGCATTCAGTATGTCCTGCATAGGGTGGAACTCGGACTCCAGCAGAGATGACAGTTTAGCCACCGTCCTTCTCTCTCCTATCTCCTCCATCGGATCAAGGCGCTGCCCCAGGACAGAGCTAGCTTTCTTAATCAGTTTGTTCAGTCTCTTCCTATCGGCTGCAGTAATGCCACTGCCCCAGCAGACCACTCCAAAAGTGATGGCTGATGCCACCACCGTGTCATAGAATGACTTCAGCAGCGCCCCTTGTACACCAAAAGACCTGAGTCTCCTCAGCAGGAACAGCCTGCGCTGTCCCTTCTTGTAGAGTGCATCAGTATTGTGTGACCAGTCTAGTTTATTGTTCAGATGAATACCCAGGTACTTATAGGATGTCACCATCTCGATGTCTGTTCCCTGTATATTTACTGGTACTGTGAGGGGCTGCCCATGCCTGCGGCAGTCCACCACCAGCTCCTTAGTTTTCCTCGCGTTGATCTGGAGGCAGTTCCGATGGCACCAGTCCACGAAGTCCTGGATAAGCCCTCTGTACTCAGCTTCATCTCCATTGGAGATGAGGCCAACGATCGCAGAGTCATCAGAGAACTTCTGTAGATGGCAGTGTGTTGTGTTGTGTGAGAAGTCCGCAGTATAAAGAGTGAACAGGAAGGGAGCCAGCACCGTTCCCTGGGGGGCCCCCGTGCTACTGATGATCGTGTCGGACACACAGTCCCGGGTTCTCACAAACTGAGGCCGGTTCGTGAGGTAGTCCAGGATCCATGATGACAGGTGCTGGTCCACCCCTGCGCGCAGCAGGGGTGGACCAGCACCCAGCATCATCGCTTCTCGGCCTTTTGGCTAAGATCAAGTGTAGTATCTGTTCTTATCAGTTTAATATCTGATACGTCCCCTACCCGGGGACCATATATTAAATTGATTTTTGGAACAGGGAGATGGAATAGGGGCTTGCTCCGTCCACTCCACGCATCGACCTGGTATTGCAGTACTTCCAGGAACGGTGCACCCCCATACTTACCTGGCAGGGGAGATACCATGATCAAGAAGGTGGTTCACCCAGGGTGAGGCTCAGCCATTGCACTCCGGTTGGGCTGACCTCTGCGAATTCCCCAAATGTGGGAATCTCGACTGCATAATTTCTGGTAGATGGGAGATTGTTGTCACATGTACTAAACAGCCAGTACATGCCAGAAATTCCTGCAGCTCCTACAATGTTGCTGTCGGCCTCTTGGCGGCCTCCATAACCAGTTTTCTTCTCGTCTTTTCATCAATTTTGGAGGGATGCCTAGTTCTTGGTAATGTCACTGTTGTGCCATATTTTCTCCACTTGATGATCACTGTCTTCACTGTGTTCCATGGCATATTTAATGCTTTGGAAATTCTTTTGTACCCTTCTTCTGACTGATACCTTTGAACAATGAGATCCCTCTGATGCTTTGGAAGCTCTCTGCGAACCATGGCTTGTGCTGTAAGATGTGACTCCAAAAACGTCAGGAAAAGCCTACTAGAACAGCTGAACTTTATATGAGGATAACAAGAGGCACTTTAAATGGTGGCAGGTGTGTGCTGACTCCAATTTAACGTGAGTTTGAATGTGACTGGTTAATTCTGAACACAGCCACATCTCCAGTTAAAACAGGGTGTGCATATTTATGCAATCAGGTTATTGTAAGTTTTTATTTTTTATTT
Organism: Pholidichthys leucotaenia; assembly: GCA_020510985.1. NCBI lineage: Eukaryota > Metazoa > Chordata > Actinopteri > Cichliformes > Pholidichthyidae > Pholidichthys > Pholidichthys leucotaenia. The sequence continues at coordinate 212,051,356 of CM035840.1, read as the reverse complement.
TTCCCCTTAAAAGATTTCAGTTTATTTTTCAATAGGGTCCTACAGGTTATAGATCACATTAGTGGTGGAAAAAGTTTTGAAATGATTCATCTTGGTCTCATTTTTTTACATCACAAAAACTTGGCATTTGAACAGGGGTGTGTAAACTTTTTATATCCACTGTATATTGGCTAACATGTCAAATGCAGTAATGAATGAATTACAGGAATAGCTTATTCTTTTTCATCTTCTCTCTCTTTTTTTTTTTTTTTTGGTAATATTAGCCCTCATTATGAATATTAGTGCATCTTAGTAAATTAGAATACCATGATTAAAATGGCCTGAAATTGTCATGAGCTGAGCCGGCTTGGTTTTCCCCTGCTCGGCCCTGATCTCTCTGTGGGTTGTGGCTTCACTGCTTATGTGCATTTTGCGTTAATTTCGTCTTGGCCACTGCCCGACCGGCAGCTGTTAGTCAGCCTCTGATCTTTTTCCCACGCTACTGACAGTCTGTTGGCCCTACCACGCCTCCTTGCTCTCCATATTCCACTAGCTGTCCCAGCCCAGGTAATTATTTTTCCCGCGCCTCAGGTGTTCCCAATTGGTGTGACCAGCGGCATTTAGATTTAAGCAGTTCATCGCTAGACAAACACGGTTGGGTCACTGAGTGAGTCACTCCTGTTCTCCACGGAGTGATCGCCATGTCAAGAAGGATTATGCTCAACCTGTTATTAACCCCTTCATAACATTCATCTCCCTCTTGGAAAAACACAGAACACACAGCCAAATTTTAACCCTCCCCAATTTGGTACAGTAAACAACGCTAGCTAGGGCTAGCGGGTGGACCACCGCGTAGCCCAGCGTGGCTGAGTGGGTTATTCTTCCACTCTGTAGTTGATAGCCGAGCCCCTAGCTAACCAGTCCTCTTTTTCTCCATAGGGAAGGCAGTTCTGCTGAAGGGGCTTTGTAGTAGGCCCGTGGTGGACGCGCCCCTGGAGGTGCTGGATCCCACACTGTGTGAGCCAACTCCTGCGAAGCCTCGTCCTCTGGAACTGCCACTTGAACCCGATGGAGACGATTGGCGTGCCACACTGAATTATTTGTCAGCTGGAAGGTTGCTGGCCCCAGCTGTGCGGTGATTCTCAAAGGCGTTGGCGGTACTGGGGGTTGCGATGTCGTTAGCCGTAAGCCCGGTCGCTCGATCCTTCGGACCCGGACCCAATCCATCATTGCAAGTGGCATTTCGTTCTGCTTGGTTGTGGACTCTTCATCCTGCAGCTCAGTGGCGGCTCTTTCAGGCTGGTGCTGTGCGTGGATTCAGAAGCAGTCTGGTTCTTACTCTTTTTCACCTGAGAACTCTGGATGTTGTAATATGTCACTGTCATCATTGCTGGGATCCACACTGGGTTGCTGTGTCCCGGTATCTTCGGTGCGCGTGAGCTCCCTCTCCTGCAACTCCGCAGCGGCTCCCGTGGGCTCATGCTGGTCGAGGATCTGAGGCGAGTCCAGCTGCTGTCCCCTCTCTGGGCAGCATTCTTCCTGTGCACACGGGACGGCTGTGTTCTTATGGTCGTCCTCCTGTTAAATCTTGTCCCACTTATCCTCATCGTCACCGGTATGTGCTACGTCCCAACCACCGTAGTCAGTCAAGCTGAATCCGTTACTGTCACGGATGGAGAAACTCAGTTGGTAGAAAAGGTCACATCCTAAAATGTTGTCTCTATGCGTGGTCACTTGAAACACAAAGTCAGTAACTACTCTTGACATGTACCGGACCGTTAGCATGATGGCCCCTACGTTGCTAACTCTGTAGCCACCATACCCATACAGCGCTGCTGGGCTTTTTCTGATTGGATGGTTGAGGAAAAACTTCTTCACCGTGGCCCAATTTAACATCGACCTCACTGCAGCACTGTCGAGCAGGAGCGGCAGAGTAATGTCATCCATTTCCACCATGCTGCATGCATATGTCGCGCTCTCGGGCCTTACTGTGTGGATGGTCGTCACGGGTGGGTGGTTTTGTTTGGCTAGCCGGCTCGGTGGTGTCATCGACTGGCAAATCTCGGCAAAGTGACTGAATTTTCCACACTTCCTGCATTGCTGCCGTCTTGCCGGGTAAAAACATGCTGTCTTCCGGTGCGTCGGGGAACCACAGCTGACGCACATGGAGCGTCTCGTAGCTGTCCTCCGGTCCACGGTGTTTGCTTCAAACTCTTCTGCCATGTCACCGGGTTCCTCCATGCTCACTGCGTATGTCAGCAGTATCTGGCTTGGCTGACGCTGCTGTTGTTCCATACCTAGCTCAGATGCTAACCTGTCGGCCGACTCAAGCTGAAATGCTAGCTCGATGGTGTTAGCTAGCATCATGTCGTATTTATATTTGTGGTATATTTATCATGTATTTGATTTTTTTATTTTCTTCTACTGCCGTGTTTATTTTGTGTACATCCTGAGAGCACCACGGAAGCATTGGAGACCCTCTCCACACTCATTGAAGGTGAGTTTTTTTTTAATAACACACTTTGTTTCATTGATTCATTCTCTTAACTGCTTGACGTTTCATATTCTGTGTGGTTAGTCATGGAATGACAGTATATAGGGACAGGTGAGGTTGAAGACCCCTGTCCTATCCAATCAGCTACAGATATTTATAGAATCATCAGCCATAATAACCTTGGTTGGGCCTCTGAGCTAACTCCATAGTAGCACCCCATAGGTGGGTTTGTATGCTCACACTGTCTCGTGGACACACACTTCTTGGGACATATGACTAATCAAATGAATGAGAAACTAGACTATCAGGGTGATTCCTACATTTTCACTGAAGCAAGAAAAAGTTTATAAAACTGAGCACAACTTTCACCAACGTTTATTTCCAAATGTTGGTAAATTTTCAGCATGTTGAAAATTTTCAATGAACAGGACGTTCACCAGCTTTCGCCAATGAACACCAATGATCATTAAGTTTTACCAACTTTTGCCATCGGAGCCAGATGTTTGCTAAAACGTCAGTAGTGTGAATCCAGGTTAAGATTGCAGATAAGTTAGGAATCATGGAAAAGCATGCCCTGGGCCCTTTGACCTTGTGATCTTTGGATTTGGACCAAGGGAGGAAATCTACACAGGTACAATAAGAACATGGAAACTTCACATAGAAAAACCAGGTTCAGTGACTCATCCACATTTCCTTTTTTATTCTTACTCACATCCATACTGAAATGTTCAAACCTACAGCTCTGACTGCACTGGAAAGCGTTACCTTCAGGTTGAGTTTTGGGTCCTCCATCAGTGCTCTTAGGTCACTGATTTGGGGAATCCGAACAGTCTTGATGGCTGCATGGCGCTTTGCTCTGCAGGCATCAGCAGCCAGTGACACATTGAGTGGCCCACACTTCTTAACGCACTCCCCTTCATCAGCCAGCACCATGCTTTGCTCCTTTGGGTCCAGCGGCGCCTCACATACAGGGGGGGAGCATAGAGAGCGGCCTACAGACAGGGCACATATATGAGAGAAAGGACGTGCTATGCAAAATGTTGTGTGCAAGCACCAACACTTGACCCTTACTCGCTCCTCGTCTGAACAGCTTGTCGGTAGCGTGCTTAGAGGGACGTGGCTGGATGTAGCTCTCCAGGCTGCTCAGGTGACAGTGGAACAGAGACCTCAGCAGGTCTCGGGCTGCTCCCAGCATCACCCTCCTTTCAGTCAGGTTCCGACTGTGCGCCAGTCGAGGAAGCAGCGCCAACTGGACGTGATAAAGAGGCTCAAACAGATAGAAAACCTGCAATGTTAAAAAAAAGGATCAAAAACAATGAATGATTATTACACCAAACTTCTTCAGTCACTGTTGTCTATCATTTCTAATAATAGGGTGTGTAGGACAAGCACAAAAGGCAGTGCTAATATTTAAAATGAATCTTCCATAAGTCAAAGTTGACTCATTTTGACTGTCACAAGGAGGTTAGTTTTACGATGGGTATTATAAGCATAGTGTATGTGCAGACAAAAAAAATGTTTTTAATAACCAGTGTACTTGTGACGACAGTATACAGTGACGAGGTATACAGGGATATGAATTATCAGGTTTCTGTCATGATCCTGAGCATGGATGGGGGCCGGGCTCAGTTTCCAGCTTTGAGTTTAGTTTTTTCCTGTATGTTTATTTCCTGGTTCATTTCTATCTATTGTATTTGGTCTATATTTGTAGTCGCACCTTTATTGTCCTGTTTATTTATTGTGTCATTTTGTATCTATAGTATTGTTTACTTTTTGGGGTTGTGTTATCTTGTTGTTGTATCATTTTAGTTTCCGGTTTGTGTTTTGTTTTGACAGCGCTGTGCAGCTTCCAGCTGTCAAACTGGTTCGCGAGCAGCACAGCTGTCATTGATTCTGTTACTTTCTCCACTCATGTATGGAGAATACCTGTTAGGCATCAAGGAATAGTATTTAAGGGTACAACAACCTTCCCCCATTGTCGTGTCCTACTGATTCCATCCTCAGAAGCTCAATCCAGCTCTGAGTGCTATTGGTTTGCTGTCAAGGAGAACGGGAGAGCTCCATCCAGGTTAGTTTTTCCCCTTAAATTCCAGCCGTGAGATCCGCTTCCTTCCAGGTGTGCTCCGGCTGGTTCATTCCCTTTTGCCCGGTGTTCCCTGGCTTCTGTCTACCTGTGGACGTTGAGCCCCACTCTCTTCCAGCGCCTTCAACAATCCGTTATTGGTATATGTAGTGTGTGTTTGTGTGTGCATCTTTATGTTAATAAATGTGCAAAAACAACAGTGAAAGTTTGGTGTCTTTCTGTAGCCCTTAAAAAGGGCAGCTTATGACAGTTTCTCTTGTACCATGTAAACACCATAACTGGGATGTGATCATAACCAGGAAAAAGGTAAAGATCAAACATGCTCTACATTTTTGATTTTTTTTAATATATTTTTTAATTTGAGATTGTGGGGTCTCTGACTTGACCTATCTAAAATAATAATTACACTGACAACACACATTAATTAGCAAATACAATGGCTGCTCAGTAAAGAGTTCCCCTATCCAGCTTCCTGTTATTGTAGGAGGCTGAAATGTCATATGTATTATAATCCATATCTTTATTGTGGGACTAATAAAGGCTTATCTTATCTTATCTTATAGAACACCTGGTAATTTGCAGCTCTGAACTCCGAAGAGTTTCTCTTCTACAGGTGCTAAGGTGTAGCAAGGTGTGATCATGGAGCCAGGTGAATGCAGAGCGATCATCAGGTTCCTGTACTTGAGAGGCCGCACAACACGGGAGATGTTCAAGGAGATGAAAGAGACTTATGGGGAGGATGACCCATCGTATGACATATTCAAGCACTGACATCCAAAGTTCAAGTGTGCTTGGACATCACTTGAAACGGCACCCATTCCCGAGCGACCACAGTGCGCCATCAGTGAAAACACCATTGGGCAAGTGGAGGCACCACTTTGGAGGATCACCTCATAACCGCTCACCAACTTGTCCAAGATGTCTAGATCAGAGTGGAGTCTGTGGAAGAAAGCATCCATAACCATCTGCACATGTGGAAGTTGTCTGCACGATGGATTCTCTGGTCGCTCACACCTTTCCAGAAGCAGGAACAAGTCACATGCTCCAAGGCTCTTTTGGCCATGTGCCAAGAAAACCAGGAGGACTTCTCCTACAGACTAATCACGCAGGATGAAATATGGGTCCATCACTGTGATCCAGAGACTAAAGCCTAATTGTAGCAATGGAAGCATTATGACTCACCACCTCCAAAGAAGGCACGTGTCCAACCCTCGGTGGGCAAGGTCACACTCATGGGACCAGCATGTAGTATTTGATGATGGATTTCTTGGCAAAAGGTACCACAATTACTGGAACTTACTATGCTTTATTGCTGCACAAAATTATGGAAGGTCATCAAGAGGTGTGGCATGGTGACCAAAGGTGTCCACCTGCTGCAAGACAACACCCAGGTTCACAACTGGCATGTTGTCCAGATGGAAGCACGGTCCTACAACTATGAAATTCTTCCTCACTCCCCTTACTCTCCTGACCTCACACCATCTGACTTCCACCTCTTTCCAACCATGAAGTCATTTTTAAAGGATGAGCACTTCCAAGATGATGAAACACTGATTTCTGAAGTAAAGTCATGACTTCTGATTAAATCTGCATACTTCTACAGGTGAGGTCTCCACAGCTGCATAAAGTGATGGGAGAAGTGTGTGACCCTTGGTGGTACCTATGTAGAGAAAGACTAATAACTGTGACAAGTTTGGTTCGTCTCAGTCCATGGGAAATCTTTAATGAACAGGCCTCGTATTTACTACATTGAACCTCGAATCAGGCAATGCCTATGATTATTATGTAGGAGCGCAAATTGGGCTGCACGGTGGCGCAGTGGTTTAGCACTGTGGCAGCACAGTTTTACCCTCGGCCGGGGGATCGCGGGGATCATGAGATCGTGGGTTCGATCCCAGCCCCCGACCAACAGTGAGCTGTGTGGAGTTTGCATGTTCTCCCCGTGTTGCGCGGGTTTACTCCGGGATTTCTCCGGTTTCCTCCCGCATACCAAAAACATGTAGGTTTAGGGCGCTCGCGCACGCAGCGACCGGCAGCCGGTGGCTTGTCACCAGACTGCAAACCAAATCTACCTACGGGTACAAATAAGTAACAAAAAAAAAAAAAAAAAAAAAAAAAAAAATTGGGCCAAAATCTGCACATAAAATTCTCCTGTGAGTGGCAACCTTACCCTGGTCACTGATGCTGCATAACAGCATAGATGGTTGATCATGTTTCCTCACAGCTAAAAGGTTCCTGGTTTGAATCCCCAGGCTGCTAGGAGCCTTAGTGTGTCTAGTCTGCATGTTCTCCCTGTGCTGTGTGGGCTCACTCTGGGTTTCCTGGCACAATCCAAAGACATGCTTGTTAACTTAACTGGTGATTCTAAATTGGGCATACAGTAGGTATCTGTCTCTGATAAGCCCATAGAGTACAGGTTTAGTGTAGTTACTTGTTAAGCACTTTGAGTAGTCTCTGAGATCAGAAAAGGTGTTATATAACTATGTATAACTTAAGGTCCTTATCCCTTATCCACTTTGCAAGAGGTTCTGGGATTGAATTCTTGATTGAAATCAGCTAGAGCTTTTTTCTGTGGAGTTTTCTTGTTATAACTGTGCTCTTGAGGGTTTACTCCAGGAGCTCTGAGGTGCATTCTTTCCCCTAGCAGTCCCCTCCAAAGTGGACCGCACATGGTATTCAGCCACATTAACCTCTTGCACTCCGGTGTACCGCGGACGGGCACGTCTCTGCGTCCCAGAGCACACGAGGGCGCTGCATCCAAGCGCGCACTGAAAAAAAAAGCTGCATTTCCGTTCTTCCACTACAGACACAGCCGCGAACAGATTAGTTCATTTGATTGACCTCTCATTCAACTAATAAGAGCCTTGAATTGGGTTTCTGAAACCTTGAAGAACCAATAACTGAAAACCTAGCAAGAAGGACCCGCTTACCAACGCTGTGAATGCAGCGAGCCAATTGAAGCACAGAAGTTTGCAAGCTGTTTTGTGTAAGGCTGGGTGAAGAGAGACTGACTGCTGCAGCAGATGAAAAAAGGACCCGCAGGAAGAACCGTCACAGACCCAGCAGCACGGAGACCACCCACAAGTGCAACCTGTGTGACAGGGACTGCCATTCGCGCATCGGCCTGTTCAGTCACAGGCGGTGCTTTTTTTTTTTTTTTATTCCAGCAGAATAGACGTTTAGGATTCTCTTCCATGGTCATCATAGACCGACGGAGGCCGACGACGAAGGTCGTAATTCATTCACCAAAACCGCAATCATGGAAGCGCAAAACCGCAATAATGGAATTATGTTTTGACCGGGTCGCCGAGACCAGAACCACGAGTCCGTAACAAGGGACCAGCGTCGCGTTCGTCTGACAATGAGGAAGAGAAGTTCGCCAGGACACTGCTGCTGTGAAGAGGTAAGTGTTATAAGCTAAATTATTCTTTATCCCTGAAAATTGTAATCAAAAATTACTTTTGACCGATCGGTAAATTACAACTGTGCAGCACACGAAGTCCGAAGTTCGTGCGCCGCGTCCGGACGGTGAAGGCCCCCCCCCCCGCTACTCTTCTGTAGCGGGGGGGGGGAGCCGCGGTGACTGCGCCGCGGTCGCCACATGACTATTCCGTCATGTAGCGATGGCCGATGTCCGTCCTCTGTAGCGAGGGGGGGGGGACACCCCCACACACACACACAGCCCTGAGTGTCACCTTTCATTAGAGCCCAAGATGAAGTTTCTACATATATTGGATCATTCAAAAGTTACAGACGTTTTTCCAAACTGTGCCATTTGGCACAATTTGGCACAGTTCAAAAGTGCCTGGGAACTACCTGAGGAAAATGCTGTGTAATATATTCATTTTTTGTGGTATTGTTACAAAATTTTGACCTCAGCTGGATAACACTTGGTTCTACATTTCTGTTGCATTTTCCAGCCCGGATCTGAAGCTGTGTGTTATTTGCAAGCATTTGTATCCAAAAAAACACCCAAGCCAAATTTATTTTCTTCAAGTTCAGTATGTTTAGATGACTGTAACTCAGTGGCCGGAGCACTTAGAGAGATTATGACTGTTTTGCCAAAAAATTCAAAGTGTTTTCTTTTAAATGAGACCAACCCCATGAAGATGCTGCAAAGGGTTGAAGAACAGCTTTCGATTTACTTTGGGCACGTTATTTTTAGGCGTTTTTAGGGAAATTGACCGGAGTGCAAGGGGTTAAGTAAGATTCCAAACCACAGAGCATGAAAGGCATTTCACTTCAAACCTTGACCGGAACCGTGACTTCAACTGAACTGTGAATGGAAGTTGATCAGAGCACTCATGCATTACTGCACCTCAAATCAAATGAGTAAAATAAGGTATTTTTCTTGTTACTAGAAAGGTTAAAGCTACAGTCACAAATACCCTTATGAATGGCTGTGAACACCGGACAAATGATTGTTGGACCATTTTGTACGGCCTTCTTAAGGCGACCTTAGGATAATCCAGCATTCATAGACCATTCATAAGTTTGTAGCCAGGTCGATGGTCTTGTCCAAGATTTCTACGAGCGTCACATAAAAACCCCTCATCGTAGGGCAGCCGTCCAAATGCCATAGGAACAGCATAAGAACTACACAAGATGTTGGCTGTAAGTATGCCTCAAGAACACCTTCAGTTGTTCTTGAGAGCACCTTACAGCAGTTGTAGGAAACACCGTATGAGTCCTCATTCGTATGGAGGGTCGTACAGCGTGTGTAAGGCAGTAGTGAGGCACTCATAAGGCTAAAGTACTGGCTGCACGGTGGCGCAGTGGTTAGCACTGCGGCAGCACAGTTTACCCTCGGCCGGGGGATCGCGGGGATCATGAGATCGTGGGTTCGATCCCTGCCCCCGGCCAACAGTGATCTGTGTGGAGTTTGCACGTTCTCCCCGTGTTTGCGTGGGTTTACTCCGGGATTTCTCCGGTTTCCTCCCACATGCCAAAAACATGCAGGTTAGGGAGTTAAGGGGCGCTTGCGCACGCAGCGACCGGCAGCTGGTGGCTTGTCACCGGACTGCAGAACAAATCTACCTACGGGTACAAAATAAGTCAAAAAAAAAAAAAAAGTACATCATTCATGCAGTATTTGTGCCGACAAAATGTGCCGAAAGCCATAAGATCTTCCTACCAATGACTTCAAAGTGCCGTGAGCTGCACAAAAATTTTTGTAAGATGTCAGTAAGTATGCCGTAGGAAGATCCCAAGGCACCCTTATGAAGAATGTAAGAACTCTAGGGCCATTGTACGACAGAAAAGCACCTCATTTCTCAAGAATGCCTCAAGTTGCTCTTGTGAATTGAATGGCAGCCGTAAGAAACTACGCCGCCCTCCACAAATGTCTGCATACTCCAGAATTTGTAGGAACTGGGAGATTCTTACAAATCCATCGTTCGTAAGAATCTTTTTGACCATCACTTAAAGCATTACAATCGTTGATATTTTGTTTCGATAGGGTAAAATGTCTAGAGTAGCACCAACACAAATGTGAAGTATCCGAATAACACATGGAGGAAGAATGTGATGTTGCAGGGTATTCTGATGGAGGAATTGTGTCAAAGAAAGTTGCTGCAGCTGATACTGCCTGAGCAGGGAGTAGAGTATACTGTTCTAATATCATCAATCAGTCCACTTCCCCCAAATACCTTGAAATGTTTAGCTTGTATCAAAATATAGGATAATTATATCAAGATATAATGATATGGACAATGATACAGTTTGTAGTGAGAAAGGTCACACAAAGCAACATCTGTGTCTAACCTCTGGATGCTGGTTGAACAGCTGGCCCACAAACGATGATCCGCTCCTTGTGGTGGCTAGAATGAGGATGTGGATTCTCTTGTTGCCATCATAGGAGGAGAGGGAAGGGGAGGACTGAGTCCGGGAAAGAACATCAACACAGCCATTACCCGATGCTCTTAGAGTCTCCTGGGCCACACGGGGCATGTCTTTGGAGCTGCAGTTGAGGGCGAGCCCCACGGGTGCCAGGCCCATGGAGCACAACAGGCTGAAAGGGTTGGGGGAGAAGGTGCGGATGGCTGTGTATTGGATGGCTATGGAAGCTAATGCTAGCAAGACCATGGACTTCCAAGAACACTGCATTGTGGTTGGACTGATTGGTCAGGATCCCACAGAGCTGTCTACCAGACAAAGGACAGAGACACAAAGAGGAGAAACAAACAAACCTTATAGAACACCTACAGGTTTAAGAAAGTGAATTTCAAGACCTTTTAAGACTTTTTTAAGGCCACTTGATCAATTTTAAGTTCTATTATGCTTTGGGCATCCACTCAATTGTGGGGCCTGTGTGGTGTGAATTTCTTCTCGTACACTAAGGGCCTTTTTACACAGACGGAGATCGTTGGGTGACCATTGAGATGTCAAAAATAGGCCCGATGTAGGGCTGGGCGATATGGCTTTTAACATGTATCACAATACATTTAGTGTTTTATCGTGATACACAATATATATTGCAATATCTTGAGATCTCCTCCGAACCACTGTATAAATGTAAATGTAAAACCTTTGCATAAAATGACATCGGCATGATAATAGAAACAGACCCATGGATTGCATTTTTTTTTAAAATTGCATAGAAAAAGGAAGCAATAAAATCATGTTAAATTTAACAAACTTTACTGAACCAATCAGACAACCCCACTCATAAATTTGCAACAAATCAGAATAAACAATGGTAGGCCTTCCTATTATGGCCTGTAATAAAACCAATAAAAACAAAACAAAAGGAGTCAACACAATAAAAAGTGCATTAAGCAAGAATTCTAGAGAAAGATATTTTAAAACCATAGAAATTAAAGTCCACTTTTTCTGTTTGGACATGTTTTTAACAATAGAGGCCATGTCTTTGGCAGTATAATTTGTGACCACAGTTGTGATCTCTTTCTATTTTGCACTTTTGTTGTATGGGATAAATTTTCCAAATGAAGAAGCCATATAGTCATTTTCTTCAAGCTGGTTCCTTTAATTTTTTGTAGGGGCTATCTGGGATGTTGAGAGTGGATTTTAATGCATTCTTCCTATTATAGTGGATGACATCTCAAGTGGTGAAACAAATCAGTGCTACTGCTACCTTTAAAGACAACAGCTTTGTGACATAATTTGCGCAAAACTGTATTTTGTTCAGTTTCTACCTTCCTAAGTCCACTGCCAGACAACGGAGCCAATGCTTTTTTCGCTTCAAAATTATTTTGTTCAAGTCTGCTTCCACTGCAGTCGGTGTGTGTCATTTCATTTCCCCCCCCTTTCCGTGCCTGCTGCCAATGTTGCCAGATTGTGCATAAAAAAACAAGTGTATCTTCTCCCTGAAAACAGGCTCAAAAGAAGCAGTTTCTAAAGAAAAAATTGCAGGAAAACAACAGACCTGGCAACAATCCTGGCAAGAAACACAGCACGGGGAGGGGCGTGAGGGAGCGAGCGAGTGCAGCTGTGTGTGAGTAGAGGAGAGAGAATCTTCAACCAGACATATGACACCTGACAGCCCTTACACTGCCGTGTCAATTTATGCTCGATATTCACAAGAAAGGCATTGTATGTATCACACATAGTAGAATGTATCGATATAACAAATATATTCGGTGTATCGCCCAGCCCCAGCCTGATGTCTCAACAATTTCCTAAAGCCTCAAAACAGTAGACTCTGTGTAAATGTTTGAGCGATCGTTATGCAATCAAAAATTCAATTTTGAAAAACCCTTGAGAGATTACTGAGAGATCACGAGTGATATATATATATATATATATATATATATATATATATATATATATATATACTGCTCAAAAAAATAAAGGGAACACTTTGAAAACATATCAGATTTTAATGGGAAAAAATAAGCTGGATATCGAAATTGTGGCAGTCTAGTCCAGCTTACTCAGATTAAAGAAACACTTTTTAATCTGAGTAAGCTGGACTAGCCTGCCACAATTTCGATATCCAGCTTATTTTTTCCCATTAAAATCTGATGTGTTTTCAAAGTGTTCCCTTTATTTTTTTGAGCAGTATACAGTGGGGCAAAAAAGTATTTAGTCAGCCACCAATTGTGCAAATTCTCCCACTTAAAAGATGAGAGAGGTCTCCAATTTCCATCATAGGTATACCTCAACTATGAGAGACAAAATGAGAAAAAAAAATCCAGAAAATCACATTAAAGGATTTTTAATGAATTAATTGGTAAATTCCTTGGTAAAATAAGTATTTGGTCACCTACAAACAAGCAAGATTTCTGGCTCTCACAGACCTGTAACTTCTTCTTTAAGAGGCTCTTCTGTCCTCCACTCGTTACCTGTATTAATGGCACCTGTTTGAACTCATTATCAGTATAAAAGACACCTGTCCACAACCTCAAACAGTCAGACTCCAAACTCCACTATGGCCCAAACCAAAGAGCTGTCAAAGGACACCAGAAACAAAATTGTAGACCTGCACCAGGCTGGGAAGACTGAATCTGCAATAGGTAAGCAGCTTGGTGTGAAGAAATCAACTGTGGGAGCAATTATTAGAAAATGGAAGACATACAAGACCACTGATAATCTCCCTCGATCTGGGGATCCACGCAAGATCTCACCCCGTGAGGTCAAAATGATCACGAGAACGGTGAGCAAAAATTCCAGAACCACACGGGGGGACCTAGTGAATGACCTGCAGAGAGCTGAGACCAAAGTAATAAAAGCTACATCAGTAACACACTACGCCGCCAGGGACTCAAATCCTGCAATGCCAGATGTGTCCCCTTGCTTAAGCCAGTACATGTCCAGGCCCATCTGAAGTTTGCTAGAGAGCATGTGGATGATCCAGAAGAGGATTGGGAGAATGTCATATGGTCAGATGAAACCAAAATAGAACTTTTTGGTAAAAACTCAACTTGTCGTGTTTGGAGGAGAAAGAACACCATACCTACTGTGAAGCATGGGGGTGAAAACATCATACTTTGGGGCTGTTTTTCTGCAAAGGGACCAGGATGACTGATCCGTGTAAAGGAAAGAATGAATGGGGCCATGTATCGTGAGATTTTGAGTGAAAACCTCCTTCCATCAGCAAGGGCATTGAAGATGAAACGTGGCTGGGTCTTTCACCATGACAATGACCCCAAACACACCGCCCGGGCAGCGAAGGAGTGGCTTCGTAAGAAGCATTTCAAGGTCCTGGAGTGGCCTAGCCAGTCTCCAGATCTCAACCCCATAGAAAATCTTTGGAGGGAGTTGTAAGTCCGTGTTGCCCAGCGACAGCCCCAAAACATCACTGCTCTAGAGGAGATCTGCATGGAGGAATGGGCCAAAATACCAGCAACAGTGTGTGAAAACCTTGTGAAGACTTACAGAAAACATTTGACCTCTGTCACTGCCAACAAAGGGTATATAACAAAGTACTGAGATGATGGAGAGACTCAGGATGGCAACCGGGATGGTCACACTTTTTCAGTGCTGAGACAAAGTCACTGATTTTGCCATTAAAAGTGGCTGGCCTGCAGCGATCGGCGCTCGTGGCGGACACGCACGGGCTGAATTGCCACCTCCGTTGGATTGCCCTTTAATCGCCTTTCTCCAGCGACCAGCGTTTCTTTGTGGTTCACTGATGCGCCTTCCTGAAGCGATTGCTAAGCTAACACTAGTTAGCTTAATGCTACCTGAAGCGATTGCTAAGCTAACGCTAGTTAGCTTAATGCTGGCGCCAGTCTCTAAATAACTAACCTACAGTGATCGGATATACCTCCGGTGGATTACCCCTTTGATCGTCTTTATCCGGCCACTGTGAGTAAACTGACCAGCGATTCCAGCGCTTCCTTGTGATTCACTGATGTGCCCTACCTGAAGCGATTGCTAAGCTAACGCTAGTTAGCTTAATGCTGGCGCCAGTCATTCCACCTAACACCAGCCTGAATCGAAGCCCAGCTGCGAGGCCCAGCGGAGATACTACCAGGCAGGCGGCTATTTGTTGACGGGGCTCAGCAGAGATTTCACCAAGGCAGACGGCGGTAGGTGGCGGTGCCTAGCGGAGGACTTACCATGACCTCAGCGGAGCTCGGTGGCAGCGGCTATGAGCAACGAGACCAGCAACGGAAGGGGCTAGTTGGCTAGCTGAAGCCCAGCTGGATTCGAGGACGATCGGATCGGTTTCTGGCGACATAAGCAGAATTTATTTTACTATCCACAGATTTTTCTTTTTCCTTCTTTCCAAGAAAGACTGAAGATGGCTGCCACCGGATTAAAAAGTGGGCTGATGGGCACCACTAATAAGCCCTCACTACTTATCTACTTCCTCTTCGTTTTGTCTTTGTGTGTCTGGACCTGCAACAAGAAGAATTTTCCGACAAACTCAACTAAAGGTGAAGTTAAAAAGTTTTATTTGTATGGATTTGGGCATGGACATCTCACCCTACACTCTATGTGGTCTTTAAAAGCCCTGAGCAAAAACTTCCAAAATAAAGCCAACATGGCTGTTAAGCAAAAATCACAATATGGCAGAGGATATACAATTAAAGTTCTGTTAGTTCTGCTACTTCTGGCAGGAGATATTCACCTTAACCCTGGACCTGCCACTATTAAACAGCAGACCACTGGGTTAGCACAAAACCGAGCTGTACAAAAGCAAAAACAACATTTATTTTTCCAAACTGTTAATCATGCACGAGTTCTTTGGGACACCAAGGCTAAACCAAAGGGGATCCTCGGCGGTCATTTAAACATACGGAGCATAATCCCCAAAAGAGATGAGATTTCGGTGTTGCTGTTGGACTCAAATCTGGACTACCTTTGTCTCTCAGAAAGCTGGCTACACAGGAACATAGACACTAATATGATCGATATTGTGGGCTACCAGTGTTTTAGAAAAGACAGGCAGGTAGGGAGGGGAGGAGGTGTTTTAATTTACATCAAAGAGAAATATAAATGTCAACTGGTTGATTTGAATATTTCACTTGAATGTTTAGCTGTTAATGTATGTCTCTCTCCGGTAATGAATTTCAACATTGCAGTAGTGTACAACCCACCGTCACACAACTCTTCCTTTTATAATGAATTAAGTGATCTGGTTAAACAACTTGAGAAGAACAGAGAAACAATAATTCATGGTGACTTTAATATCAACTGGTCTGATAAAAAAGACAAACAGAAACTGAAAAGCCTCATGACTAAATTTAATTACCAGCAAATGATCAAAGGACCCACCAGGATAACCAAACAATCCAGAACACTTATTGACATGGTATTTACTAATAAACCAGAACGAATAACCAGAACCTATAATCTTGTAACTGGTCTCTCAGATCATAACATGGTTCTTGCTGTCAGGAAACTTACTAAAAAGCGACTACAGTATTTTGGGGGAGTCGATATTGACAAATCAAATTTTATTATTCCCAAATCAAAAAATGAGGAGTTTGAACATTACTTAGAGAATCAAAATTGGGAGCAGCTCATGTCAACATGTGAAGTAGATGATTGTTGTAATTTTATAACTGCAACAATCACAAAGTCAATAGAAAAATTTTCAAAGCAAATTAAAAGTAGACAACAGAAGATTAGCCTACCATGGTTAAATTATGAAATAAGAAAACTTATGAAGAGGCGAGACTATGCATTGAAAACATCACTAACCTCCAAACTACAAAATGATCACCTTGTGTACAAAAGTTTAAGAAATAAAGTGGTACATGAGCTGCGAAAATCAAAAATATCTTATTACAATAAACTGATAGATCATGCAAAGGGTAACAACAGTTCCCTATGGAGGCATTTAAATAACTTAACTAATAAAAAAAAATGATCAGAAGGGGGTAAAGGAACTTAGAATCAATGGCAAGACCGTCAGTGACAAGGCTACATTGGCAAATGAATTTAATTCATACTTTGTGGGCTCTGTGGAAGACTTAACAAAAATTTTTGTGCTGCCAAATGTGCTCAACAACACAAATTCCATACTTCCAACAGATACTTTTCACATCGATGAGGTAAATGAGAAGTTAATTGCTGGTATTGTTAAAACACTGTCAAACTCAAAAACTAATGATATCTACAATATGAGCACCTCCTTTCTCAAAATGCACAGCAAAATATTAATCAAACCACTGACCCATCTCATTAATCTCTCCATTAGGTCTAGTACTTCCATCTGGCTGGAAAGAAGCTGTCGTCATACCAGTTCATAAATCAGGCAGTAAAGACGATATATGCAATTATCGCCCAATCTCTATTTTACCAGTCCTATCTAAGGTTCTTGAAAAAGTTGTAGCTTCACAGCTGATAGACTACTTACAAGACAGTCAACTTCTTCATCCACATCAATTTGGTTTTAGACCAAATTGATGATAAAAAAAAACGATCAGAAGGGGGTAAAGGAACTTAGAATCAATGGCAAGACCGTCAGTGACAAGGCTACTTTGGCAAATGAATTTAATTCACACTTTGTGGGCTCTGTGGAAGACTTAACAAAAATTTTTGTGCTGCCAAATGTGCTCAACAACACAAATTCCATACTCCCAACAGATACTTTTCACATCGATGAGGTAAATGAGAAGTTAATTGCTGGTATTGTTAAAACACTGTCAAACTCAAAAACTAGTGATATCTACAATATGAGCACCTCCTTTCTCAAAATGCACAGCAAAATATTAATCAAACCACTGACTCATCTCATTAATCTCTCCATTAGGTCTAGTACATTTCCATCTGGCTGGAAAAAAGCTGTTGTCATACCAGTTCATAAATCAGGCAGTAAAGACGATATATGCAATTACCGCCCAATCTCTATCTTACCAGTCCTGTCTAAGGTTCTTGAAAAAGTTGTAGCTACACAGCTGATAGACTACTTACAAGACAGTCAACTTCTTCATCCACATCAATTTGGTTTTAGACCAGGATACTCAACAGAAACAGCAAATTGTTGCCTTATTGAAAACGTCAAACAGTCCTTGGACAGGGGTAATGTGGTAGGAGCTGTTTTTCTAGATCTCAAAAAGGCTTTCGATACTGTAAACCACAGTTTGCTTTTATCCAAAATGGTATCTTTTAACTTCTCCCCAAATACATTAGAATGGTTTGCATCTTATCTCCAGAATAGAGAACAGTGTGTAAAAGTTCACCAGGATAAATCCTCATTTTTAAACAACCGCATGGGTATCCCACAAGGGTCCATTCTTGGTCCTTTACTTTTCAGCATTTTTATTAATGACTTGCCGTTACACTGCTTAGCTGCAACATGCCAACTTTATGCAGATGATGCAGTTATTTACACAGCTGCCAAGACTCCAGCACAGGCTGCAGATGTACTGTCTACAAGTATGGTTGATGTCCAAGAGTGGCTCCTCAAGAACCATCTATTGCTGAACCTTCAGAAAACAGTCTCAATGTGCTTTTCAATCAAAAAATGTAACCTGCAACGTTTTAAAGTTAATATACATGATCATGACATCAGTTTAGCTACAGAATTCAAATACCTTGGCATTGTACTAGATCCTCAACTCAAATTTAATCTTCATATAAAGAAAATTTCAAAAACAGTAAAAAAAAAATCTGAACTGCTTTAAATTAATTAGATATTACATACCTTACGAAGCAGCTGCACTGTATATGCATTCTATGGTTTTTTCTCATATATCATACTGTTTGACAGTCTGGGCTCAAGCAGCCCCTTCCACAATAAGACATATAGGTTCATTATATAATCAAACCCTAAAAATCTTGGACAAAAAGCCCATTAGGTGGCATCACTGTAATGTTTTAAAAAAATACAACCTATTGAGTTTTGAGAGCTTCATTGACCTCTGTTTTCTGAAATTAACGTTCAAATGTTTCCATAAATCAGCACCCGAGCCACTTGCTGGTTTCGTCCAAAGACAGGACAGCAGCAGAGCCACCAGGAGTTCTGTTAACAATAACTGTAAAATATTCCACCGCAGAACCACATTTGGACAAACAGCTTTCTCTATAAAGGGCAGTCACATCTGGAACACAATGCCAAATGTAATTAAAATAATAACGGACTTTAAAACATTCACTAAAAATGTTAAAAACTGGCTGAAAAATAAACAAGAATGTACTCATGTATGAATTAATTGTCTGCAAAGTGAGAGTGAATGAAGGGAAGGAATAAATGTGTTTGTTTATAGTGAGTGACGAAGGGAGGGAGGCCTGAAATAGGCAAACGTGAGTTATGTTATATGTGTTAAATGTGAGTCAGGCTGTTATATTTGTGTATTTATAATATTTTTGTTAAATGTGAGTCAGGCTGTTATATTTGTGTATTTATAATATTTATAATATTTATAATTGTGTATTTATAATCTTTCTGCATTGATGTATGTGGTTATTGTGTATTTTTTTTTTCATCTTTACTTGATTCTTTTTTCTAAAGCCCATCCAGGGACAAGAGTTGCAAATTAGCTAATAGCTATACACTCTATGTGCAACACATCAGATTGATTGTCTTTGATTAATTGTCTATGTTTATTGCACTGTCCCTGTCAAATAAACTAATCTACTACTACTACTAACTTTTGCAAATACTTATTTTACCGAGGAATTTACCAATTAATTCATTAAAAATCCTTCAATGGAATTTTCTGGATTATTTTTTTCTCATTTTGTCTCTCATAGTTGAGGTATACCTATGATGAAAATTGGAGACCTCTCTCATCTTTTAAGTGGGAGAACTTGTACAATTGGTGGCTGACTAAATACAGTGGTACCTCTACTTACGAACGTCTCTACATACGAAATTTTCAGGTTACGAGACGCCTCAACGGGAAAATATTGCCTCTAGTTACGAACAAAATTTCAGGATACGAAAGGCAAAAAAAGTACGCGCTCCTCGCAGCTCCCGTATTTTACCGAACGTAAACATACCTGTAGCTGCTCTGCCATTGGCTATCGCCTAGCATCTTCCTGGTATCCCATTGGCCACGAATGGATGCGTTTGGTTGATCTCGCTTTATCTTATTATTATTTACTATTCTTACTACTTTATTTTATCCTTCTTACCTCTTGTAAGACTGTTGACTGAACTACACAATTTAGAGAAAAAAAAATTGTTAACTGCCATGTTTATCACCATCTACGTTATAACTCTGTACTTTCACCTTGTTCTTAATAAAGTTTTGGGAAAAAAAAAAACAACATCAACGATCAGCACGGTATTAAAACAAAAGGAAGCCCTTACAAGCCGATAAAAGCAAACGTCCTTGGATCGTTTCATCACAAAACGTCAGGCAAAAACCACTGATGAGACAGAACATGAACCAAAGAAGGCAAAAGGTGACGCCGACGCCGACGATCGCAGTTAAAAGGTAAATGAACATAATTTTTATTATTCTTTCTCTTTTATTATTCTTTCTCTCATTTTAAACTCTCATTTTATGTTTATTGTGCAGTAATCTAATTGTAACATGTATATGTTACATGTTTTGATGCGTTTTTACGATTTATAAAAAATTTATGCCCGAATTTTGGGGGCTTGGAACGGATTACGGCAATTACATGTAAAACGCGCCTCTACTTACGAATTTTTCACGTTACGAGAATTCTTCCGGAACGAATTAAATTCGTAAGTAGAGGTACCACTGTACTTTTTTTCCCCACTGTATATATATATTTGAAAGGTTTCTAGTGCTCTTCTACATCTTTACACAGGGGTGGAGATCCTTGAAAGATGAAAAAAATGGCCAGATCGCTCAACGATCTTTCAACAAGTGCCCATTGATGACCAAGATCTCTCAATGATCTTCCAATGATCTCCATGGTCTCCTCAAAGTTTTGCCTCAGTCCAAAGCAATTTCTCAATTTGTAACCCTATCCATCGGCCATAAAGTGTAAGTTAATCCCTTTCTCTAAGACTCTGGCAAAGGAATGTTCTAATTGACAGTTTTATGATCGACATAGTCAAGACTTTGGAAGCAAAGACTTTCCAGTAAACAACCTGTTTCACTGTGCCATCTGGTGGACGAATCAGGAATATTTAAATTTTTCCTTTGCAGTGGAATTTATGCCTTATGAACTAACTCATATTCTTTCTCTTAAGACAGTATCTGCCAACAAAGGATCTGATTGAACTCTGGGACAGACAATGGGTTTCAAATTCGATTTAATATGATTGTGATATGTTCTGCCATTTTCAGGAAGAAATTAATGTTTGCATGCTTATTATCACAAGTTAATTACAGTAGCTGTAGATGCATTTTATGCTCCTTTACTGAGTAGAATATCTTAATCACTAAAGTTTAAGGAATTTATGCTTTATTCAGCAACATATGTCTTAAAGGGGGATCTCACTCTCAGATCAAATGTCTCTCTCCCCCCTCCTCTCTCCTCTGTTCTGCAGGAGCCCATAGCTGCACTTTAACTGACCAATAGAGTTAAAAACTTCATTGCATTTACTTTTTTAGGTCGAGTTTATGATCCTTGTTGGAAGAAGCTCAAATATAATTGGGCCACCTCAGGTCTCATGAAGTTTTGGGACCACCCTGCAACACTAGAGAAAACTTGTTATATTGCTCTTTGTTCAGAGTCTGCTCGGGTGTGGTTGGCAAAAGGTGTGAGCAGCTTTCTCTGCTTCTCCAATTTTTCTCCTATCTTTTTAAGAAGGGCCCAGAGCCTGTCATGCTCTGTGTCAATCCTGTTTCTTTTCTTTAAAATTCATTTTTCTTATTTTATTCTTCTTTTTCTTTAAATCATTGTGCAAGAAGGTTTTAATTTTTTTAAAGCTTGAACCAACTCATTTGGACCACCAACATCGGAAGAAACGAGTTTGTGATGTAATTTGACTTTCTGATGAGACTTTGCACAATAAACCAATTCCTTCTTCAGTGCATAAGAGAGGACCTCGCCCAGTTTGCTGGAGACCAGCCTTTGTGATCCTGGGAGGAGGCCCTAACAGTGGTATGGAGTCTCCCCACAGACCCACACTGGTCCAGTGAAACAGAATCCAGTGGACCCGCCTGCTACCCACTGGGACGCAAAGTTTCTGCGGCTGACGGTCTGTTATGTAATTTACACTTGTCTTCAGAATATTCCTGGTATAAGTTCTTTGAACCTAATTTTATGCAAACACCCATCAGAATCTCAAAATGCATGTTGTCTTTCATTAATCTGCGTTCTTTTTCAGAGTAAAACAAATTTTCTGATTTTTTTTTTTTTTTTTTATATAAAGTGTCATGGTTCGAGCGCCAATCTCGTCCGCGCTCGAGCCATGCATCATCTTCACCTACTTTGACAGCGGTGTGTACCTTTTGGCTCCCCAAGCCTTTATTGTGACAGTGCTCGGAGGGGCTTCCGGCTGTCAGGTTTGACAGCTGCGCTGCATTTCGTCTCATCAGCGGTCCTCCATTTAAGAGGACAGCTGGGGACGGAAAAACGTGGCAGTCTCGTCAAAGATTTCTTCATGGTCTGACGCATCGAGCATCCCTCGGCTCAGACCTCAAAGGATCCTCCGTTGTCAGACGTGAACGAGCATCCCTCGGTTCGTACGCTGACCATCCCACTGCTATGATCGTAAGTGTGCTTCCTTATTGCCTTATGGTCGTCTGTATGTAGTGTAGTATGTTTTAGCCCACCGTGGCTCATTATTTTGTGTTTCTTTTGTTCGACAATAAACTGTGCAAACTCACCGGTGTCTTGTGGCGTCTTATGGTGGCTCGTGAGGGCCACCGCATGACATAAAGTTAATTATCATTTTCTTATAAAGTTGCATCCACTTTTTTCAACCAATGCTATTTTATGGTTTTCCAATTTCCAGTATACTGACAAATTAAACTATGCTTCATGTGGTTCCACAAATGCTTGATTCATATGTAACTCGGTAACAGTCTATGATGCCCATGATACATGTAAATTCTCTGTTGTAAAGTTATGCAAATATGTTAACCAATTCTGACGTTCTTTAATAAATCATTGCAAGACATATGGGAGTTATTGTTTGATTTCATGTCCATCTTCTTGATCATCAGAGACAAGTACTCACACAAGGGTTTATTATGAGACTGATCAAATATTTTCAATAGGATTATTAACAAAGGCTTAACTTATCAATTGCTAAATTATTAAGCTTAAGTCTTTGTGCATAAGAGTTTCCACCTCTATAAAACGTGGATGGTGCCCTAACGAGGAATTGAGTGTGATGAAAGTAAATCTTCATTCCTACTCACATTCATATTTACACTCATACGTGTACCAACATTAAATTACCTATAAAACCTTTTAATTTCACTACACATCAATCTCCCAAAGATCATTCAACGATCTTGCAACGGATGCCAAATTTTTCTACCCCGAAGGTAGAGATGGCTGAGAGATCGGTGAGGAATCGCTGAGCGTTTGAGAAACAACCAATAGAGTTCAATGACAGATTGCTGAGAGATTATTAGGCGATCAGTGGGAGACTGATGAAACCGTTGAGCGCTACTTGAGGGATCACTGCAAGATTGCTAATCTCTAAATGATTGGGCCCCTTGTCATTTAAAAGATCTGATAGTACCTTATCATCCTGACAAAACACTCCCAAAATGCAAGATTATTTGTAGTACCTAGAATATCTAATAGTACAATGGGAGGAAGTGCTTTCAGTTATCAGGCTTCTCTCCCATGGAATGGGAGACAGATTTGATCTTTGTTTTTAAGAATAGGGTTAAAACTTTCTTGTTGACAAAACTTATAGTTAGGGCTGGAACACATGACCCTGAACCTTCCCTTAGTTATGTTGCTAACAGGTTTTGACAGCTATGGGACCTCCAACAATGCAATGGGCATCACTTCTTTCTTCACTCTCAATGTAATATTTTTGCTGGTCATTAACACCTGTTTGTTCTCTCCCATAGTCAACATCTTCCACAACAGCTGCCTTTGCAAGATCTGCAACATTTACTGGCCAAACAAGATCTCTAACGAAGACCTATACAGGATGACGGGCTGTAAGAACCTGTCCCTAGAGATAAAAATGAGGAAGCTAAGATGGCTCAGTCACATTCTAAGGATGCCAAATGAGAGAATCCCAAAAGCTGCCCTGAGATGGACCCGTATCGGGAAGAGAAAGAGGGGCATCCTAAAGACCACCTGGTGGAGGACAGTGATGGCTGAGCTGGAAGAGATGGGACTTTCATGGGTTGAAGCACATGCTAAAGCCCAAGACCATCATGAGTGGAGAAAGATAATTGCAGCCATATTGTCACGCCGCGCCATTCATCAGCGGCGCCACCTGCTCACGCACCTGACAATCATCAGCGGCGAGGGATAAAGGCCGTCTCGCCCGGAGGCTCGGCCTGAAGCCGTCAGACTTCGTCCCTCACCGTTGTGAGCATACTTCCCTTCAGCGTCACCATTTTGGTAAGAAGATCGCTTACCTCTTTTCTTCAGTCTTCTCCCCTGTGCACAGGTGGATTCCCCAGCGGCGGACATCTCCACTCCATCGCCCAATCCTCGCTGCTGTACAGAGCTCTCCAGGTGGCTGTCTTCCGGGCTTCGCCCCCTTGTTGTGCCAGCTGTCCTGACCCACCAAGTAAGTCCTTCTCTCGCCATAAATCCCTCCTGTGTTGGTGTATGCCCGTCACCCTCTCCCTGTGCTCTCTCCATAGGGTTGCTCGGCTGTACGGTCACCTGCCTCTGTGCCTGGAGCAGACACCATCACCAACACATTTACATCCCGCAGACACGCACTCATTCACTCCTGCTGTTAATAAACTCTTTGAACTACTCTAAGCCTGTGTGTGTGCGTCTCCTGAGCCGTGCGTTATGTCACATATGTCCTATCTGCGACAACGTGGATAAGTAAGTAAGTTCTCTCCCATAGATTGAGTCCCTGTCGTGCTGTTTGCTCTCTATATGTCTGTTCTTTTCTTCTTCTTCTCTGTCCCCTCACCCCCAAGTCAGTTGCAGCAGATGACTGCCCCTTCCTGAGCTTGGTTCTGCTGGAGGTTTCTTCCTGCTAAAAGGGAGTTTTTCCTCTCCATCCTCGCCAAGTGCTGCTCACAGGGGATTGCCTGGTCATTGGGGTCTTTCTGCAATTGTGGGGTCTTTGCCCTACAGTTGAAAGTGCTATGAGATGACTGTTGTGAAAATGCACTATATAAATAAAGCTGAATTCGATGATCAATGAGATTGTTTTGGACTGAGTGAAAACTCACTGAGAGATCTTGGTGATTGATGGGCGCGCATTGAAAGATCATTGAGAGATCAGGCCATTTTTTCATCTTTTGGTGATCTCCACTCCTGTGTAATGGTAGTGGTGGGGGGGTTAACCCACACTTGGACCAAGGAGTTTTTAACTGTGACATATCCAATCGCAGTCTACACAACTTTACAAGACTTTTTTAATTACCCTGTTGTGCACTCTCTATGGCAGGGGTGTCAAACTCATTCCATGGAGGGCCAAGACCCTGCATGTTTTCCTTCCACCCAGTGTCTTCAGCAGGTGTTTTCACTGATCAGCAATCAGTTGGAAGAAATTTGGTGAATCACCTGTTGAAGACACTGGGTGGAGGTAAAACCTGCAGGGTCTTGGCCCTCCATGGAATGAGTTTGACACCCCTGCTCTATGGAGACATCCAACACAAAAAAATACAAAAACTTCCTCATTTTTAGTGCACAAAAGAGTTTGACATACCCGCGCAGCCACTGTTGTCTTCTTCGTCTCTTTGTGGCATCAGCATGACATGACTGGACAGTCCAAATGTCACAGTATCTGCCTCTTGGCAGATGAGGGTTGTAAGGAGGACTCAGAGTGCAGGCAGGTCTGGTGCAAGATGATTTAACAACAGAAAAACGCAATGAAAACAAAATGCAGCACGAGGGCTGAAACCAAGCTAGCTGACAACAAAAACAACCTCACGAAGGGAAAACTCGAGGCACAGGGAAACCACAGCAATCACAAAGGAATAAATGACAGCAAGCAAAACCATAGTAGTGATAATGACGCCACAAAGAACTACAAACTCAGAGCAACTAAAATAGGTAACAGAACAATTACCAAGACACAAGACAGCTGAGGAACAATCAAGGCTAAACAGAAACATCAGAGAAAGTGGCTATGGGTATGGAGAACATGAGGTACTGGGAACAATAGGTAAACAAGAACACACACAACCCTGGACTTAGACAGGGGAAACACAGAGACCACAATAATGACACTAAGGTCAAACAAGGGATGACAGAATATGACTAAAGACACAAGGACAATAATACTAAAAGTAAAAACAAACAAGGATCACACAATATAACCAAATACAAAAAGACAACCACAAAACAACAGGGGATGAGCACGGAACTACATTCAACAACCAACCACTGGGGAGCACAAAGGACATATAATAATAAAAATAATAGCAAAGCAAAGACCAAAATGAACATAAAGTGTGGGCATGGTCCAGACCATGCCCAGCTCATAACACCAACAAGAAAATTACTGGACAAACTGGTGGACACTAATCAAGTCGAAGTGGGAAATAAACGGGAGCTGACATCATTGCCAGGTTGTTCTGCAGTGGATTTTTGGGGAAAAGGGGAGGTGAATACCCAGATGAAAGGGGAGCTGATTGGCCTTGGAGATAATAGAACCCAGCGGGATTTAGCAGGCTGCAACAAAGGCCACAGCAGGGGGTAGATGTGGTACTCTGTCCTGTCACAGTTAAAAGCTCCTTGGTTGGACAAACTGGGCTCAAGCACTTTGATGAATCAGATATGGAGCCATGAAGATATTGTCTCGTTTTATGAGCAGTAGACGATTCGTTAAAGGGGATGGGGACACTCACAAATTTAGCATGAGGTACAAATGTATAAATGTAAATTAACTGAAAATTTGGAAGAGTAAAGGTGCGTTCAAACCAAATGCGAACGGGAGACACTTTCATGTGGCCCGATTACATTATAACTCAATGTAAACACGTGAATAGACATGAGTTCACCGTCTGAGTTGCAGACAGGCAAAGTTGCCTTTATAACTTGTGCAGCTGTGTTCATCCTGCTGTGGAAATCCCCAGAACACTGTCATGTTTAGGTTTACATTATCCGACGGGGTCTCACCAGAAAAAAATGTCCCTGCCTCCAAAATTTCACCTGGATGATGGTTGTTTACACTGCTAGCCTGCTAGCCTTGTTAGCACATCCGTGGCAGGAGTCCGTGGGTAAAAAACTGACACTCCGATTCAGCTGCAGAGTCCCGGTCCTTCTGTCTCCAAGTGAGTGTCAGTCTCATTTTCAAACTAGTTTACTCTCCAATGTTGATACTTTTACTCCAGTGACGGCAGAATCTCAAGGCCATTACTAGTTAGCGCTAACCCTTGGACGTGAACGCGCCAATGCGTGAGATTTGCTTATGCTCACCTCTTTCCATTGACTTTGTATGCATTCACACCGCCCATTTGCGTTTGGTCTGAAGGCACCTCAAAGGTGCAAAAAATATGATACAAGTAGTTTTGTCAGTTTAATTGCAATTAATAGTGGTTGATTGGGATTAATTCCATCAGGTGAATTAATCGCATTAACTGCATGGAATTTGGTACAGTGTTGTGCGATTAATCACAATTAATGAGATTAATCATGATCAGCCACTTTTAATCACAATTAAAGTGACACCACTAGATAAAAGTTGCCCAATTAAAATGTTGCAAATTACAATTTAATTACACAGAATAAAAATGTAATCAGCATCCAGATGAAAATGGAAGATTTACAAGGAAAAAAGGTGAAAATTTACAGGAAATCTATGAGGGGAAAAAAGGTGCAAATTTATGATTTTTTTTCTTTTTTTAACAAATCTGCTTAGAATTGTGCTTCAAAGCCATTTTATTCAGTTATGTAACATGATTCACTGGAGTGGTGGAGCATCCGCCCTACAGCTGGGGGAGGCTGTGGGTTCAAGCGTCAGCTGGATCATGCCAAAGACCACAAAAAATGATACTTTCCACCTTCTAGCTTGGTGCTCAGCATAATGGAATAGGGAAAAGAAAGTCTCTTACCTAGCCACAGGAGGGAAGCACAAAACAAGAGTTATAAATGTAAATAAGGTTCTACACTGTAAAAAAAAAAAAGTTGTCTCAACTTTAAAAAGTTAGTGTTCGGGCTGCCTTAAAATTTTAAGTTGACTGAACTTGAGAAGATAAGTGGTAAAGACACATAAACTCAAGTTCAGTCAACTTAAAATTTTAAGGCAGCCCGAACACTAATTTTTTAAAGTAGAATAACCCTAGTTATTTTTTACAGTGTATGAATTCTGGATGACAGTCAAATAAAATACAACCAGTGTACTCCGTGAGTCTGTAACAAGCCTGAGTAAACGGGGAGGGCATTGGATGTAAAGTCCTTGCCAAGTTAAATATTAGGACCCACAATCTGCTGTGGTGACCCCCGAACTGGGAGTAGCTAAAAGAATGTGTGTGTGTACCATGATACAGAAATGTTTATGATGATATTCTGGGACAACTGTCTTTCCCCCAGGCCTTGATTTAAGCCTACTGATTGGGGGGGGGGGGGGGCAACAAGGGGATGTTTTTTGGTCCTTTTGCATCCTGCCTCACCCCCTCTTCAAATTACACCCCCCCCCCCCCGCCCCAAAAGCACACATAAGGCCCAACCTTGGCTCAATACAAAGTTTACAGTGGTAATACCTCTTTCAGAAGTCGTTTGCTCATTGGCAAGACATTGGCTAGACGTCTAGCCAATGTCTTGCCAATGAGCAAATGACCTCTATAAGGTAAACTTACCGACGTTGGCCCGACGTACGTGTGCTATTTACAGGGACATGTAAAATAGATTCCTGAGCCTCTCGGATGACGTTTTACTCTACAGACATGTCCTGGACACAGCCCTAGGTCTCAGTGAGACATCACCCATCACGGACTCGGTAACTGTCAGTCAGTGATTCGGTTCGTTTCCATCTCGGAGAGGAGAACCGACAGCTGCGCGTTTCCACAAGAAGCGGTCATGACGTTTTGCTAACGCAATCCACCGCCTCACTGACTGCAGCTGAATATCATCAAACACGTATGATATACCGAGAGGCTGCTGTCGGCATGCCGTCATACCCACCACGGTCATGGGCTCGCTTCATCCCTGAACACCGGAGACGCGGATGCTTCGCCGGAGATGGAGCGGTGCGCTGCAGGAGGCCGGCTGGCTGCGGCGGACACACGACCCAGCTGCTGCCCCTGAGGTGCAGAGAATGCCGCTCCACACCGGCAGGATGAAGGCATGACGCATCTGCACCGAGGCTCTGAACAACTGCAGACAAAGCGATCACCTACATCAGTGTTTCCGTTACCGACAGCACCGGAGCGCGTCGGCGGGACGATGCAGGAGCAGACACACTCAGCCTGCCCACAGCCGCGCTCCGCAGCAGCATCTCTGATATGGAAAGCCAAGAGGCCCAGACTGTCTGGTTTCACCACCATGATAACGCCCACACATTTAACAATGGAAACGTGCATTTTGACCATGTGGACAAGTTTACAGCATTAAGCCTTTTATTTCATTATCATCAGTATACCTAGTTAGTGTTGCCGAGGCACAGGCAGCAGGTGATTTATTATTTTTAACAAAGGGGGTGGGCTATTCACCAATTTATAAATGCATAAATGTAAGTATAAATTTGCAAGGATAAAGGGTCAAAGATATGCTAAAAGATGCCAGTTTAAAAATTAAAGTCACAAATTATGCTTCATTTACACAGAAGAAAAATTTAACCAGCATCCAGACGAGTGTTCACCACAACAAAAAACATTTAAAAATTTACAGGGGAAAAAAAATGCAATTTTTGTGAAAAAAAAGTTGCAAATTCATAAGAAAAAAGTTGCAGTTTTATGAGGAAAAAAAAGCCACAAATTTACAAAAAGTCACATATTTATAAGAAAAAAGTTGCAAATTTATGATAAAAATGTTGAAAATTTACAAGAAAAAATACAGAATTTATGAGAAAAAGTCACAAATTTTTGATGAGAAAATTGCAAATCAAGAAAATTAAAAATTTACAGAAAAAAATGCAAATTTACAAGATTTCCAAATTCATGAGAAAAAAGTTGCAAAATTAATTTTGAGGGGAAAAAAATCACATTTATGAGCAAAAAAGTTGCAAATCTATGAAAAAACTTTCAAATGTACATGATTTACTTATTTATTTGCATTTCTGCTTGGAACTGGTGGTTCAAAGTCATTTTATTCAGTCCTATAACATGACATCAAAAGGCATATGATGACATTGGGGGACAATTGTCTCTTTTTTTCCAGGTTGTGTGGGGGCAATGCCTCCCCCCTTCATTTACACCTATGAATGAGGATGGGGGAGGGGTGGCAGGTTAACAAGAGGGATGCTTTTGGGCCATTTTGTTTACAAGAGGGACAACATCCCCCCTCATCCCCCATTAAATCACCTACTGGGCACAGGTGCCAGGGGGCGCTATCAGGGGCCATGTTGAGTCCTGTGGAACTGATCCAATTCTACTGAACAGCTCTTTATCCAGCCACCCAGACATTTCCTTAACCGCTTAATCCTTTCAGGTCACTCTGGAGCGTATCGCAGCATCTCTGGGCGAGAGGCGGTGTACAGTCCGTCACAGGGCCAACAGAGACAAACAGACAATCATTCACTCTCACATTGATAGCAAAGGACAATTTATCCCCAGTTCATGCTAATTAACCTACTGTGCAACCTAATGTCCTAATGTGTCTTTACACTGTGAGAAGAAACCGGAGTAAGTGGCAAAACCCCACGCAGGCATGGGGAGAACATACGGACTCCACACAGAAAGGTTACTGCTGGTTGGGGGGTGGATTTGCATTTTTTCCTTGAATTTGTGAATTTTATGTAATAAATTCAAAAGTATTTTTCTTCCATATTTGTGACTTTTCATCAATTTTTTCCTCCCTTATGCTTTTCTATTATTTTTTTTTAGTGGTGAAAGCATCAGTTGAGTTAATTGCAATTGATCACATGAATCACAGTTAAATGTGTTAATCACACTTACATGCATTAATCGCATTAATGTGCAATGCACAATTAAACATTCTAATTTTTGCATTTGTGACCAAGGCCACAAGAGGAACACAAACCAGTGCAGTCCTAGGCCGCATTCAGGCCAGGATAGTCTGGGGATCTCGGTTCAATTGGGCGGGGAATTGCAAGAATTTTCACACCTTTGTTTGGCTTGGTTTGCACTCACACAACACTTTCTCAAGTGGATCAAACTGCCTGGACAGCGTCACGCAGTTACAACAGCTGCTTATTTGTGGCACTGTAGCCAAAACCACCACTGATCAGGAAGAAAAAAATCTTGGCGAAGAAGAGAAATCTGGCTCATCGAATGGCCAGGACTGAAAATGGAAATCCATTCTTTTCAGCCAGGTTGTTTGTCCACCACAAACAATCTTGGGGTTTCTGTTTTTACTTTGGTGTAGACACATATTCTTGTCTTCACAACACACTGCCCAGTATGAGCAGGCAAGGCAGTGAACTATCCAGCATGTTGCTCTGTACGTGAGACAAATGCACTAGAGTCGGGGTCGAAGGGGGAGGCGAAGGAGAGTAAGAGACGGCGTCGACGACATGCTGCTGTGGCTACATAGACGGAGAGAGAGGTATTGCACAGTTTAAAAGTTTTAAGATCACATACAGTATATGGCCGTAAGCCATAGATGAGCGCGAAATCAGAACTGCATTTTTACCTAAAACCGGTCTGGCAAGAGTTGTGTATCTTTGCAAAGTATTTTGTAAAAAGAACCTGGTTATCAAGCACTGTTAAAAGCAGATTATCAAAGGAATGCATTTTTCTGTATTAAATCCTTTATAACTTGATCCACAAAAAACACTTTTTATTTCTTAAAAACTCGATCCAGTAACACGATAAACATTTATGTAATTACCTTGTGTTAATATGCACTTCTATGTGGACAAATACATGTGTGTATGTGTGTGGTAGCCTTTATGCTGTCTTAACTGCTCTTAATAGCTATGATACCATTGTCATTATAGGAGCATGAGGATCCAACCATGTCCCTGCAGTTGGTGACAACATATCAGCAACAACTGGGATGACAGAGACTGGCAGCTAAACTTTTTTTTTTTTTTTAATTTAAGTTTTTGTAAAGGGTATACAGGTCGTTACAGCAATGCATCGTTTACATTTTCATCACATGTTCCCTTATTTTCTGATATCTGACAACATTGGAAGAATAATTCTTACAACACCCCTTTTTTTTTTAAAGTGAAAGAAAAAGTGAAATTAAAGAGAATAAAATAAAAAACAAACAAACAAACAAACAAACCAGCAAAAAACAAACAAAAAGAAAAAGTAAGTAAATAAAGGTAAAAGAGCATCTGAGTAGCGTTGGAACAAAGAGCGGAACCATTATTGAAATGGTATTTGTCAAAGATTAGATCTAATGGAAGACACATATGCGATCCAGGGCTGCCAAAAGTTCATGAACCCATCCATGTCCTGTCTCAGTGCGAATGTCAACTTTTCCATCGAGTAAATGTCTTGAATCACGTTAATCCAATCTTCAGGTGTAGGACAGTCCTTCAGCATCCATTTTTTAGTTAGAGCTTTTTTGCTTGCCAATATTAAAACATTGAATAAGTATTTTTCTCCTCATCTTTCCAGTGAGTCCGGTAGTAAACCCAAATACAAAGTTACAAAAGAAAAGGGAACTGTTATTTTAAATATTTTCCCCAATATTGTCTGTACATTGGTCCAATATTGGTGGATAACTGGGCATGACCAAAACACATGAAAATGATTTGCAGTCTTTTCACCACACAAGCGCCAACAGTTCAATCCCTTATGGGTAAATTTGTTTTGTGCAGGTGTTCTGAAAAATCTTACCAAGTTTTTCCATCCAAATTCTCTCCACTGCAGGGATGAGGTACTTTTCCATTGCTGTTTATTTAGCTTTTCCCATATTTCCAGTTGTAAAGTGAAATTCCCCTCTTTTTCCCATCTCTCTTTTATATATGATGTGTTGTCTCCTTTTAAGTCTTGAAGACCTTGGTATATTTTAGAAATGTATCTGATCCCTGGGATCCCTTTATATGCCATTAAGAAGACCTTCAGAACACCTGACTGGGCCCTTTCCAAATCCTCCTTTTTAAGTATATTGTTTATGTGGTGTCTAAGCTGGAAGAACCTGTAAAGATCTTGATTTATTAGACCTTGTTTTTTCAAATCTTCAAAACTTCTTAAAATTTGCCCTTTAAAAAAAAAATCGTAATATTTTATCAGCCCTTTCTCCTTCCACTTTTTAAATCTGGTGTTGTGGTTTTATTAGGAGTAAAGTCTTGATCATAGGCAATCCATTGCAGAAGTCGATAGGGCTCTTTAGTTTGATTCTCTCTGACTATCTTAAACCAAATTTTTAGCGGGGTCTCTATCCACGGGTTAGTGTTATTCAAAAGCTTAGGTAAGGCATTGTTCCCTATTATCGCCTGTAGGGGGATGTCACTTGTTATTTGGCATTCGATCTCCTTCCATTGTGCAGTGTAGACTGGGTTACATATCTCTACTAAAGTTTTAATTTGTGCGGCTTTAAAGTAGTCCCTGATATTTGGCAGCGCGAGCCCACCTTTGTCTTTGTTTAGCTGTAAGGTTCTATATCTGATTCTAGGTCTCTTGCCCTGCCATATGAATCTTGAGATCCTTCTGTCCAGCTCCTGCCATGTTTTTTTGAGAGGTTCTACCGGTATTGTTTGGAAAAGGTATAGAAGACGTGGAAGTATATTCATTTTGACTGCTTCAATTCTTTGTGCAGTACCCAAGAATGGTATCATATTCCATCTTGCTAGGTCAGATTTTATTTTTGTCACCAGTGGATCATAGTTTAGTGATATAATTTTGTTGAGTTGTTTCGGGATATTGACCCCCAGATATTTCATAGATTCCGACTCCCAGTTAGTTTTGAGTTTGCTTAGTGAATAATGATTTGGGTCATAGTTGAATGTTAAAATTTGGGTTTTATGCATGTTTAATTTGTACCCCGATAAATCTCCATACTCTGAAAAAACTGAGGTTAGTTCTGGTAAAGAAGTGTCCGGCTGCCCTAGGTATATTAAAATGTCATCAGCAAAGAGTGCTATTTTATGTTCCTTCTGACCAAGTGTAATATCTTGAATTTTTTGATTTTGTCTTATCCATTGGCTCAGAGGTTCTATGAAGATTGCAAAGAGCAGTGGAGACAGGGGGCAGCCCTGACGACATCCTCTTTCCAGCTCAAAAGATGATGATAAATTACCGTTAATCCTTATTTTAGCTGTTGGTTTTTTATATAATGCCTGTATAGTTCTAATGAAGTTGTTATGAAAATTGAAACTGGATAAGATTCTATATAGAAAAGACCAGTCAAACGAATTGAATGCTTTTTCAGCATCTAATCCCAATATGACTGCATTTAAGTTATATTTTTTTATATGATGAATTATGTGTAAAGTGCGTCGAATGTTGTCTTGTGTCTGTCTTTGTCTTATAAAACCTGTTTGGTCTAAATGAATTAGGTCTGTCAGTATATTTTCTAACCTTTTGGCAAGGATAATGGTTAAAAGCTTATAGTCCTGATTTAATACACTGATTGGTCTGTAGTTGGAGCACTCTAGTTTATCCTTTTCAGGTTTAGGTATAACTGCAATGACCCCTTCTCTCCAGGAGGGGGGATTTCCCCTGTGTGGAGGACATAATTAAATGTTTTCAGGAGGAGAGGAGATAGTTGCTGTTTAAAGGTTTTGTACCACTCTGCTGTATAGCCATCTGCTCCTGGGGATTTGTTAGCTTTAAGTTTCATAATTGCTTTTTCCAATTCTTTAGGTTGTATTTCTGACAGTAGTGTTTTATTTTGTGACTCCGTAAGTTGGGGAAGGTTTAATGTGTTTAGGAATGCCTCGGATGCGTTTTTATGTTTTTTGTGGGAGTATAAGTTCTTATAGTAATTCTCGAAGCTTTTAAAAATATCCTGAATTCTGAATTTTATTTCCTTTGATACTGGGTCTCTGATTTTGTAGATTGCTCTTTCTGTTTGTTGTTTCCTCAATTTATAGGCTAGCAATTTTGCCAATTTACTGCCTGCTTCATAGTATTTTTGTTTCAAAAATGTAAGTTTCTTCTGGATTTCTATTGTGTAGATCTCATTTATTTGGTTTTTAATTTCCTTAATCTTGAACGAGTCAGTAGAATGAGTGTTGCCTTTGTGTTCTTTTTCTAGGTTCTTAAGTTCTGACTCTAATGTGGATAGTTTTTCTTGTCTTAGTTTCTTTTGGGTTGCCAGTTTTGCAATAATCTTTCCTCTTATTACAGCTTTGCATGCATCCCACAGTATTAAAGGGGATACTTCTCCATTATCGTTTTCTTCCAAATATCTGAGAATATCTGATTCCAATTCATCTTTCAATGGTCCTTTCAGGACATTTGAATTTAACCTCCAAATGTATTATTTGTGTATTTTTGGATATTTAAGTCCATGTAGATCGGACTGTGGTCAGAGAGATCCATCAGTCCTATTTTACATGTTTCTACTCTTCCAATGTCTCTATTAAACATAAAAAAAAATAGTCAATCCTTGAGTAAGATGAATGTGGAGATGAGTAAAATGTATAGTCTTTTACACTGGGTTTGAGTTCCCTCCACACATCACAGATTCCCATTTCTTTTAGTAGCATCCGAGTCTTCCTGCTTTGGGTGTTATTTTGATGTGGAGAATTACCAGAAGCATCCCAGTATGGATTCAGTCTAAGATTGAAGTCCCCACCACATATCGCTAAACCTTGAGCTTTAGTTATCATTAGGTCAAATACATTTTTATAAAATTTCCAGTTAGCCCCTGGGGGTGCATACACATTCAGCAGGGTGATATCTTCTCCCTCTAGCCGCCCAGTTACCAAACTGTATCTCCCTTCTTTATCTTTGTGTTCTGATTTTTTTTCAAATGTAATTTTGGTTGATATCAATGTCGCTACTCCCCTCCTCCTCCCTGACTTATATGAAGATGAAGAGATCATTTTAAACTCTTGTCTACTGAGTTTAGTGTGCTCCACGTCTGTTTGTAACGGCAGCAGCTGTGTTTGTTTGATCCATGTGAGAAACATGGCAACTCTTGTGACTGTTGTAATTTCCCCGCTATATACTGTATGTCAACAGTGACATCCTTTCTAGTATTTGCCCTTTGGTTGTACAGCAATGCCTCCCAAAGATTTGTTTTGGCAGGTATATATACTCACAGCCTGGCTCTGTGTGCCAGTCGAGGGTTGTTTGCTTTGTGTCTGGGGGAACCCCCAACCCGGAAATGACCTTTGACCTCTGGGGAATCCCTTGGGAACTCCCTGCCTTTTATTTATTTATTCCCTCCATATTTTCTTTTAAAACCCAGGTTTGGAAATTTGTCCTTTGAGATTTAAGAATTCCCCCTCATGGATCGTCACCTTATCGTGGTGGGGGGGTTTGCGTGCCCCAGTGATCCCAGGAGCTATGTTGTCCGGGGCAATTTGCCTCTGATAGGGTCTCCCAAGACAAACTGGTCCTGGGTGAAGGGCCAGACGAAGAACGATCCAACAGACTCTCATGATAAATTGTATATCAAGGATTCAGTGTACCCCGCCCGGTATGGGGTTACCGGGGCCCCACCCTGGAGCCAGGCCTGGGGGAGGGGCTCGAAGGCTAGCGTCTGGTGGCCGGGTTTCCACCCATGGGACCCGGCCGGGCTCAGCCCGAAGGAGTTACATGGGTCCGCCCTCCAGTAGGTTCACCACCTGCAGGAGGGATCATGGAAGTCCGGTGCTATGTGGATTAGGTGGCAGTCAAAGGCGGAGACCTTGGCGGACTGATCCCAAGCTTTCTAAACTGGCTTTTGGTACGTGGAATGTCACCTCTCTGGTGGGGAAGGAGCCTGAGCTGGTGTACGAGATTGAGCGATACCGGCTAGATATAGTCGGCCTCACCTCAACACACAGCCCCGGTTCCGGAACCAGTCTCCTGGAGAGGGGCTGGAGCTTGGCCTTTTCTGGAGTTGCCCCGGGCGAGAGGCGACGAGCAGGGGTAGGTATTCTTGTATCGCCCCACCTTGCTGCCTCTATATTGGAGTTTTCCCCGGTGGACGAAAGGGTTGCTTCCCTGCGCCTTCGGGTTGGGAAACGGGTCCTGACCATCATTTGTGCCTATGCACCAAATGATGTTTCAGAGTACCCACCCTTTTTGGAGTCTGTGACTGGGGTGCTGGAGGGTGCTCCTCCTGGAGACTCCATTGTCCTACTGGGGGACTTCAATGCGCACGTGGGCAACGACAGTGAAACCTGGAGGGGGGTGATTGGGAGGAACGGCCTGCCCGATCTGAACCCGAGTGGTGTTCAGTTATTGGACTTCTGTGCTAACCACAGTCTGTCTATAACGAACACCATGTTCAAGCATAAGGGTGTCCATATGTGCACCTGGCACCAGGACACCCTAGGCCGCAGGTCGATGATCGATTTTGTTATCGTATCATCAGACCTGCGACCGTATGTCTTGGACACCCGAGTAAAGAGAGGTGCAGAGCTGTCAACTGATCACCACCTGGTGGTGAGTTGGATCCGATGGCAGGGGAGGAAGCCATTCAGACCTGGTAGACCCAAACGTATAGTGAGGGTGTGCTGGGAGCGTCTGGCTGAGGCCCCTGTCCGGGAGGTCTTCAACTCCCACCTCCGGAAGA
Source organism: Pholidichthys leucotaenia (assembly GCA_020510985.1). Taxonomy (NCBI): domain Eukaryota; kingdom Metazoa; phylum Chordata; class Actinopteri; order Cichliformes; family Pholidichthyidae; genus Pholidichthys; species Pholidichthys leucotaenia. Next base: position 212,014,154 of record CM035840.1, on the reverse strand, counting down.
ACTTCAACCACATTCCGAGGGAGTCTGGAGACATGGAGTCTGAATGGGCCATGTTCTCCACCTCTGTTGTTGAAGCGGCAGCCCAGAGCTGCGGCCGCAAGGTGGTCGGTGCATCTCGTGGTGGCAACCCCCGAACCAAGTGGTGGACACCAGTGGTGAGGGGGGCCATTAAGCTGAAGAAGGAGTCCTATCAAGCTTGGTTGGCTTGTGGGACTCCCGAAGCAGCTGAGGTGTACCGGCAGGCCAAGCGGAGTGCAGCTCGGGTGGTTGCTGAAGCAAAAACCCGGGTATGGGAGGAGTTCGGTGAGGCCATGGAACAAGACTTTCGGTCGGCTTCAAAGAGATTCTGGCAAACTGTTCGGCGGCTCAGGAGGGGAAAGCAGCTCCCCGTCCACACTGTGTATGGTGCGGATGGGACACTGTTGACTTCAACTGGGGATATCGTCGGGCGGTGGAAGGAATACTTCGAGGATCTCCTCAATCCCACTGATACGCCTTCCACAGAGGAAGCAGGGTTTGGGGACGAGGGGGATGACTCGCTTATCACAGGGGCTGAGGTCGCCAAGGTGGTTAAAAATCTCCTTGGTGGCCGGGCCCCGGGGGTGGACGAGATTCGCCCCGAGTACCTCAAGGCCCTGGATGTTGTTGGGTTGTCATGGTTGACACGCCTCTGCAACATTGCGTGGAGGTCGGGGGCAGTGCCTTTGGCATGGCAAACCGGGGTGGTGGTTCCTCTCTTCAAAAAAGGGGACCGGAGGGTGTGCTCCAACTTTAGAGGGATCACACTCCTCAGCCTCCCTGGGAAGGTCTATGCCAAGGTACTGGAGAGGAGAGTCCGGCCGTTGGTCGAACCTCGGATTCAGGAGGAGCAATGTGGTTTTCGTCCTGGCCGTGGCACATCGGACCAGCTCTTTACCCTCTCGAGAATTCTTGAGGGTTCGTGGGAGTTTGCCCAACCAGTTTACATGTGCTTTGTGGACTTGGAGAAGGCATTTGACCGCGTCCCTCGTGGATTTTTGTGGGGGGTGCTTCGGGAGTATGGGGTATCGGGCTTGTTGTTACGAGCTATTCGGTCTCTGTACGACCGTTGTGAGAGTTTAGTTCGCATTGCCAACACTCGGTCGGAGTCATTCCCAGTGAGAGTTGGACTCCGCCAGGGCTGCCCTTTGTCACCGGTCCTGTTCATAATTTTTATGGACAGGATTTCTAGGCGCAGCCAGGGAATGGAGGGTGTCATGCTTGGTGACCACAGGATCTCATCTCTGTTGTTTGCAGATGATGTTGTCCTGTTGGCTTCATCCAGCAATGACCTACAGCTCTTGCTGGGACGGTTTGCCGCTGAGTGTGAAGCGGCTGGGATGAGAATCAGCACCTCCAAGTCCGAGTCCATGGTCCTCAGCCGGAAAAAGGTGGATTGTCCTCTCCGGGTTGGGGACAGGCTCCTGCCCCAAGTGGAGGAGTTTAAGTATCTTGGGGTCTTGTTCACGAGTGAGGGGAAAATGGAGCGAGAGATCGACAGACGGATTGGAGCAGCATCTGCAGTGATGCGGACGTTGTACCGGTCTGTTGTGGTGAAGAGGGAGCTTAGTTCTAAGGCAAAGCTGTCGATTTACCAGTCAATCTACGTTCCTACTCTCACCTATGGTCACGAGCTTTGGGTAATGACCGAAAGAACGAGATCGCGGATACAAGCGGCTGAAATGAGCTTTCTCCGTAGGATTGCTGGACTCACCCTCAGAGATAGGGTGAGGAGCTCAGTCATCCGGGAGAGGCTCAGAGTAGAACCGCTGCTCCTCCACATTGAAAGGAGTCAGTTGAGGTGGTATGGGCATCTGATTAGGATGCCTCCTGGACGCCTCCCACTTGAGGTGTTTCAGGCACGTCCCACTGGGAGGAGACCCCGGGGCAGACCCAGGACTCGGTGGAGAGACTATGTCTCCCAGCTAGTCTGGGAACGCCTTGGTATCCCCTCTGAAGAGCTGGAGCAGGTGGCTGGGGAGAGGGAAGTCTGGGCTTCTCTGCTTGAACTGCTGCCTCCGCGACCCGGACCTCCGGAAAAGCGGTAGAAGATGGATGGATGGATGGATGGATTTAAGAATTATTGAAATAATTTGCCATCAAAAATGCATGAAGTGTAAGTATTATTCACAACAGGAAGTAGACGATTTTGAGACTTCCTGCCCAGCACAACATGGCAACGGACAGATTGAGCATGGCTGGCTAAAACAGAATCCAAGCCATCCAGCGGTTTACCTCAGCCCAGACAAAATGTGAGAGCCTGCAAGGAATTTCTGCCCTCGGAAGGCTGCAACCCGGCAAAGTGGTTAGTGAAATGTTTAACTCTGTTGAAGTTTAATGATGGTTGTTTGAATATGCACATGTTCAAAGAATAGAAACTTTTTGTGTGTGTTTCTAATATGAAAATCTGATGTGCACAAACCATACAATTTTAAATGTGGATTTGATAATCTGTTGTATTTGTTTACAGTAAATGCTGCATAATTTTTGCTGGTAGCTTTCTTGCAACAACTCAGTAAACCTAAAAAATCTACCAATTGAGATCATAAATGTTTACATTTGTGTGTATGCAGTATGATTTAATTTCTGTAATACTAGAATTTTGTGTCCACAGCTAAAATAATGTTTCTTGTGTTTGATATGTTTCAGTCTTTACGGTGTTTGATGCATTAAAGTCAAAAGCAAGGACATTAAAGATGTGTCAAACATCAGTTATTGCACACCAAAATGCAGCTCATAATCCGGGGCCGGAACACTGTTAGGTGGGTTTCTTGTAAAAATATTATTCCTGCTTTGTCTTTTTTCATTTTGCCTAGAATCTTGGATCTTTTAACTGGATTCAGGATTCCTTTTACATTATATGAAATTATTTTGGTTACACCCTGTTTCTCCATTGTGTTGTTTTGTTTAGTATAACTGTGTGGTGGCCCTCTTTTGTGCTACTCAGAAACTGAAAGAACATTAAGAACAAGAAAAACATTAAGAACATAGTGTATAAAACTTTAAAACAAAAAACTGTCAAAAGAACTTCCTGAGCTGGGGTCTTTTTAAAGACCCTGGAAGAGCCTTGATGGAGTGAAGGCTCTGAGGGAAATTCCTCAAACTCTGTTACGTGTTGAGGGCCCTCTCTTACCCCTGTAAGTTGTCCCATGCTTTTAATGTGAGTTTCAGAACCCAATCCGAACTTGTAATGATTTTTTTTTTCCCTTTATGCCTATACCCTGTGAAATTGTGTGCACCCTCCCACCCCCATCACAGCAAACATTCACGCAAAAACAGTATTTGTTAGTGTGAGGAGAACATGTGGATTATTGTCACATTTCTATTTTAACAAGTTTTTTTATTTATTTTTTTTTTATTAAAAAGACTTATTTGTTTCAAATATTATGTCTGTTCCATGAAATGTTTTACCACATGCTGAATACGCATCTCCTTTAATGTTTGTTACCTTGTATGAGGGGGGTTGGATGTGCAGATTGACTCAAAAAAAAAAAAAAAAAATGGTCGCTATTCCAACCTGAAAACGGACAGTTTATCCGCGACGCTCTGGCGCTGGGTTTCCCGCTGCTGGCCCGTGGATTTTGAAGGTCTTTGTGTTGTCCATGTTTGCGTTTTGATCTTCTCACTCGGGTCTGCTGCGGGTTTAAATACCGTTACCGGGAGCCCTCTTCTCGCCATGTCAGCTGTTGCTTCTTCCGCCGAATTATAGAGACATGTTTCTTCGCCGTAGAAGACCCTTAACTTCGCAGGAAATGGCGTCTGAAAGCGCAGTTTCTTCTCACGTAGTACCTTTTTGGCGTCATTGTATTCCCTGCGCTTTTTAAGGACCTCCGGGGCGTAATCGTGTTCCACGAAGACTTTTCTCTCCTGGTGCATAAATCCTTTTTTCTGCCAAGCCAGTCTTACAACCTCTTGTTTTATTGTGAAATTGGAAAATCTTACCAACACCAAACGTGGGGGCGCTTCCGCCGCTGGCTTAGCGGCTAATGAACGATGTGCCTTTTCTATCTTCAAGTCGGTGGTTTGTGGAATATCCAATTTCTCTCTTAGTAAAGATTCCACGCATTCTGCCATTGAGTTAAAACCGTTTTCGGCTCCTTCTATCAGACCATGAATTCTTATATTGTCTCTTCTCTGTCTTCCTTCTTGGTCGGTTAGCTTAGCCTCTATAGATGCTTGTCTTTTGCGTAGGTCCAGCACAGAATCTTCGAGCACTTTTATTCGTTCCTCTGCTTCCAAGATTCGGTTCTCGGCCTGGTCCACTCTGCTGTTTGTCCTTTTCAATTTGTCTCTGAATTCCCGAAATTCGGCCGTAACCTCTCGGCGAAATCGTCATAGCTCTTCAAATAGCGATTTCAGGCTAACCTTTTTGTTAGCTACAACCAGTTCCTCGTCTTCTGAACGGAGATCTTCCAGTTCAGATTCTCCGGCCGATACGTGTCCTGGCCTGGAAAATTTCAGTTTCTTCTGTTTTCCTTTAGACATGATGATTTTGTCTTTTGATTTTCACTCCTCCAAAAATCCGTTAAGTTTGATTTTCAAGGTATTTTCTTGGATTGGGTCTGAGAGTTTCAGCGTTAAGCTGCAGTCGCCATGGCGTCCAGACCGGAAGTCCTGGCAGCTGAACTTCTGAATGAGAAGAACGTCCTTCACGGAGCTGTGTGACATCCTGCGCTCAGTTTGACACGCCAAAGTACGCACTACCGATGCTCTGTTCAGGTCGAGCTACGGGTGACAATATGTCAAATTTGGAGTCCAGATCCATCTCTTCCCTGTTTGGCGTTGGCATCTCCACTGCATGTATCATTACACAGGAGATTGTAACAGCCATTAATCAGGTCATGCAACACCTCTGCATAAAAACCCCATCTGATGCCAAACTAAAGACGATTGTCCAGGGCTACAAGGACAAGTGGTGATTCCCCCAGGTTGCAGGGGCAGTCGATGGGACCCATATTGGCATCCTGGCTCCAGCTGATCACCCTGCTGATTATTATAATAGGAAAGGATTTTATTCTGTCCTGCTGCAGGGTGTGGTGGACCACAAATTGAAATTCTGGGACATTAATGTTGGCTGGCCAGGTAAGGTCCCTGATGCCAGAGTATTTGCCAGTTCCTCTTTGTACCATTGGGGCCAGAATGGTACACTGCTCCCAGGCTGGACTGAGATATTTGAAGGTTTAGATGTGCCACTAGTTATTCTTGGTGATGCTGCATACTCACTGCTATCCTGGTTGATGAAGCCGTTTCCTGAGGACAGAGGTGCAACACGAGATCAAACCCAGTTTAACCATCGGCTCAGTCAGGCCAGGATGACTGTTGAGAGAGCCTTAGATGGAGATGCCGCCTCAGAAGGTGCGATGCACATATTTCCTTGGTTAGCCACACCATTGCAGCGTGTTGTGTGCTATACAACTTCTGTGAAGTGCACAATGAGGAATGGGAAGATGACAAGCCTGCTGTGGATGAAGATGGTCTGTTGGAGCCTGATGCTCACCATCAGACCAACAGTGGGGGCCAGGTCAGAAATGCACAATGTGCCTATTTTAGACAATGAGGGGCTGGGACCCCATATCAGCCATAAAGAGTGCTGCTGTGGACAATTATTTGTTTTTGTAGTTTATGTTTTTACTGTGTGTGAGACAAGCCATTGACTTGTTTATTTTTATGGTTTTTATTTTCCTGCTTAATATGCTGTGGTATTTGAGATAATGAAGATTTCTGTACACATTCTTCACAGCTGATGACATCTTTGTTTTACTGTTAACAAGCAAAACAAGCAAGCAGCTGCAATCTGTAATGATGGTCTATAAACAGTGTTAGGTGCATTTTTTGGAACAACTATTATAAAAAACTTCACTGTCCGTATAAACCTCTGTGCCACCATCATGTCGCTAAGCGTTTTAAAAACCTCAGTATTCTTGTGTGTAGCCACAAGCAGCTGAGAAATCTGGTTCTCAGACCAAATATCTATCAGGGCCCACATCTCCTCACCACCCCAAGTCTGTCCACGAGACATTTTTTAACTTTTCTCCTTGGCTTTCTCCGCTAAAAGGATTTCTTGGATCCACACAGTTGTCTTTCTTGTTATTTTCTACCCAGAATGCACTACGGTAAACCCCACTTCCTCTTCTCACTACGTGTTGCTATGGTTACACAAACTCTGAGGGGCACGTCCGCCCTTTGGTCCACTGGATACTCCGTTTGGATTCACATGGCAAGCAAAGCGCACCAGACTTCGTTTGCAAGAGAACCGAGACCCCCATTTTCAGGAGGACAAGACTTTGCTTGTTTGGTGCGCACCAGAGTTCCAACACACGTTCAGACGGCACCAGATGAACCAAACTATCCATGGATAGTCCTTTGGTCCGGACCAAACAGTAGCCGTCTGAATGCACCCCTAGTGCTAATCCCAAGCCCGGGTAAATGGGGAGAGTTAGATATCCGGTGTAAAATTCTTGGAAAAATCTCTTGTACCAGTAGTCAAGAAACAGGCAGGATTAAAGTTTCAGCAAATTTAATATGCACTGATCAGCGGAAGACAATACAGAGTACAGCTTTCACAGACTGCCACAGTGCATTGGCTTAACTAACAGAGTATTTCTGGCTAATATATATCCAAGGGACCGTCGGGGTGGGGTGTCTTCTTGATAAGTTCATTCATGATAAGGTTTTCTGAGCCTCTTGATTATTTCATGCATGGCTAAGATTGTATCTGCTGAGTCCATGCAGAAAACACTAGTGATAAGCTGAACAGTCAGTGATAGAACTGAACATTCAGTCACCTCAGCATCCTTTAATCTGTTTTTTTCCACTACTCAACAACTCCAAATTTGGTAACAGGATTTCCTAGGTATACACATTAAGTTTTATGAAGAACAGGTTATATTCATATTCATAAAAATTCATATAACTCGGTGTAACATAGAATTTTTCCATCATCCCCACCCTGCCCCGATGCCCAAAAGGCATCATAAAAGAAAAGTGGTTATAATTTATGACAGTGAAAACCATGTTTTTAACAATTCTTTGTCCCACTGCTTCAATCACCTTGCCAGGTGACCAGCAAAACAGTTCACTAGTGGTAAGTGGGCACTGTTGATGAGTCCTGGATTCGGGACCTTTTTGCAATGGTTGATTCCCCGCTGTGGATCTTTCTGCAACCTTGACAGCCATGAGGGCCATCGACAGAACCTTTGTGGCATAGTTTCAGGCAGATGATCCTCTTTCCGTTGTATAGTCACACTCGAATTATTGCTCGTTGAAATGAAGTTACTAGTATCTTCACAGTGTCCCCACGATGGCAATCTGGACCCGTACTTATCTGCCTCAGTCTCCTTCCACACTCCACCTGAGATGAAGGAAAAAGAGTAAGAGTCTCGCTTGCAAAATCAAATGGCATTTTGTTTTTATTTTTCTTACAGTCATAATATTTCAAATTGATTAAAGCAGTAGCAGACAGGACCACTTTCATTCTCTTTAAATAAATGGTGTATCAATACAATATATAACAAATTGATCTGCACATTGGTTAGTTATTCAGTTTCCTCAATGAGTCTCCTGGTCTTTTCAACCTTCAAAACAGTGTAGTGTGCTAAGATCACTCCTCTTGACACACACACTCATCATCATCATCATAGGAGTCTGTCGGGGGCAACAATGACTGCTTCATTTAGGTCTCATCAGATTCCTCCATGCAGTTCTGTCCTTCGCCTTCTGCTGCCGGAAACTCCTGACCTTATTAACCCAGACGACGTCCGAGCCGGTATGAGCTGCTTTCTGACAGACCATTTCATGAAACTACTTGCAAAGTATTTGAGTACCGCTAGCTTTTGCTGGACTAGCGGCACATTCTTGGCAGATAGAGGTATTATCAGTGGCAAGGACAGGCCAAGACAAACTGACTCCAGTGTCTGTTGCAGTGACTGACCAGATGATAGGTCATTCACCTGATAATCAGGCTTTACTCCAAACTTGACCAGATTTGCAAATGTATTATCAGAATCAATCAATCAAAGCTATGTTTGTATAGCTTTTTTCATACAAAAACTGTAACTTAGAGTGCATAATACCATCAAGTGGGATCTTGAATGGCTGGGCCTTAACAAAAATGATATGCAGATCAGGACGAAATGGTGTGGTCTGGTTGACGATGGAATCATGTAGAAACTCACTACCTGAAAGGACAGAAGTGGATAAAAGTGAGAAGAAGATGCAAATAATTTATTAAATAAACCATTCACAAAGCTAGAATTTAACCGGGCACTCAGGAAAACCAAAATGTCAGCACCTGGCAAAGATCAAATTAGCTATTTAACGATAAAACACTTCAGTGAGTTTTCTAAAGATAAAATTAGGAAAGCACAAATAAATAAGGAAAGTGGGGTGGCAGTGTTTTTTGATATAGAGAAAGCCTATGACATGATGTGGGGAGAAGGGTTGTTAATAAAGCTCCATATGCTAGGGATCAAAGGAAGAATGCCCAGATGGATAAAGAGTTTTTTAGGTGGAAGAACTATACAGGTAAGAATAGGAAATAGTTATTCTAGAAAGTTTGAAGTGGATAATGGTACCCCTCAAGGGAGTATAGTGAGGTCTCTGTTGTTCTCCATAATGATAAATGATGTATTTGTGGGATTGGAGAATGAAATGGGAGTTTCACTTTTTGCAGATGTTGGGGCAATATGGAAAGAGGTAGAAATATTAGATTTATTATGGAGAAAGTACAGAGAGCCATCTTGAAAGCAGAAGAGTGGTGTTATAGATGGGGTTGTAGAGGGTAAAGGAAAGGATGTGAGGCGAGGCATGAGCATAGGACAACACAGAATCTTTATTTCCCTCTAACAACATGTATAGCCATGGACCTCAGTGCAGCTGCGCTGAGGCTGAGCAGCCCCCCCCCCCCCCCCAGTTTCCATGCGTTCTGCCTTTATAGCTTTATTGATCCTGCATAGAAACTAGGGCTGGCGCATTATGCATCGTGTATGTGTGACATAGGGGAATTGGGCCTCGAGGTTTGCCGTAGGCTGGCCAGGGCCGGGTCAGAGTGATGTCAGGCGGGCTATGGCTGGGGATATATATATATATATATCTGTGAACTTGGTTCAATAAAGTGAGAATGTTCAGACCAGCTCCTTCTCGACTCTCCGTTATTAAGGTGTAACATTTTGGTGATGAGGAGAACAATGGCAACATGCGTAGGGCAGATGCCAGTGTTTCTAGAGTGCATGGGCTCACTGGCGGTTCCATGGGCTCAAAGGAAGCGGAGCGTCGATATATATATGACAGCGGCAGGCCTGGGATCGGTCAGCGAGGAGAGACGGAGGAGGGTAATGACTCAGTGTCTCGGCGCCGAGGGATAGCAAATTTTTTTCGGGCCGTGCCAAGGCGGCTTGCTGGAGGAAGGTCTGACGGCTATGGACAACACGTTTGGTGACACCTCCACGGTCACGAACAGTCGGTGTGAATTCTTCGAGCAACAGCAACAGAAGGGTGAGTCGCTACGTTTGTTTCTACTAGAACTCCTTAGCTTAGCACAGAAGTGCGATTTCGGAGCAGGAGCACACGAAGTGGTGAAGGACAAACTAGCACACAGCACCAGTTGCACACAGCTAGTGACCAAGCTAAGAGTAGCTAAAGAGCCACCATCGTGGGAGGAAGTGCTAGACCTAGTGAAAAGGGAAGAGTCAGTGGCCCAGTTGGAGATAACGGCTAAGGTTAGCGAGGAGCCGACTAAAAGCAATTTCCCACCGAGTGCGGAGGTTTGCGCGCTAACAGTGCAACTTGGAGGAAATAGAAAGAAAAGGAAGAAGAAGCAAACGAAAAAAGGAGCGGCTTTACGGGTGAGACGACCCGGGGGCCCAGCCCAGGTTCACACTGCACGTATGGGGAAAGGCCCGTTGAAGTGGTATGTGCTCCAGCTGGATAGAGCTGACATGCCACTCATGGTGGATTCGTGGGCCGGGAAGTTCATCTTGAGCCTGTCCACACTGCGGAGGCTGTTACCCCCGAAACAAATTAATGATGGAGCGGTGAGACTATTCGGCTATGGACATGCAGAGATTGAAATGGCAGGGACAGCGGACTTTGAGGTAACCTGCAGGTCAAAAAGGGTCCCCAGCTTTACCTTCCAGGTGGCACGCTGGGAAACAGACCTGTTGGGAGTTGACCTGTTGGGGCAGCTAGGTTTCGCCATATTGGACCCGAGGGGTTCAAGGGTACTATCTGTGAGCTCGGACTGGCACCTCCGCTGGCCGGCGTTGTTTGAGGGCCTGGGACACAATGAAGCGTTTCACCATTGGCCACTTGTCATTGAGACCATCACACTGAAAACACAGCCATTGAGGTGCTTTCCGCTAGCACTGAGGGACAAGGTATCAGCAGAGCTGACCAAACTACTGGAGTCAGGAGTCATCGAAAAGGCTGACGTATCACCATGGATTTCTAATCTGGTGGTGGCCAGAAAGAAGGGTGGGGGCATCAGACCGTGCATCGACCTTAGAGCTGTGAACAAGGTGGTCATCCTGGATAAGTATCCACTGCCGACTATGGAGGAACTCACGGCAGTATTCAGCGGGGCGAAGATCTTCTCAACACTGGATCTGCGCCAAGGCTACCTGCAGGTGCTGCTACCCGGACAGCAGGAATCTGACAGCCTTCGTGACCCACATGGGGGTGTTCCGCTGCACCAGGATGCCTGTTGGGCTGAGCTCGGCACTTAGCTGCTTCTAGAAGGTCATGGCGACTATGTTGGCTGGCCTAAAGGGGGTAGTCGTGCACTTAGATGACATTGTGGTGCATGGGGCATCGGGACAGGAGCACGACGAGATACTGGAAAGGGTCTTGGAAATGCTGCAGGAACATGGGGTCATGTTAAACGGCGAAAAGTGTGTCTTTGCAGTGGACACAGTGGACTTTGTGGAGTTCCGGCTGTCTGGGGATGGACTGACACCGCTGGTTTCGAATGTGGAGGTGGTACTTCGCCTGGCAAACCCTTCCTTGCCAGCTGAAATTTCTTTGTTCCTGGGGATGGTTAACTTTTATGGATGGTTTATCTCCAGGTACTCGGAGACGATTGAGCTGCTCTGGGCGCTGCTGAAGCAGGATGTACCTTGAAACTGGACTCCAGCCTGTTCGGCAGCAGTGGAAAGGTTGAAGCGACAGCTCACCTTCCCACTGGTTCTGGCCCATTTTGACCTGAACTGCCCCACTATAGTGACTTGTGATGCGTCCAATTCCGCCCCGGGGGCAGTGATGTCACAGGTGCAGGATGGTACGGAGCATCCGGTGACTTTTGCGTCAAGGTCTGTGTCGGACGCAGAAAAGAAGTATGCTGTGGGTGAAAGGGAGGCACTGGCCTGTGTCTGGGCCTGCGAGAGGTGGCATATCTACCTCTATGGGTGCCACTTCACGTTGAGAACAGATCACCGAGCGCTCACGACTCTGCTCGAGACCTCGGGGTCGGGACACAGGCCACTGGGGATCCATAGATGGTCTGAGAGACTGAGGGCTTACAATTTTGAGACAAGATACACACCGGGCAAAGACAATGTCGTGGCGGACCTCCTGTCTAGGGCCCCAACGTACTCTTTGATGTCGGATTTAGGGGCGGTGGACTCAGATGAGACGGAACTGGTCCACACCCTGCAGGGGGCCCTCTGAAAAATCGTGTCTCCTCAGGAACTCAGGGAAGTTTCGGAGAGTGACCAGGTGATGAGAAGACTGCGCTCAGCAATCAGAGAGGGCTGGCCAGCAGGAGCGCTGGGTGAACTGGCGCCATTCCATTGGTTCAGGGATGAACTCAGCTGCTGGAACAATGTGTGCATGGCTAGAGGGCAGTGTGTCATCATCCCGGCAGCTCCGAGAGGACGAGTAATGGAGATGCTGCATGAGGGGCACCTAGGGGTGGTCAAGGTCAAACAATGCAGCAGGGACTCAGTTTGGCGGCCGGGAATTGACAAAGATATAGAGACAAAGGTGAAAAACTGTGTGCCATGCCTGGAGATTGGGAAGACCGGAGGACCACCACCCCCTCCCCTACAATCGGTCATGCTCCCTGCCAGACCCAGGGAACACATAGAACTGGACATTTGCAGAGAACTTCACGCAGCCCCCCCCCCCCCCCGGTAGCAGGTTCCTTGGGGTGGCATTTGGCCTGTTCTCTAAATGGCAGGAAGTGCTCCCGATTGGTTCAGTGACGACTGAGGTGATCACGGGGTTCCTGGCGTCTTTGTTTGGCAGATGGGGGACCCCGAGCTCCATCACCACTGACAATGGCCCACAATTTATTTCTGGGGCTTTTGAAGAATTCCTGAGAGTCAGAGGGGTCAAACACATCAGGACATATACTAGCATCAGCACCGGATCACCCCAGGGCTGTGTACTTTCCCCCCTACTCTTCTCCCTTTACACCAACTCCTGCACCTCCAGCCACCAGTCTGTCAAGTTGATCAAGTTTGCGGACGACACCACCCTCATCGGGCTCATCTCCAACGGCGACGAGTCCGCCTACAGGAGAGAGGTGGCCCAGCTGGCGTCCTGGTGCAGCAATAACAACCTGCAGCTGAACGCTCTGAAGACAGTGGAGATGATTGTAGACTTCAGGAAAGTCACTACTCCTCTGCCCCCCCTCACCCTCTCAGGCTCTCCCATCACCACTGCTGATTCCTTCCGCTTCCTAGGCACTACCATCACCAGGGACCTCAAATGGGAGCTGACCATCAGCTCACTCATCAAAAAAGCCCAGCAGAGGATGTTCTTCCTGCGGCAGCTGAGGAAGCTCAAGCTACCCACCAAGATGTTAGTGCAGTTCTACACAGCCATCATCGAGTCCATCCTCACCACCTCCATAACCGTGTGGTACGCAGGAGCCACTGCCAGGGACAGACTAAGGCTGCAGCGCGTCGTGCGCACTGCTGAGAAGGTGATCGGCTGCAAGCTCCCATCTCTCCAGGATCTGTACATCTCCAGGACCCGGAGGCGTGCTGGCCGGATCATAGCCGATCCCTCACACCCTGGTCATGTACTGTTTGCCCCCCTCCCCTCTGGTAGAAGACTTCGGTCCATCCAGACTAAAACCTCCCGTCACATGAACAGCTTCTTCCCCTCTGCCATTAGACTGCTGAACACTAAGTGACTCTCGTGCACCATGTACAGCAGCTCAACCAGACTCATGTCAATCATCACCGTTTTCTTCCTGCATTACCGACTGCACTATATAGTTCTCCACAGTATCTGCTGCTGGCTAATATATATTTTAACTGTTGACCAGTATCACTTAATCTTATCCTACACTTTATTACATGTATAGTTTATTTCTCTTATCTTATCATGTTTAATGTTGCAGCATTGTACCGAGACAAATTCCTAGTTTGTGTACTACATGAACAATGGCAATAAACCTGATTCTGATTCTGATTCTGATTCTGACAGCGGTGTACTACCCACAGGCTAAAGGGGGGATTCAGAGGATAAACACAACATTTAAGAATGGTCTGAGGGCTCACTTAGCAGATGGGTTTACATTTGCTGTTGCCCTGAACAACACCCTACTCCATTATAGGGCGTTGGTGCATGCCACAACAGGACGCTCCCCGGCTGCACTGATGCTGGGTCATGAGTTGTCGCTACCGGTGAGACGACTGGGGCTGGCACAGATGGAGTGGGGTGAGGACTCGAGGGCACTGAGGCGCCGGGTCACTGAGCACCAACAGAAGATGAAGGAACTGTTTGACAGGAAACACTGGGCAAGAGGTCACGGCCTTGAGGTGGCAGATAGGGTCTGGATCAGGCACCCCGTCCGGGCCCACAAGCTTCAACCGCTGTGGGTTGGGCTGCGGACGATTGTGAGACGGAGAGGACCAGATACTTTTTTTTTTTCCACAATATCTTTATTGAACCTTTTTTTTTTTTTTTTTAACAAACATGATACAAACAGACTGGCGATCTGTCCAGGGTGTACCCTGCCTCTCGCCCAAAGATGCTGGGATAGGCTCCAGCCCCCCCGCGACCCGAAAGGATTAAGCGGTAGAAGATGGATGGATGGATGATACAAACAATCAAACACTAACACTAAAGTACTACAAAAAAAAAAAAAAATGCACTAAAAACACCAACAACCACCAACAAAATCAAGTCTTCAACAATGCTCCTCTGTTTAGTCTAGACAATCCAATACATAAGTATACATATTATGTTCACCAGTTTGGAATTTACAAGGTCCACACACATCATTCACCTTCTTCTTCAAGAGTTATGTTTAAATTTTTTACATAATCAATAAAAGGTCTCCATATATTCTCAAACACAATTTCCTTTGATTTTAGTATATATGTTATTCTTTCTAATGGAAGGTTTGTTAACATCTGTCTTAACCACTGAGTCACATCTGGTCTATGAGTCTTTTTCCATAATAGTGCAATACATTTTTTGGCATTAAGCAAACTGAGGTCTATGAATGTTCTTTCACTTTTATTAAAATTATGCTTTTCTGGGTACAGACCCAACAAAAACAGTTTAGGATTCAATATGATTTGTTTTGAGATTATTTTTTCAATTGTTACCCTCACCTCTTCCCAAAACATTCTTATTAATCTACATTCCCATAAACAATGAAATAGGGTTCCTTTACTTTCCATGCATTTTGTGCATGTATCTGGTATATTTTTGTTATATCTATTTAACTCCTCCGGTGTAACATACATCCGCATTAACCATTTGAAATGTATCAATTTAAGGCGTGCATTTATTGATTTGGTTTGAGCTTCTGTACAAGCCAATTCCCATTGTTCCTCTGAAATTTCAATTTGCAGATCTTCTTTCCAGTAGTTTAATCTTTTCAGTGAATTTTCACTTGAAGATAGTGTCAGTGAGTTATAAAACTCTGAAATAATACCCTTTCTTTTACTATCTTTCATCATCATTTTTTCCAAGGATGAATAAATAGGTCGAGTGAGAGCTTTATTTTGATTTGATCGAATAAAGTTTCTAAGTTGAAGATATTTAAAAAAATGTGTTCTATTGAGATTAAATTTGATCCTCAGCTCTTCAAAAGACATTATGTTGTCTGCACATGGCAAATATAAATCCTGAATCTTTTGTATCCCTTTTAAATTCCATACTTTAAATACAGCGTCCGCTCTCCCTGGTTTAAAATATTGATTACCCCATATTGGACTAAATTGTGACAATAACTGTGGTTCTTTTAAATAGTTTTTAGCTTCACACCATATTTTGATCATATGCTTTACAAATGGATTTTTAACTTGTTTTTGTAATTTTTTTGCCGAATCTGAGTATATGAATATGGGAAGAGGTAAAGGTAAATTGTATGATTCCATTTCAGTCCAGTGAGGGAGATCATTTGATGAAAAATAATATGTCATAGACCTCAGTTGTGCCGACCAATAATACAACATAAAATTTGGACATTTCAGACCTCCACGATCAAATGGTAAATATAATAAAGACAAACGTAATCTAGCCCTCCTGTTGTTCCATATAAATTCCACTAACTTTTTTTTTATTCTTGAGAATAGATCTAAAGGTGGTGATAAGGGAATGTATTGAAATAAATAAAGTATTTTAGGTAAAATATTACTTTTAAGTATATTGATTCTCCCGATCATCGACATTGGTAGTGACATCCATCTCTGAGTTAACTCATTGATATCTGACATTAAGGCTTCATAGTTGACACTGGCGACTGATTCTAGCTTAGGCATAATTTGGATTCCTAAATATTTAAACTGATTTACAACATTGAATTGATTTACCTCAGGGGCTGGGTAATTTCTCTGGGTCTCATTTAGCATTAATATTGAAGATTTAGTTTTATTTATTTTATATCCTGATATTTCCCCAAAATTCTTTATTAAATTCAACAAGGTTGGAATTGATTTTTTAAGATTCGACATAAACAAAATTATGTCATCGGCGTACAGGGAGATTTTATGTTCTGTTGGTCCAACTTTAATTCCATATATTTGTGAATGTAAACGTATCGCTATCGCTAAAGGTTCAATTGCCATAGTAAACAGTAAAGGTGAAAGTGGACAGCCTTGTCGACATCCTCTATTGATTTTTATTGGTTTTGAAATATTGTTATTTGTTAGGATTTCTGCTGTAGCATTATTGTATATTATTTGAACCCATTTTATGAAATTATTTCCAAGTCCAAACCTTTGTAGGACTTCAAAAAGAAAGGGCCATTCAACTCTATCAAAGGCCTTTTCGGCGTCCAATGATAGGAGAGCTGTATCCGGTGCTTCTTTATTAAAATAAATAATATTAAATAGTCTTCTTACATTATGGAAGCCTTGTCTACCCTTTATAAAGCCATTCTGATCTCGATTAATAATATTTGGTAAAATTTCTTGTATTCGTCTTGCTAAAATTTTACAGATTATCTTAAGGTCGGCGTTTAATAGGCTTATTGGTCTCATATTTTCACATTTATTAGAGGGCTTACCTGGTTTTGGCAGCAGTATAATTAAGGCATTATTTATGTATGATGGTAAATTATTATTTTGAAATGCTTCTAAAACCATTTCCAAAAAAGGTTTTATTAATTTATTCTTAAATTTTTTATAAAGGTCAACTGGAAGACCATCTGGTCCTGCACTTTTTCCTGATTTCATATTATCAATGGCTAGCCCAACTTCTTCTTGACTAATTTTAGACTCCAATATCTCCCTGTTTTCATTTGGAATACACGGTATAGATAGTTCGTTCAAAAACCCATTTAGTTTTGTTAAATCAGGTTCATTTTTGGTATCATATAATTTTTCATAGTAATCTCTAAAGGCTCTATTAATTTCTAAAGGATCTATAACTACCTGTCCGTTACTTATAATACTGGTAATTGGTGTTTTAATTTCCAATTGTTTAATCTGCCATGCTAATAATTTTCCTGATTTTTCACCTTGTTCATAAAAAGATTGTTTCAATCTTAGAAGACTCGAGGCAGCTCTATTCGCTGATTTTTTGTCGTATTCAGCTCTCAAAATCAGTAATTCATTCTCCAACCTTGGGTCACTTCCTGCATACACTTTTTCCTGAAGATTTTTTATTTTATGTTCCAATTTAGCTCTCTCCTCTCGAGTCTTCTTAGATTTTGATCCTGTATAACTAATAATATGTCCCCTAATAAAAGCTTTGAAAGCCTCCCACTTTACACATGCTGATGTTTGTGTAGTATTGATGTCAAAGAACTCGTCTATCTGTTTTTCTATATACTTGACAAATTCCTCATCCTGAAGCCATTTATGCTGAAATTGCCATCTACCTGATTCCTTTATCAATTTTTTATCTACATATATTAGACAACAGGGTGCATGATCAGAGATCACGATGTTATCATAAAAGCAGTTTTGAATCTTGGACCTTAATTCTGTGGAAATCAAAAAATAATCAATACGTGAGAATGTCTTGTAGGTACTGGAATAACAAGAATAGGCTTTAACTTGTGGTTTCATTTCTCTCCATATATCTAACAATCTCAATTCTTTCATAAAATGATTAATAGTCATCCTACATCCAATGTGCGTACAATCCAGTCCTGTTGATCTATCCACACCTGGATTCAATGTACAATTAAAATCCCCTGCTATTATATGTTGCCCTGTAAGTGATGATAAGATGAGAAATAAATTAGCAAAGAACTTCTGGTCATCTATATTGGGACCATATAAGTTCACAAGATTTATATTTTCTAATAGCAAAGAACCTTGAATGATTACATATCTTCCAAATTTGTCTCCAATTACATTTTTCACTTGAAAAGGAACTGATTTATGTATGAGAGTCATAACTCCCCTGGCTCGGGATGAAAATGAAGAGGTGAATACACTTCCCTGCCATCTACTCCTAATTCTTTTAACATCCTCCTCTATCAGATGAGTTTCTTGTAAAAACACAATTCTTGAACCCATGTCCTTTATTTTATTCATAACTTGTTTAAGTTTTTTTAAATTTTGTAGACCTCTGCAATTCCATGAAGTTAAATTAAGATTAACACTTTGGTCCATGATCAATAGAGAGTTTGGGATTACCTTGCAGTGTAAACATGCTCATACAGAGAAGCAAAAACATGAGTGGTTGAACATTCATCCTACAAACTACACACAAACAAATTTCCCCTTCCCACACTTGTGGCAAACCCCCCAAAATCAAAAGAAAAATTCTGTCTCCCGATATAGCCATCGACCGTTCCACACCCACGGGGAACAGCCTAAGCCACTCCTTCTTCATCCTCCCAATCACCCTAACTCTACTGCTTTTAATGACGTAACATTAACTCTCCTCTGTAGTTTTCCAACTTAACTCCAAAATTTTTAACAACTTTGTACATCATAGTTTTTTTGTTTGTTTGTTTGTTTTGTTTTTGTTTTGTTTTTTTTAATATATAATACAATCTATATTTTGTAAACTTACTATTTACTTCAAGTCAGTCAGATGCCTGTGCAAATGCTTAATTATTCTACCTTATATTTTGTTCATGCTTAGCTCCCACCAGTCTCTTCTTCTTCTTTGATCTTCTTGATGAACTCCTGCGCCTCCTCTGGGGTCTTGAAGATGTGGGTTCTGCCCTCATACGTGGTCAGCAGTCTCGCAGGATAGATTACACCATGACGAATCCCAAGGTTGCGCAGCTCCTTACGTACGGGATCAAACTGCTTCCTCAATTGCTGGATTCCTGTGGCCAAATCTGGGTAGAACCGCACCTGCTGGTCCTGGTGTTTAATCTCTCCTTTAGCACGTGCAGCGTTGAAGATCTTCATCCTGTCTCTGTTGCTTAGAAACTTCATAATTAAGGTCCTCGGCGGTCCCTTATCTCTCCGTGGGCCAATACGATGTGCTTTTTCCAGAACCACTGCTGATTGCAACTCCTCGCTGCCCAGCACCTCCGGAATCCACTTTTCCAGAAAGGAACATACGTCCCGACCTTCTGATTCCTCTGGAAGACCCACCAGCCTCAAATTATTCTGTCTCGACCGAGATTCCAAATCCAAAATATTATCTTCCAGAGATTTATTTTTTTTTTCCAAAGTGCGCACCTTTAATTGAAGACGGGTGACGTCATCTTCAGCACTAGCGAGACGGAGCTCCATCTGCGCCGTTCGTTCTACACAGTCACCCAATTCCTTTCTTATTCCTTCCAGCGCTGTCATAATCCCATCAAATCTAGAGGAAAAGTCCGCTCTCATTGAACTCATGGCAGCCATCAGCGCATCTGCGCCATTCCCCGCAGAAATCGCACCGCCGCCAGCCTCCTCCGCCGTATATGGAGCCTTGTTTGCTGCGTCACAGACCTGAAAGTCCGTTAATTTGGACTGTTTCGGCGGCTCGCTTTTTCCTTTTCCTGGTTTTCCAGCCTTAGGCTTCGCCGACATATCCTCGCCCAAATGCTGGGATACGTTCTGTCCCAAATGAGAGAGTTATTTGCCGATTTTTTTCTCCAGGAGCAGAGCAGAGCGAGACACGTCCGTCCTACGTGGCAGCCATAACCGGAAGTCGGACCAGATACTTTTGAACTGGATGATGGGTCCCACTGGCATGCGAGTAGGCTAAGGAGGTCCCCACCGGAGGTGGCGAGTGACCCCGCCATGGACTGCTTCAGTGACAGTTGGGACTGGAGGGTCTGGGCGGATGCCTCAGCCAGAACCGACGGTGCCAGAGGCAGTGTGCCCTCATGAGGGATGCCCGGCTAGAGAGCATCGGGGACCCAGGTACTCGGACGATTTTGTCACCGGTATGGTTGAGGACGGCTCTGCTGTCTATAGAAGAGACTTGTAGATTGTATTGTTATGTTCTATGTTCATGTGTGTTTATAGTTATTCTACTTACTTGGGTGTTTCATTTGTGTTCTTGACTTTCCGGGGAGGAAGGGGGGGGGGTGACATAGGGGAATTGGGCCTTGGGGCTTGCCATAGCCTGGCTGGGGCAGGGTCAGAGTGATGTCAGGCGGGCTACGGCTTGGGATATATATATATCTGTGAACTTGGTTCAATAAAGTGAGAATGTTCAGACCAGCTCCTTCTCGACTCTCCGTTATTAAGATGTAACAGTATGTACAAAGGAACTGTGTGATTCAATTATCATAACACTTGTTACCTAAATCACAATACATTCATCCCCCTGCCTCTTCACGCGGCAGCTGGTAGAGCAGGGGGCAAAAGGTGCATCGTTGTCTGGTCTGGTTACATGTAAATTTTCCTCTCCCCAGGAGGTGAATAGACTACAGTCCCATTTGATACCTCCCAGAGGCACTTCCTCCGTCAGTCCATTATTCAGTCTCTCTTCCTGCTTCTGGGTGTGAGAGAGCGCCAGACCTGTATATTGTGTCCCCCACAGGGTTTTCGTTTTTCTGTTGAAAAAACAAAAACAATGATTTTCACAAGGAAAAAGTTAGGTAATGAGCTAAAATTAAAGTTATATAATCATGATTTAGAGAGGTTAAAACAATTTAAATTTTTAGGAATATGGTTTGATGAAAATATAACTTGGGGATACATATTCAGAGAACTGTTGATAAAGAGAAAACGATTTAAAATGTAATGAGGTGTCTTGTTGGAAGAGAGTGGGGGGGGGGCAGATAGAATTGCATTGGGAAACATCTACACTGGGTTAATTAGGTCAGTGATGGATTATGGCTCTGTGGTATATGTGTCAGCAGCAATCACGTCCCTTAAAAAAATTAGACACTATACAGCATCAAGGACTGAGATTATGTACAGGAGCATTTAAAACAACACCAACAGCAGCACTACAGGTAGAACTGGGAGAAATGCCACTAGAGTTAAGAAGATTACAACTGTCTGTGAATTACTGGGTCATTTTACAGGGTCATAGTCAAGATCATCCTGGACTAGAAACATTAAAGCCATGCTGGGAAAAGGAGAGGAGGAAAACAAAAAGCTTTGGGTGCACAATAACACAAAAAGCAGAAGAACTGGAATTAGTCAAATGAGTTTTAGTCCTACAGTACCAATGCCAGAATTACCTCCTTGGATGTGCCCAGATGCCATGGCTGATTGTGTATTATTAGGAAAGAAGATAGATAAGAGTTTTAGATATAATTCATGTTTGATTCAGTCATACATGGATAACCAGTTATGTTCAAATACACACAGATGCATCAAAGGGTGAAGGAGATAAGGTGGGAGTGGCAGTTGTAGTTCTAGAATTTAAGGTTTAAATAGGGAAGTCAATAAATAAGGAGGTATCAATATATGCAGGTGAAATGATTACAGTGTTATTGGCAGTACAGTGGGTGGAAGAAACAAAACCATTGAGACTGATTACTATATGTTCAGACTCCAGTTCAGTTTTATCCAGTTTACAATATAGCCATTCAGAAAGAAGACCTGACATCTTTATTGGAATTCAACAAACATTATTCAGAATTGAAATGATGGGAATTATAGAAAAAATTTTTATAGATACCGTCACATTTTGGCATCACTGGAAATGAAATGGCTGATAAAGTGGCCAAAGGTGCCACAAAACATGGGGACATGGGTTTGGCAGTTACTCTAATTAGAACAGAACTTAAAAGTATAATTAAACAGAAACTCAAGGAAAGGTGGCAAAAACAGTGGGAGGAAGAAAGGAAAGGGAGATCGTATTACAGGGTTCAAAGGAGGGTGGGAGGGGAAAACAGAAGAGTGGAAACTGTAATTTCAAGACTTAGGTTTGGTCATACTGGGCTTAATGGAAATTGATTTAAAATAGGAAAACATAATACAGGAAGATTTGAAGAGTGTGGAGAGGAGGAAACAATAAAGCATGTTGTACTACACTGCAAGAGATACAGTGGTTTGAAAAAGTGTTTGCCCCCTTCCTGATTTCTCATTTTTTGTATGTTTGTCACACTTAAATGTTTCAGATCATCAAAAAAAATTAAATATTAGACAAAGATAACACAAGTAAACACAAAATGCAGTTTTTAAATGAAGATGTTTATTATTAAGGGTAAAAAAAAAATAAATCCAAATCTACATGGCCCTGTGTGAAAAAGTGACCCTCCCCATTAAAACATAAATTTAAATGTGGTTTATCACATCTTTGGAAAGCGGAGTTCAATTTCTCTAACCACACCCAAGCCTAATTACTGCCACACCTGTTGTCAATCAAGAAATCACTTAAATAAATGGGCTGCACGGTGGCGCAGTGGTTAGCACTGCGGCAGCACAGTTTTACCCTCGGCCGGGGGATCGCGGGGATCATGAGATCGTGGGTTCGATCCCTGCCCCCGGCCAACAGTGATCTGTGTGGAGTTTGCATGTTCTCCCCGTGTTGAGTGGGTTTACTCTGGGATTTCTCCGGTTTCCTCACACATGCTAAAAACATGCAGGTTAGGGATACGGGGCGCTTGCGCACGCAGCGACCGGCAGCTGGTGGCTTGTCACCAGACTGCAAAACAAATCTGCCTACGGGTACAAAATAAGTACAAAAAAAAAAAAATAGGACCTGCCTGACAAAATGAAGTCGACCAAAAGATCCTCAAAAGCTAGACATCATGCTGTGATAAAAAGAAATTCAGGAATAAATGAGAAAGTAATTGAGATCTATCAGTCAAGAAAAGGTTATAAAGCCATTTCTAAAGCTTTGGGACTCCAGCGAACCACAGTGAGAGCCATTATCCACAAATGGCGAAAATATAGAACAGTGGTGAACCTTCCCAGGAGTGGCCGGCCAACAAAATTATCCCAAGAGCATAGTGACAACTCATCCAAGAGGTCACAAAGGACCCCACAACAACATCCAAAGAACTGCAGGCCTCACTTGCCTCAGTTGAGGTCAGTGTTCATGACTCCACCATAAGAAAGAGACTGGGCAAAAATGGCCTGCATGGCAGAGTTCCAAGACGACAACCACTGCTGAGAAAAAAGAACATAAAGGCTCATCTCAGTTTTGCCAGAAAACATCTTGATGATCCCCAAGACTTTTGGGAAAATACTCTGTGGACTGACGAGACAAAAGTTGAACTTTTTGGAAGGCGTGTGTCCCATTACATCCGGCGTAAAAGTAACATAGCATTTCAGAAAAGGAACATTACACTAACAGTAAAATATGGTGGTGGTAGTGTGATGGTCTGGGGCTGTTTTGTTGCTTCAGTACTTGGAAGACTTGCTGTGGTAAATGGAACCACGAATTCTGCTGTTTACCAAAACATCCTGAAGGAGAATGTCCAGCCATCTGTTCGTGACCTCAAGCTGAAGCGCACTTGGGTTCTGCAGCAGGACATTGATCCAAAACACACCAGCAAGTCCACCTCTGAATGACTTAAGAAAAAAAATGAAGACTTTGGAGTGGTGAAAGAAAAATTCCATATTTGTTACATATATGCGATTTGCTTTGTCTCAGAGTCTGCCTCACAATCTGTGTGAAATGTACAAGGTCATGGCAGCTGGACATTTATGTCTTTGTTTTTGTTTTCATGTACTGTACTGTTATGAAGATGTCTGAGAAGGAGATGGCTTGGGAGAACCAGCCTGAACTAGATATTCTCTCATGGACAGTCTTGAGATAGCAGGATGCTTAAATGACTGAAAGTTGTGTGTGTGAATCAGAATGATGCACGTGCAGGCTCTGAGACCATTTGTGTATTGTTCTCCTCTGGCCAGTGTGATTAAATTTGCTGAAACTCTGATCCTGCCCAGTCTTTTGACTGAAGGTCTTCAAAGTTTTTTCTAACATACTTGGCACACCGAACGGGGACCCCATTTATCTCATTTTTGCTTGCGGTGCCTTCTGGCCAAGGACAGCTGTGCACGGCTGTGGAGAAAGACCTCCCCCGATCGGGACCAAAGACCCAGTTTTTGAGGAAGTGGAGGCACAGTCCGAGGACGCTGGGAGCCGATGAGTGAGCCCCCCCCCCCCCCGGCAGATCACAGTGATTAAACTTAATGGTATTTAATAGTCCCCCTCATGGATCGTCACCTTATCGTGGTGGGGGGGTTTGCGTGCCCCAGTGATCCCAGGAGCTATGTTGTCCGGGGCAATTTGCCTCTGATAGGGTCTCCCAAGACAAACTGGTCCTGGGTGAAGGGCCAGACGAAGAACGATCCAACAGACTCTCATGATAAATTGTATATCAAGGATTCAGTGTACCCCGCCCGGTATGGGGTTACCGGGGCCCCACCCTGGAGCCAGGCCTGGGGGAGGGGCTCGAAGGCTAGCGTCTGGTGGCCGGGTTTCCACCCATGGGACCCGGCCGGGCTCAGCCCGAAGGAGTTACATGGGTCCGCCCTCCAGTAGGTTCACCACCTGCAGGAGGGATCATGGAAGTCCGGTGCTATGTGGATTAGGTGGCAGTCAAAGGCGGAGACCTTGGCGGACTGATCCCAAGCTTTCTAAACTGGCTTTTGGTACGTGGAATGTCACCTCTCTGGTGGGGAAGGAGCCTGAGCTGGTGTACGAGATTGAGCGATACCGGCTAGATATAGTCGGCCTCACCTCAACACACAGCTCCGGTTCCGGAACCAGTCTCCTGGAGAGGGGCTGGAGCTTGGCCTTTTCTGGAGTTGCCCCGGGCGAGAGGCGACGAGCAGGGGTAGGTATTCTTGTATCGCCCCACCTTGCTGCCTCTATATTGGAGTTTTCCCCGGTGGACGAAAGGGTTGCTTCCCTGCGCCTTCGGGTTGGGAAACGGGTCCTGACCATCATTTGTGCCTATGCACCAAATGATGTTTCAGAGTACCCACCCTTTTTGGAGTCTGTGACTGGGGTGCTGGAGGGTGCTCCTCCTGGAGACTCCATTGTCCTACTGGGGGACTTCAATGCGCATGTGGGCAACGACAGTGAAACCTGGAGGGGGGTGATTGGGAGGAACGGCCTGCCCGATCTGAACCCGAGTGGTGTTCAGTTATTGGACTTCTGTGC
The DNA here is from genome assembly GCA_020510985.1 of Pholidichthys leucotaenia. Classification (NCBI taxonomy): domain Eukaryota; kingdom Metazoa; phylum Chordata; class Actinopteri; order Cichliformes; family Pholidichthyidae; genus Pholidichthys; species Pholidichthys leucotaenia. The sequence goes on along the minus strand of CM035840.1, from coordinate 211,989,251 downwards.
TAACCACAGTCTGTCTATAACGAACACCATGTTCAAGCATAAGGGTGTCCATATGTGCACCTGGCACCAGGACACCCTAGGCCGCAGGTCGATGATCGATTTTGTTATCGTATCATCAGACCTGCGACCGTATGTCTTGGACACCCGAGTAAAGAGAGGTGCAGAGCTGTCAACTGATCACCACCTGGTGGTGAGTTGGATCCGATGGCAGGGGAGGAAGCCATTCAGACCTGGTAGACCCAAACGTATAGTGAGGGTGTGCTGGGAGCGTCTGGCTGAGGCCCCTGTCCGGGAGGTCTTCAACTCCCACCTCCGGAAGAACTTCAACCACATTCCGAGGGAGTCTGGAGACATGGAGTCTGAATGGGCCATGTTCTCCACCTCTGTTGTTGAAGCGGCAGCCCAGAGCTGCGGCCGCAAGGTGGTCGGTGCATCTCGTGGTGGCAACCCCCGAACCAAGTGGTGGACACCAGTGGTGAGGGGGGCCATTAAGCTGAAGAAGGAGTCCTATCAAGCTTGGTTGGCTTGTGGGACTCCCGAAGCAGCTGAGGTGTACCGGCAGGCCAAGCGGAGTGCAGCTCGGGTGGTTGCTGAAGCAAAAACCCGGGTATGGGAGGAGTTCGGTGAGGCCATGGAACAAGACTTTCGATCGGCTTCAAAGAGATTCTGGCAAACTGTTCGGCGGCTCAGGAGGGGAAAGCAGCTCCCCGTCCACACTGTGTATGGTGCGGATGGGACACTGTTGACTTCAACTGGGGATATCGTCGGGCGGTGGAAGGAATACTTCGAGGATCTCCTCAATCACACTGATACGCCTTCCACAGAGGAAGCAGGGTTTGGGGACGAGGGGGATGACTCGCCTATCACAGGGGCTGAGGTCGCCAAGGTGGTTAAAAATCTCCTTGGTGGCCGGGCCCCGGGGGTGGACGAGATTCGCCCCGAGTACCTCAAGGCCCTGGATGTTGTTGGGTTGTCATGGTTGACACGCCTCTGCAACATTGCGTGGAGGTCGGGGGCAGTGCCTTTGGCATGGCAAACCGGGGTGGTGGTTCCTCTCTTCAAAAAAGGGGACCGGAGGGTGTGCTCCAACTTTAGAGGGATCACACTCCTCAGCCTCCCTGGGAAGGTCTATGCCAAGGTACTGGAGAGGAGAGTCCGGCCGTTGGTCGAACCTCGGATTCAGGAGGAGCAATGTGGTTTTCGTCCTGGCCGTGGCACATCGGACCAGCTCTTTACCCTCTCGAGAATTCTTGAGGGTTCGTGGGAGTTTGCCCAACCAGTTTACATGTGTTTTGTGGACTTGGAGAAGGCATTTGACCGCGTCCCTCGTGGATTTTTGTGGGGGGTGCTTCGGGAGTATGGGGTATCGGGCTTGTTGTTACGAGCTATTCGGTCTCTGTACGACCGTTGTGAGAGTTTAGTTCGCATTGCCAACACTCGGTCGGAGTCATTCCCAGTGAGAGTTGGACTCCGCCAGGGCTGCCCTTTGTCACCGGTCCTGTTCATAATTTTTATGGACAGGATTTCTAGGCGCAGCCAGGGAATGGAGGGTGTCATGCTTGGTGACCACAGGATCTCATCTCTGTTGTTTGCAGATGATGTTGTCCTGTTGGCTTCATCCAGCAATGACCTACAGCTCTTGCTGGGACGGTTTGCCGCTGAGTGTGAAGCGGCTGGGATGAGAATCAGCACCTCCAAGTCCGAGTCCATGGTCCTCAGCCGGAAAAAGGTGGATTGTCCTCTCCGGGTTGGGGACAGGCTCCTGCTCCAAGTGGAGGAGTTTAAGTATCTTGGGGTCTTGTTCACGAGTGAGGGGAAAATGGAGCGAGAGATCGACAGACGGATTGGAGCAGCATCTGCAGTGATGCGGACGTTGTACCGGTCTGTTGTGGTGAAGAGGGAGCTTAGTTCTAAGGCAAAGCTGTCGATTTACCAGTCAATCTACGTTCCTACTCTCACCTATGGTCACGAGCTTTGGGTAATGACCGAAAGAACGAGATCGCGGATACAAGCGGCTGAAATGAGCTTTCTCCGTAGGATTGCTGGACTCACCCTCAGAGATAGGGTGAGGAGCTCAGTCATCCGGGAGAGGCTCAGAGTAGAACCGCTGCTCCTCCACATTGAAAGGAGTCAGTTGAGGTGGTATGGGCATCTGATTAGGATGCCTCCTGGACGCCTCCCACTTGAGGTGTTTCAGGCACGTCCCACTGGGAGGAGACCCCGGGGCAGACCCAGGACTCGGTGGAGAGACTATGTCTCCCAGCTAGTCTGGGAGCGCCTTGGTGTCCCCTCTGAAGAGCTGGAGCAGGTGGCTGGGGAGAGGGAAGTCTGGGCTTCTCTGCTTGAACTGCTGCCTCCGCGACCCGGACCTCCGGAAAAGCGGTAGAAGATGGATGGATGGATGGATGGTATTTAATAGTATAGACACCGGGTTCGAATCCTGGTGGGTTTGAGAATACATGTAAAAAGTAAACCAAGCGTTTGATATCGCAAAGTCCGAATAGGTTTGATTCGGACGAGATAGAGGCTTGGTGGTCCCGGTTTGAGGCCGCAATGGGAATGCGAACTTCCACTGTGTAAGTGGACCTGATAAATCAATGTAAGATCTTATCAACATCGCAAGTGAGCATTGATTAAGTAAATACCGTGTGAGATCTTATCAACATCACAAGTGAGCATCAGTAAAATACCATGTGAGATCTTATCAACATCACAAGTGAGCATCGGTACAGTAAGGGTTAACCTTAAACATACAGGTAAATAGCACTAATATCACAAGGATAAACTCTAATGTGATAGTAAGAACCAAAATACCTTGAGGCATAGTTTAAAACAGGTCTAAAACAATGTAAAATAATCCTGAAATATATATACACTACCGTTCAAAAGTTTGGGGTCACCCAGACAATTATTTTGTGTTTTCCATGAAAAGTCACACTTATTTACCACCATGAGTTGTAAAATGAATAGAAAATATAGTCAAGACATTGACAAGGTTAGAAATAATGATTTGTATTTGAAATAATAATTTTTTTCCTTCAAACTTTGCTTTCGTCAAAGAATCCTCCATTTGCAGCAATTACAGCATTGCAGACCTAACATGATTGCACAAGGGTTTTCTAATCATCCATTAGCCTTCTGACGCAATGAGCAAACACACTGTACCATTAGAACACTGGAGTGATAGTTGCTGGAACTGGACCTCTATACACCTATGTAGATATTGCAACAAAAACCAGACATTTGCAGCTAGAATAGTCATTTACCACATTAGCAATGTATAGAGTGTATTTCTGATTAGTTTAAAGTTACTTTCATTGAAAAAAAAGTGCTTTTCTTTCAAAAATAAGGAAATTTCTAAGTGACCCCAAACTTTTGAACGGTAGTGTATACACGATGAAATAACCCCAAATTATGATAAAATAAAATAAAATACATCAAATAAATAACTGCAGTTTGTTTGTATGGTCGTTCATGTACCTGTTCATGTGTGTTTTTAATGTTTTCAGGTTACTTTGTGAGGAAAAAAAGAGAAAAAGTGAATATGTTTTCAGGGCGGCAAAAGACGATTGACGATGAGAACTGTGGGTTGCCAGAGCTGCTTATTATAAGTGGCTTTGGGATTGCTTACTAATGTGTGTGTGTGCTCATTTGAGCTTGATATTCGACCTTGCTATTGTATGTGTGTGCATGTGTGTACGGACTACAGTAACTTGTTTTGTGCTGAAACTGTAATAAGGTTGCACTGAACTGAGGATTTTGATCATCATCATCATCATCATAGCAGTCTGTCGGGGGCGACAATGACTGTTTCATTTAGGTCTGATCAGATTCCTCCACGCAACTCTGTCCTTCGCCCTCTGCTGCCAGGAACTCCTGGCCTTGTTAACCCAGGTGACGTCCGAGCCGGTATGAGTTGCTTTCTGACAGACCATTTCATGAAACTGCTTGCAAAGTATCTGAGTACCGCTAGCTTTTGCTGGACTAGCGGCACATTCTTGGCAGATAGAGGTATTATCAGTGGCAAGGACAGGCCAAGATAAACTGACTCCAGTATCTGTTGCAGTGACTGACCAGATGATAGGTTTGTTTATCTCTGCTCTTTGTGTAGTGCATGTCACGATGCACCGACTGGCAAAAGTCCACCATAGACCTTGCGACAGATGTGCTTATCTGCCAGGATGTCCAGTCTCACCCTGTGTAACTGTGAATGGTCCACCACAGACCTGTGACAGATATTGTTTTTAGTTCTGCCAGGATGCCCAGTTTCACCCTCCACACCCTCGGAAGGGCTGGGTTGCCGGCTGAGTTGCCGACGGCCCAACCCATGAAACAGGTAGTACCGGTTTTCATGGTTATCTGGTAGCAAGCAAACCAATGCCTGACCTGACATGACCTGAGAGGAGGATTTTGATATGATGAAATGTATTAGATCTCTCAAGATAATTTAACAGTAATTTCTTTTTGTTGTGCAGTTTCTGTGGGATTTTGCTTGCTTGATGATAGTTTTTACTTGTGTTCAGCAATTTAATCTTGCTTTGTTAGGAGATGTTTTTTGTTTTATTTTTAACTAACATTATCAATTGCCAAAATTTTTCGCTTATTTTAAGTAAGATTACCTGCCAGCAGAGCAAGAAAATTAGTGTTTTTTTTTTCTTTTGCAACAGCAGCTTCAGATGGAATATGGGGAAACAAAATCTCAAAGTAAGAGTGTGAGCCCTGACAGCAATTCCCGTATGTAAAATATATGAGGCAAAAACATGGTGATGAAAGTTTCTGGATGGTGCCTATCTGGTCTGAAATGGGTTTTCCAGATGGATGATCATTTAGACTCCATCAGTTACATTTTTTGAAAGAAAATTAGATGAGTAAAAGCAGGAAATAAGAATGTATGATAAATAATAAAGAGCTCCTTCCATCTAAATAAATTATGACATTATGTACATGAAAAGTAAATTAGTTTCATAGGACACTTTGAGAATGTGTTTGTATGAAAACGTGTGAGAACTTGTACACGAGAAGTTATAAAAGTGGAAACAAAAAGCCTATTTGCTAACTATATAGTTGAAATTTATTTTGCCAACAGTATCTGGTTTGAATCAATTAGAGGTGTGGGCTTTTAAAATGCTCGTATCACCCCAAGTATCAGAGCAAAGTTAGAAGGATTTAAAATAAATAAATATTAGAGGGGGAAAAAAAACCTGAAACTAGGGCCCTATGGATGCATTTTTCTTTAAATGAATGTGTTTTCTTCTGATTTTATTTTTCTCTTCTCGGCATACCTTTTGCCGGTTTTTGAATTTTAAGTAATAACTATCTAGCTCATATTTTACATTATATTTCCACTTTTATTGTTGCACTTGTGACTTTATTTAAAGTCCAAGGATGCAGAAATTCATATGGTCCTATGAATCTGAGCAGAAAACATGTTTTATTTTATTTTGTTTTGTTTTGTTTTTTTTATTTTAGGTTCATTATGGTTCATAAAGCAAACATGAAACTCCCATCACATTTTTATGCACAAGCAGCTGAATTAATTGCTCTAACTGAGGCTTGTAAATTAGGTCAGGGGAAAGCACTCACAGTCTATATGTTGTTTTTTTTTTTGTTGTTGTTTTGTTTTGCACAAGGTCACACAGGACATCGCGCCTCAACAGCTTTTCTTTTGACATTAACAGAATAACTATCACATGGCATGCTCACTAATGCCCAGAAAACATCACCTCAAGCTGCAATTTACCCCTGGATACATAAATACTGCTCAAAAAAATAAAGGGAACACTTTGAAAACACATCAGATTTTAATGGAAAAAAATAAACTGGATATGGAAATTGTGGCAGGCTAGTCCAGCTTACTCAGATTAAAGGAACACTTTTTAATATAATAATCTAATAACATAATCATACCATGTAGGATAACTAAGTAGACGGTTATGCTGTTCATTCCATCTAGCTACAGTGCTCCGCACTGTGTGTGTTTATATATTTATGCAGTATATATACGTATATATATATACGTATATATATATATATATATATATATATATATATATATATATATATAAGGGAAAGCAGCATTTGAAAACATAATAGTATCGTCAAGGTATATATTATGACCTAATTTACCCTTTTCATTGTACTTTTATTTTTTTATTTTATTTTACCTTTATTTAACCAGGAAAAAAAAACTGTTGAGATTAAAATCCTCTTTTTCAAGGGAGTCCTGGCCAAGAGGCAGCAAAAAAATCACTAATACACTTACAATGATATACAAATCATATAAAACAGTTACAAATTAGTGAGGCCGTCTCAAGTGTTCTCAATCTGGATTTAAAATCGTTCAATGAAACAAGTTCTGTTAGTTTCCAGTCTTTTTGCAACATGTTCCATGTAGAGGGGCTGAGAACATGAAAGCTCTTTTTCCCAGCTCAGTACGGGCAAATGGAACAGAAAGCAACAAATGATCATTAGAACGCAAACCATAAGAATCAACACTTCTCAGTGTGATCAAATTACAAATGTAAGGGGGCAACAGTCCAAGCATGGCCTTGTAAATAAAAATGTACCATTGAGTCAACCTTCTGTGCCACATTTCCACTATATAGTTCTGCTCTACTCTTTTCTTTTCTTTACTACTTGTTTCTCCCGCGGCTGTGCCTCCATCACAACCGCGGAAAGCCGAGTATTGCTGGGGGTGGGCGGGATTGAGGCGGTGCCCCACTCTGCTGACGTAAAGGACGCGACCGACTCCTCCACAACAAAGAAAAAAATAGCGGATTACGAGCGGAGGATTTCCACGGTGGTCACTATTCTTCTGTGGGTTTTTAACACAATGAATGTCTTTAACAAGACAAGAGAATTTTACAGGAGAAGACGACGTGGATTGAGACAACACACGTTGGAGCAGGAGAGGAGAATAGCGGTTGCCCAGGAGGAATCTGAAGCAGCTGCATATGAAGCAGAGATCATTCAGAGATCATTTCATTTGTTCAGTGTTCATGTGCATACATATGTCAAACGTGTTTTTTAAATAAAATGTTGTGCACTTTTCATCTACGTTGCCTCTGTTGTTCAAAACGGTTAAATATTAACAGACGGTTAATTAAATGCGAAAACACCGGAGTGACATAACGCACGGCTCAGGAGACGCACACACACACAGGCTCAGAGTAGTTCGAATAGTTTATTAGCAACAGGGGTGAATGGATGTGTGTCTGCGAGATGTAGATGTGTTGGTGGCGGCGTCTGCTTCGGGCACAGAGGCAGGAGACCGTACAGCCGGACAACCCTATGGGAAAAACACAAGGAGAAGGGTGACGGGCACACACCAACACAGGAGATATGATAGTGAGAGAGGAGCTTACTTGGATGGGATAGATGGCTGGCACAGCAAGGGACGAGACCCGGTAGACAGCCACCTGCAAGGCCCGGTGCAGCAGCGAGGAGATGGAGACGGAGAGGGAAAGTCCGCCGCCGGGAAATCCACCTGTGCACAGGGGAGCAGACTTCAAAGAGACAAGGTAAGGGCTTCTTACCGCAATGATGGCTGAAGAGGTAACAGTTCTCACAGCAACAATGATGAGTGAATCTGACGGCTTCAGGCCGAAGCTCAGGGCGAGGCGGCTTATATCCCTCGCCGCTGATGACGAGCAGGTGCGTGAGCAGGTGGCGCCGCTGATAAGCGGCGCGGCGTGACAGTACTCCCCCCTTTAGCAGCGCCTCCTGGCGATGGCTTCTCTGGGTGCGCTCGGTGGAAATCAGCGATGAGCGACGGGTCCAACACAAACCACGAGGGAACCCACTGTCGATGTTCGGGCCTATAGCCCTCCCAGTCCACCAAGTACTGCAACCCATGACCCCGGCGCCGGGAGTCTAGAATGGAGGCGACGGACCAGGCTGGATGGCCATCAATCATCCGGGGCGCGGGTTGCGCAGCAGGAGGAGGGCAAAGGGGATCGGAGACTGCCAGCTTCACCTTGGACACGTGGAAGGTGGGATGGATGCGGAGGGAGGGGGGAATAGCTACACGCACAGCCACCGGGTTGATGATCCTGGTGATGGGGTAGGGTCCCATAAAGCGCTGTGCCAGCTTCCTCCTCTCGCCTTTCAATGTCCCGTCCTGGGTCGACACGTAGACACGTTGCCCAACTCTGTACGCCGGGGCAGGTCTTCTGTGCCGGTCCGCCACGGTTCTGTTGCGCTCCGCCGTGCGTAAAAGCGCATTACGCGCTGATGCCCAGATGGAGCGGAACTGCCTGAGATGCGCCCTAACTGAGGGGACAGTTACCTCACTCTCCTGCGCCGGGAGCAGCGGGGGGTCATAACCCAGGGACGCCTTGAAGGGGGACATCCCTGTAGCAGAAGAGCGAGCGGTGTTATGGGCGTATTCAACACAGGCAAGATGGTTACTCCAGGACGTGGGTTTGGATGTTGTAACACAGCGGAGCGCAGCCTCCAGCTCCTGGTTGGTCCGCTCACACTGCCCGTTGGATTGGGGGTGATGGCCGGAGGAGAGGCTCACCTTGGCTCCTATGGCGTTACAAAATGATCTCCAAACCTCAGAGGAAAATTGGGGGCCCCGGTCCGAGACCACGTCCACCGGAATCCCGTGCAGCCTGACCACGTGTTGGATGAGGAGGTCCGCCGTCTCCAGGGCAGTTGGAAGACCACGTAGGGGGACGAAGTGCACAGCCTTGGAGAAGCGGTCCACGATGGTCAGGATGGTGTCGTAGGAGTTGGAGACTGGGAGTCCAGTGACGAAATCCAACGCGATGTGCGACCAGGGCCTGCCAGGGACGGGCAGGGGCTGAAGCAGACCCGCTGGAGGGGCATTTCCCGACTTGCTGGTGGCACAAATTGGACAGGCCCGGGCGTAGCGGGCGGCATCCCTCCGCAGGCCCGGCCATCAAAAGGACCGCTGGAGGAGGTTTATCATCCGGGAGGAGCCAGGGTGACAGGTGAGCTTGGAGGTGTGTAGCCAGTGGATGACCTCTCCTCGATCCGCAGATGGCACGAACAGCCTCCCCTCCGGTCCGCCGCCAGGGTCAGGTTCCACTTCCTGCGCCTCCCGGATCTTGCTCTCAATGTCCCATGTGACGGCTCCCACGACGCACGACCTGGGTAGGATGGTGTGAACCGTGTCCTCCGACTCCTCAGGGGCGAATTGCCTAGAGAGGGCGTCGGGCAGGCCGTTTTTGGAGCCTGGCCTGAAGGTGATGGTGAACTGGAACCTGGCGAAGAACAAGGACCAGCGCGCCTGGCGGGCGTTCAGGCGCCTGGCAGATCTGAGGTATTCCAAGTTCTTGTGGTCCGTCAGGACCACAAACGGCAGGTCCACCCCCTCTAGCCAGTGACGCCACTCCTGTAGCGCGAGCTTGATGGCGAGGAGCTCTCTGTCACCCACGTCGTAATTTCTCTCCGCCGGGGACAAGCGCCGGGAGAAGAAGGCGCAGGGCCGCTTGATACCGTCGTCTGGCGACCGCTGGGATAGCACCGCCCCCACTCCTGTGTCCGAAGCGTCCACTTCCACGATGCACTGCAGCGCGGGGTTGACTTGGCTCAGGACCCGGGAGGAGGAGAACTCCGCCTTCAGCACCTGAAAAGCAGCTGCGGCCTCTTCGGTCCAACGGAACGGAACCTTAGGGGACGTGAGGCGGGTCAGCGGGCCGACGATGGTGCCAAAGTTAGGTGACGAAGCGGCGGTAGAAGTTCGCAAATCCAACGAACTGTTGCACCTGCTTCCGTGATGCAGGTGTAGGCCATTCTACCACTGCCTTCACCTTCTCTGGGTCTGGAAGCACCTGGTCATGAGAGATGATGAACCCCAGGAAGGATGTTGTTCTGGCGAAAAATTCACACTTCTCAGCCTTCACGTATAGCCGATTCTCCAGCAGTCTTTGGAGGACCCGCCTCACGTGGACCTGGTGCTCGTCCCTGGATTTGGAGAAGATGAGTATATCATCCAGGTAGACGAACACAAAGAGGCCGATGAAATCCCGAAGGACGTCGTTGATGAGGCGCTGAAAGACGGCTGGAGCGTTGGTCAGCCCGAACGGCATGACTAGGTATTCGAAGTGGCCATTCGGGGTACGGAAGGCTGTTTTCCACTCATCTCCCTCCCGGATCCGGACGAGGTGGTACGCGCTGCGTAAATCCAGCTTGGTGAACCAAGTCGCCCCCTGGAGGGAGTGGAAAGCGGTGTCCATGAGGGGCAGGGTGTAACGATCCTTCTCCGTGATGTCATTAAGAGCACGGTAGTCTATGCAAGGACGAAGGGATCCGTCCTTCTTGCCAACGAAGAAGAATCCCGCCCCCACGGGTGATGACGTTGGGCGGATTATCCCAGCACTCAGCGACTCCTTAAGGTATGTGTTCATCATCTCCTTCTCTGGCGCCGACAGGCTGTAGAGCCGTCCAGAAGGTAAGGGCGCCCCCTGGCGGAGATTGATGGCGTAGTCGTAAGGCCGATGAGGAGGGAGAGACATAGCCTTGGATTTGCTGAATACCATACCCAGGTCGTGAAATTCTGGTGGCACCAGGGACAGGTCCGGAGGTGCAGCGTCCGTAGGAGGGGAAGAAGCGGACGGGGAGCAGGCAGCGGACTGAAGACAGGTGCCCATACAGAACGTGCTCCATGCCGACACCCCGGCGGACTTCCAATCCAGAACAGGGTTGTGGAGGCGTAGCCAGGGATACCCCAGGATGACGGGCGACACAGAGTTGGGCAGGACGTAAAAGGTCATCTCCTCCTGGTGGTTTCCTGAGATGATTACCGGAAAGGGGATGGTCTGGTGTGCAACTCTCCCAAGGGAGGCACGAGAGAGGTTGACCAGGGAGATTGGGTTTTTCAGTGCCTGGCAGCGGATGCCCAATTGGGTTGCCAGGCTTTGTGAAATAAAGCTGCCTTCTGCGCCCGAATCCACCAGTGCGTGGGTGAGATGCCCAGTGAGGTTGTGGCAGAAACGGATGGGCAGCTTTAATTGGGTGAGAGTGTCTAACCGGTTGGCATCCGTGAGGCCCCCTACAGTGACTCGCGGACCCCGCCGACTGGCTTTCCATGGGCAAAGCTTCACCGTGTGTTGGTCATCTCCGCAATACATGCAGAGATCCAACTCACGGCGGCGTTGTTTCTCCGCAAGGGAAAGCTTTGTCCAGCCCGTCACCATCGGCTCCGACTCCTCGGGGCACGATGGTGGCGGCGCCGCCAGGGGGCGAGCCTGGAACAGGCGCGGCGAGACTCCACGAGGGCGAGAAGAAGAAGACTTCCGTCCCGAGGAGCGCTCGCGCAGCCTGTTGTCCAAACTAATCGCCAAGGATGTCAGCTCCGCTAGCGTCTCAGGGATATCCCGTCCAGCTAGTTCATCCCTCAGATCATCATTGAGACTGCGGAGGAAGAGGCCACAGAGGGAGCGTTCCTCCCAGCCTACTTCCTCCGCCGCTACCCGGAAGTCGACCGCGTAGTCCGCTGCCAACCGGCTTCCCTGCTGGAGGGCGAGAAGCCGATCGACTTAGACCGTCTCGGTAAGACTATGGTCAAAGACCTCCAGGAAGCGTCTCACGAACTGGTCATAAGTGAGGGTGGCATAACTGGGCCTCGCCATTACGGCGTAGGTCCAAGTTAATGTTCGCCCCTCCAGGAGATTCCCGATATAACCAATTCGGCTATGATATGAGGGAAAGTCCCCGGGCACCCGGTGGAACACGGACTCACACTGCATAATAAACCCCCGCGCTCCGCCGAGCTTACCGCTAAAGCGGGCGGGGGTTGGAATGGGTGTGAGCCGAAACGGTGCACCCGGAGCCTGCTGGACGGCCACTGGCGCAGCAGGAGCCGCGCCACCCTGACGAGCCGGGGGGAACGGCTGTTGGGGGTCCAAGTGGCCCAACCGGTTAGTAATATCTAACAACTGATTAAAGATCACCTGTTGCTGATAGACTACCTGATCCACTCGAGCCTCGAGAGTGGAAAGCCGGTGTGCGAGCCCGCCGTCTGCCGAGCCGCTCTGCTGAAGCCGTACTGACATAACGCACGGCTCAGGAGACGCACACACACAGGCTCAGAGTAGTTTGAATAGTTTATTAGCAACAGGGGTGAATGGATGTGTGTCTGCGAGATGTAGATGTGTTGGTGGCGGCGTCTGCTTCGGGCACAGAGGCAGGAGACCGTACAGCCGGACAACCCTATGGGAAAAACACAAGGAGAAGGGTGACGGGCACACACCAACACAGGAGATATGATAGCGAGAGAGGAGCTTACTTGGATGGGATAGATGGCTGGCACAGCAAGGGACGAGACCCGGTAGACAGCCACCTGCAAGGCCCGGTGCAGCAGCGAGGAGATGGAGACGGGGAGGGAAAGTCCGCCGCCAGGAAATCCACCTGTGCACAGGGGAGCAGACTTCAAAGAGACAAGGTAAGGGCTTCTTACCGCAATGATGGCTGAAGAGGTAACAGTTCTCACAGCAACAATGATGAGTGAATCTGACGGCTTCAGGCCGAAGCTCAGGGCGAGGCGGCTTATATCCCTCGCCGCTGATGACGAGCAGGTGGCGCCGCTGATGAGCGGCGCGGCGTGACACGGAGTAATTTAAAATAATGCAGAAGCTTAATCCTAAACCCCTTTAACTTACCAAATAAATTATAATATTATAAAAAAGCCAATCCAAATCTAGGCCCATTTTATGTATTGTGTAATAATGATACACTGATGATAAACTGACTTCCCCAAAAAAGCAGCAGCTAGACAACGCACTTTTGGTTTGATGGAATTGCCAGTTGACCTTGGAATTATATGTGGAAACTTGTTATACTTCCAGTTAACTTTAACTTACAAAATAATTAAAAATATTATAAAAAAGCCAATCCAAATCTAGGCCCATTTTTTGTATTGTGTATCATTTGAGTATCATTTTACAATCTATTGCTCTTTATAAGGGTTATCTGTTCAGTGGTGGCTAATTACACACTAAAACAACGTAGAAAATGACTGCAAAGAAAATGCTGCAGCTAGACAACTCACTTTTGGTTTGATGGAATTGCCAATTGACCTTGGAATTATATGTGGAAACTTGTTATACTTCCAGTTAACTTTAACTTACCAAATAATTTATAATATTATAAAAAAGCCAATCCAAATCTAGGCCCATTGTGTATCATTTGAGTATCATTTTTCCCATCTATTGTTATTTATAACGGTTATCTGTTCAGTGGTGGCTAATTACACACTAAAACAACGTAGAAATGACTCAAAAAAATGCTGCAGCTAGACAACTCACTTTTGGTTTGATGGAATTGCCAATGAACCTAGAAATTTTATGATGAAACTTTTTTTAATCCTATTAAATACTGTGACATTGTCACACTGCCCAACACCAAATTATAATTTTCTTTTTCAAACCAAAGATCACTATGGGACTTCCGGTTATGGCTGCCACGTAAGAAGGACACGTCTCACTCTGCTCTGCTTCTGGAGAAAAAAAATCGGCAAATAACTCTCTCATTTGGGACAGAACGTATCCCAGCGTTTGAGCGAGGATATGTCGGTGAAGCCTAAGGCTGGAAAACCAAGTAGAGGAAAAAGCGAGCCGCAGAAACAGTCCAAATTAACGGACTTTCAGGTCTGTGACGCAGCAGAGAAAGCACCAAATATGACGAAGGAAGCTAACAACGGCGCGGGAGCTGCAGGAAGCGACACAGGTGCGTTGCTGGCGGCTATGAGTTCAATGAGAGCGGACTTTTCCTCTAGATTTGATGGGATTATGGCAGCGTTGGAAGGAATGAGAAAGGAATTGGGTGACTGTGTGGAACGAATGGCGCAGATGGAGCTTCGTATTTCCAGTGCTGAAGATGAAGTCAATTGTCTCCAATTAAAGGTGCGCACTTTGGAAAAAAAAATAAATGTCTGGAAGAAAACATTCTGGATTTGGAATCCCGGTCGAGACAGAACAACTTGAGGCTGGTGGGTCTACCGGAAGAATCCGAAGGTCGGGACCCGTGTTCCTTTCTGGAAAAGTGGATTCCGGAGGCGCTGGGCAGTGCGGAGCTGCGGCCGGCGGTGGTTTTGGAGGGCGCGCATCGTATTGGCCCACGGAGAGATAAGGGACCACCGAGGACCTTAATTATGAAATTTGTCAGCAACAGAGACAGGATGAAGATCTTCAACGCAGCACGAGCTAAAGGAGAGATTAAACACCAGGATCAGCAGGTGCGGTTCTACCCAGATTGGGCCACAGGAATCCAACAATTGAGGAAGCAGTATGATCCCGTACGTAAGGAGCTGCGCAACCTTGGGATTCGTCATGGTGTAATCTATCCTGCGAGACTGCTGACCACGTATGGGGGCAGAACCCACATCTTCAAGACCCCAGAGGAGGCGCAGGAGTTTATCAAGAAGATCCAAGAAGAAGAGACTGGTGGGAGCTAAGCATGAACAAAATATAAGGTAGAATAATTAAGCATTTGCACAGGCATCTGACTGACTTGAAGCAAATAGCAAGTTTACAAAATATAGATTGCATTATATAATTAAACCCCCCCCCCCAAAACTATGATGTACAAAGTTGCTAAAAATTTTGGAGTTAAGTTGGAAAACTACAGAGGAGAGTTAATGTTACGTCATTAAAAGCAGTAGAGTTAGGGTGATTGGGAGGATGAAGAAGGAGTGGCTTAGGCTGATCCTCGTGGATGTGGAGCAGTCGATGGCTATATCGGGAGACGGAATTTTTCTTTTGATTTTGGGGGGTTTGCCACAAGTGTGGGAAGGGGCAATTTGTTTGTGTGTAGTTTGTAGGATGAATGTTCAACCACTCATTTTTTTGCTTCTCTGTATGAGCATGTTTACACTGCAAGGTAATCCCAAACTCCCTATTGATCATAAACCAAAGCGTTAATCTTAATTTAACTTCATGGAATTGCAGAGGTCTACAAAATTTAAAAAAACTTAAACAAGTTATGAATAAAATAAAAGACATGGATTCAAAAATTGTGTTTTTACAAGAAACTCATCTAATAGAGGAGGATGTAAAAAGAATTAGGAGTAGATGGCAAGGAAGTGTTTTCACCTCATCATTTTCATCCCGAGCCAGGGGAGTTATGACTCTCATACATAAATCAGTCCCTTTTCAAGTGAAAAATGTAATTGGAGACAAATTTGGAAGATATGTAATCATTCAAGGATCTTTGCTATTAGAAAATATAAATTTGGTGAACCTATATGGTCCCAATATAGATGATCAAAAGTTCTTTGCTAATTTATTTCTTATCTTATCATCACTTACAGGGCAACATATAATAGCAGGGGATTTTAATTGTACATTGAATCCCGGTATAGATAGATCAACAGGACTGGACTGTACGCACAATGGATGTAGGATGACCATTAATCATTTTATGAAAGAATTGAGATTGCTAGATATATGGAGAGAAATGAAACCACAAGTCAAAGCCTACTCTTGTTATTCCAGTACCTACAAGACATTCTCACGTATTGATTATTTTTTGATTTCCACAGAATTAAGGCCCAAGATTCAAAACTGCTTTTATGATAACATTGTGATCTCTGATCATGCACCCTGCTGTATAGTATATGTAGATAAGAAATTGACAAAGGAATCAGGTAGATGGCAATTTCAGCATAAATGGCTTCAGGATGAGGAATTTGTCAAGTACATAGAAAAACAGATAGATGAGTTCTTTGATATCAATACTACACAAACATCAGCATGTGTAAAGTGGGAGGCTTTCAAAGCTTTTATTAGGGGACATATTATTAGTTATACAGGTTCAAAATCTAAGAAGACTCGAGAGGAGAGAGCCCAATTGGAACATAAAATAAAAAATCTTCAGGAAAAAGTGTATGCAGGAAGTGATCCAAGGTTGGAGAATGAATTACTGATTTTGAGAGCGGAATACGACAAAAAATCAGCAAATAGAGCTGCCTCGAGTCTTCTAAGATTGAAACAATCTTTTTATGAACAAGGTGAAAAATCAGGAAAATTATTGGCATGGCAGATTAAACAATTAGAAATTAAAACACCAATTACCAGTATTATAAGTAAAGGACAGGTAGTTATAGATCCTTTAGAAATTAACAGAGCCTTTAGAGATTACTATGAAAAATTATATGATACCAAAAATGAATCTGATTTAACAAAACTAAATGGGTTTTTGAATGAACTATCTATACCGTGTATTCCAAATGAAAACAGGGAGATATTGGAGTCTAAAATTAGTCAAGAAGAAGTTGGGCTAGCCATTGATAATATGAAATCAGGAAAAAGTGCAGGACCAGATGGTCTTCCAGTTGACCTTTATAAAAAATTTAAGAATAAATTAATAAAACCTTTTTTGGAAATGGTTTTAGAAGCATTTCAAAATAATAATTTACCATCATACATGAATAATGCCTTAATTATACTGTTGCCAAAACCAGGTAAGCCCTCTAATAAATGTGAAAATATGAGACCAATAAGCCTATTAAATGCCGACCTTAAGATAATCTGTAAAATTTTAGCAAGACGAATACAAGAAATTTTACCAGATATTATTAATCGAGATCAGAATGGCTTTATAAAGGGAAGACAAGGCTTCCATAATGTAAGAAGACTATTTAATATTATTTATTTTAATAAAGAAGCACCGGATACAGCTCTCCTATCACTGGACGCCGAAAAGGCCTTTGATAGAGTCGAATGGCCCTTTCTTTTTGAAGTCTTACAAAGGTTTGGACTTGGAAATAATTTCATAAAATGGGTTCAGATAATATACAATAATGCTACAGCAGAAATCCTAACAAATAACAATATTTCAAAATCAATAAAAATCAATAGAGGATGTCGACAAGGCTGTCCACTTTCACCTTTACTGTTTACTATGACAATTGAACCTTTAGCGATGGCGATACGTTTACATTCACAAATATATGGAATTAAAGTTGGACCAACAGAACATAAAATCTCCCTGTACGCCGATGACATAATTTTGTTTATGTCGAATCTAAAAAAATCAATTCCGACCTTGTTTGAATTTAATAAAGAATTTTGGGGAAATATCAGGATATAAAATAAATAAAACTAAATCTTCAATATTAATGCTAATTGAGACCCAGAGAAATTACCCAGACCCTGAGGTAAATCAATTCAACGTTGTAAATCAGTTTAAATATTTAGGAATCCAAATTGTGCCTAAGCTAGAATCAGTCACCAGTGTCAACTATGAAGCCTTAATGACAGATATCAATGAGTCAATTCAGAGATGGATGTCACTACCAATGTCGATGATCGGGAGAATCAATATACTTAAAAGTAATATTTTACCTAAAATACTTTATTTATTTGAATACATTCCCTTACCACCACCTTTAGATTTATTCTCAAGAATTAAAAAAAAAGTTAGTGGAATTTATATGGAACAACAGGAGGGCTAGATTACGTCTGTCTTTATTATATTTACCATTTGATCGTGGAGGTCTGAAATGTCCAAATTTTATGTTGTATTATTGGTCGGCACAACTGAGGTCTATGACATATTATTTTTCATTAAATGATCTCCCTCACTGGACTGAAATGGAATCATACAATTTACCTTTACCTCTTCCCATATTCATACACTCAGATTCGGCAAAAAAATTACAAAAACAAGTTAAAAATCCATTTGTAAAGCATATGATCAAAATATGGTGTGAAGCTAAAAGTTATTTAAAAGAACCACAGTTATTGTCACCATTTAGCCCAATATGGGGTAATCAATATTTTAAACCAGGAAGAGTGGACGCTGTATTTAAAGTATGGAATTTAAAAGGGATTCAAAAGATTCAAGATTTATATTTGCCATGTGCAGATAACATAATGTCTTTTGAAGAGCTGAGGGTCAAATTTAATCTTAATAGAACACATTTTTTTAAATATCTTCAACTTAGAAACCTTATTCGATCAAATCAAAATAAAGCTCTCACTCGACCTATTTATTCATCCTTGGAAAAAATGTTGATGAAAGATAGTAAAAGAAAGGGTATTATTTCAGAGTTTTATAACTCATTGACACTATCCTCAAGTGAAAATTCACAGAAAAGATTAAACTACTGGAAAGAAGATCTGCAAATTGAAATTTCAGAGGAACAATGGGAAATGGCTTGTACAGAAGCCCAAACCAAATCAATAAATGTACGTCTTAAATTGATACATTTCAAATGGTTAATGCGGATGTATGTTACACCGGAGGAGTTAAATAGATATAACAAAAATATACCAGATACATGCACAAAATGCATGGAAAGTAAAGGAACCCTATTTCATTGTGTATGGGAATGTAGAATAATAAGAATGTTTTGGGAAGAGGTGAGGGTAACAATTGAAAAAATAATCTCAAAACAAATCATTTTAAATCCTAAACTGTTTTTGTTGGGTCTGTACCCAGAAAAGCATAACTTTAATAAAAGTGAAAGAACATTCATAGACCTCAGTTTGCTTAATGCCAAAAAATGTATTGCACTACTGTGGAAAAAGACTCATAGACCAGATGTGACTCAGTGGTTAAGACAGATGTTAACAAACCTTCCATTAGAAAGAATAACATATATACTGAAATCAAAGGAAATTGTGTTTGAGAATATATGGAGACCTTTTATTGATCATGTAAAAAATTTAAACATAACTCTTGAAGAAGAAAGTGAATGATGTGTGTGGACCTTGTAAATTCCAAACTGGTGAACATAATATGTATACTTATGTAATGGATTGTCTAGACTAAACAGAGGAGCATTGTTGAAGACTTGATTTTGTTGGTGGTTGTTGGTGTTTTTAGTGCATTTTTTTTTTTTTGTAGTACTTTAGTGTTAGTGTTTGATTGTTTGTGTCATGTTTGTTTAAAAAAAAAGGTTCGATAAAGATATTGTGGAAAAAAAAAAGATCACTATGGATCTATTGAATCACAATAGCATAGGTTTATCATATTCATCGAAAATGTTATATTTGGGTTTACATGTATGGGTATTTTCGCTTTATATTTTACTAGACTGCTTATAATGTATTGGAATTCTCAGAATTTGGAATGCCGATAGAACATTCAATTCACATGTACTTACCTTTTACCTAATTCGACTTTTACCTTTATCAGTGTCTACTGCTGAATGTAAATTACACCTGTGCAACTGCTTACAATTTTACTTAAAAACTGTACCCAATGTAGAGCAATGGATACAGCAGTGGTAATATTTATTAAATTTAACAATAACAATTACATTACCATTAAAAATCTTGACACCTTTATGGCTGAACAGCAGGATTAGGGTCATATGAGGCAATGGAATGTGTATGTAATTATTCGCCTTTATCATCCAGTGTTATAATATACAAACCACACTTTTATCCAAAAGACTAACATTTTATTACATTACAAATATTCCCAAAACATGTTTACAAATGGGGAGCTTTCAGTACTTCGACCAGACTGCCAAAATGGTTTAGGAAGGCTCCGTGGAAGGAAGCCGTCTCTGTCAGCTCATCCCTTCTTAATGCAGCTTCCTGCTGCTGGGCTAACTGCAGGTGTCTTTCGCGCTGTTCATGCTGCCGTTGATGCTGTTCGAGCATCCTTTCACGCTGTTCGAGCATCCTTTCATGGATCCGCATCTCCTCAGCATGATTCCGGGCCATCAGTGATGCAAGGTCTGCAATGTTGTTGGACCTTTTCAGCTTGCCTATATGAAAGACAGAAGTCATTGTATTTCGATAACACTGGATCAAAACATGTCAGAAAAAATATTATGGAATTAAATTGCTGAAAGCCTGTGGTGGGATGCTTCGTTGCTGTATTTAAGCTCAACTGTCATGTTGCTGCCCCTCAGTAGAGTGGACTGTGCAACTTCTGTGGTGCTGTGGTTAAGCCCCCCTTCATTTCAAAAAGGATTAATTGTAAAAAGTATTTTGATTTAATGGGTTATTTTTAAAAGAATTTCTTTGTACTGTGGCCTCATAAATCAGAATGGGTTAATAGTGTTAGCTGACTTGAAGAATTTCAATCAAGCATGTTGATTTGAAGTCGGTACATGTGCTCCTTTTTTTTTTTTTTTGTGAAAATACAACAGTATTTCCACCACCAACACACCTATAACACTGGGCCACTGTGGCTATGAACACCCCTGAATCTAGTATTTTTATAAACGTAGAAAGACATTTTAAATTCCTTATTATGCGTCTATAGAAAATAACAATCACATATAAAAACAACCAGGTGGTAATTTTCAGTTTGTTGTGCCTTACCAGCACTTGACCGGGAGATGCCGGATGGTGATGGAGCTTGTGGTCCAGTGAGGCGGACCCCTGGGATTTGAAAACTGTGTATAGAAGGAAAAAACACACAATAAAGCTCACAAACAAAGTGCAACATGTACCGCAAACACAAAACTTTTTAACCAGGATACAATAAGCTTACGTCAGCGTTTTGTTCACGTGAATACTGAAATAAAAGCGTGATTCTGCAGCTTGATGCGAGGTAGCAGCAAGGTACAGAGGTAGCTAGCTATTAGCGGGCTAGCCATCACCACAATTGCCCACAATCAAACAACTTTCTTTATTGCTTAAATAAAGTGCGCTTTTGACCGAAAGGCGAGAAGACGGACAATAACAAAACAACACTCACCGTCACCGTTTTCCAATTGCGTGGCCGTGTCGAGTCCAAATTCTCTGCCATTGCTAGCAGGCCGGACACATCCTGGTATATTTTTTCATTGCGAGTTGCCCCACCAACTTGCTCTGGATGTAGTCATCGGCTACGAGGGACAGAAAAGTCCGCACCTCCTCGTTTGTTCATGGAATAAACTTGCGCGTGGACATCGTTATATGAGAACACAATTGTAAATCCAGTCACCGCGGTTACTCGCTGAAATTACAAATGGCGGTCGTGTAGCTTCAACAGAAAACAGAAAACAGAAAACTGACGCGTTTTGTGACGTTACGCCCTGACCAATCAGCGTTTAGTAGTCGATTGACGTCAAATCACACCTCGCTTTTCGCTCGGCTATACCCTGCCTCTGAACAGGCACGAAAATCATACCGGTTAAACCGTGAGGACTTAGGTGGAAATGGCGAAAAACAGAACCAAGTAAAAAAAAGTAAAGCCAAGGTGATACTGGTGGAAATGGGGCTCTGGTGGACAAAGAGGGCCATCCCACTCTAGAATACAGTTCACAGTGATGGGTTAAGGCTCTACAGTTTGTAACAAACCTCAAAACAGCATGATATACAGAGTCAATCTTACTCAGACACTGAGCTGAAGCGTTCACATACAAGAGGTCTCCATAATCTAAAATAGATAGAAAAGTTGCAGTAACAAGACGCTTTTTAACCTCAAAAGAAAAACAACATTTATTTCGAAATAAAAAACCCAGTTTCAGTTTAAGTTTCTTCACAAGATTTTCAACATGGGGCTGAAAAGTCAGAGCATCATCAAGCAAGATACCAAGATACTTGTACGAGTGAACCACCTCAATTTCATTTCCCTCAAAAGTGGACACTGTGGGAAAAATTTGTGGACTCTTCCTAAAATTTGAAAACCACATCAGTTTAGTTTTGTCAGCATTAAGGACTAGTTTTAGCTGCAGAAGTGTGTGCTGCACCACATTAAAAGCTTTCTGCAGAGAAGCAACAGTATTAGCAGGGGAAGAGCCAAAGCAATAAATAATTGTGTCATCAGCATAAAAATGCAAACTAGCATCAGACACATTTTGTCCTAGATCATTAATGCACATAATGAATAGGAGGGGTCCTAATACAGAACCCTGTGGCACCCCCTTGTGGACACTGACAATTTCAAACTTAATACTTAATCATCTTATAATTCTGCACATTTTTCTTTAATCAGTTTCAAGGAATCACACGTTCCAATTGCATTAAGACAGTAACCTCACAGATTGACGCCCAAAACAGAGAAACACTGACATTTTATTTAAGTCCTAGGACCATGGCAGACCAGTGCTATCTTCATCGTCTCATTGCTCCCCACCACCTCAGTGTCATTACCCAGGGTCAACACCGACGTCATCACCAAATCCATCTATCAACCAGAACTACAGCATGCACACTTCTTGAAGACAACAAACAGGACTAAGGACTCTCTTGCTAAGTCACCGGTGGGTGGCTGAAGATAACAACAGGCCAAGATTGCTTTGCTTGGGGAAAAGGCCTGTAACCAGAACTGCTGAGTAACATAACCCCACCTCTGTAAGTGGGTCATGGACATTCTCTGCTCTATGTGTGTGTACCAAAGATAACAGCTGAGAACCGAAGAATGGACGAAGACAACGATAAGATGGACATTCTCTGGGTACCGGGAGAGGGATGAATGGACACTGTTTGCCATGGTTTACTAGCCCAACAGATAGAAACTCTGAAAAAAAAAGGAAAAAAAAAAAACCTGGGGAAAAACGCACTTACACCAACAATTTTTTGTTTGTTTGTTTTGTTGTTTGTTTTTCCTGTCAACGTGATATATTTTTATACTTAGGACAATAGTCAGACAAAGTACATACACTTGTGACGTATAGTTTGCAGTTATGAGTACACAAATGCGCTGGCACATGGTAATAAGTATTTCCTAAGTAATCACACCTTTACTAGTACTACAGAATAATAATGATAATGGTAATGCCCTCACGCCTAATTGACTACACACAAGACAGATTGCAGAGCAGAACTGAAGTAGACAGATGAGTGAATGAGTGAACGAATGCTTGATGAGCTGCAAACCAGAGAGAGAAAAGTGTTTAAACCACCGGTGTTGATAAATTTTAATCAAAAGTTATGTGCAGCATTATTTAAAATGGCAACCAACGAGTTTGGGATGATGGTTTATATATATATATATACTCTGAAAGTGTAAAAGTGTAAAAGTATATGCTTATATTTGAGTTTCCAAAATGATAATTACTAGAAGTTTTATCTAAACCATGCATGAAATAAATACATTTTGAGATCATAATGAAGGAAAAAAAAAATAGAAACTGAAGAGCTCTTCCATTGCCCGAAAATTAAGAATCTTGCTCATACCCTTCTCAGATTTCTGCCTTCAAGGATGACTACAAAATCAATTTAGAAAATGATTGTTTTTCTCATTACAGGACAAACTTGGCATGGACTATGAAGAAAATCTTGAAAATTGTCATCCAGAGGACACAGTCCTGTGAACTGTATGATTAACTGGTTTCATAACCTGTTGATCAACAAAATAGAATCTACGTCTAACAAGTAATTAGAGTATTTTGACTACATAGCCACAAATTGACATAAGTAAATTATAATTTGGTTTGTAAAGCAAAGATTAATCTGAACTATTTGATCATATACATATAAAATTTAAATAAAATGATTATTAAATGACTGTATTTCACATTTTTAAGGTAGATAACATTACGTCACAATAACAACAAGTATGACACTTGGATACATAACAATCTTTTTTATTTTTGAGACACTGAGACCTTAGTTTTATTAGAATTCATGTCCTAAGTGTTTCACAAGACGTTTTGACACCGTGGTTAAGTAAGGATAACATTGACGAAGGATCTTTTCTATCAGCATGCTTAATCAAAATGCAGGCATCCCTGATGACACACTGTCAGTGGGAGAAGGCCTCAAGTCAATCTGAATGGAATAAAGGTTGATTCTAAAGTAAACTGACTATTGACATTTCAAAGATTGATATTTAGAGACTGGGCTTAGATGATCTGATTATTACATTTAGGATGACTTCAGATTACACTGAAAATCTACCTCCTGCTACCTTTTCTGTTTGATGTTTGTTTGTTTTGTCCTGAATTGCTTATGTTTGTCTACCTCCCCTTGGGGTGATGTGGGAAAAAGGTGTGGGGGGGGGGGGGGCAATATCTGGAATATACTTTAGAAACAGCTTCCTTATTTGTTGGCAATTTCTTTTAATCTTTCCTTATAATTTGGTTTACAAGATATTTGATAGTCATTATTCTGAATATTTTTTCTTGTAATTCCATTGGTTTTTTTTCTTTTGTTTGTTTCCTTAGTGAAAGTTTCTAATTTGAGAAAAAAAGTTGTTTATTCACATGGGGGAAAATGAGCTAATTTATAAATTAGGGTGAAATAAGTGACTAATTTAGTGCAAAGCAGTTGCTACTTTGAGGTGAAAAAGTCCCAAATATTCAAGAGAAAAAAATGTAAAATTTAAAAGTTAATTTTTAAAGTGCTTTTGAAGTTTCTGCTTCCGAAATTATAATTCAGTTTTCTTTAATATAATGCTGTATTTTTTTCTTGTGATAAAATAATTTTCATTTAATCTTTTCTCTACATCATAAATTGAGACACTGTGGAGGAAAAAGATCAGGCGAGATGCAACGAGCTGGAAGGATGCAAGGGTTTATTTCCTCCAACATAATGAGACACACTTTGTAGCTAAGTGCGCTACTGTGCTGCTGAGACATGTCACACAAGCTCTTTTATACAGTGATACGGACATAGAGAATGCATGGCACATTAACATATCAGTCAATACCCATGATTAGCATGACCAACTGGCGCCCAGATGTTCTCTCCCTCATCCAGGGATGTATACACAACAGTCCATTGTTCTGGTTGCCCCCAGGGGCTCTCTGTCCATACCTGAATTGTCCTCTGTATGTAAATTGTCCTCTGCTTCCTCCAGACCTGCTGAGTGTGAGAAATGTCCATGCAGAGTGTGGTGGGTCACCACAACACTATTTTTATTGTTTTGTTGTTGTTGTTGTTTTTTTTTTGCAGTTATACAACTGTTTTTACTTAAAGTCACAAAGCAAAAATTTGCAGTTATTTATTCACTAAATTATACCAAAATAATTTATAGATTAAAAAGTCAATTATTAATGTAGAATAATGTAGAATAATAAAATAATATAATTGCAATATAAGCTGCGGCTTCAGCCATCACCCATTTCGGATAACTCACGTGGAATTGTATAGTAGAAGGAGTCTTTGTCTAATTTGACCTTGTTATATTATACAGTTTCTTTTAACCTGTAATGTACTATCCGAAATAAATAAATAAAATAAATAAAATAAAAAGTGTAATTAATGGTGAAAAAGTGCCTTTTATTCCTTCAGTGATGACATTGAAGTTATTAGTGAATAATAATAATAATAGGTTCATAATTAATTTATTCAGTTTTAATTGTTACTACAGTCTTAAGTGTTTTGTTTTTAAATCGTTTTATTTTGGTGATTTTTTTGTTTGATTTCTTTTTTTTTCTTCTTTTCTTTTAATCTTTCCCTGTACATTGAAGTTTGGCAAATCTTATTAATTTAGAGACAAAACTGATTAAATTTTGGTTAGTTTAACATACATTGTTAAAAAGAAGATGCTTAATGTTTGAAGAATAAAAGTTATTGGGGATTAACAATAAATGATATAGGTTAAATTATTTGGCAAGCAAACAAATTAAATTATAGCTGCGGCGGCATGAAAAAATAAGCAGCGTTGTTGAATGTTTTAAGCAGAGTTTTATTAATCATACCGCCGTCACGAGCTCCGCTCCCGGTGCCGTGCATGCGCACCGGGAGCGAGCTCAGCGGCTCTCAGAGAAGGAGGACACAAAGTCTGTGTCCAGCAGCAGCAGTTGAGGAAGTGGAATTGAGAGAGAGCGAGTTACAGAACCTGTGCAGTATTTATACCCAACTCAGACAATACATCAAAGCGAATTCACAGCAGTTGGTACGATCAAAGGGACTGCAGAACAGGCATGAGACATTTGCATTTAAGAGACCTACATAACAATAGGCAGATTTGCTAGCCTCTGCTCCAGTTGCAGGACAAAGAGGTTACAAGGCACATCTACATATTGATCTCAGCCTCTAGGTCACAGTAAGGACAGGACGCATGAACACTATACATGAATGGCACATTACATCACAATACATGAATGGCACATTACATCACAATACATGCATGGCACATTACATCTCAGTAGTGCAGCGGGAAAAACCAAGAGAAGAGAGCTGACTGTCCTTAATCTGTTGTGGGGGTTAACCGAACCGCCCACACGCTCCCCCCCAGAGGGCACGGCAGGGGGCCGAGACCTCGATAATCCATCTATGGGAGCGAGCTGTGGGAGAAGCTCACTGCTGGCGGAGGGGGAGGGAGGAGGGGGGTAGTAACTGCCTGCAGGGGGACGGTGAAATCGTCCGAGCCGTGCAAAAATTGCTTGTGGGTCCGCGATGTCGAAGGGCTGTCCCGTTGAACGTGCAGAGGTCCACAAGAAGAAAAATTAGTCTCTGACTCCTCTCGTGGCCATGAAGAAAACAGGAGCGGCGAGGCTGCGTAGCGGCTGTAAGAAAAAAAAAAAAAAAAAAAAAAAAAAAGAAGCAGAGGGACTTGGCTTGTTGGCTTTAGGTGCAGGAGCAACCCTAAAGCCCCCGGGAACAGCTGACGGCTGAAATCCCTTTGTGCGCCGTGGCTGAGACCATCAGTAAGTCCTGTGAACAAGTTGCTTGCGTGCCTCAGGTGAACGAGCAACCCTGAAGGGCCTGTGTGCAGCAGTGCAGGAGGATGGGGGTCTCTGGAGCCGTTATTGTCCCGTGCGTGATGCGCCGTCCTCGTAACTCCCCGGTGCATGCGCGGGGGTTCCGTGCGTGGGTGGGCCGCTGGAGTGGCAAGTCAGGGTCCAGAATCTTGGTGGAGATCGGCGCAGACGGCGCCGATAATATCCAGGTTGAGCTGTGGCTGCAGATTGGCCATGGTGCATTGGAGCGGTGAGAGGAAATAGACGATCTTCGTCCCTCAGGCTCGTGCAGATGCGTTGGAGCGGTGAGAGGGAATAGACGATCTTTGACACCGCTCGGCCGTGGTGCGTTCAGGTCCACGCGTTGCGTACTCCGCCAGCCCTGGAGGTCGCCGTCGCGGAGAGGGGACGAGGTGCCTGCGCTCTTGTGTGGAGGAGCTGCGAGCGCGGCCGGTCCAGCGTGGATGAGCAGATCTCAGACGTGCAGATCTCATCATGAAGAACGGGTCACCAGTGCAGCTGTCCAGATCAGAAGGTTGCTTTGCACAAAACGTGTGCATGTTCGGGGTCGCCAGTGAAGCGTTCACTGGCAGCGTGTTCTTTTCTGCCTTCAGGTCATGGTGCGTTGGGGCGGCAAGAGGGAGGAGACGTCTTGTGTCCCTCGGCCGGTTCAGCGTGGATGTCCAGACCAGAAGGTTGCGTCGCACAAAACGTGTGCGTCTTCGGGGTCACCAGTGCGGCGGCATGAAAAAATAAGCAGCGTTGTTGAAGGTTTTAAGCAGAGTTTTATTAATCATACCGCCGTCACGAGCTCCGCTCCCGGCGCCGTGCATGCGCGCCGGGAGCGAGCTCAGCGGCTCTCAGAGAAGGAGGACACAAAGTCTGTGTCCAGCAGCAGCAGTTGAGGAAGTGGAATTGAGAGAGCGAGTTACAGAACCTGTGCAGTATTTATACCCAACTCAGACAATACATCAAAGCGAATTCACAGCAGTTGGTACGATCAAAGGGACTGCAGAACAGGCATGAGACATTTGCATTTAAGAGACCTACATAACAATAGGAAGATTTGCTAGCCTCTGCTCCAGGTGCAGGACAAAGAGGTTACAAGGCACATCTACATATTGATCTCAGCCTCTAGGTCACAGTAAGGACAGGACGCATGAACACTATACATGAATGGCACATTACATCACAATACATGAATGGCACATTACATCACGATACATGAATGGCACATTACATCACAATACATGCATGGCACATTACATCTCAGTAGTGCGCGGGAAAAACCAAGAGAAGAGAGCTGACTGTCCTTAATCTGTTGTGGGGGTTAACCGAACCGCCCACAATAGCTAATTTAACTTGGATAGCTACGGTATATATATGGACACACACACACACACACATATATCGTTGGGGCACCATCCACGTTGTATAGAGGTGGAAACTTTTTTGAACAAAGACTTAAGCTTAAGAATTTAGCAATTGGTAAGTCAAGCCTTCATAATTCTATTGAAAATATTGGATCAGTCTCATAATAAACCCTTGTGTGAGTTCTTGTCTCTGATGATCCAGAAGATGGATATGAAATCAAACAATAACTCCCATATGTATTTCAATGATTTAATAAGAAACATCAGAATAGGTTAACATATGTGGAAAACTTTAAAACAGAGAATTCACATGTATCATGGGCATCATAGACTGTTACTGAATTACTTATGAATCAAGCATTTGCGGAACCAAATGAAGCATAGTTTAATTTGTCAGCATACTGGAAACTGGAAAACCATAAAATAGCATTGGTTAAGAAAAGTAGATGCTATGGCGGCACATGGGAGTGCATAATTGTATAACATCTTAGACAAGAACAAAGAGCAGAGGTTCCCTGGGAGATAACAGGGAGGCGTGAAGGATGAATGCAGTGCGACCTTTTGTGTGTTAGAAACTTCTAGAGGAATGATAAAGGATTAAGGAAGTGAATGCAATGTGACCTTTTGTGTGTTAGAAGCTTCTAGATGAATGCCATGCTATTTAAGAGAAGAGTCTCTGCTGAGTTGTCATTCTGTCTATGCTTCTTGTGTGAGATGTGTAATAAACTGTCTGAGCCAAATCCGCCTCGTTATTTACACGCTCCACAATGCGATTTTATGAAGAAAATGATAAGCTTTATAAAAAATTTTAGAAAATTAGTTTTACTCTGAAAAAAGAACGTAAATTAATGAAAGAAAACATGCATTTTGAGATTCTGAAGGGTGTTTGCATAAAATTAGGTTCAAAGAACTTATACCAGGAATATTCTGAAGACAAGTGTAAATTACATAACAGACCGTTAGCCTCAGAAACTTTGCGTCCCCGTGGGTAGTAGGCGGGTCCACCGGATTTTCATGTGATCACAGTATAGGAGATGGAGTAGGGCGAGGGGCTCCTTCCAACTCCAAGGTGTTAGAAGCAGCACTGATATCTAGCACGGTGGCAGGCTCAGTGAGCTTGTTGCGACTTTGTTGCTGTTTTTGGAACGCATAATGCGCGAACTCTCTCAGCTGACTTATTGAGCTTGACTTTGGGTTAGCTGTAACTCCAAGGTGGTGACTCACAGTGGGATGGAGGTTCTGGATGAAGAGGGTCTTAAAATTGTGGTCTTCTTCCATCCCTGGTGTATTTTGACATGTGAAATATGGGAGGAGAAGTCGCTGGTTGTAGGCCTATGTTGGCTCTGAGCGACCTTGCTTCACAGCCAGGGCTGCCGATAGCCCTGATTGTAGGAAGTCATCGGAGAATTCCTTTTCGATGGCTTCGCAGAGCCGCATGTAGTCCATCCTGATGTCTGTCGGCTGTCTGTCTATAAATCTTGATACCAACCTGTTAGATGCTAGTTTAATCAAATAGATGTGATCATCGACTGTAGCATCAGGGTACTTACGCAGGTAGTAATCAATGTCTTTTAAATAGGCTCTGGTATAAGGTGAACCTCTAGGGCCTGGATCAAATTTCGTGAGATTTTGAGCGATCTTGTCAAGGTCGCGGTCTGAAGGGGCACACACACACTGTCCACACGATTGTCTTTACTCAAAATGGGAATCGGGTGATGGAGCGCGGTGGAAGTCCCTGTCTGGTGAGATGCGTTCTCCTTTCGGCCTACCCAACCTGTTCACGGTTCGTGGCCTTGGTTGGGGAGCAGCTGGAGTTTCTGCAGGTTGTGGAAGCAAATGTGGTCTTGCTTCCTTTTGTTGTCAGTATTCCTCCACTTCTTCTCTTAAATTTTTTTAGCTTTTGATGTGCTTCCTGTAGGAGCATTTGACATTCTTCGTAGTCAGACTTCACATTTTCAAGTTGACCCTCAACTCTTCTGAGTTCCTTCTTCATGTCCTGAAGGGCATCTTCAAGTTCACTGTTCTCTTTGCGAAGGAAGTCATTGAGTCAACCGTCGCTTTTCTGGTTTTGCCTGGTTTACATCTTGTAACGTGTTATCAAGCTGAGCTTGAGTATTGTCGTTTTCGTCTTGAGATTGTTCCAGTTTCTTCCTTAAGGATTTGTTCTCTTCCTGGAGAGAGAAGGTTGTTGATTGTTGATTCCTTAGCTATTTTCTCTGTGCATAATGCTTTAGCTTCAGCTACTTTTAATCTCACGACTATTGCTATTGCGAACTTTCGCAACCCACTGGGGAGATTTTTCCCTTTTGGTGGGTTTTCTGCATAATCGTCCAGATGTTCTTCAGTGAGTTGTTTCAGATCTTCGGGCTGTGTTTTCTTGATCCGTGTTGTGAAGCTAGATATAAAATCAGAAGTCCATTCTTCCAATGTTACTTGAAGGTCATCCAGTTCGGTAAATCGGTCGGTTGTTCGTATACCTGACATGTTTTACTGTTTGTTGTTAGTTAGCTTAATAATCAACTTCTTGATTGTAGCTAAATTTGTTAGTCAAGGGTAAACCTTGATTGTTATTTTATATTAGTGGTAGTTATAAGTTCTTTTTAGAACTTGTTCCAAAAGGAGTTATTACCGCTGTTTTGGGTATGTCCTGAGCGCGGACTGGGACTTGATGGTACCCGAGCACCAAATCTATTTTAGAAAAAATGTGCGCCCCCGCTAAATGCACCGAAAAATCTTGGATGTGCGGAATCGGGTAGCGGTCGTGTGCTGAAGCGTTATTCAACCTGCGGAAATCACCGCAAGGCCGCCACGAGCCATCAGCCTTGGGGACCATATGCAGCGGTGAAGCCCAGGGGCTGTTAGAGCGTCTAATGATGCCCAGCTTTTCCAGGTTGGCGAATTCCTCGCGCGCTATGGCTAGTTTAGCTGAGTCCAAGCGCCGAGCTTTTGCAAAAACGGGGGGCCCGGTGGTAGTTATAAAATGTTCCACTCCATGTTTAGCCACTGACGCCAAAAACGTTGGGACTGTGAGTGCTGGAAACTGAGTGAGTAGTGCTTGGAACTTACCACCCACAGCTGTGACATTGGCCTGTGCAGTAGGCGGGACCACCCGGGCTGTACAGGAAATAGAGTGGAAAGACAGTGCATTAACCAGACGTCTATTAGCAAGATCAACCAATAAACCATTCGAGCACAAAAAATCAGCATCTAACATGTTATGACTGACTGCCGCTACGACGAAAGTCCACTCGAATGTCCGACCGTGAAAAGACAGGGGGAAGGTCTTCTCCCCAAAGGTCTTGATCGTCGAGCCGTTCGCCGCCAACACCAGGGGTCCACTGGAAGGCGCCAGCCGGTCAGCGTAGGAAGGTGTGATGAAACTCAGCTGGGAGCCTGTGTCCACCAGGAACTGCCTCCCTGATTTCGCGTCCGTAAGGTAGAGCAGCTTGTTCTTCACGTCGAGAGCTGCAGCTGCTACCGACTCCCGGTCCTGGCGTTTCCCGAGCGCTTGAACTGGCACGGTGGAATGCACTTGCGTGCCCTCTCGGCGAAACGTCGATGATAAAAGCAGAGGACGTCGCCCGCTCCGTGTCTCCTGGCCTCCGCCGCTGCTGACGTCAGCGAATCTGGTGCTGCAGCCTCTGGCCCCCTGCCGTCTCCGGGCGTTGCGTTCAGCTCCGCTGCCACCGTCGTGGCCGTGTGTCGTCTATGGGCGTCGACGAGTCGCTGTGCCTCCTGGCCCAGCTCGTGGTAATCTCGGTTGGTCAGCAGCTGTGAACCGGCCAGGGTAACTCTCACCGCTGACGGTAGTGTCCTGAGGAAAAGATGGGCGAAGATAAAGCCGTCATCATCATCGCCTCTCAGACTCAGCATCCTCGCCATCAGGTCCGCAGGCCTGTCTGCCTGTCAGTCAACACCAGAAGCTTCTCTGCTCGCTCTCCCAGCGAGGGGGTGAAAGCACGGATGAGAGCGGCTGTCAATGCGCCGTACTTGTCGTCGTCTGGTGGGTGGTTAGTCAGGCTCTCCACCCGCTGGGCTGTGAGGTTGTCCAGCTTTGCGACTACATGGTAGAATTTCATTGCATCCGCCGAAATTCCCCGAAGATGGAACTGCGCCTCGACAGTGTTAAACCAGGAGCGCGGGCTATGCTGCCAGAAATCAGGCAGCTGGACTGCGGTAGCTGCGTTAGCCTGGCTGGCTCCTGATGAGTCCTGTGCGGGAAGGTCGTCCCCGGCCATAATTTGTCGTAGGGTCACCAGTGTAGAGAATGCGTTCAAGGATGAGGCTGAGTTTATTTCTCAGGTTCAGCTTTATTATGGGAGCACATACTCTAGCAATCTCTCAACAAGAAAAGAGACTGAGCAATGAAATACCACACTCTTATACTGCTGGAGCCACGAAACCTAAGTCACATGGTGCTTTAGCAAACATACAATCATATGGTACTTAATCCCAGTCACAATGCACTCTTTGATGTTTCACTATTGTCTCTTATCACTCTATGATCCGGGAATCCTTCTGGGGCATCCTCTCTGAGACAAAGGCCAAAACTCACACCTCCTCATCATCTCCTGTAGATCTCTGCAGGCCCAGACCTTCTTTGTCCCGCGAGACGTGAAGCACCCATAAACATACAGCCATACATTTGTGGGAAATATGAACTCAATATATGTGCCACAGCTTCTCTTTAATCCGTTTTTCACCCATGCAAGAGTACTCTTAAACAATGGTTAATTCAATTACCTTGCCAGGAAAACTCGCCAACAAGTTGAATTAACAAAAGAACCGAATTGGTTTATTTGTGATTCGACTTTTCAGGCCTTAATCTTAATTCGTTCAGTGTATAATAACACTTTTTCAACTTCAGCAAGCTTAAAAAAAACAGTTTGTGGAGTGGGCAGCTTGAGTGGGTTTTTTTCCAACCCCTCTGCAGCTCCTTCACTCAGACAGCAGGGCAGGTAAGGGTGTGAATTCCCCTCCTCCCCTTTGTGCTCTCTCTCTCTCTCTCTCTCTCTCTCTCTCTCTCTCTCTCTCTCTCTCTCTCTCTCTCTCTCTCTCTCTCACTCACACACACACACACACACACACTGAGCAGATAAGAGCGGGGGGGGGGGGGGCAAACACATGCGGTCAGCCAGCTACAGAGAGAAAAAAGTAGGGTTTTGTGGTTTTTTTTTCGTGCAAGAGATCTTCATGTCCATTTCAGATTTCATCAGAGCCTCAATCCGGCAGCACCATAAAATGTGCTGAAATTAAAGGGTTTTATAGGTAATTTAATGTTGATACACGTAAGTGTAAATATGAATGTGAGTAGGAATGAAGATTTACTTTCATCACACTCAGTTCCTCGTTAGCGCACCATCCACATTTTATAGAGGTGGAGACTCATGAACAAAGACTTAAGCTTAAGAATTTAGCAATTTTTAAGTTAAGCCTTAATAATTCTATTGAAAATATTGGATCAGTCTCATAATAAACCCTTGTGTGAGTTCTTGTCTCTGATGAGCCAGAAGATGGATATGAAATCAAACAATAACTCCCATATGTCTTTCAATGATTTAATAAGAAATATCAGAACAGGTTAACATATGTGGATAACTTTAAAACAGAGAATTCACATGTATCATGGACATCATAGACTGTTACCGAGTTACTTATGAATCAAGCATTTGTGGAACCAAATGAAGCATAGTTTAATTTGTCTGCATACTGGAAATTGGAAAACCATAAAATAGCATTGTTAAGAAAAGTAGATGTGATTTTATGAAGAAAATGATAATTAACTTTATAAAAAAATTAGAAAATTTGTTTTGCTCTGAAAAAAAGTAGATCAATGAAAGACAACATGCATTTTGAGATTCTGATGGATGTTTGCATAAAATTAGGTTCAAAGAACTTATACCAGGAATATTCTGAGGACAAGTGTAAATTACATAACAGACCATCAGCCACAGAAACTTTGCGTCCCTGTGGGAAGTAGCTGGGTCCACCGGATTCTGTTCAACTGGACCAGGAGGGGTTCTGTTGGGAGGCTGGTAGACAGACTCCTTACCACTGTTACCATGGTTGGGCGCATGCGCACGCTGCGACCGGCAGTGGGTGAAAAAGTTTGGCGTCTTAGTCTCTGTTTTTATGCACGTTAATGTGTTTTAACGTAATTCTCTGTGCCATTTTTGTCCTTGAATTGTTTGTGGACTATAAAATGAAGAGGTCTTCGGTTCCATCAGTATGGATTTTCTTCTTGTTATTGCACTGTGGCTTCTTTCTTACCGGCTAATTGTCTGGGACGTCAGCACGGTCATGCTGGTAAGAATGCAGTATTCCAGGGACATGTTACTGCAACTAAACATGGATCATCCAGCGTCTGTGTTTGAGTTTGTGCCACAACTGCTGGACTTTATTTTAAGAGACTTTCATGGACACAGCAATGAAAAGAGAGACAAAAGGAGGAAACGCAGAAAGCGTGGAGGCGTAAGATTAAACCTGAGGAGACGTCAGCTTAACTCCATTCCTCTTCCTTCCATTATTATTTGGAATGTACAATCCCTGAGAAATAAAGTGGACGAAATTCAAGGAAATGTCCGATATGAGAAGGATTTCAAGAACTGCTGTGTTCTGGCTTACACGGAGACGTGGCTTACGGAGCATGACCCGGACCTGAGTATTGATGGCTTTGGAGCCCCACTTTGCTTGGATTGGCAGGAAGAGGTAACGGGGAAATGTCAGGGAGGCGGAGTAAGTTTATATATTAATAAACAGTACTGTACATCTGTCATGGTCAGAGAGTGTATCTGTACGCCAGATGTGGAGCTTCTGTCCGTATCACTACGCCCCTTTTATCTGTCCTGTGAGTTCCCCCAACTTTTCATAATGACTGTGTACATTCACCCGAGGGCGGATGCTGCCTCCGCCTCCAGCACCGTCTTTGATGTGGTACAGCGGTTGCAGTCAATTTCGCCAGAGGCTCCAAATTTTATCCTTGGGGATTTTAACCATGTGTCTCTAAAGAAGACACTTAAAAACTTTTATCAGTACGTCTCCTGCCCAACCAGGCGAGAAAAGACATTGGACTTGCGCTACAAGTGTAGCGCTGGGTAGACAGACTAAAACCCGCTTTCGTTGTGGCGGACGAGCAAGTGCTGTTGGCTAGGGCCCCTCGGCATGGAAGACCCCCACGGAGAGCTCCCCAGGGAAACGATTCACCAGAGCAGCCACACGGACAGACCGAAGTGCCCCCCCCCCTCGTCACGGGCCCACCCGCAGTCAGACACACTCCCAGCAGCCCCCCACCGGCACAGCAGCACCACGGAGGCGGTAAACCCCAGTTACAGCAGATACGGGAGGAGACAGAAGCCCAAACGGCATGTGGACTGATGTTCTATTGTTCTATCTAAGATGGTGGGGGGGAAGTGTAGCACCTTGGGAGAGTCAGATTATTTAGCATCTCAGACAAGAGACAGTGGATAAGCATGGGAGAACAATGCTCAGGAGGTTCCTGGTGAGATAGCAGGAAGGAGTCAAGGACGTAGGGGGTTGAATGCAGTGTAATGCAAATGTCATGTTGTGTGTGGAGAAATGCCATGAAACTTGTGAGGAGATTTGGGTAAAAGAAGAGTGCCTGCTGAAATGAGTCAGTCTGTTCTGTGCTTGAGAGATGTGAAGTGTGTAATAAACCATCTGCCATGAATCAGCCTCTTATTTCACACACTCCACACTGGAGTGTGTTTATATCTCCCGAGTGTGTTTATATATTCATATATTTATTCCATCTGGCTACAATGCTCCGCACTATGTGTGTTTATATATCTACATATTATTCCATCTAGCTACAATGCTCCGCACTATGTTTATATATTTACATATTTATTCCATCTAGCTACAGTGCTCCGCACTGTGTTTATATATTCACATATTCATTCCATCTAGCTACAATGCTCTGCACTGTGTGTTTATATACTCATATATTTATTCCATCCAGCTGCAATGCTCTGCACTGTGTTTCGTCATCGTCGTCGGCCTCCGTCGGTCTATGATGACCATGGAAGAGAATCCTAAACGTCTACTCTGCTGGAACAGCACTGCCTGTGGCTGAACAGGCGAATGCGCGAATGGCAGTCCCTGTCACACAAGTCGCACTTGTGGGTGGTCTCCGTGCTGCTGGAGCTGTGGCGGTTCTTCCTGCGGGTCCTTTTTTCATCTGCTGCAGCAGTCAGTCTCTCTTCACCCGCCTTGAGCTGTCTGGTCAGGGTGCCTCTCCATTTGGAGCGGTCCGTTGCAAGGTCCTCCCAGCGCTCTGTGTTGATCTCCAGTTCCTTCATGTCTCTCTTGCAGACATCTCTAAAGCGCAGCTGTGGGTGGCCAACGTCTCTCCTGCCAGTTGCCAGTTCTCCATAGAGGACATCTTTGGGGATTCTGCCATCCTCCATACGGTGAACGTGGCCTAGCCAGCGGAGCCTGCGCTGCCTGAGTAGAGTGAACATGGAGGGAAGGCCGGCGCGGGACAGAACTTCTGTGTTGGGCACTTTGTCCTGCCAGGATATGTCCAGGATGTGGCGAATGCAGCGCAAGTGGAAGGAGTTCAGTCTCTTTTCCTGCCGGGCGTATGTCGTCCACGTCTCACTCCCATAGAGCAGTGTGCTGATAACGCAGGCGTTGTACACTGCCATCTTCGTCTTGACAGAGAGTTTGGGATTCTCCCACACTCGTGTGGTGAGGCGAGCGAGTGTGAAGGCTGATTTTCCAATCCTCTTGTTGATCTCTGTATCAAGGGAGAGGTTGTTGCTGATCGTGGACCCCAGGTACGTGAACTGATTCACGACCTCCAGCTCGTAGTCATCGATGGTGATGGTTGGTGGTGCTTCCGTGCCTTGCGCCAAGACGTTAGTCTTCTTCAGGCTGATGGTAAGCCCGAAGTCCTTGCATGCCTGAAAGAAGTGGTCCATCAGGGTCTGAAGCTCCTGCTGTGTGTGGGTTGCAACTGCAGCGTCGTCTGCGAACAGCATGTCTCTGATTAGAGCCTCGCGTACTTTGGTTCTGGCTTTCAGGCGGGCGGGGTTGAAAAGCCTGCCGTCAGATCTTGTGTGCAGGTAGATTCCCTCTGTTGCTGTGCTGAAGGCATGCCTCAGGAGCATAGCAAAGAAAACCCCAAAGAGGGTTGGCGCAAGTACACAGCCCTGTTTCACTCTGCTGCGTAAGTTGAATGGCTCTGAGACGTTGCCATCGTGCTGCACTATCCCCTGCATGTTGGTGTGAAACGATTCGATGAGGCTTTGCAACTTTGGTGGGCATCCTATCTTTGGTAGGATCTTGAAAAGGCCGTCTCTGCTGACCAGATCGAACGCTTTGGTGAGGTCGATGAAGGCGACGTACAGGGGCATGTTCTGTTCTCTGCATTTCTCCTGGAGTTGGCGGATGGAGAATATCATGTCTACCGTCGATCGCGCAGCGCGGAAGCCACACTGAGACTCGGGGTAGACACGTTCGGCAAGCTTCTGTAGACGAACGAGAACAACTCGTGCGTAGACTTTACCAACAACGCTGAGGAGGGAGATGCCCCTGTAGTTGTTGCAGTCGCTTCTCTCCCCTTTGTTTTTGTAGAGGGTGATGATCTTGGCGTCCCTCATGTCCTGTGGTACGGCACCTTCCTTCCAACACTGGCAGAGGACGTCATGCAATGGAAGCAGTAGGGCGGTCTTGCAGTGCTTGATCAGGTCAGGGGGTATGCCATCGTTGCCGGGTGCCTTGCCAGCGGCCAAGCTATCAATGGCCTTGCTGAGTTCGTCGATGGTTGGCTCGGCACCAAGTTCGTCCATGGATGGCAGGCAGTCGATGGCATCAAGGGCTGACGGTGTCACGGTGTTCTCTCTGGAGTAGAGGTCGGAGTAGTGTTCCACCCATCTCTCCATCTGCTTGTTCTTTTCTGTGATCATCACCCCAGTGGAGGATTTGAGGGGGGCCGTCTTGCTCTGAGCCGGACCAAGTGCTTTCTTGATGCCATCGTACATGCCACGAATGTTCCCTGTTATGGCAGTGGTTTGAATGTCTTGGCTGAGCTGAGTCCAGTACTCGTTGGCACCGTGCCGAGCAGTCTGCTGAACTTTGCTTCTCGCAGCCCTGAGAATCTGGAGATTCTTCTCGTTTGGGTACTTCTTGTACTCAGCAAGTGCTGAGCGCTTGGCTTCAATGACGGGGGTCATCTCGGTCAACTTGGCATCAAACCAGTCCTGTGACTTCAAGGTCTTCCTCCCAAAGGTAGCCAAGGCTGTGCGGTGGATGGTGTTTCGCAGCTCTTCCCACTTCTGCTTTGCAGATTCTCCTTCTTGTGGTACACCAAGTTCCTTCTCAAAGGTGGAGGCAAACTGCTCAACAAGTTCTGGTTGAGCCATCTTGCTGGTGTTAATCCGTGCCTTTCCAGGCTGTCTAGCATGATGGAATTTCTTCAGCTGCAGCTTGACCTTGCAACACACCAATGAATGGTCTGTGTCGCAATCTGCACTCTGGAACGAACGGGTGATTAGCACGTTCTTCAGTGAGGTGCGCCTGGTCAGGATTAAGTCCAGCTGGTGCCAGTGCTTTGAGCGCGGATGTTGCCAGGAAACCTTGTGTTGGGGCTTGGTCTTGAAGAACGAGTTTGTGATGCACAGATCGTGATATGTGCAGAACTCGAGCAGCCGCTGTCCGTTGTGATTCATTCTTCCCACGCCAAAAGGTCCAAGACAGGAGGGCCAGGAGTCGTGGTCAGCACCCACTCTGGCATTGAAGTCTCCAAGGAGAATGAGTTGTTCAGAGTTGGGGATGGTCCTGACAGTTGTTGCGAGATTCTCGTAGAACTCGTCTTTTGCCTCTGGTGTGGCTGTCAGTGTTGGGGCATACACACTGACGAGGGTGACTGGGCCTTGAGTGGTGTTCAGGCGGAGGGTAAGGAGTCGTGCAGAGCCAGTGCTGCCCGGTTCCACCATCTTCAGCAAGGTGTTCTTCACTGCGAAGCCCACTCCGTGTTCCCTGTGTTCGTCACTGCCCTTTCCCTGCCAGTAGAACGTGTAGTCCTTCTCTCTTAGTGTGCCTGCGTCAGCCAACCGTGTTTCCTGGAGAGTGGCAATATCCACTCCTAGTCTCTTCAGCTCATTATTGATGATGGCAGTCTTCCTGGTGTCGTTGATGTCCTTGAGGTTAGCAGCGAGTCCTGTCATCATAGTGCGGACGTTCCAAGTTCCCAGTTTTAGAGTTGGTCTCTTTTGTTTTATTGTCTTGCCTGGTGCGAAGGTTCTCAGCCTGCTGTTCGGACTTCTCCTCATCCCCATGCACCCAATGAGGAAAGCAAGCTGTGGCGGGACAACACCTTATTGGCTGGGGGCTGCCCAGCTTGAGGCGGGCGGTAGCTGTCCAGTGAGATCCGATGATCCCTCCCACCGTCGGGAACAACCCCTGGTGCCGCGCTCTACGCCAATTGAGCGGTGGCTTATAACCAGTAACTGTCATTCCCCGTGTTTTTTCTACGCCAAAGGCGAAGCTGGAGTGTCCTCTCCAGTGATCCGGTGTTCTACCTTCCAGCGTTGGCGTTGGTAGGATTCAAGCCTGGGCAGGAAGATATGGAGGACAAGATGTTGCCCATGCAGCATGTCCCCCCTCTCCACGTCACTGATGAATTCAAAGGAACAGCAGGGCTGCTACAGTTTGGCACCAGCGCCGTTGCAGGAGCTGCCAGAATGATGTTGAGCACAACATAGAACTGCCTTAGGGGCTCCGACTCCGGATTTTTCCTCAGGGTTGACTCCCGAAGCCTTTCCCGTGACCAGGTATGCCGCAAGGCAGCGGAGGTTTGAAATCAGGGTTTACCTTCCCCTAGATGGGCTACCTTCACAGGTTGACGAGCCACCATCTACCCGAAGCATCTGGTTTTTTTTTTTGTAACTTAGATTTTTATTCATTTTTCATCATATATATTGCATTCAGATCACAGTCTACATTTAAAAACAAAGGGGCTAGAGTAAGAAAGAAAAAAAAAAGGGGGGGGGACAAATGTTGGAGCATCAAGTTTTTAGTTTCCATCTCTTAATTCGTCTGGTTTTTCCAGCATCTTTGGTTATTCTTTCAATCTCTGTCTCGTTGTTGCACTTTGTAGTGTTGTGGCTGACACACATTGTGGGCTCACGCTGCCACAGAGACAGGACTGAATGTGTATTGTGGGGTGTCACGTCTGCAAGGACTGAGGACTCGAATCTACAGGAGGTAACAAGGAAGTGTGAGATTTGTCTCTTTGTCCCACAGAAGACGCCCCGGAGGGTATTCCGGTTCATCAGGAAATGAGAGACAATGGTGAAGCTTCAAGGGGATGCTTTGTAACTGTATGTTGACTGAAGACACCATGTGACCTGAATTCTGATGCTGGAAATGTATAAAAGGGTGTTGAAGTATGATTCTTTCTCTTTCCTGCTTTGAGAATGCTAGAAGCTGCGTTCTGTCAAATAAAGCTGGTTTTATGACTGAAACTCAGCCTCGTTATTTGAGCATGCTTCTACAGTGTGTCCATTTCCGCCATTTTTTTTCCCATAGTCCTTCTTGCATTCTTTGTCGATATGTTAGTTTTTCCATCATACGTATGTCCTCAACAATGTCAGTCCATTGCTCTTGGTCAGGAAGAACTTCTGATCGCCATTTTTTTTGTGATTGTTTTTTTACATGCAATCAACAAGATTTTAACTAGATATCTGTCCTCAGCCTGTATTACATTGTCTCTTTTAAGATCACATAAGTACATCAGGTTACAGTTCATTGGTATATTATATCCTAATATCCTCTGTACTGTCACATGTATAGATTTCCAGAATGATGAGATTTTGCTGCATTTCCAAAACATATGTGAGTGGTCTGCATTTTGAGCCCCACATCCCCTCCAGCATAAAGATTGGGTATTTGTATATTTTCCTTGAATCTGTGGTGTAATGAAAAAGCGAATCAGGTTTTTCCATCCAAATTCCCTCCATGTCCTTGAATTTGTTGATGTGTGTCGTGTTTTCCATATTTCCTGCCAGCTTTCTTCTGTTATGTTTAAATTTAGCTCTTTCTCCCATTTCTCCTTTATATAGTTACTTGAATGTTTGTTTGCCATAAGTTTCTGATATAGCTTTGAAATAATTCTTATTTTATTTCCTGTATATGAGCTTAAAATGAATTGTATAATCTCGCTCACATCTGTTTGAAGGTTATGCCTAATCTTCTTCATATAATAGTCTCTCATCTGCAGATATCTGAAGAATTCCGATCTTTCTAGTTTAAATTTTCTTCTGATGTTTACAAAGCTCCCGAGATCTTTTTTTCCGATATTGCCCCATGCTGTGATTCCCTTGTTCACCAGATTTTTGTATCCCCTATCTTGCTTTGCCGGTTCAAACTGACTGTCAAATGCTACCCATTTCAATAGTTTTATGTCTTCCTTTATATTATACTTTTGTACTATTTTATACCACAGTTCCAAAGTAAATTTAGTGATTGGGTCTATTTGTTTGATTTGCTTATATGCATCTTTATCTCCTATTATGCTTTATACTGGGAGTCCCTCAATTTCCTTTTCCATTTCTTTCCATTTTGCCTCATATCCTTCGTCGCACCAACATATGATATATCTTATTTGTGCTGAGTAGTAATATTCCTTTAGACTCGGTAGGCCCATGCCTCCTTTCTCTTTTGGTAACTGGAGAGTTTTATATTTCACTCTTGGCTTTTTACCTCCCCAAACAAATCTCGATATCATCCTGTCCCACTTTGAGAACTGGGCACCTGGAATCTCTGTTGGTAGAGCCTGGAAGAGGTAAAGTAATCTAGGTTGTATGCTGATTTTGACTGTCTTAATTTTTGAATTCAGATCCATATTTAAGATTGACCATCTATCAATATCTTTTTTTATTTCTTGTTCCAACCTATCATAGTTTGCTTTATAGATTTTGCTTAGATCTTTAGGTATGTTCACTCCAAGGTATTTTATTTCTTTTTGTTTCCAGTTTAGTTTGATCTTATCAGTTATCTGGTTTAGAGGGTTATAGTGGAATGTCAGTATTTGTGTTTTTGTTATGTTTATCTTGTATCCTGATAATTTTCCAAAATTTTCTATCAAGTTCATCATTTCCATTATTGATTCATCTGGTTGTTCAAGGTAAACTATAATATCGTCTGCAAATAGCCCAATCTTGTGTTCCGCTCCCTTTATTGTTACACCTTTTAATTTCTTATTTTGTCGTATCGCTTGAGCCAGTGGCTCTATGAACAGAGCAAACAAGGTGGGCGATAAGCAGCATCCCTGCCTGGTTGATCTTTGTATATTTACTTTGTCTGTTAAGCTACCGTTTATCTTGATTCTTGCCACAGGTTCTTGATACAGCGTCCTTATGCATTGTACTGATTTTTCGTTAAATCCAAAGTGTTCCAGCACACTATAAAGGAATTTCCAGTTAACCCTGTCATATGCTTTTTCTGCGTCTAAACTCATTATTGCTGCACTTTTCTTATCTTTATGTATTTGATTAATTATATGTATTGTTCTCCTGATATTGTCATGTGTTTGGCGTCCCTCTATGAAACCAGTTTGATCATCTTCTATCAATTCCGTCAAGAATGTCTTTATTCATTTACATATAATTGTTGTATATATTTTATAATCCACATTTAATAAAGAGATTGGTCTATAGTTTCCGCGTTGTTCTCTATCTTTCCCTGGCTTTAAAATAACTGAAATAATGGCTTCGTTCCATGATGGAGGTATTTTGTTGTTGTTCAACGTCCAATTAAATGACTTTAGGAGCTGTGGCGTGAGTTCTTCTATAAACAGTTTATAAAACTCAGATGGGTATCCATCACTACCTGGTGATTTACCATTTTTAAGTGACTTAATCACATCTCTAATCTCTTGTGTTGTTATTTCTGCTGTTAGCTTTTCATTTTGTTGATTTCCTATTGATGGCAAGTCCAATGTGCATAGAAATTTTTTAATATCCTTAGTATTTGTTTCTTCAGGTTGCGAGTATAGTCCTTGATAGAAATTATGGAATATTTCTTCGATGTTTTCTGGGTTAACTGTGGTTTTATTTGTGATGGGGTCTTTAATCTTATAAACATTA
The DNA here is from genome assembly GCA_020510985.1 of Pholidichthys leucotaenia. Lineage (NCBI taxonomy): Eukaryota > Metazoa > Chordata > Actinopteri > Cichliformes > Pholidichthyidae > Pholidichthys > Pholidichthys leucotaenia. Next base: position 211,946,280 of record CM035840.1, on the reverse strand, counting down.
TTCACTGTTTGTTGTTTTCTTAACCGTTTTGCCAGCAGTTTTGTGGCTTTTGGTCCCGTTTCATAATATTTTTGCTTTAGATATCTATTTTTCCTTTCAATTTCATCTATTTGTGTTTCTTTTATCTTTATTTTTTCTTCTTTAATTTCTTGATATATTTTTGGGTCATTTGTGCTTTGATGTTTACGTTCTAATTCCCTCAGTCTCTCACATCTTTGTTCATATGTTTCCAGTTTAGACTTATTTGCTTTTCCTGTTTCCACAATTAATTTACCTCTTAACACGGCTTTTAGTGCGTCCCATAGTATTGTTGGGTCCACTTCTTCATTGTCATTCTCTTGGATATACTCGTTTATGTTTACTTTTATTCTTTCTTTCATTTTCTCATCATTTAACAGTCCTACATTAAGTTTCCATGTTGTTTGTCGTTTCCTATTGTTTAAATATATTTCAATGTATATAGGATTATGATCTGATATTTCTGCCCCTCCAATCCAACAATTTCTCACCCTGTGTCTGTCACCTTCATTCATAAGGAAGTAATCTATTCTAGAGTGTACTTTATGGACTACTGAATAATGTGTATAGTCTTTTTCGAGTGGGTGCAGGTCCCTCCATATGTCTACCATACCCATTTCTGCCAGTGAGGTTCTTATGAACCTTGTTACATGTTTTTTTGTCTTCTTAACACTTGTTGTATCAACTTCATGATCCATGACAGCATTTAAGTCTCCTCCACAAATTAGGACTCCTTCACTGTGTGTTGCTATGAGATCAAACAGATGTTGAAAAAAACCCTTGTCACTTTCTGGTGGAGCATAGATGTTCACTAATGTGATCTGCATACCATCTATTCTTCCCTTTATTATTACATACCTGCCTTCTTTATCTTGGATTTCTTGTTCACATTCAAATTGTATTTTATTTGAAATTAGTATCATAACCCCCCTTTTAGTTCCTCCCTTAAATGAACTGTAGTAGGAGTTCTTATAGCCAAATCTCTTTAGTTTCACATGTTCTGTCTTGCTCAAATGTGTCTCTTGCATAAATATAATTTCGGCTTTTTCCTTCTTGAATTTTCTTATTATTCTTTCCCTTTTAACAGGTGAGTTCAGACCATTCACGTTTAGTGTCATTATCTTAAGATTTTTACCCATATTCATGTTTTTCCATTTTTTTAACTTGTGCTCCTAGCCCCTTTAACAACAAAAATAACACATATTTATATAAAAACACATTAAAAAATCTCGACCTCCGTACTTTGGGCCTTTCTTCTGCCCACTGGTCCCTGTTGGTGGGTGGAGGGATTGTCCTCACCGAGTGAGGGGCCCTCCCTAGACCACTAGTTACTATCCAAGTAATAGTCATTAGTCTAGAAATGTCCAACAAAAATCACTTAAATCTCTCCTAGCCTTTTGTTTCTCTTTTACCTTGTCTTCTTGGCCTTCATTTCTTCTGTGCCTTTCTTAATCTTTGTTATAATCTAGGCTTTCCGTTGAAAGCCTTGCAGTTTTTCCAGGGCCCGCTGCTCCACGTCTCCTCCCTTCTTCTGCCGCTTACTCGCCTCCACTCCGGCTGTCGTGATGCGTTCAGTGCTGCCGGTGCTCCAGCCGCTTCCTCTGGCACGCTCACTACAAAGCCCCGCTCCATCATGTCCCGCGCTGCCTCTCTGGCCGTGTTGTATGTCTTCACGCCGTCCTCCCAATGAATCCTCATCTTCGTTAGCGGCGTTTGGAATCTAATTTTTTTCTCTTTCAGCTTTTTTTTAATGTTGGCATATTTCTTTCGCTGCTGCACAATTTCTGTTGGGTAGTCATGATCAAAGAATATCTGCTTGTCGCCGATTCGTATCTTTTTTTTCCACGCTTGTGTCAGGATTCTTTCCTTTACATCATATTTCAGAAAGTTTACCACAACTGACCTGGGTGTAGAGTTTGGTTTCGGGTTCTGTGCCGAGGCTCTGTGCGCTCGTTGAATCTGCAGATCCGCTTCACCGGGCAGCTCAAGCTCTTTTTTTAAGAACTGATCCATGAATTTCGTCATCGAGTTGCCTTCAATGCCCTCCGGGATCCCAAACATGCGTATATTGCTCCGTCTGGACCTGCTCTCCAGGTCGGTTATTTTTTCCTGCATCCTCTGCATTTGTGCCGTCAGGGTCTGCAGCTGCTCGTTTGCCTCGCTCTTCCAATCTTCCAGCGCCGATATTCAGGCCTGTGCTTCTGTCATACACGCCCGCTGAGAGCGCAGCTCCTCCATGTTTTCTGCTAGCTTGCGCTCCATTTCTCTTCGGAGGCCCATAATTTCCTCCTTAATCTCTTTTTTCAGCTCCTCCTTAAGAGCCGCTAAATCCTGTTGGAGTTGCCGCTTGAAGTCTTTCAACTCTTTACCCATACTGGCGAAGCCAGTGTTCATGGTATCGAGCCTGGCGTCCTCCATTTTCTCTGCTGCAGTCACCTCGTTTTTTTGGGCCTCGTGTTCAGCGATTTCTCCTGCGTTGTTGAAGAGGAATTCTTTAATTTTACCCTGCTTTTGTCCTTGTGCCCGGCTCCTTCGTGTTTTCATCCCTTGGTTTATTGATCCGCTTATGTCGAGTTGGCCATTTACCGATGATTTTTAATCCGGCTAGGGAGAGCTCTCTGTATAAGCGTTATGTCTCTCCGCCATCTTCCCGCAAAACATCTGGTTTTAAGGCGCCAGAGATCCGCCCTCGTCCCTTCTCCTATTAGTAAAAGCAGTTCCGCCGGGCTTAGAGACTAAACCACACGGGCAGGCTAGGAGTTGGACTTAGTTGTCAGAGGCTTTTCGAGACGCACGCCATAAGGAGCATTTTATGAGCACTGGGAGCTTAACCCCAGTGCCGCTCCTGGCTATGACAACCTTGGAATCGCACTGTGTTTATATATTTATATATCTATCCCATCTAGCTACAGTGCTCCGCACTGTGTGTCTATATATATATTTATATTTATATGTACATATGTATACTTGCTGCTCTTGTTTTTTTTTTTTTCTTGCCTTCTGATTGTTGCTCTGAGTGTTGCTATCCCTGTGCTGTTGCAATCCTGGAATTTCCCCATTGTGGGACTAATAAAGGCTTATCTTATCTTATTTTATCTTATCTTACAAAAATAGCTTTGTTCCTGCTGCTGACAAAGAGTTGAACAAGATGTACCAATATATTGCACATAATTTAGTTGTCTATTTATCAATTTTTATTTTATATTTATTTATTCTTGTAGGTTTTTTATTTGGGTTTCAAATCTTTTATTGGGTTTTAGACTTTTATTGAGTTTTTAATCTCTTTGACTTAGTTTTTAACTTTTTTAATATGACGCTTCCCTCTTATTAATAGTCAGCTTCATGCGTGCCTGTGTTTGTGTTCATGTTGAATGTAACTGTGGTTTGTAAATATGTATCTAAAAGGATGTCACCTGACTGCAAAACAAATCTACCTACGGGTACTAATAAAGTAACCTGAACCTGAACTGTTACTGGGATCACAAAGGCTGGTCTCCAGCAGGCTGGGTGAGGTCTTCTCTGATGCACTGAAGAAGGAATTAGTTTACGGTGCAAAGTCCCATCAGAAAATCAAATTACATCACAAACTCGTTTCTTCTGATGTTAGTAGTTTAAATGAGTTGGTTTAAGCTTAAAAAATTAAATAAAATCTTCTTGCATGATAATTTAAAGAAAAAGAAGAATAAAATAAGAAAAATGAATTTTAAAGAAAAGAAACAGGATTTACACAGAGCATGACAGGCTCTGGGCCCTTCTTAAAAAGATGGGAGAAAAATTGGAGGGCAGAAGGGGGCTCCTTACAGCTTTGGCCAACACCCCAGACCAGACTCTGAACAAAGAGCAATAAAACTCTACTTTTCTCTAGTGGTGGCGGGTGGTCCAAAACTTCATGAAATCTGGGTTGGACCAATTACATTTGAGCTTTTTCAAACAAGGGCAATAAACTCGACCTAAAAAGGGAAATGCAATGAAGCTTTGAACTCTATTGGTCAGTTAAAGTGCAGCTATGGACTCCTACAGAACAGAGAAGAGAGGAGGGGGAGAGAGAGACATTTGATCTGAGAGTGAGATCCTCCTCAAGTATGTTGCTGTATAAAGCATAAATTCCTTAAACTCTAGTGACTAAGATATTCTACTTAATAATAAGAGAGCATAAAATGCATCTACCTTGTTGCGGCAGCATGAAAAAATAAGCAGCGATGCTGAGGTTTTAAGCAGGTTTATTGAATCACACCGCCATCACAGGATCCCCGCTCCGTGCCAAGTGTGAGCAGCCCGGAGCGGGATCCTCAGGCTCTCAGAGAAGAGACACAACGTGTGTGTGTCCAGCAGCAGCAGTTGCAGAAGTGAGAGTGAGAGAGAGAACATGGATTTCAATGCAGTACTCATACCCAACTCAGACAATATATCAAAGGATATTCCCAGCAGTTGGTATGATCAAAGAGACTGCAGAACAGGCATGAGACATTTGCATTTGAGAGACATACATAACAATAGGCAGATTGCTGTCCTCTGCTCCAGCTTGCAGGACAAAGAGGTTACAAGGCACATCTACATATTGATCTCAGTCTCTAGGTCACAGTAAGGACAGGACGCATGAACACTATACATGAATGGCACATTACATCACAATACATGCATGGCACATTACATCTCAGTAGTGCAGCGGGAAAAACCAAGAGAAGAGAGCTGACTGTCCTTAATCTGTTGTGGGGGTTAACCGAACCGCCACACGCTCCCCCCCAGAGGGCACGGCAGGGGGCCAAGACCTCGATAATCCATCTATGGGAGCGAGCTGTGGGAGAAGTTCGCTGCAGGCGGAGGAGGAGGGGGGAGGGGGGTAGTAAGTGCCGGCAGGGGGACGGTGAAATCGTCTGAGCCGGGCAAAAATTGCTTGCTGCTCTGCGCGTCGAGGGGCTGTCCCGTTGAACGTGTGGAGGTCCACAAGAGGAAAAATTAGTCTCTGACTCCTCTCGTGGCCATGAAGAAAAGCAGGAGCGGCTGTAAGAAAAAAAAGGAAGCAAAAGCAGAGGGACTTGGCGTTTGGGAAAAGCTGACGGCTGAATCCCTTGTGCGCCGTGGCTGAGACCATTAGTGAATCCTGTGGGCGAGCTGCGAGCGTGCTTCAGGTGTGCGGGCAGCCCTGAAGGTTCCGAGGGTGGCGATCGGCAGTTTTTCTCGGGCATGTGCAGCGGCGGAGGACGATGGCGGTCTCTGGAGCCGTTATTGTCCCGTGTGTGGTGCGTCGTCCTCGTAACTCCCTGGTGCGTGCGCCGGGGTTCCGTGATGGGTGGGCCAGCTGGAGAGGAGAACCAGGGTCAGGAAACTTGGTGGAGATTGGCGCAGTCGGCGCCGAAAAACATCTATGATGAGCTGTGGCTGCAGATTAGTCATGGTGCGTTGGAGCGGTGAGAGGGAATAGACGATCTTTGTCCCTCAGGCTCGTGCAGATGCATTGGAGCGGTGAGAGGGAGTAGATGATCTTTGTCACCGCTCGGCCGTGGTGCGTTCCGGTCCACGCGTTGCGTTCTCCGCCGGCCCTGGGGGTCGCCGTCGTGGAGAGGGGACGAGGTGCCTGCGCTCTCGTGTGGAGGAGCTGCGAGCGCGGCTGGTCCAGCGTGGATGAGCGGATCTCAGACGTGCAGATCTCATCATGAAGAACGGGTCACCAGTGCAGCTGTCCAGATCAGAAGGTTGCTTTGCACAAAACGTGTGCATGTTCGGGGTCACCAGTGCGGCGGCATGAAAAAATAAGCAGCGATGCTGAGGTTTTAAGCAAGTTTATTGAATCACACCGCCATCACAGGATCCCCGCTCCGTGCCAAGTGTGAGCAGCCCGGAGCGGGATCCTCAGGCTCTCAGAGAAGAGACACAACGTGTGTGTGTCCAGCAGCAGCAGTTGCAGAAGTGAGAGTGAGAGAGAGAACATGGATTTCAATGCAGTACTTATACCCAACTCAGACAATACATCAAAGGATATTCTCAGCAGTTGGTATGATCAAAGAGACTGCAGAACAGGCATGAGACATTTGCATTTGAGAGACATACATAACAATAGGCAGATTGCTGTCCTCTGCTCCAGCTTGCAGGACAAAGAGGTTACAAGGCACATCTACATATTGATCTCAGTCTCTAGGTCACAGTAAGGACAGGACGCATGAACACTATACATGAATGGCACATTACATCACAATACATGAATGGCACATTACATCTCAGTAGTGCAGCGGGAAAAACCAAGAGAAGAGAGCTGACTGTCCTTAATCTGTTGTGGGGGTTAACCGAACCACCACACTTGTAACTGCAATTAATTTGTGATAGTAAGCATGCAAACATTAATTTCTTCTTGAAATTAGTAGAACATATCACAATCATATCAAAATCGAATCATATCAATAGAACATTTGAAACCCATATTGTCCATCTCCAGAGCTCAATCATGACTTTGTTGGCAGATACTGTCTTAAGAGAAAGAATATGAGTTATTTCATAGTCCATAAGGCATAAATTCCACTGCAAAGGAAAAAAGTTAAATATTCCTCATTCGTCCACCAGATGGCACAGTGAAACTGGTTGTTTACTGGAGAGTTTTGGCTTATATTATATATATATAATTTTTTTAAAGGATGCCTGATAAGAATGGGAATTTCTACATTGATAAATTAGTAAGTTAAAAGGGTATTTTACTGAATCCACTGATAACTTTGTAGGATGAATGAGGAACCTTGTTGAATTTAAACCAAAGTTGATGAATTTAATGACCTTTTAACAGATTGGTAAACACAGGAAAAAATGAAACTGAAGACATAAAAGGTGATTATATCATGGGTAAATGAAATCTAGAATATTACTGGTTTAAACCTTTATTATAAGTCTGAGGAAAATGCAGACCAAGGGACCACTCAAGCAGGTAATTGTCTATTTTCTTTTTTGAATTGCATGAACACTGACTGAAATCATGACCGTAATCTTCCACCTTTAACCCATCCTGTCATAGACAGTGAATGATGACTAACCTATAAGCTTGCCTTGTCATGTCTACCATTGAAACATAACATTGTTTGCACAACAACACATTTCAAATGAATTGGGTTTAGATTGTATACAGGTAAGTGGTATTTGGAAATATGGTAGTTTTTGTTTTTCTTTGTCCATAGGTAAAAGCAGTAAACCAAATAAAACTAAGAATATTCTTCTTCTATTGGTGAGTTAAATTCTAATTTCTACAAGATTAAAGTGAGAGCAGACAGAAAATGAAAGAAATATGATTTAACAACATTAAATGTTCTTGTCCTAATCCCAACTATCTGTTATCTATTTTGCAGTCTGGGTTACAGTTTTTTATATGACAAGAGCTATACTAACAGAGCTTTGTTTGATTGATTCTGATAATACATTTGCAAATCTGGTCAAGTTTGGAGTGAAGCCTAATTATCGGCTGAATGAATGTGTGTGTCCACAGGAGTGACCTTAGCACACTACACTGGAATACACAGGAAACTGAAGAACTAATCAATGTGCAGATCAATTTGTTATATATTGAACTGATGCACCATTTATTTACAACCAAGAGATTAAAGCTACTGCTTTAATCGATTTGAAATATTATAATTGTAAGGAAAATAAAAACAAAACACCACTGGATTTTCCAAGCGAGATTTATATCCTTTTTTTTCCCTTCCTCTCAGGCGGAGTGTAGAAGGAGGCTGAGGCAGATAAGGAGGGGCCCTGATTGCCATCGTGGGAACATTGTGAAGATGCAAACGGAATCATGCCACAAAGGTCCCGAATCCAGGACTCATCAGCAGTGCCCACCAACCACTAATGAATGGACTCTTTTGTGGGTCATCTGGTGAGGTGATTGAAGTGCTGGAACAAAGATCATTTTTCATCTATGATGATGCCTTTTATGGCATCGGGGTGGGGGGGGGGAATGAAAGAAAAATTCCATATTTGTTTCATACATGTGATTTGCTTTGTCTCAGTTTTGTCTCAGAGTCTGCCTCACAGTCTGTGTGAAATGTACAAGGTCGTGGCAGCTGGACATTTATCTCTTTGTTTTTGTTTTCATGTATTGTACTATTATGAGTATGTCTGAGAAGGAGACAGCTTGGGAGAACCAGCCTGAGCTAAATATTCTCTCATGGACAGTCTTGAGATAGCAGGACGCTTAAAGTGTCTGTGACACAATGTAGGAACTATGGATCAATATTCAGTATGAATTTATCTTTAGTCGTCCACATAGTTGGTTCTGTTGACTTCAAACGCTAAATAAGTGGAAAAATATTACTATGTGAACTCAAATTTAGCACCGTGTTGCACTAACAAGATATCCTGAGACGCGCCTCCTTTCCGGATAAGACGTCTTGAGGAGAGTTTCCTCTCGGCTGAGCCGTGTTCTGTCAATGTAAACAAGCTGTTTAGCTTCTATATCGGCAAAGAAATGCTGAAACGTTGCGTGGCTGCTGGGTGTTCTAATTGTTCCAGTGAACGTACAAGCCTGTTCTCATTCCCAAAAGATTCAGATCTTCTTAAAAAATGGGCGAAGCAAGTACAGAGAACAACAGACAAATGGCAACCAACACCATCTTCTGTACTCTGTAGCAATCATTTCACTGCAGACAGGTTTGAGGAGACACCTGCTATACGGGAATCTTTAGGCTTGAAAGTTTGTTACAAACGGGTTCTAAAACTGACTGCCATACCTATGGTTTTCAAACGAAAACCCACAGCTCAAGACGATATCAACATATCAAAACAGCGCAGAGAAGCAACAGTGTCAAAACTTGCCTGGAAAAGAGTTTGTGTAATTGATTTTTTTTTTCACATAAGGCGATCGTGATTTTATTATATTTTTTTAGCCGAAAATAAAATCCTCCCCTATGAATTTTGAAGCCTAGTGTTGACTTTACGAGGGGGACGAGGGGGATGACTCGCCTATCACAGGGGCTGAGGTCGCCAAGGTGGTCAAAAATCTCCTTGGTGGCCGGGCCCCGGGGGTGGACGAGATTTGCCCTGAGTACCTCAAGGCCCTGGATGTTGTTGGGCTGTCATGGTTGGCACGCCTCTGCAACATTGCGTGAAGGTCGGGGGCAGTGCCTTTGGCATGGCAAACCGGGGTGGTGGTTCCTCTCTTCAAAAAAGGGGACAGGAGGGTGTGCTCCAACTTTAGAGGGATCACACTCCTCAGCCTCCCTGGGAAGGTCTATGCCAAGGTACTGGAGAGGAGAGTCCGGCCGTTGGTCGAACCTTGGATTCAGGAGGAGCAACGTGGTTTTCGTCCTGGCCGTGGCACATCAGACCAGCTCTTTACCCTCTCGAGAATCCTCGAGGGTTCGTGGGAGTTTGCCCAACCAGTTTACATGTGTTTTGTGGACTTGGAGAAGGCATTTGACCGCGTCCCTCATGGTTTTTTGTGGGGGGTGCTTCGGGAGTATGGGGTATCGGGCTTGTTGTCATGAGCTATTTGGTCTCTGTTCGACCGTTGTGAGAGTTTGGTTCGTATTGACAACACTCGGTCGGAGTCATTCCCAGTGAGAGTTGGACTCCGCCAGGGCTGCCCTTTGTCACCAATCCTGTTCATAATTTTTATGGACAGGATTTCTAGGCGCAGCCAGGAAATGGAGAATGTCATGCTCAGTGACCACAGGATCTCATCTCTGTTGTTTGCAGATGATGTTGTCCTGTTGGCTTCATCCAGCAATGACCTACAGCTCTTGCTGGGACGGTTTGCCGCTGAGTGTGAAGTGGCTGGGATGAGAATCAGCACCTCCAAGTCCCAGTCCATGGTCCTCAGCCAGAAAAAGGTGGATTGTTCTCTCTGGGTTGGGGACAGGCTCCTGCCCCAAGTGGAGGAGTTTAAGTATCTTGGGGTCTTGTTCACGAGTGAGGGGAAAATGGAGCGAGAGATTGACAGACGGATTGGAGCAGCATCTGCAGTGATGCGGATGTTGTACCGGTCTGTTGTGGTGAAGAGGGAGCTTAGTTCTAAGGCAAAGCTGTCGATTTACCAGTCAATCTACGTTCCTATTCTCACCTATGGTCACGAGCTTTGGGTAATGACCGAAAGAACAAGATCGCGGATACAAGCGGCTGAAATGAGCTTTCTCCGTAGGATTGCTGGACTCACCCTCAGAGATATGGTGAGGAGCTCAGTCATGCTGGAGAAGCTCAGAGTAGAACCGCTGCTCCTCCACATTGAAAGGAGTCAGTTGAGGTGGTATGGGCATCTGATTAGGATGCCTCCTGGACGCCTCCCACTTGAGGTGTTTCAGGCACGTCCCACTGGGAGGAGACCCCGGGGCAGACCCAGGACTCGGTGGAGAGACTATGTCTCCCAGCTGGTCTGGGAACGCCTTGGTATCCTCTCTGAAGAGCTGGAGCAGGTGGCTGGGGAGAGGGAAGTCTGGGCTTCTCTGCTTGAACTGCTGCCTCCGCGACCCGGACCTCCGGAAAAGCAGTAGAAGATGGATGGATGGATGGATGGTGTTGACTTTACTCCAAATGGTGTGTTAAAAAAAAAAAACAGTTATATGACTTTTTTCAGTTTTCATTTTTATAAATGTCATTGCCTACCGAAACTGAATATCTAAGCATTTTTTTTTAAAAATTTCCCTGACCACCTGATCGGGGAAATTTAGATCTATCTGTATATTACCATTCAGTGTTTTGGAGGTGACCGGTGTCCATCTCTAACCCTTGCCTGTCTTACCTGTAGAATCATATATATTATATTATTATGGCGGTGGCCTAGGCCAGGGAGGGGTGATGCCCCACCTTTGGGGGGTGGCGTCACCTGTGGTATATAAGCCAGTAGTGGGAGACATACTGTCTCTTCACTGTGGCTCCTGTACTCGTAGTAGGGACTCCTATGTGTGTATAGTTTGTGTTATAATAAACTTCATAAACGTCACCTCGCCTCCTCATTATGCAGGCACAACATTTGGCGACTAGGATATATGGAGATGGAGAGGGCTGCGACCATGCTTCGTCCATTTTTGGAGGCTCTGGGTGAGCCGCTGGTCCCTTGGGCCAGGGGGTTTGCGGCCTTCGAAAACTATCTGCTGGCGTTAGACCTCGGCGACCTGGACAAATTGAGAGCGAGAGCTATTCTGGTCCATAACCTGGGTATGGAGGGCCAGAGGATCCTGAGCATGCTGGGAGGAGGTGACAGCTTCGACAACATCGCAAGGCTCATGGCCGGCTACTTTTGCGCCCCAGACAACATCATTATGCGGCGCATCCAGTTCAGACAGCGGCGCCAGCAACCCAGAGAGTCAGTCCAACAGTTCGTGGTGGACCTTCGACAGCTGGTGGGTGAGTGCAGGTTTGGGGCTCTGGAAGAGGAGATGGTCTGCGACCAGTTGGCCGAGCACGTGGCCTTCTCCTCGGCGAGGGTTCACCTGCTAACTCACGCTGGTGAGCTAACCTTGCTAGTGACCTTAGAGCTAGCGCAACAACACGAGGCAGCGGAAAGACTGATGAAACACCTCAACGATAACGAAGCCCTGCCAAAGAACGACGCATGTGGGAAGACCCTGGCCTTGGATTCGGACGATCATCCAAATAATCCATCGTCAAAATACGGTCCGCCCCGGGAACACCGAGATGCTACGGCTGCAGATCCAGCAGGCACCGCTATCGAGCCAGGGAGTGCACAGCGAGGGGCAAGCGTTGTGGACAATGCAGGTTGCTCCATCACTTCGCCAGATTTTGCCGCAATTTTGACAAGGAGGAATGGAGGTCAGCTAAGGGCAGTATTAAGAAAAAGGCACCTACAGTGGTTCACACAGCCTTGCTCAACATGGACGGTCGTATTATTTGTGATATTTGGTTGGACGAGACACTGATACCACTGTTGGTGGACACGGGGTCAGCGGTCTCCATTCTCAACTTGGACACTGTAAGACGGTGTTTTCTCCACTACACAGTGAGTAAGACCAACATAACTTGTTACCGTTATGGTAGCCACCCCCTGGATGTCGTGGGCTCGGTGTGGCTGTCGGTGAGGTACAAGGAGGCCTCCATGTACGCCGCCGAGTTCATGGTGTCTTGGGATGGTAATAACCTGATGGGTTGTGACTTATTTTACGGGCTCGGTTTCACCATCACCTGTGGAGAAGTGGTCAGGTGGTGGCCTACGGGACCAGCCATTTTATGTGGGAAGTGGCAATGAAGTGTGGGACTTTGAGTGGCCCATTCCGGGTGAAGAAGGACACCGCCAGCACCATAGTATGCTGACAAGGCGAGGGTCCCATGCCAGTGTTTGTGGTTTGGCGGACGGTGGACCCGAACAGCATGGTTTGACCCCCGCGGTGGCAGAAAGGTCCAAAGAGCGTGAGCTACAGGGCTCTGGTGGCCAACTGGATACGGCTGCTGAGCCAAAAGTGGCTGGTGCCGCTCCAACGCAACAACATCATCAACATCTAGCAATCGGGGTAACATCAGATGGCATGAACACTGGCCATGCCGACATCAGAAGCAAGGGACTTGGTTTGAGTCAACTTGGCAAACCGCTGAGGAGCCATAAAGGTGCCAGATTGCGACGCAGACGGCAGAAGAAGTCAGGGAGCGCTTCCATGGGTGAGGGTGATGACGTCCGCCCTAGGATCGAGCCTCGGTTTGGTCGGGTGCACAGTTCTAGGGAACTGAAAGCTGGACAGAATAATCTGTGGGTGGTCCAGTCCAGCGGCAATGGGTACCTGAGTTTGACTGATGGGTTGAGACGGCATCCCAACGAGCTGCGGCGTTTGAGAAGAAAAGGACGTCAATGCAGCCTGTCTCCTGTCATGAGTAAGCGGAGATGCTCTGGAAGTGGGCTGCAGGATAGACACTCCGGGGTGGGGGCTTCAGGAGACCTGGGTTAAGTTGTGTATGAGAGCTTATGGTGTGTCAGTTTTGGTGCATTTAAAATGTATCTGCTACTGTTACTGTTGTGGGTTCGAGATATGTTCTGTTGTTTAAAAAAAAAAAAGAGAGATACAGCTTTGTCAACATGGTGATGTGGTTTGTATAATTGCCTGTTTGACCATTTGGCTATGTGTGCTTGACCACCGTTGTGCATGTGTGTATGCCTGGTGACTGAATGTTGTGTGTGTCTGGGGTGCAGTAACACCTGGGTGTGATTGGTTGTGTGAGGTCTGTGTGGATTCATTGCCATATATTGTGAAATTAATGTGTTGTTTTTGGAATCTCTGTGTTTATTATGTATATCCTGCGAGTTATGGGGGTCGGGTACAGCCTTTGTTTATTTTTGTAATTACTTGTTGTATACATGTGTTTGTTTTATTGGGATTAATTTAGTTTGGTGTGTGGCCCTTTTTCTTTTAGTGGAAGAAGATGAATGGATGAATGAATGAATGGATGAATGAATGAATGAATGACTGTTTATTTACATAGCGGAGAGCTCTGCTGGGCCAGTGTGGTGTGTGAGTGTGTAGGCCTATACCCTTTTGTATTAGAGTGTGAATCGGGTTTGAATTATATGGTTAGGAGAATTTGTGTGCTTGCGTTTTTCAAAAGGGGGGGGGTGTAGAATTGTATATTATATATATTATATTATTATGGCGGTGCCCTAGGCCAGGGAGGGGTGATGCCCTGCCTTTGGGGGGGTGGCGTCACCTGTGGTATATAAGGCAGTAGTGGGAGACATATGTCTCTTCGCTGTGGCTCCGGTACTTGTAGTAGGGACTCCTATGTGTATATAGTTTGTGTTATAATAAACTTCATAAACGTCACCTCGCCTCCTCATTATTTGGACACAACAGGACCCTTCATCCTCTGAAATGTGCGAGTCATTTTTGCTTCCTGAACGATATGGTTCAAATAAATAGGGTTGCAGTCCTTTGTTAGAACCAACTCACTCTTCTTCATCACCCGATCCTGCTTCTTCCTCAAAAACTATCGACAAATCACTCAAATCTTCGCTGAAATCGCTCACAACTTCCTCCGCTTCAGTGAACTCAGCCATGCTTGTTTACATCTTTGGTTCACCTCATTACATCACAAAATGGCGGCGGAGTTTGACCCAGTTTCAACAAACGAACATTGCAATCATCTGCATCACGATGTAATTTATGGTAGTATATGGAGACAAAATTTTATTGAATTTTTTTGTCTACACAGAATAAAAACACAGTAGTTCTTCTTTCTAATGATGTCTTGGTTGAATTATGTCACAGACTCTGACTGAAAGTTGTGTGTGTGAATCAGAATGATACACGTGCAGGCTCTGAGACCGTTTGTGTATTGTTCGCCACTGGCCAGTGGGATTAAATTTGCTGGAACTCTAATCCTGCCTGGTCTTTTGACTGAAGGTCTTCAAAGATTTTTCTAACAAGTGGCCTAGTAAAAGTCTTGACCTGAATCCAGTTGAGATGCTGTGGCATGATCTTATAAAGGCGGTTCATGCTCGAAAACCCTCCAGTGTGGCTGAATTACAGCAATTCTGCAAAGATAAGTGGGCCAGAATTCCTCCACAGCGCTGTAAAAGACTCATTGCCAGTTATTGCAAACGCTTGATTGCAGTTGTTGCTGCTAAGGGTGGCCCAACCAGTTATTAGGTTTAGGGGGCAATCACTTTTTCACACAGGGCCATGTAGGTTTGAAACTTTTTTCCCTTAATAATAAACACCTTCATTTAAAAACTGCATTTTGTGTTTACTTGTGTTTTCTTTATCTGGTGTTTAAATTTGTTTGATGATCTGAAACATTTAAGCGTGATAAACACAAAAAAAATGAGAAATCAGGAAGGGGCAAACACGTTTTCACACCACTGTACATTCAACAGAGAAGGATCATGATGAGAAACTTTGAGAGGAAGAAAACTGATGATATAGAGTGAAGTACGCGGAAATGCACCTGTAAGCTGGTTGCCAACCGCCAATCAAATCTGAAAGAAGAAGAAGAAGAAGATTTCAACTTGATGGAGATTTGGGGGAAAGGCAGCAGTGAAGGGAGCAAATTACTTTTTCAGTTTTTATGTAATGTTAAACGTACTGTATATGAGTAGTGTTTTTTTGGGGAGGTGATGATCCATCTGATCCAGCAGATGGCGGTAATGCACTAAACCCCTGTTTGCCAACCGCCAAAATATAATCCAAACAAGAAGAAGGATAGCGGCTGCTGGTTTTTTTTTTTTCTTACGAGAGCGATCAGGGAACACGAGGAAGAAGAGAATAATAAGTATGGCGCCAAAACGGAGTTCTCATTAGCTGGATCGATTAAACGATAACCTAGAAACGGCGTAGTGGTGTGTTTCTTTAACTAGACACTGAACATCTCGGCGGTGTGGAGCGTTTGTAGCAGGTTGGCCGAGCTCGTTTTTCAGAGAATAGCTGTTAGCTTAGCCAGCTAACCGTGCCCACCGATACTTCCCCGTTAACCAGTGACTTTGGAAAAAAATGTCCGCCGGTGAAGATCTGCGCTCTCTGTTAAACCAGCGACTGTCTGTGGTGGTGGATGAGATAGTCGAGCTGTTTAACAGAACTGTAGCAGACTACCAGACCAATGTTCGGCTTTCACTGGAGGAGACGGAGCAGCGGGACAGAGCATCGGTCCTGTCCGTCGCTCACAGCGACACCCCAGCAGGTATGGGAAATAAGAATCATTTTGCTAATAGTGGCCCCCATAGAGTGCATATTTCCGACAGTGCCCTGTGTTGTAGTGTTTCAAAAAGCCAAAGTTATTCAGAATCCGCTTCCTGTCCTGGATCACTTCAAAATCTAATGAGTTCATTCGTAGCCCAAGGACTACATCTGGTGAAATTTTCGTCACAATGTGTCCTGTAGTTTTTTGTAATCCTGCGAACAAACAAGACACACCAACTGAAAACCACTGTTACCGACTTCTCAGTAAGGAAAGTAGCTATTGGCTGTCCTAGCTGCAGCTCAATGACGTCATCATCTAATTTACATAATTAGTCATTTGAATGTAATTGAATCAGTGAATTCAAAAAGGGCCCCAAGTCCACACTTTTTCAAAGGGGACTTGGGCCCCTCTTGAATTCACCGATTCAATTGTAACGGGTGTTGTAGGACAGAAGAATAATGTCGTGGGGGAGACAAAAAGTGAGTAAAAACACCCTAAATATGTTTAGAACTATAAATTAGCTTTCTTCTGTTGATTCTTGTTTTTTTTTTTTTTTTTTAATGTGGCATTTAAATAGGCCATCACTTCTGTATCATCTCCAATAAATGGCTTCAATCAGCCTTTGAATTCGGGGTTTGATTCCCACTCCTTTCTATATTTTTGAGCGTACAGTTTAGACTGCGACACGATGTGCTACCTGCTAGATTTTTAGCTTATGTCACACACACACACACACTGGATGAAGTGAGTATGTACATGACTGAGGCTGTTAGTCAAATGCAGTGATTTATTAGTGTGACACTAACAGTGAAGAAACATTTACATCAACTGGCGGGGGGTTGTGCACATGCAATTCATTTGCAGTCTGGATGTGAGTGGCATGGGTTTCCTCTCTGACTGCTGCACGAGGCTACTGTGAGACTGGCCGCTTGTCAGTGCTTTGGGATGTGGAGAAGCTCATGGTAGCACCCGCCGCTTGTTGAGGACAGTAACTGCAGAGCAATAGTGCGGTCCCATCAGCAGGGCTTGACATTAATTTTTTTTGCTCACCGGCCACTGTGGCTAGTGATTTTCCAAAGTTACTAGCCAATCAGCCTTTACACTAGCCACAATTTTGTAGGTGGAAAATTATGTTTAATATGATCAAATTTGATTTTCGCATGCTAAAATGTAGTTGAATTAAATGTACAACCTTTTTAAATGCAGTGACCCTTATACATACATAAAAATAGCAAGAGAAACACAGTCTAAATAGCTATTAACAGCAGTAAATACTGTAAAACAGTTGAGAAAAATATTTGCAATGTGAGAGTGAAGTACAGTTAGATTTGGGGTCCATCCCAATTGTAATTTCTACCCTTTCCCCTTCGCCCTGGCCCTTGAAATCAAAGGCCCCTTGTTCTCATCAGAAAATAGTCCCTCCAGGATTTCGCGGGATGTTTTCATAATTGTTGTGGCCCAAAAAGCCTGAATTTGCAGGAGCTTTTTTTAAAAGTTGCGATAAAAGTCGCGATGTTTGAAAAGGGTTTTTTTTTTTTTTTGCACTAATAGTTGTGGGAAGAATTACAAATTTTAAAGCAGATGGTTTTTCCAGTTTACTACAGTGATATTCTGTATAACAATAGAGGGCATGCAATGACGTCACTTCCCTTACAGCCATGCCCCCCTCCTGCCGGCCTGAGTGGCAAAATAAATCAAAGATGGCTATGTGTAGCAGTAAAAAGGCCAACATGGAGAGGAATACAAATGATTCTATGCTCAAACTGAAGGCAGTTGGACTCGACAGCGACCCTCATAGCTTTCAAAAGAATCAGTGGGCCGCTAATATGGGCTAATATGGGCTGCACGGTGGCGCAGTGGTTAGCACTGTGGCAGCACAGTTTACCCTTGGCCGGGGGATTGTGGGGATCGTGGGATCGTGGGTTCGATCCCAGCCCCCGACCAACAGTGATCTGTGTGGAGTTTGCATGTTCTCCCCGTGTTGCGTGGGTTTACTCCGGGATTTCTCCGGTTTCCTCCCACATGCCAAAAACATGCATGTTAGGTTAATTGGCTGTTCTAAATTGTCCCTAGATATTTGTTTCCTATAGGCCCTTAGAATAGAGGGTTAGTATTAATGAAAGCGCTTTGAGTGGTCTTTGTGACTAGAAAAGCGCTATATAAGTGCAGGTTAGTTAGTTAGTTAGTAGTAATATCCACATGTGGCCAGAAATTGGGTTTCCTGATATTTATATGTTCTTAATTTCGACACCAGGAAAATATACAAAGCAGAGCCTGAAAGCATTTAAAAGCCTCGACGCTTGGTCATACTTCAAGGCAGGATTTGTAAGTGAAATTAAAGTAACGAAGACACCTATGGATATACATGTGGACAAAATTGTTGGTACCCCTCTGTTAATGAAAGAAAAACCCACAATGGTCACAGAAATAACTTGAATCTGACAAAAGTGGTAATAACTAAAAATTCTATGAAAATTAACCAATGAAAATCAGACAATGCTTTCGAATTGTGGTTCAACAGAATTACTTTAAAAACAAACTCATGAAACAGGCCTGGACAAAAATGATGGTACCCTTAATATTTTGTTGCACAACCTTTTGAGGCAATCACTGCAATCAAACGATTTCTGTAACTGTCAATGAGACTTCTGCACTCCTCAGCAGGTATTTTGGCCCACTTCTCATGAGCAAACTGCTCCAGTTGTGTCAGGTTTGAAGGGTCCCTTCTCCAGACGGCATGTTTCAGCTCCTTCCACAGATGTTCAATAGGATTTAGATCAGGGCTCATAGAAGGCCACTTTAGAATAGTCCAATGTTTTGCTCTTAGCCATTCTTGGGTGTTTAGCTGTGTGTGTTTAGCTGTGTGCGGTGGTGGAGTGGTTAGCACTGCAGCAGCACAGCAACTCACCCTTGGACGGGGGATCCTGGGTTCGATCCCAGCCCCCGACCAACAGTGATCTGTGTGGAGTTTGCATGTTCTTCCCGTGTCTGCGTGGGTTTACTCCGGGATTTCTCCGGTTTCCTCCCACATGCCAAAAACATGCAAGTTAGGTTAATTGGCATCAAACTGTGGATTCTTAATTGTCCTTAGGTATGACTGTGAGAGTGAATGGTTGTCTGTCTCTCTGTGTTGGCCCTGCGATGGACTGGCAATCTGTCCAGGGTGTA
This sequence comes from Pholidichthys leucotaenia, assembly GCA_020510985.1. NCBI lineage: Eukaryota > Metazoa > Chordata > Actinopteri > Cichliformes > Pholidichthyidae > Pholidichthys > Pholidichthys leucotaenia. The sequence continues at coordinate 211,927,506 of CM035840.1, read as the reverse complement.
CCCTGCCTTCCGCCCAAAGATGCTGGGATAGGCTCCAGCTCACCCGCGACCCGAAAAGGATTAAGCAGAAGAAGATGAATGAATGAATGTTATTACATATTTTCTCACAATTTGAAATGCAATCTAAGAATTTTGAATGTAATTTATCATTTTTTGTTTCACTAGGAAGAGTTACATAATGCATGTGTAAGTTTTTTTTTTTTGTCATGGGTGGTGATGGGTTGCCTTTCCTATCTTTGCTTTTATTAGTAAACATAATTTCTTTATGGTCATTGCATAAAAATATGAAACATCTTAGGTTTTACTTACTTTCTTAGATTATCTTTCAAATATTAACCTGTTGAACTCTGTTCAACTTCCCTAAAAATGCCTAAAAATAACATGCCCAAAGTAAATCAAAAGCTGTTCTTCAACCCTTTGCAGCATCTTCATGGGGTTGGTCTCATTTAAAAGAAAATACTCTGAATTTTTTGGCAAAACAGTCATAATCTCTCTTAAGTGCTCCTGCCACTGAGTAACAAGAAGGTTCGCCTGGGTGTTTTTTTAGATACAAATGCTTGCAAATAACATACAGCTGTCAGATACTGGCTGGAAAACACAACAGAAATGTGGAACCAAGTGTTTTCAAGCTCAGGTCAAAAGTTTGTAAAAATACCACAAAAAATGAATATATTGCACAGCTTTTTTCTCAGGTTGTAACAAGGCTGTGTCTGTACTGGAAGACTGGAAATATGCACTGAGACGCACTAAAGGCGCTTTTCCACTTGGAACCCAAAGGCCTCGTTTGGCCTTGGACCGAACAGTCCTGTTCCGGTCCTGTTGATTTTCCACAGCACAAGGCTCACTGTAGTATGGGTAGGAGCGGTTGGTGTAGGAGGTGGGATTTTGAGGGAGTTGGAGGCGGCACTATGCTCCCCTTGAGGCGGCGCCATATTCCTGTTCAGTAAAATCAACATCAAAACATGTAGCAATACATCTCCAAAAATAATGCAAAAGTTAAATATTTTTGGACACTCATGTCAGAAAGTGAGACCCATATATTATACAGAATCATTAATCAGACAGTGAAGTATTGTTAGATTTTAATCATTTATTGGCTCACAGCGCATGAATATCAAAAATTACTTTTCTCGACAAATAGATGGTTAGGTAAAAATACATGTTCTATGTCAAAATCATGGAGAGACTGTTGAGACGTCATGGGATTTACCTGCTCCAGCCAGTGGTGTCGTGGCAAAACATGGATCAGGTGCCATATGAGCCGTTAAATATATATTTCAACAGGTAAACAGTACTGAGTTAGGCATAAGATATATTTAGCAATTATGATGCATTTTAAGCCAAAACAAATGGATCTAGGATTAGAAGTAATTAAAATAAAGCAGTCCCAAGGTTACATGGAGAAATACGTGGATTAACTGGAAATATATCGTATTGAGTATTGCGGACTACCTGTAGATACTGTATAAATATATATTCTCTGCATCAACAGTGAACTATACATGTATTCATGTAGTATTGCCCTGGGAATTTTGACAATAAACCTTTGTACTTTTGCAGATGTCTCTATTTTGTTTTACAGTCTTCAGCAAATAATTGTTTTGGTTACTTTTCTTAAAATGAGCCATAATTTTCAAAGTCATTGATAAATGGTTCGTACTGTTGACTCTTTTCCCACCGGTGTCTGAACAGACAAAATAGAAAATCCTGATGCAAACAAATAAATCACTAAATTGTTTATTCCAATCAGCAGGAAATTACTGATTATTTAGAATGTGCAAAATTCAAACTGTAAAAAAAAAAAAAAAAAGAAACAGACAAAACATGACAAAAAATAAGCAACAGCACAACACAGGCTGGATATGATAATCCTTGTGTGATTTTACATGTCATTTTGTTTATACAGCCGTGGACAAAATTGTTGGTACCCCTCTGTTAATGAAAGAAAAACCCACAATGGTCACAGAAATAACTTGAATCTGACAAAAGTGGTAATAAATAAAAATTCAATGAAAATTAATCAATGAAAATCAGACAATGCTTTTGAATTGTGGTTCAACAGAATTATTTTAAAAAAACAAACTCATGAAACAGACCTGGACAAAAATGATGGTACCCCTAGAAAAGATTGAAAATAGGCCATAGGGACATGAACATGATCATAGGGACATGTTCAACCAAGATGTGTCCTCTAATTAACATCACAGGTGTCTACAAACTTGTTATCAGTCGGCCTATTTAAAGGGTGACAAGTAGTCACTGTGCTGTGACCATTGTGGGCTTTTCTTTCATTAACAGAGGGGTACCAACAATTTTGTCCACGTGTGTATGTTTGGAGTATTTCTTCCTTTAGTTTTTGTTTAAATTGTCCAAGCTTTGTACATGATTTTAATTCAGGTCCAAAAGCGTTCCACAGTCTGACTCCTTGCACTGAAACACAGTGTTGCTTGGTGGTAGTTCTCAGACCCCAGGGCAGACCCAGAACTCACTGGAGAGACAACGTCTCCCAGTTGGTCTGGGAACACCTTGGTATCCTCTCTGAAGATCTGGAGCAGGTGGCTGAGGAGAGGGAAGTCTGGGCTTCTCTGCTTGAACTGCTGCCTCTGCGACCCGGACCTCTGGAAAAGTGGTAGAAGATGGATGGATGGATGTCATGTATGGGAGCATTAATGAATGATACAAAGTCTATAGTGTGGGTTGATTTAGCAAATATTTCACTCTGCGCAGTACTGTGACTGATTTGCATATTTTACCTTTAACATAATTAATATGTGACTTCCAGCACAGTTTATTATCAATTATTACACCAAGGATTTTAATTTTTGATACCCTTTCAATCTCTACACCATTTATACTGAGTTTAAATACTGAGTTGTTGTGATGGTGTGAAATAACGTTATCAATAAAATTTAGCCACCGCTGTGTCGCCCTGGTTTCAAGTGTGGGTGGTGTTTTGTGCTTGTATTGCTAAAATATAAAAGGAAGCACTACAACGGGTCTCAAATATTTGTAATGTGTTCTATTACTGAATGAGTTTAAAGATGAAATACTATACACATATAAACTAAATTCTAATGGTGACTGAACATCTCCCATTCCCCAAGGTGCAAGATACACTATTATGACTATAACTCATAAAGGATCACAGAAATGATCTGATAAAAATAAATAAACAAGCGGTTTATTTTATGGTGGCTACTATTGGATGTGCCATTCATTTTCAGTTACTCTGTAATTAATATTCACACACATAAATCTCAGTTCAGTCCCTTTCATATTAAGTGGAAATTGTGCGACTTTAAATTTGGTACTTTACCTAAAAATTTAACTTAAAGCGAGGTAGTTGGATCCGGGAAAAAAAAATGCTTTTTTTGCGTGCATGGAAAGAAAATCCTACAGACACATATAGCGTGATTGTCTGCAAGTGTGAATGATCTGTTCCATGAGCAAATGTACGTTTTTTGGTCCGTGGCTGTTTAAATTGAATTCTTTCCTCCCGAAAATATCATTTTTGAATATTAATTACAGCTAAATGGGAGCAGTTTCGATGCCGACATTTCACATCCTAATATACAGTACGTGTTCTATACACCATCGGCTTTTGCGTATCCGACTACCTCGCTTTAAAAAGCAAAAGATTTGACTATAAATATGATGTGTTGTTTACCTGTCAAAATATATTGGTGTCAAAACGTCGCCATTCTGAGCAGATCCGGTTTGGACTCTACAATGAAATACACACAAATTAAGTTCATGCACAGCACGAAAGTGCAACATGTAAAAAAATAATAAATAAATAAAATAAACTTTTAACCAGGATTACAACTAACTATTTCATCAGATATTGTCAACACAAAAAAACAACATACAAGGACGGACATAGCATTAAGCTAGGTCATCATTTAAACACGATTAAGTTTTCATCTGTCCTAAGTGAACTTTCCACTGTTGGAAAAAATAACATAAAGCATGAATATCACATCACTCACCGTCCTGTATATCACAATATCACGGCTTCAACTGCTGAAGTTGGGTGCGTCGCGGCTGTACATTCAATTCAATTCGGGTGGCTGGGTCTAATTCCCGGTGCGTCTCCGTGTAATTTCTGGTGCGTCTGTTTGTGCGCACCACTGCAGGCTCAGTCTGCTTCCCTCTGCATTTTCTCATCAGCCGAAACGCACAGGAAACTCTGCTGGACTGCGGTGTTGGATTTCTGCTGATTTCTGTGAAGCCATTCTCTCGCTGTGGTTTATAATATCACTTGTTCGCGGGCTCACTGACGAAAAATTGCAAATGGCGACCAGCAAGCGATTCTCGAAAGTCAGTGTAATGCCCACGTAACGCCCACTCTCATGACGCTACGCACAGACCAATGAATGGCCAGCAGTGGCGTGACGAAACAGGGCCGGTACCCTTCGGACCTGCTTTTAACGGTGCCGAAAACAGTGTCGATAAAACTGGAACTGTTCCGAAAAAGCGAACTGTGAGGCCTTTGGGTTCCGAGTGGGAAACCGGACAATGGAGGCCGAACGGTACTAAACGAGGCCTTTGGGTTCCAAGTGGAAAAGCGCCTTTAGATGCAGAGACGTGACCGCCCACGTAATTCACAAGAGTTCAAGGGGTTAAAATATACTGATATGCAACTTTTTTTTATATTCATAGCAACACTAACAAATGCACATGTGTGCCTGGAATTTCTCAAAAAAGTGTCAACTGCATACATCAGTTGTGGAAAGCACATGCAGAAGCGACTGCCCCTCAACATCCCACTGCTTCAAGCAATGTCTGCCCTTGATCCTGCTGCTAAGGGACACAGTGAAGGTACCAAGGCCCTAGAGAAACTCAGTCAGCTCCTGGACCCTTTCCTGACAGACAAGAAGGATTCAGTGTCTATGGAAATCAGGAAGTTCCAGGTAGACTCAAGCCTGAAACAAACTTTGGAGGAAGGAAGAGTAGATGTCTGGTGGGGAAAAGTCTTCACAACAAACAACTATCCAGCTCTCTCTAGAATGGCTATGGTGTCTCTAAGCTGCTTCCATGGGCCTAGAGTTGAGTCATCATTCAACACCATGGGAGATATCATTGACATAAGGTCAACTAGAATGAACATTAACACATTCAGCTCAATTCAAACTGTGAAGTACAGTCTCAAGGCTAGAGACACATCATCACTTGCTTTCTTCAAGAAACATGATGTCAAGCACTCCAAAATTGATGAAAGGCTGTATGTCAACTTCAAAAATGCAGCAAGTGGCCTACAGGCATGAAAAGGAAGAAGAAAGGAAAGAGAAGGAAATGAAACAGAACTCAATCTTCAACATGATTCTGTGGCAAGCAAGGCAGCCATGAAAAAGAACAGAGAAGCTGCAGCTAAGCAGGCACTGCTTGCCCACAGAAAATCAGAGAAGAGGAAGGCTACAGAACGGCTCCAGGCTTTGGTAGCCAAGAAGAAAAAATTGCACAACTAGAAAAGCACTCGGAGAGCGCAGACCTCCGCCAAGCGCCACAGTTCCCCCCCATACAGTGTTTGTGTGTACGTTTTCAGATTCCTTGACCATGAAAACATATGACTAGCAATTTGATTGACAATGATATGATTAGTGGTTCAGTAGTTATTCACGAAAATGACATTTTCCGTAATGGCGGCCACAGTTCCCCCCCATACAGTGTTTGTGTGTACGTTTTCGGATTCCTTGACCACGAAAACATATGACTAGCAATTGGATTGACAATGATAGGATTAGTGGTTCAGTAGTTATTCAGGAAAATGGCATTTTCCATAATGGCGGCCACAGTTCCCCCCATACAGTGTTTGTGTGTACGTTTTCAGATTCCTTGACCATGAAAACATATGACTAGCAATTGGATTGACAATGATAGGATTAGTGTTTCAGTAGTTATTCAGGAAAATGGCATTTTCTGTAATGGCAGCCACAGTTCCCCCCATACAATATTCCCCCATACGGCATTTCTTTCCTCTCCCTTCTCCTCCTCCCCTTACTGATCCCAGCTTGCTGTGTCCTGTCTGTGTCTCGCTCTTCTTCTGCTGCATCTCGACCCAAACGGAAATTATGGAATTTAGCTGGGCTTTAATGCTATCGACACCACTTTTCAACAGAAAATCAGGCCAGGGGGAGCCCAAGTGGGAGAGACTCATGGAACAATTGGAACTCATGTGTCTGCGTGATTCGATTGAAGATGTGGAAGACATCTACCTGTTTTGGCTTCATGATCACAGGATTTCTGTTGTTTGGCTCTGGAGTTTTCCTGGTGTATCGAAAATTTAAGAAGTTGGAAGAGCTAATCAAAATGCGGACCCGGCGTAGCTCCTCCAACAAATTCGACCAGCTGGGGAGAGCACTGATAGCGGCAAATATGTGACTAACATGGAATTTACCATCTGGCATGCACTGAAGAGAGATGGACTCTGTGGACATGTTTATCTATGTTTCGGAAGGTGGAAAACATCTGGAGTCGCTGGTTGCTCTCCAGGGAATGACTTTAAAGCCTGTGTATGTAAATTGTGATGCACAGAATCGCATAAGAGAGGAAATTTCTATGCTCTAAGTGAACTGTGCTTATCAGGCCTTGATTCGGCGTCCTTCCTCCAGGAGAAGAGATAAAGCAGAAGGGAGTTTTGTTAATGTGTGATCTGTATTGTCTGCTAATTGTGCATTAGAGGGTTTTTTTTCTATGTGATCACAATCTTGCTCATATGAGCTTTATTTTGATAAACTGTTTTTTCTCTCTGCCCAATGTGTCATCCCCTCCCCCTCCCCCTCTTTACCCCTCACTGTATGAGGCGCCTTGTATGGCTGCCGCGTCATTAGGGAGCGCTTAACATGAGTGCACCTTAGTGATAAGTGGAATTCCTGGTATGTGCAAGCATACTTGGCAATAAAGTTGTTTCTGATTCTGATTGTTTCTGATAGTGTTTGTGTGTACGTTTTCAGATTCCTTGACCATGAGAACATATGACTAGCAATTGGATTGACAATGATAGGATTAGTGGTTCAGTAGTTATTCAGGAAAATGGCATTTTCTGTAATGGCGGCCACAGTTCCCCCCATACAGTGTTTGTGTGTATGTTTTCAGATTCCTTGACCATGAAAACATATGACTAGCAATTGGATTGACAATGATAGGATTAGTGGTTCAGTAGTTATTCACGAAAATGGCATTTTCCGTAATGGCGTTTTTCTTCTGGACGGTGATCCGGATCACCACCAAAATTTAATCAGTTCTTCCTTGTACCATTTCCAACAACGCCTGAAAGTTTCATCGAAATCCGTCCAAAACTTTTTGAGTTATCTTGCTAACCAACAGACAGACAGACAGACAAACCCCGGCAAAAACATTACCTCTTTGGCGGAGGTAATTAGATGTGAAGAATACGTTGACTTGTACATAAGTTCATAGAGTAGTAGCACAGGCATGTAAATATGGAAGTGACATTTTCTGTTTCTCAATCAAGTGTGACACTGAATCAAAACAGTATTGAACATGATTACCTCCGCCAGGCCGAAAGGCCAGGAGGAGGTAATGTTTTTGCTGGGGTTTGTCTGTGTGTTTGTCTGTCTGTCTGTTGGTTAGCAAGATAACTCAAAAACTTTTGGATGGATTTCAATGAAACTTTCAGGCGTTGTTGGAAATGGTACAAGGAAGAACTGATTAAATTTTGGGGATGATCCGCATCACCGTCTGCATACAGGAATTTTTTAAAGCATTTTTCCACACTGTGACATATGGCCATTTTCAACATGTGCGCAGGCGCAATGGAGGGCGCTGGGCGTCGTGTCTGACCAACACAAACTCCGCCTTCTTCAACGTTTTAGCCACAAAAGCATGCGGAAAACACTGGTGGCCTGGGCCCGCCAGCGTGCCTGTGCCAGCCATAGGCGCTGCGCACATTGCGCTGGTCGTCGTGTCTGACCAACACAAACTCCGCGTTCTTCAACGTTTTAGGCACAAAAGCACGCGGAAAACACTGCTGGCCTGGGCCCGCCAGCGTGCCTGTTTTTGCGCCACGCTGCAAAACCTGACACGGCCACCTGTCCGCCGCCCGATTATTTGCCACAAATTCCCCGCCCAGCTATAGGCGCTGCGTTAAAAACGACCTCTCTGCCGGGGAAGATTCTAAATTCTGTTTTGCCGCGGAGCGCAACCCCAATATAATATAAAACCCACGGCAACCTGTCTAACCAATTTGCATCTGTCAGTGGAGGAGATGGACACACCAACACTTCAGTTTATTACCTCCGCCAAGGAGGCAATGCTTTTACAACCGTAAAACGGGGCTATAAGGGACGGCGGGGTAATATGGGACACTTTTCTAAATGTAATTCTGCTTTTTTTATTTTGCTTCCGCCTAGATTTGATGAAGGATTCATGGATATTTGACAATAACAACACAACTCCGCGTCCTGCTCAAAATAAAAAAAGCAGAATTACATTTAAAACATTTCCCAGAAAAGTGTCCCTTATTAACCCGCCGTCCCTTATAGCCCCGTTTTACACTACTGAACCACTAATCCTATCACTATCACATTGATTGTCATTCATTAATTGTCTGTTTATTGCACTGTCCATGTCAAATAAACAAATAATCATTGTGAATCCAATTGCTAGTCATATCTCTTCATGCTCAGGGAATCTGAAAACGTACACACAAACACTGTATGGGGGGAACTGTGCCGCTTGGCGGAGGTCTGCGCTCTCCGAGTGCTTTTCTAGTTACACATGTGATGCAGCAGCAGATTAAAAAGGTAAACTATAAATGCATTTGCACTTACTTCTAACTTTAAATATAAGACCACATTTGAGCATTCTAAAACACCACCCCCCCACCAAGGCTCCACCTTGGATCCAGCTTGGGGGCCTACGTCCCCCAAGACCCCCGGCTTAGTTTCCTCTTTTTTTCCCAAACCTCATTCTCATCCCTGGCTTAACCACAGAGGTAGGAGCTGATATTGAGGCTACTCACCGCTCGGACACAACATTTCTTCCCACCGGGCAGGACAGGAAATCAACCAGGTGACAGTGGACCAATGAGCACACACTGTGTGCAGATGGTGCTTCTGGGAGTTGTAGTTTCATAGTCTCACATTATAGATCGGTTTTATTTTAGATGTCATCTAAGGAAACTACAACCCGCCGAGCCCTGCACGTCAGAGTCCTCAAAACACCAGAAAAGTCTGTGATAACACCAGAAAAAGTTGCTAGATTTGTCGCTAGTCGCATTTTACAAAAAAAGAAGTTGCCAAGAGGGTTTGAAAAGTCGCCAAATTTAGCAAGAAAGTCACCATGTTGGCAACATTGATGAAAACATTACCTCTTTGGCTGAGGTAAAAAGATGGAAGTGACGCAAAACTGGAAATTGGCCCTAAAAACAAATTTAACAAAATATTGTGATAAATCTGCTCACATTCGTTCCAAATGATTTGTCTAGTTTTAGGATAGATAGGATGCTGTTGTGGAAGATGGTTAGCACTCTGGACAGCTGGTCTCCTCTCTTCAGTTGGTGAGACACATGCTTAGTTACTGTTCTAGGCCGAGGTGGTCGATGGGGACAAAAAATTACATCACAACATTTCTGTGAATTTTCACACCAATGACATTATTGACAATTGTGGTATATTTTTGGCAGTGGCTCTGGATACGCAAGACTTTTTTTGTTGTTGTTGTTTTTTTTTTTTTATTTAAGTTTTTGTAAAGGGTATACAGGTCATTACAGCATTGCATTGTTTACATTTTCATCACACGTTCCCTTATTTTTTGCTATGTGACAACATTGGTAGGATAGTTAATACAACACCCCCCTTTTTTTTTTAAAGTGAAAGAAAAAGAAATTAAAGAGAATTAAATAAAAAAAAACACGAATAAACAAACAAACAGAACAGCAAAAAACAAACAAACAGAAAATTAAGTAATTAAAAGTAAAAGAGCATCTGAGTAGTGTTGGAACAAAGAGCGGGACCATTATTGAAATGGTATTAGTCAAAGATTAGATCTAATGGAAGACACATATGCGATCCAGGGTTGCCAAAAGTTCATGAACCCATCCATGTCCTGTCTCAGTGCGAATGTCAACTTTTCCATCGAGTAAATGTCTTGAATCACGTTAATCCAATCTTCAGGTGTAGGACAGTCCTTCAACATCCATTTTTTAGTTAGGGCTTTTTTACTTGCCAGTATTAAAACATTGAATAAGTATTTATCTCCTCGTCTTTCCAGTGAGTCCGGTAGCAAACCCAAATACAAAGTTACAAAAGAAAAGGGAACTGTTATTTTGAATATTTTCCCCAATATTGTCTGTACATTGGTCCAATATTGGTGGATAACTGGGCATGACCAAAACACATGAAAATGATTTGCAGTCTTTTCACCACACAAGTGCCAACAGTTCAACCCCTTATGGGTAAATTTGTTTTGTGCAGGTGTTCTGAAAAATCTTACCAAGTTTTTCCATCCAAATTCTCTCCACTGCAGGGATGAGGTACTTTTCCACTGCTGTTTATTTAGCTTTTCCCATATTTCCAATTGTAAAGTGAAATTCCCCTCTTTTTCCCATCTCTCTTTTATATATGATGTGTTGTCTCCTTTTAAGTCTTGAAGACCTTGGTATATTTTAGAAATGTATCTGATCCCTGGGATCCCTTTATATGCCATTAAGAAGACCTTCAGAACACCTGACTGGGCCCTTTCCAAATCCTCCTTTTTAAGTATATTGTTTATGTGATGTCTAAGCTGAAAGAACCTGTAAAGATCTTGATTTATTAGTCCTTGTTTTTTCAAATCTTCAAAACTTCTTAAAGTTTGCCCCTTAAAAAAATCGTAATATTTTATCAGCCCTTTCTCTTTCCACTCTTTAAATCTAGTGTCTGTTTTATTGGGGGTAAAGTCTTGATCATAGGCAATCCATTGCAGAAGTCGATAGGGCTCTTTAGCTTGATTCTCTCTGACTATCTTAAACCAAATTTTTAGCGGGGTCTCTATCCACGGGTTAGTGTTATTCAAGAGTTTAGGTAAGGCATTGTTCCCTATTATCGCCTGTAGGGGGATGTCACTTGTTATTTGGCCTTCCATCTCCTTCCATTGTGCAGTGTAGACTGGGTTACATATCTCTACTAAAGTTTTAATTTGTGCAGCTATAAAATAGTCCCTGATATTTGGCAGCGCGAGCCCACCTTTGTCTTTGTTTAGCTGTAGGGTTCTGTATCTGATTCTAGGTCTCTTGCCCTGCCATATGAATCTTGAGATCCTTCTGTCCAGCTCCTGCCATGTTTTTTTGGGAGGTTCTACCGGTATTGTTTGGAAAAGGTATAGAAGACGTGGAGGTATATTCATTTTGACTGCTTCAATTCTTTGTGCAGTACCCAAGAATGGTATCATATTCCATCTTGCTAGGTCAGATTTTATTTTTGTCACCAGTGGATCATAGTTTAGTGTTATAATTTTGTTGAGTTGTTTCGGGATATTGACCCCCAGATATTTCATAGATTCCAACTCCCAGTTAGTTTTGAGTTCACTTAGTGAATAATGATTTGGGTCATAGTTGAATGTTAAAACTTGGGTTTTATGCATGTTTAATTTGTACCCCGATAAATCTCCATAGTCTGAAAAAACTGAGATTAGTTCTGGTAAAGAAGTGTCTGGCTGCCCTAGGTATATTAAAATGTCATCAGCAAAGAGTGCTATTTTATGTTCCTTCTGACCAAGTGTAATACCCTGAATTTTTTGATTTTGTCTTATCCATTGGCTCAGGGGTTCTATGAAGATTGCAAAGAGCAGTGGAGACAGGGGGCAGCCTTGACGACATCCTCTTTCCAGCTCAAAAGATGATGATAAATTACCGTTAGTCCTTATTTTAGCTGTTGGTTTTTTATATAATGCCTGTATAGTTCTAATGAAGTTGTTATGAAAATTGAAACTGGATAAGATTCTATATAGGAAAGACCAGTCAACCAAATCGAATGCTTTTTCAGCATCTAATCCCAATATGACTGCATTTAAGTTATATTTCTTTATATGATGAATTATGTGTAAAGTGCGTCGAATGTTGTCTTGTGTCTGTCTTTGTCTTATAAAACCTGTTTGGTCTAAGTGAATTAAGTCTGTCAGTATGTTTTCTAACCTTTTGGCAAGGATAATGGTAAAAAGCTTGTAGTCCTGATTTAATACACTGATTGGTCTGTAGTTGGAGCATTCTAGTTTATCCTTTTCAGGTTTAGGTATAACTGCAATGACCCCTTCTCTCCAGGAGGGGGGGGATTTCCCCTGTGTGGAGGACAGTTAAATGTTTTCAGGAGGAGAGGAGATAGTTGCTGTTTAAAGGTTTTGTACCATTCTGCTCCTGGGGATTTGTTAGCTTTAAGTTTCATAATTGCTTTTTCCAATTCTTTAGGCTGTATTTCTGACAGTAGTGTTTTATTTTGTGATTCCGTAAGTTGGGGAAGGTTTAATGTGTTTAGGAATGTCTCGGATGCGTTTTTATGTTTTTTGTGGGAGTATAAGTTCTTGTAGTAATTCTCGAAGCTTTTAAGAATATCCTGAATTCTGAATTTTATTTCCTTTGATACTGGGTCTCTGATTTTGTAGATTGCTCTTTCTGTTTGTTGTTTCCTCAATTTATAGGCTAGTAATTTTGCCGATTTACTGCCTGCTTCATAGTGTTTTTGTTTCAGAAATGTAAGTTTCTTCTGGATTTCTATTGTGTAGATCTCATTTGTTTGATTTTTAATTTCTTTAATCTTGAGCGAGCCATTAGAATGAGTGTTGTCTTTGTGTTCTTTTTCTAGGTTCTTGAGTTCTGACTCTAGTGTGATTAGTTTTTCTTGTCCCAGTTTCTTTTGGGTTGCCAGTTTTGCAATAATTTTTCCCCTTATTACAGCTTTGCACGCATCACACAGTATTAAAGGGGATACTTCTCCATTATCGTTTTCTTCCAAATATCTGAAAATATCTGATTCCAATTCATCTTTCAGTGGTCCTTTCAGGACATTTGAATTCAACCTCCAGGAAAATGTATTATTTGTGTATTTTTGGATGTTTAAGTCCATATAGATCGGACTGTGGTCGGAGAGATCCATCAGTCCTATTTTACATGTTTTTACTCTTCCAATGTCTCTATTAAACATAAAAAAGTAATCAATCCTTGAGTAAGATGAATGTGGTGTTGAATAAAAAGTATAATCTTTTACATTGGGGTTGAATTCCCTCCATACGTCACAGATTCCCATTTCTTTTAGTAGCATCCGAATTTTCCTATTTTGAGTGTTATTTTGATGTGAAGAATTACCAGAAGCATCCCAGTATGGATTCAGTCTTAGATTGAAGTCTCCACCACATATCACTAAACCTTGGGCTTTAGTTATCATTAGGTCGAATACATTTTTATAAAATTTCCATTTGGTCCCTGGTGGTGCATATACATTCAACGGGGTGATATCTTCTCCCTCTAGCCGCCCAATTACCAAACTGTACCTCCCTTCTTTATCTTTGTGTTCTGATTTTTTTTCAAATGTAATTTTGGTTGATATCAATGTCGCTACTCCCCTCCTCCTCCCTGATTTATATGAAGATGAAGAGATCATTTTAAACCCTTGTCTATTGAGTTTAGTGTGTTCCACGTCTGTTAGGTGGGTTTCTTGTAAAAATATTATTTCTGCTTTGTCTTTTTTCATTTTGCGTAGAATCTTGGATCTTTTAACTGGATTCAGGATCCCTTTTACATTATATGAGGCTATTTTGGTTACACCCTGTTTCTCCATTGTATTTTCTTATTTAGTATAACAGTGTGGTGGCCCTCTTTTCTGCTACTCAGAAACTGAAAGAACATTAAGAACATAAAAAACATTAAGAACATAGTGTACGAAACTTTAAAACAAAAAACTGTCAAAAAAACTTCCTGAGCTGGGGTCTCTTTAAAGACCCTGTAAGAGCCCTGATGGAGTGTAGGCTCTGAGGGAAATTCCTCAAACTCTGTTAGGTGTTGAGGGCCCTCTCTTACCCCTGTAAGTTGTCCCATGTTTTTAACGTGAATTTCAGATCCCAATCCGAATTTGTAATGATTTTTTTTTTTTTTTTTTTTTTTTTTTAATGCCTATACCCTATGAGATTGTGTGCACCCTCCCACCCCCATCACAGCAAACATTCACTCTAATACAGTATTTGTTAGTGTGGAAAGAACATGTGGGTCATTGTTACATTTCTATTTTAACAAGATTTTTTTCCCCTTTAAATTAAGAAGACATTTGTTTCTAATGCTATAACTGCTCCATGAAAGGTTTTACCACATGCTGATTCTGCACCTCCTTTAATGTTTGTTACCTTGTAGGAGGGGGGATGGAAGTGCAGAATGGCTGAAAAGAAAAAAAAATAAAAAACAAAAAAGGTCGCTATTCCTTCCTGGAACTGGAAAGCTTATCTTTGTAGCTCTGGGGCTGGGTTTCCCGCTGCTGGCCCGTGGATTTTGAAGGTCTCTGACTGGACCACGTTTGAGCTCTGATCTTCTCGCTCAGATTCGCTGCGTGTTTAAACACCGTTACCGGGAGTCCTCTTCTCGCCATGTCAATTGTTGCTTCTTCCGCTGAATTATAGAGACATGACTCTTCACCTTAAAAGACCCTTAACTTCGCCGGAAATGGCGTCTGAAAGCGTAGATTCCATTCCCGTAGAACCTTTTTGGCGTCGTTATATTTCCGTCGCTTTTTAAGAACCTCAGGGGCGTAATCGTGCTCCACGAAGACTTTTCTCTCTTGATGCATAAATCCTTTTTTCTGCCCAGCCCGTCTTACAACCTCTTGTTTTATTTTGAAATCGGAGAATCTTACCACCACCGAACGCGGGGGGGGGGGGGTGCTTCTGCCGCTGGCTTTGCGGCTAATGTACGATGGGCCTTTTCTATCTTCAAATCGGTGGTTTGTGGAATATCCAACTTCTCTCTCAATAAGGATTCCACGCATTCCGCCACTGTGTTGAAACTATCTTCAGCTCCTTCTTTCAGACCATGAATTCTGATGTTATCTCGTCTCTGTCTTCCTTCTTGGTCGGTTAGCTTAGCCTCCAGCCTTGACTGTTTTCTGTGTAAATCCAGCATAGAATCTTCAAGCACTTTTACTCTTTCTTCAGCTTCCAAGATTCGGTTTTCGGCCTGGTCCATTCTGCTGTTCGTCCTTTTTAGTTCCTCTCTGAATTCATGAAATTCGGCCCGAAATCGTCGTAATTCATCAAATAGCGATTTCAAGCTAATCTTTTTGTTAGCTAGGTCCAGCTCCTCGTCTCCTGAACGGGGGTCCTCGGGATCAGATTCTGCGGTCGCTGCGCGTCCTGACCTGGGGAATGTCAGTTTCTTCTGTTTTTGGTTAGGCATGGTGTTTTTGTCTTTTGATTTTTATTCTTCCAAAAATCCGTTAAGTCTGATTTTGAAGATGTTTTCCTTGGATTGGGTCTGGGAGGTTCAGCGTTAAGTTGCTATCACCGTGGCGTCCAGACCGGAAGTCCTTGTTGTTGTTTTTGATACGTAAGACGTAGCCGTAGAATGTTTTCTACAGATACGGCTCGAATCTGAATGGCCAGTTAGTGTCATGTGAGTCTGCATGCCACACCTCACTCACAAAAATCATCAAATGTGTTCTATTAATGCCGTGTCTTCTGCAGGAGTGGCTATGGATACTGAACCGTACCTGTACAATAGAGCTCATCAGCCCACGTGACAAACACACAATGCATCCTGGGATGAGTTGCTCAAACAGTTGTAAACAAACTGCAAGAGTAAACCAAGGCTGCATTTGTTAAGAATGAATGACAAAAAAATCACAAAATGGACCGTTCAAAGGAAAATTTGGAGGGATCGTACTATGCCAAACTAAAGCCTGTTTTCCACTAGTCCAGCACACCTCGGTATGGCTCGATTCACTTCAGTACGGCTCGGAATGCTTCTGTCTCCATTAGCACGGTGTTGTGCTTGTGCTGTGATGGTTTGTGTTAGGAGGTTTTAGAAGCGGGGCAGCAGCAGATTCTCAGCGAGGCGGGGCCACACCCGACTGAGTCCTTATTTACACGAGACAAAAAATGGAGGATCCAAGGATTATTGCCTTGCTCGCTCTGTGGTTTTATCTCACAATTAATTTTATCTCATAATTAAGCTGCAACAACACAAGTCACTTTTGTTTTGAATTAACTGCCAAATGACCTAGAAATAATGAGCTGAAACTTGTTTTTATTCGTATTAAATAATGAGACGTGGCACACTGTCCAACACCAAATTGTGTTATTTTTTTACATCCTAGGGCATTTTGGATGTACTGAATTAAAAAAAATCATGTTTTTCACCTTCAGGTCAACGTTTGGAACAACAGTATTATTATTTTCCGTTTAGATGATGCTACACTCCTTCTAAAGTATTGTAAATCTCTGAATTTGGAATGCCGATAGAACGTTCAATTTACATATACTTGTACCTACTTTGACTTGGTGCTAATTTTTTATGATATTTCAATAAAAAGAACAGAAAGCTTACAAAAAGATTTCTTTTTTGGTCTAGTTAAAAATTACATTACCTTTACAATGGTTGACCCTGACAGGATGATCAGCATCATTTTGATCAGACTAGGCAATAGAATTTCTATGTAATTATACTGTTTTATAATTCAGTGTTATAACAGACAAACCACACTTTCCAAAACAATTCCATTTTATTATATACAAAATATTAAAATAAAAAAAAAACTTTGCAACACAACATGAAGGTTAATCGACATTTTATAAACGCCGACCACTGAGTGCTGAGGCTCAGTTGAATTAAGCCGTCTCTGCCAGCTCTGGTTCAGGAAGGCTCGGTTGAATAATCCGTGCGGGCTGTCGCGGCGGATGCGTGGGATGATTCTACAAGGAAAATGCACACAATAAAATACAGCACGAAAGTGCAATATATACAGAAAAGACAATAGTTTTTAACAAGAATACATAAGCTTATTTCAGCGTATTGTTCACATGAATAATTAAAATAAAAGCTTTAGTCCGCAGTGTGCTGCAATAAAGCAGCGATCCATCCACAAATGAACAGCTTTTTTATTGCATAAATAAACTGAGCGTCTTACCGAATATATTTGCGAAAAAACGCACAATAAAAATAAATTAAAACTCACCGTTAAAGGACTCCGATGTCGAGACCTCCCGGTATATTTTTTCATTCCGGGCGGCTCCGTCTAACTCGCGCTGGATACGTTCGTCTGACAATGCAGTGAGCAGACACTGCAGCTCCTTATTGGTCCATGGAACACCCTTATTACGCGAAGCCATTTTTGATAGAGAATAAATGAAAATAGCACAGCAATACACTGAAAAAAACCCGCCAACGGTGGTTGCGTGCTGAGTAAAGGCGGTCGTGAAGATTTTTTTTTTTTTTTTTTTTTCCAAAAACTTTATTGAGAAGGTCGTGAAGATTTGGTAGATGAGGAGGAGAGGGGCGGTTACAACCTGACCAATCAGCGCCGGTTACGACCTGACCAATCAGCGGCGACCAGTCTGTTAACGTCACAACACGGCACAGCTCAGCACTGCTGTACCCTGCCCTGGAGCGGGGCTGAGAATCGCGGCTGTTAAACCGTGTTGGGGCTTGTGGAAAAGCGTACAAAGCGTGCTGAGCCGTCCCATGTCGCACTAAAGCGTGCTAGTGGAAAAGGGCCTTAAGTGGGATGGCAACGGCACGCTATTTAGCGAAGCCTAAAGCGGTTAACAGGCTGGATCCCTGCCAACATACCATGTGGGGTTTGGACGTAAACATTCTGCCTAACTTCGACCATGCCTTCCTTCATTTATAATTCTATGATTTTAACTGTAAGTCCATATACACAGGAAGTTTTCAGTAAGTTTAGGTCTTTGCAGCAGCCCAAGTGCAGTTCACAGATGGATGGGTGCATGACTTGGAGATGTACAAGGCAGACCTGAAGACAGCTGTGCACACAAAGGTGGGTTTCTTTTTCCTCTCTTGTTATGCTAAACATCATTCTTTCCCTCTACAACCAGATGAAATTAAAATGAGCAGCACTCTGAAAATATTTTTCAAAATGTACAGAAGTTATATAATTTTCAAGTACTGTGAAAAATGTGTGAAGTTGTCATTTATTGTTTTAAATCTATATGAAACTTTTATCAAATTGTTCACTTTGTTTTGATTATACAAATTAGCTTGTTACAATTCTAGCTCTTTAATCTGTTGTAATTCTGAATGTGTTGTGGTGTACTTGCAGGCAGCCAGAAGAGCTGGATGACATGGTTACCTGGGAGAACCAGAACTGTGTAATCCAGTGGTGCCAGGATGTGTAGGACTCAATCAAGTACCAGCCCCACAGCAGCCATGGTTCTACCACATGTGCACACTAGAATAATAGTATAGCATGGGTCTGGTTATATAGTCAAGCATTATTGTGTGAAACACACTGATGCATGTCATTTTCTATTCCTGTATTTTTTTTTTTTACTACAGGTTTTCCATAATTCTGGGCTGTTTTTATTTCATTTGTGTGTCCTGTAACTGTGTTTTATCTAATCCTTCTCTTATACTTACACACGTGGACAAAATTGTTGGTACCCCTCTGTTAATGAAAGAAAAACCCACAGTGGTCACAGAAATAACTTGAAGCTGACAAAAGTGGTAATAAATAAAAATTCTATGAAAATTAACCAATGAAAATCAGACAATGCTTTTGAATTGTGGTTCAACAGAATTATTTTAAAAAGTAAAAAAAATAAAAAAAAAAATTTACATATGAAACAGGCCTGGACAAAAGTGATGGTACCCTTAACTTAATATTTTGTTGCACAACCTTTTGAGGCAATCACTGCAATCAAACGATTTCTGTAACTCAATGAGACTTAACTGCACCTCTCAGCAGGTATTTTGGCCCACTCCTCATGAGCAAACTGCTCCAGTTGTCTCCGGTTTGAAGGGTGCCTTCTCCAGATGGCATGTTTCAGCTCCTTCCACAGATGTTCAATAGGATTTAGATCAGGGCTCATAGAAGGCCACTTTAGAATAGTCCAATGTTTGGCTCTTAGCCATTCTTGGGTGTTTTTAGCTGTGTGTTTTGGGTCATTATCCTGTTGCAAGACCCATGACCTGCGACTGAGACCAAGCTGTCTGACACTGGGCAGCACATTTCTCTCTAGAATACCTTGATAGTCTTGAGATTTCATTGTACCCTGCACAGATTCAAGACACCCTGTGCCAGATGCAGCAAAGAAGCCACAGAACATAACAGAACCTCCTCCATGTTTCACAGTAGGGACAGTGTTCTTTTCTTAGTATGCTTCATTTTTGCATCTGTGAACATAGAACTGATGTGCCTTGCCAGAAAGTTCCAGTTTTGTCTCGTCTGTTTGCAGTTTGGCAAATTCCAGTCTGGCTTTTTTATGATTTGTTTTCAACAGTGGTGTCCTCCTTGGTCGTCTCCCATGAAGTCCACTTTGGCTCAAACAACGACGGATGGTGCAATCTGACACTGATGTGTCAGATCGCACCAATCACGCCAATCACTTGTGTGATTGGCACCTCGAGATGGCTTCTGTTGTGATGTGGCGCTGTATAATTAAAGCTGAATTGAATGTACCTTCACCTTGGAGTTCACCATGAATATGTTTAGAGGTTGTTCTGGGCTCTTTTGTTACCATTCGTATTATCCGTCGCTTCCATTTTTCATCAAGTTTCCTCCTGCGGCCACGTCCAGGGAGGTTGGCTACAGTCCCGTGGATCTTAGATTTCTGAATAATATGTGCAGCTGTAGTCACAGTAACATCAATCTGCTTGGAGATGGTCTTATAGCCTTTACCTTTGACATGCTTGTCTATAATTTTCTTTCTAATCTCCTGAGACAACTCTCTCCTTTGCTTCCTCTGGTCCATGTTTAGTGTGGTACACACCATGTCACCAAACAGCACAGTGACTACTTGTCACCCCTTAAATGGGCCGACTGACTGATTACTAGTTTGTAGACACCTGTGATGTTAATTAGAGGACACATCTTGGTTGAACATGTACCTATGGTCACATTATTTTCAGTCTTTTCTAGGGGTACCATCATTTTTGTCCAGGCCTGTTTCATGAGTTTGTTTTTTAAAGTAATTCTGTTGAACCACAATTCAAAAGCATTGTCTGATTTTCATTGGTTAATTTTCATAGAATTTTTTATTTATTACCACTTTTGTCAGATTCAAGTTATTTCTGTGACCATTGTGGGTTTTTCTTTCATTAACAGAGGGGTACCAACAATTTTTGTCCATGTGTGTAATTGCGCAGTAGCCTGGTAGAGCACCCACAGTTTCATTGTACTGTACAATTGTACAATGACAGTAAAGCCTATTCTATTCTTTGTGACTTGAAAGTATTCCACATTTTACACAGCTTTTGAAAAGTATTACAGCCTAAAAGACCCATCTTTTGGACTGCGCTTTGCACACATTCTGTGCAGTGTTTTCCACAACTTAACTTATGCTCAGAATTTTGCACCTTATAAATAAAGAACTGGAGTTTGTAAGCCTTTGTGCACTTTATTTTCAAATTGTTACAAAGCAGTCAGACATCATGTCTGAAGGGGTAAATCATACCACAACATGTCGGTGTCTACATTCTAAAACTATTGTTTTATAATGACACTTGGACTCGTACTGGTCAAAGCACAGGTTACAGCAACAATCTTATCCAGTAAAGTCATGCCCTCACCTTCACATGGTACCACAGAGCATAAAGTTTTCCGACACCATGCCGGATTTGCAGCGTGTGCCGTTTTGCTGCATGGAAAAATGTGATACTCCTGCTGTATAAAAACAAAAATATTTAATTCCCATTTGTATACGCAGAACTACTTTTTGTCCAAGCGTTGTTGCTGTATATAGTGATCCAAGATAGCAGACCATATTGCGCTTGTGCACTCCTAGTTCAGGTAGTGACGGCGTACGAGTGTGTAGAGGCGCGAGTGCAGGACCGGAGTGACCCATATCCCAGTGGGCCGCTTCACTGATGGGCTGGTGTTCTAGTTGGAAGTAAAATGAATTAACATCAATATAACCTGATAATCTGCTGCAGGCATGTTGTTAGCACTATCCTGATGTTTAATAGCCTTAAATCTGCCTGACTGAACTCCACACCAGAGCATCCTTCACAATTTGGTGCCAGTAATGACTGGTCCGACTGGAAGACAGACTGACAGCATTCAACAGGGCGCGGGACTCCAGAAGGTGTGTTCAGTTTGGTGGTTAACAAATGGCATAAATTGACAGAGGAGGCGATTTTCCCAAAGAAAAATGAGTCAGACGGCACAAGTGAGAGGAGAGGAGGCTGCAGAGGAGCGTGTTCTGCTACAGCAGAGAGGCCATGAGAATTTCAGCACCTCAGCTGAGTGAAGTGACTCTCAGAATAAATTCTATAATATTTAGCTGACATCAAATAGTTCACAATTCTCTGACTCCCATGTATTTTTCTCATAACTGAAAAACTAATTAATTCCTTATTACCTCCGCCAAGGAGGTTATGTTTTCATCGGCGTTGGTCTGTCTGTCTGTCTGTTTGTTAGCAAGATAACTCAAAAAATTATGGACGGATTTTCATGAAATTTTCACAGATTGTCAGAAATTGGGTATCCTACAGATGATTAGATTTTGGTGGTGATCCGGATCACCGTCGAGAAGAAAACCGCCATTACGCAAAATGCCATTTTCGTGAATAACTACTGAACCACTAATCCTATCATTGTCAATCCAATTGCTAGTCATATGTTTTCATGGTCAAGGAATCTGAAAACGTACACACAAACACTGTATGGGGGGAACTCTGGCGCTTGGCGGAGGTTTGCGCTCTGAGTGCTTTTCTAGTTACAAAGAGTTTTAAATAAAGTTCTAAATTTCCATGAAAAAATTAGCTACATGAACCTACAGTATATGTTAATATGAAAATTTATAAGCAAAAGCTGCAATTTTTATGGTTAAAAAGGACAAAAATGCATTCAAAAAGTTCTAAAATTAATTTTTTTTTTTTTACGTGAAGAAAATCACATTTATAGAAAATGCTGCATATTTATAATAGGCTAAACATTCCTAGTAGTTACGGCCTTTTGCCTATTATCTTGATTTTAAGATCAAATAAACAGATTTTTCTGGCCACAGTTTGGTGAAAAAGCCTCTACAGCAGATGTTGCTGAATGAAGAAAACAAACCTTGCTTGTTCTCAGGTGATTTATTCTTTAACAAGGCTGATGGTAGTGGTGGTGGACTCAAATTTAGTGTAAGGTAAAGCCTATAAATGTAAATTAAGTATAAATTTGCAAGAATAAAGCTGTAAAATATGGCAAGTTTACAATTAAAATAGAAAATTTGTGAGAAAAAAGTTACAATTTTGTATGAAAAACAATGAATGTAGGGGAGAAATGGCATATTTCTACAGAAAATAATTATAAATTCACAAGAATGACGTCAAAAATTTAAAGAACAAAAGCTGCAGATTAGTATAAATGTTTTAGTTTTTCCCATTTTCTATGCAGTTAGTGAGTTTTTTTCTTGTAAACATGGACATTTTAACTTTTTTCTGGCAAATTTGTGACAGACATGCATATATTGAATGAATGAATGAATGAATCTTTATTTCGGATAGTACAGGTTAAAAGAAACTGAATAATATAACAAAGGGGGAAAGAAAATCCAACAAGGTCAAATTAGACAATAACTTCTCTGATTATACAGTTCAACATAAGTTATCCGAAATGGGTGATGGCTGAAGCCGCAGCTTATATTGCCCACCCATGTTCCATCCAAGAATTCAAAAGGAAAAAACAAAACAAGAGCGATTACAATTCAGAACGAAGCTAAGACAAAATGTGACAAAAAAAAAAAAAAAACTAAGCTACAACACAACACAGGCTGGATATGACAATCCTTATGTGATTTTACATGTCATCTTGTATATATGTTTGGAGTATTTCTTCCTTTAGTTTTTGTTTAAATTGTCCAAGCGTTGTACATGATTTTAATTCAGGTTCAAAATCGTTCCATAATCTGACTCCTTGCACTGAAACACAGTGTTGCTTGGTGGTAGTTCTCACTGAAGGTTTTTGAAATATACATGTTCCTCTAAAATGATATTGTTTCTCCCTTATTTGGAACAACTTTTGGATATTTGCGGGCAGTGATAGATTCTTCACTTTAAACATTATTATTGCAGTTTTAAAGTCAACCAGATCTTTCAACTTGAGAGCTTTTAATTTAAGAAAAAGTGGGTTTGTTGGTTCCCTGTAAGCTGCTTTGTTTATTATTCTAATAGCTCTCTTTTGAAGCATAAAGAGTGGATATATGTTTGTTTTGTATGTATTTCCCCATACTTCATTACAATATGTCATGTATGGGAGTATTAATGAATGATACAAGGTATATAGTGTGGGTTGATTCAGCAAATATTTCACTCTGTGTAGTATTGCAATGGATTTGGATATTTTACCTTTAATATAATTAATATGTGACTTCCAACACAGTTTATTATCAATTATTACTCCAAGAAATTTAGTTTCAGATACCCTTTCAATCTCTACACCATTTACACTGAGTTTAGATACTGAGTTGTTGTGATGGTTGTTAAAGACTATAAATTTTGTCTTACTTAAATTGAGCGTTAATTTGTTTGAATCAAACCACAGTTTAAGCTTTCCTAATTCCTTTCCGAGTGTATCCAAAAGTTGTTCCAAATTGCTTCCACTGCATAATAGATTAGTGTCATCGGCAAACAATATTAAGTCCATTTTTTCTGAAACTTTACATATATCATTTATATACATATTGAATAACAATGGCCCCAAAACTGAACCCTGTGGGACTCCACAAGTAACCTTCAGTAACTGTGAGTTTTTGTTACCAACACATACATACTGATATCTATTCTTTAAGTAACTACTTAACCAGGACAGTGCTACCCCTCTAATACCACAATTTTGTAGTTTCTTTAATAAATTATGATCCACTGTATCATATGCTTTTTTTAAGATCCAGGAATACCCCAACTGAATACTCTTTATTTTCAATGGCAGTTGATATTTTTTCTATAAATTCCATTAGAGCAAATGCAGTTGTCCTCTTGTGTCTGAACCCATATTGCTGCTCACACAATAAATCATTCTTCAGTATGAAGTTGTCAATTCTCTCATAGAATATTTTTTCAAGTATCTTGGAAAATTGCGGCAATAGTGAAATTGGTCTATAGTTTGAGAATTCCCCTCTGTCACCCGTCTTGTATATCGGAATTACTTTAGCTATTTTCATTGCATTGGGAAATATACCTGTTTGGAGAGACAGGTTACAGATATACGTCAGTGGTTTCACTAAGCATTCAATAATAGTTTTGACTAAGAGCATGTCAATACCATCGCAGTCCGTAGATGTTTTACTTTTAAACGATTTAACAATTTCAATGACCTCTCTCTCGTCTGTGTTCTTTATGAAAATGGAGTCTTTTATAGCAGTGTATTTTTAATATTGTCTCTGTTTTTCTCCAGTTCTTTACTGTAATAGTCTCTCTTACTACATCTTTATTATATATGTTAACTTATTTTTGTATGTTTTATACCGCTGCTCTGCTTCTTTTGTCCTTTTCTTTAGGAAAGCTTTATATAATAAATTTTTCTTTTTACACGCCTTTTGTAATCCTTTGGTTAACCATGGCTTATCGGCAAATTTATGTTTAAGCTTTTTTTTTTTTTTACTAATGGACAATTTTTTTTCATAAAGAGTAGTTACAATGTTTATAAATGTGTCATAGGCTTCATTTACATCTGATACATAGACTTCTGTCCAGTCTTGCTTCAGCAAGTCCTCTTTAAAAGAACTGATTGCATTTGGTGATTTGTATCTGAATGATTTTAAAATTTTTTCTGTATTGGCCCCCGTGTGGCCATGGATAAGTCCAAAGGTTGGCAAGTGGTCACTTATATCATTTATCAATAATCCACTTTCTATTTTCTTATCAATAATATTAACAAACAGGTTGTCAATAAGTGTAGCAGTGTGAACTGTGATTCTACTGGGATGTGTTATTGTGGGATATAGACTCATGCTGTACATAGAGTTCATGAAATCTCTAATTACATTTTGTTGATGTGGATTTAGTAAATCAATATTGAAATCTCCACAAATTACTACCATTTTCTTACTAGTAATATTATTGTACAGCTCGACTAATTTGTCTCTGAATGTCTCAATGCAAGTTCCCGGCGTTCTATATACACAACTTATAATTAGATTTTTTGTTTTATCTTGGTCAATCTCAACAGTAACACATTCCAAAATCCCTGGTAGTGCAAAGGACATTCCATTTACAAGTTTACACCTATACAGGTCATCAATATACAGTGCAACACCACCAACCCTTTTTTGAGATCTGTTAATATGAAACATCTGATATCCCTCTATTGCCATCAGAGGAGCCTGCTCTTCATTAAGCCAAGTTTCAGAGACTGCGATAGCTGTAAATTTTCTGTCTAGCTGTTTTAAATAGTCCTGAATCTGTGGAAAGTTTTTGTTAAGACTTCTGCTGTTGAAGTGTATTATTGATAGTTTACCATCTAGTTGCACTTGACTTTTGAATTGCTTTTCAGTGTAATATTCACAATGGTTATGAATATTATTGAAAAAGTGGTTATCAGGATCAATATCGTTCTCCATCTCTTGTAGTTTATGTTCAGCATAATGGCATATTTTCAGAGTTTGAGTATCCTTACTCTGTGTCAAATGACTTCCTCCAACTGGGGATAATTGATGTCTACTCAAGTCAGTCATAAGTTTTTGTTTGTTTTGCTTATTTTTTTTTTTAAAGTACATTGACATGGTATATCAAAAGAACTATTCTTACCGCGTGTGTGAATAAGGATTATCATTGTCTCTTAATTTTCTTAATCAGTGTTCATCTGTATTTATCTAAGTCAGTAACATCTCTGATCATTATACTCTTTGCTTGCTCAGGTGTTCCATTTAGTTTGATCCAAACTCTACAATTTCTTGTCCATGTTGCCTGTATCTTATTTTGTCTTTTCAGCATCCGTGCTTGCCGTGCGATTTCAGCATTTGTTTTTGTTAGGTGTTCATTTAGGTAAACTTCTGTTCCCTGCAGCTTTCTGGCCTGCCTCAGTATGTCATTCTTTACCCTTCTGTTCACAAAGTGCATCACAATTGATTTCTTTGTTTTATTATCTTTCCTGGGTAAAGCATAACAGGCTGAAATTGCATTTGCTTCTACGTACCTTTATATCTCTACTGTCAAGGAACTGAAGCACCTGGTTTTCTAGGGAGACTGATTCACTCAGGGGAGCCTCCTCACCTCTCAGTCCTGTTGCAGCATGAGCGTGTGACTGATATTTGATGTCTAGTCCACTTATAACTAGGTCATCCATACGAGAACCTTGTTCAAGATCCTCGACGCGTCGCTCCAAGTCCGTAATTTTTTTTGTCTTTTTCCTGAATTGTTAATTTTAAGTCTCGTACTTCTTCCATTAGGCCTATTATTTTGGCCTGCTGGCTAACCATTTTGGCCACTTCTTCTGACAAGAAGTTCAGAGATTTTCTGATCTCTTCCATTTCCTCCTTCTTTGGTGGCATTTTTACTGACCTGTGGATAGTAAAAACAATCTCTGCTTGTGTCGCCGGTATCCGATCCGACCGACCTCGAATCCAGCTGGGCCTCAGCTAGCCCCCTCCGCTGCTAGTCCCGCTGCTTACCGCCGCTGTAACCGAGCTCCTGTCCAGCTCCTCCACCGAGTCCCGCCGCACACCGCCGCTGCAGCCGAGCTCCGCTGGGGTCCCGGTAGATCCTCCGCTGAGCACCGCTGCCTACCGCCGTCTGCCTCAATAGTTCCTGTGCTGAGCCCCGCCACCTACCGCCGTCTGCCTGGGTAGTTCCTCCGCTGGGCCTCGCAACTGGGCTCCGACTCAGGCTATTGTCTGGCTGGGTCCCGGTGGTCCTCCACTGGTCCCAGTCTCCCACCACTGCCGCCCCCGAACTCCGATCTGGCTCCCGTCCAACTGCTGCCTCGGTTAGTTCCTCCGGCGAGCCCTCACCGGGGACTGAGACGCTTCGTGTCGGTGTTAGGTGGTACGACTGGCGTTATCGTTAAGCTAACTAGCGTTAGCTTAGCAAACGCTTCAGGTAAAGCGTAGCAGCGAACCACAAAAGAAACTCTAGTCAGTTTACTCACAGTGGCTGGTGAAAGGCGATTAAAGGGGTATTCCAACGGAGTTGGAAATTCAGCCCGTACGTGTGCGTCACAAATGCCTATTGCTGTTGGTTAGTTATTTTAATGGCAAAATCAGCAGCTTTGTCTCAGCACTGAAAAAGTGTGACCATCCCGGTCGCCATCTTGGTGTATGTATATTGGAACAAGACAAAAAAAAATCTATATGGGGAAATTACACAATGATATGATGTTACTGACACTGAACTGACATGACGCTGTATATATCACTGTTACATACTGGATTAAAGTTGTCTGACAAATAGCCATTTTGTTTCTGTAGAATTTTTATGCCACTGAACTGAATTGATGTTCCTGTTTGTGATTTATCTTTTAGTTCCTCATTTATTTGTCAGCTGGTTTACTGAGGTAAACCAGGTAGTCCTTCCTTGCATGCCTGGGAGAAGCGGTCCATCAGGGTCTGAAGCTCCTGCTGTGTGTGGGTTGCGACTGCAGCGTTGTCTGCGAACAGCATGTCTCTGATTAGAGCCTCGCGTACTTTGGTTCTGGCTTTCAGGCGGGCAAGGTTGAAAAGCCTGCCGTCAGATCTTGTGTGCAGGTAGATTCCCTCTGTTGCTGTGCTGAAGGCATGCCTCAGGAGCATAGCAAAGAAAATCCCAAAGAGGGTTGGCGCAAGTACACAGCCCTGTTTCACTCCGCTGCGTATGTTGAATGGCTCTGAGACGTTGCCATCATGCTGCACTATCCCCTGCATGTTGGTGTGAAACGATTCGATGAGGCTTTGCAACTTTGGTGGGCATCCTATCTTTGGCAGGATCTTGAAAAGGGCCCTCTCTGCTGACCAGATCGAACGCTTTGGTGAGGTTGATGAAGGCGACGTACAGAGGCATGTTCTGTTCTCTGCATTTCTCCTGGAGTTGGCGGATGGAGAATATCATGTCTACCGTCGATCGCTCAGCGCGGAAGCCACACTGAGACTCGGGGTAGACACGTTCGGCAAGCTTCTGTAGACGAACGAGAACAACTCGTGCGTAGACTTTGCCAACAACACTGAGGAGGGAAATGCCCCTGTAGTTGTTGCAGTCGCTTCTCTCCCCTTTGTTTTTGTAGAGGGTGATGATCTTGGCGTCCCTCATGTCCTGTGGTACGGCACCTTCCTTCCAGCACTGGCAGAGGACGTCATGCAATGGCAGCAGTAGGGCGGTCTTGCAGTGCTTGATCAGGTCAGGGGGTATGCCGTCGTTGCCGGGTGCCTTGCCAGCGGCCAAGCTATCAATGGCCTTACTGAGTTCGTCGATGGTTGGCTCGGCGTCAAGTTCGTCCATGGATGGCAGGCAGTCGATGGCATCAAGGGCTGACGGCGTCACGGTGTTCTGTCTAGAGTAGAGGTCGGAGTAGTGTTCCACCCATCTCTCCATCTGCTTGTTCTTCTCTGTGATCATCTCCCCAGTGGAAGATTTGAGGGGGGCCGTCTTGCTCTGAGCCGGACCAAGTGCTTTCTTGATGCCATCGTACATACCACGGATGTTCCCTGTTATGGCAGCGGTTTGAATGTCTTGGCTGAGCTGAGTCCAGTACTCGTTGGGACAGCGCCGAGCAGTCTGCTGAACTTTGCTTCTCGCAGCCCTGAGAATCTGGAGATTCTTCTCGTTTGGGTACTTCTTGTACTCAGCAAGTGCTGAGCGCTTGGCTTCAATGACGGGGGTCATCTCGGTCAACTTGGCATCAAACCAGTCCTGTGACTTCGAGGTCTTCCTCCCAAAGGTAGCCAAGGCTGTGCGGTAGATGGTGTTTCGCAGCTCTTCCCACTTATGCTTTGCAGATTCTCCTCCTTGTGGTACACAAAGTTCCTTCTCAAAGGTGGAGGCAAACTGCTCAACAAGTTCTGGTTGGGCCATCTTGCTGGTGTCAATCCGTGCCTTTCCAGGTTGTCTAGCACGATGGAATTTCTTCAGCTGCAGCTTGACCTTGCAACACACCAATGAATGGTCTGTGTCGCAATCTGCACTCTGGAACGAACGGGTGATTAGCACGTTCTTCAGTGAGGTGCGCCTGGTCAGGATCAAGTCTAGCTGGTGCCAGTGCTTTGAGCGCGGATGTTGTCAGGAAACCTTGTGTTGGGGCTTGGTCTTGAAGAACGAGTTTGTGATGCACAGATCGTGATATGTGCAGAACTCGAGCAGCCGCTGTCCGTTGTCGTTCATTCTGCCCACGCCAAAAGGTCCCAGACAGGAGGGCCAGGAGTCGTGGTCAGCACCCACTCTGGCATTGAAGTCTCCAAGGAGAATGAGTTGTTCAGAGTTGGGGATGATCCTGACAGTTGTTGCGAGATTCTCGTAGAACTCGTCTTTTGCCTCTGGTGTGGCTGTCTGTGTTGGGGCATACACACTGACGAGAGTGACTGGGCCTTGAGTGGTGTTCAGGCGGAGGGTGAGGAGTCGTGCAGAGCCAGTGCTGCCCGGTTCCACCATCTTCAGCGAGGTGTTCTTCACTGCGAAGCCCACTCCGTGTTCCCTGTGTTCGTCACTGCCCTTTCCCTGCCAGTAGAACGTGTAGTCCTTCTCTCTCAGTGTGCCTGCATCAGTTAACCGTGTTTCCTGGAGAGTGGCGATATCCACTCCCAGTCTCTTCAGCTCATTATTGATCATGGCAGTCTTCCTGGTGTCGTTGATGTCCTTGAGGTTAGCAGCGAGTCCTGTCATCATAGTGCGGACGTTCCAAGTTCCCAGTTTTAGAGTTGGTCTCTTTTGTTTTATTGTCTTGCCTGGTGCGAAGGTTCTCAGCCTGCTGTTTGGATTTCTCCTTATCCCCATGCACCCAATGAGGAAAGCAAGCTGTGGCGGGACAACACCTTATTGGCTGGGGGCTGCCCAGCTTGAGGCGGGCGGTAGCTGTCCAGTGAGATCTGATGATCCCTCCCACCGTCGGGAACAACCCCTGGCGCCACGCTCTACGCCAATTGAGCAGTGGCTTATAACCGGTAACTGTCATTCCCCGTGTTTTGTCTACGCCAAAGGCGAAGCTGGAGTGTCCTCTCCAGTGATCCGGTGTTCTACCTTCCAGCGTTGGGCGTTGGTAGGATTCAAGCCTGGGCAGGAAGATATGGAGGACAAGATGTTGCCCATGCAGCATGTCCCCCCTCTCCACGTCAATGATGAATCCAAAGGAACAGCAGGGCTGCTACAGTTTGGCACCAGCGCCGTTGCAGGAGCTGCCAGAACGATGTTGAGCACAACATAGAACTGCCTTAGGGGCTCCGACTCCGGATTTTTCCTCAGGGTTGACTCCCGAAGCCTTTCCCGTGACCGGGTATGCCGCAAGGCAGCAGAGGTTTGAAATCAGGGTTTACCTTCCCCTAGATGGGCTACCTTCCCAGGTTGAGGAGCCACCATCTACCCGAAGCATCTGGTTTTAAGGCGCCAGAGATCCGCCCTCGCCCCTTCTCCTATTAGTAAAAGCACCTCAGCCTACTGAGGTGGGGCGGGGGGGGGGGGGGGGGGGGGTCTGTTCAGAAGGGATTACTTTGGTATGCACTAATGGACATTAGCCAAAAAAATGTCAGCTATATCTTAAACAAGCATCAATCACTATACGTGCAGAAATGTTCAAAGGACAACAGAACACGAGGGCAGTACATGTGATGGAACATAAGTCTATTTTGATTAGCCAGTAAGATGGTGAATGGGTGTGGACACCTGACAGTGTGTGGCTGTATTCTATTGGTGTATTTTTCTGTGATCCAGTGAAAGTAGGTATTGGCGTGGAATATAACACTCCCAGAACTGTATATAAGGGCGAGCAAAAACGCTTCTTTTCAGTGTCCTTCATGGTGTTCTTGAAATGTGATGGACTGCGCTCTCATTTTTGGGGGTTCATTCTGCCGACAAAGTAAACCGTTTTTGCTCGGAATGCTGACTGCTCCCATTGTCTTTTTTCCTGAAGACAAGATTAGCTATTTTTGCTTTAAATCAAGTCTTTAGTTTTTTTACAACACAATATCTCAATTTTTTTTCCACAGGCCAGCGTTTGCCTTCAGCAAACTTTTTTTATAAGTTCTGTATCAAGTATGACATGATGATCTAATAATATATTTGCGTAAGTAGATTTAGTCGCTAATATATTGGGTTAACATGTTTTCTGGTCTCGCGAGTAAATTTACTCACATTTGGTCTGAACACACCTTAAGACCTCAGCAACAAAGCAGAAACTGACCACTTTATATTACAATTTACACTCGTCCAATTATTTACTAGAACGAAAAAGGGTTCACATACTTTTTCTTTCAATTATGTGTCCTTGATGATGTGAACACTTAAGTTTGGTCATTAAAAAATGCACTTTGATATCATTGTTGAAGTTAAAGTACTAAGTTTGCATGTTGCTAAAGCATCTTCAAAAAATATCTAATTTCATAAAAATACTGTTAAAAAATATGGCTCTTACCTCTGGGGGAAACTCCCAGCAAATATTAACTTAAGTGATGACTGTTTTTTGTTTGGATTCACTGTATGTTACGTGTTTGAATGTTTTCTTGCAGACTCACAGGTTCTGGTGAGAGTCAAAGAGGAACCTGAAGCATCACCAAATAAACAAAAGTGGAATTTGAGTTCAAGCGACTGGCGCGCAGATGCTCTACACATTAAAGAAGAACCGGTAGAAGTCTGGATTGGCCACGAGGAAAGGCAGCATCATGAATCGCCAGCATCCTCTCAGAGTTCACTTCCATTAAAGAGTGAGAGTCCAAAACTTCCCTACATTATCGATGGTAAGATAATTTCATTCATCTTGCTTTTAAGTTTATTTGAAAGGGACGTTACATATTAATGAACATTAATACAAATATAAGTATGCCAGATTTAGCAATACTGCTAATTTGCATCTGTAGTCCCCCGGCGGGTCACAAAAACACACAAACAATCATACATGAGCAGAACATCTGCAATAAAACTGTACAAAGTGGATATGCAAAAGTGCAAGAGTTATGGTGCTTCAAACACAGAGAGACAGACAACCATTCACTCTCACAGTCATACCTAAGGACAATTTAGAATCCCCAGTTTGATGCCAATTAACCTAAATTGCATGCTGTTGGCATGTCGGAAGAAACCGGAGAAAGAATATGTTAAACTGAGAACTGTCACTGGTACAACCACCAGAGCAATCACTAGAGGAGACTGTGAGATCCCCCCCAGATGCACCACATTTGCTCAGTCTGTGCCACCAAGATCTGGAATAACATACCACCATCAGAAAACGCACCACACTAAACACTTTTAAGATGCATTGTAAAAATTGGCTTTTAAACAACCAAAACTGTACCCATAATTAGTGGTTGCTCTGTTGCATACGCATATATACATATGTGCCTGTGTGTTACACACATATGCCCCACTTCTTGTTTGTTGGTGTCTCCTGTTGCTGTGAGGTGCATGTGTGTGTATGCATACGCAGTACTTCACTCGTGTGACATTTGAATGTCTTGCTTTGTAACACCTTAATTCTTGCACTTTAGCATATCCACTTTGTACAGTTTTATTGCAGATGTTCTTCTCGTGTATGATTGTGTTTTTGTGACCCGCTGGGGGACTACAGATGCAAATTAGCAGTATTGCTAAATCTGGCATACTTACATTTGTATTAATGTTCATTAGTATGTAATGTCCCTTTCAAATAAACATTAAACTAAACCTGTTAGCTAAGCCACTCTTCATTATTGTTCCTTTTACCAGCAGGTTAAAACCATGATAAATGTCTCCACTGCTTACATACCTCTTCTGCTTTTTTCACCATTTAAAGCACTTTAATAAGCTCATGCTTCTCTCAGACAGTAACGCTAGCGAGACACTCTGCCTGCCGATTGGAACGATCATGCAGGCGGGACACTTCTGAACTCCGTGCAGATGACGGTCACGCGTGTTGTTTGCAGACCGTCACCTTCATATTTTCTTCTTAAATTTAGATTTCCTCTTAGAATGGTGGCATAACTTCAAACGTGGCAGGTTGCCACGCAGAAATGTTACCAGAGGAACCCTTGCAGTGACAAGCTGATAATACCTGAATAACATCATTAATCCAGCCATTGTGCCTCTGCATGAACAACACAGGCCTAATTTCATCTTCATGGATGACAGTCCTCCAGCTCATCAAGGCCGCATCACTTGGGAATGGCTGCTGGGGGCTGGGGTACCTCAAATGGAGTGGCCTTTACTTTCTCCAGACTGAATTCCACAGAAAATGGGATCAGCTGAGTGGGTGTGTAGAGGCTCGTAACCCTGCACCCCACAACCTCAATGACCTGAGGGCCACCCTTCAAGAAAAGTGGAATGCCATGCCTCAGCAGACAATAAGTCGACTTGCGAACAGCAAGAGACGTCGTTGTCAAGCTGTAATTGATGCTCAGGGGCACATGACAAGTTATTGAGATGTTGACATTTTTTGTTGTGGTATACCCACCACTGTTGTTGGCTTTTGTTTCAATAAATTGTTAGTGATGAGGAAATCACCATTGCATGCTTCTACTGAAATGTCCTACTTTCATGATATAATATCTCTGTAGTGTGAACTTTTTACAGTTTCCATAAATTTCACCCAAAAGCTGAATATCCCTAACTTTTTGTGAGTAGTGTATATATACATACATACAGTGGTGTGAAAAAGTGTTTGCCCCGTTCCTGATTTCTCATTTTTTTGTACTTTTGTCACGCTTAAGTATTTCAGATCATCAAACAAATTTAAGTATGAGACAAAGATAACACAAGTAAACACAAAATGCAGTTTTTAAATGAAGGTGTTTATTGTTAAGGGGGGGGAAAAAAAATCCAAACCTAATTGACCATGTGTTGAAAAAGTGATTGCCCCCCCCCCCCCCCCCCCCAATCTTAAAACATACATAAACTGTGGTTTATCACATCTTTGGAAAGCTGAGTAAAATTTCTCGAGCCACACCCAGGCCTGATTACTGCCACACCTGTTGCCAATCAAGAAACCACTTAACCCTTTAACTGTCCACATTTCATGGATGGGTCGCACCCCCTCAGTGGCACAACGCAGCAACTGCACCTGTCAACTCATTGACTTCCCCCGGCTATACTGAGAATTTGTACTGATCTGTACTGATCTGACAGTTCAAAAGGTGGCAGACACGCGTCGGCGGAATCATGGCTAACATGGAATACAGCAAAGAAGAAGAAATCCTCATTATTCTTCCTTTTTCCGCTTTGAGCTCACAACACCAATGTGGCCGCCGCCATGATCGATCCTGACAAGCTGAATTTTACAGGAAAAATATCCATGTAATACAAACGAAATTCATGTGGGATAATAAGAGTTTGTAGATGTGGTAGAGAGCGTAAATGACTGACCAAACACAAAACAACGACCACGATGGATGAAAACTGAGCCCACAACACCAAGATGGCCACGCCCATCATCGTCATGGCGCCTCAGACAAATTGCATCATACTGGAAAAATAGCCACATAATAGATACAAAATTTGCGTGGGATAATCATTAAGAGTTTGTAGATGTGGTAGAGAGTGTAAATGACCGACCACACCCAAAAGAACGACCACGATGGGCGAAAACGGACGGTCACGTGAGTGAGCCCCCCCCCCCCCCCCACAGGTAAGAGACAATTTTTTTCTTTTTTTTTTTTTTTTTACATTTTGTTGATTTTCTGGTTCATATACTGTACTTTGAAGATTAGATAAAAACATACCCCTATAGACAAAACGGTGTCAAAAAAACAAACCATTCTTTGTGTAAATGTGTCCAAAGTCCGCTTTTGAATGAGTTATGTAATTTATATAGCTGCCGTGACATTATGCAGATTAGATGCATAAATTTATTCCTATCTGAAAATGGATCATATTCTGCATCTTTCTAATTGACAGTAAGCCATTATCTCTTGCAACTTTCAAGTTATAGCCTTGGAAATCTGAACTATTTAATTGACTTTTTTTTTTTACCACTCTTGACCACTAGTGGCCTTGACCGTCCTTTAACAGTCAGTCTCCATACGGTGACTGGGACAGCTAAAGAGTTAAATAGGACCTGCCTGACAAAGTGAAGTAGACCAAAAGAGCCTCAAAAGTTAGATATCATGCTGTGATCCAAAAAAAAAAATCAGGAACAAATGAGAAACAAAGTAATTGAGATCTATTAGTCTGGAAAAGGTTATAAAACCATTTCTAAAGCTTTGGTACTCCAGCGAACCACAGTAAAGAGCCATTATCCACAAATAGTGAAAACATGGAACAGTGGTGAACCTTCCCAGGAGTGGCCGGCCAACCAGAATTGCCCCAAGAGCACAGCTGCAACTCATCCAAGAGGTCACGAAAGACCCCACAACAACATCCAAAGAACTGCACGCCTCACTTGCCTCAGTTAAGGTCAGTGTTCATGGCTCCACCATAAGAAAGAGACTGGGCAGAAATGGCCTGCATGGCAGAGTTCCAAGACGACAGCCACTGCTGAGCAAAAAGAACATAAAGGCTCATCTCAGTTTTGCCAGGGAACATCTTGATGATCCCCAAGACTTTTGGAAAAATGCTCTGTGGACTGATGAGATAAAAGTTGAACTTTTTGGATGGTGTGTGTCCCATTACTTCCAGCGTAAAAGTAACACAGCATTTCAGAAAAGAAACATCATACCAACAGTAAAATATGGTGAGCTGAAGCGCACTTGGGTTGTGCAGCAGGACAATGATCCCAAACACACCAGCAAGTCCACCTCTGAATGGCTTAAGAAAAACAAAATGAAGACTTTGCAGTGGCCTAGTCAAAGTCCTGACCTGAATCCAATTGAGATGCTGTGGCATGACCTTAAAAAGGCGGTTCATGCTCGAAAACCCTCCAATCTGGCTGAATTACAACAATTCTGCAAAGATGAGTTTGCCAAAATTCCTCCACAGTGCTGTAAGACTCATTGCCAGTTATTGCAAATGCTTGATTGCATTTGTTGCTGCTAAGAGTGGCCCAACCAGTTATTAGGTTTAGGGGGCAATCACTTTTTCCACACAGAGCCATGTAGGTTTTGATTTTTTCCCCCCTTACTAATAAATTTTACTGTTGCATTCCAAATAAGAGTATAGGTCGGAATAATAGTATAGGGTGGAAAAAACTAAAAATTTTAATGAGTATAGGGCGTAATAATAGTATAGGCTGGAAATTTGTTAAAATTTCAGTAAAAGTATAGGTGCGCAATAATAGTATAGGGATGCACAATACATACAGTACAAAGTTAAATAATGTTCATAATTATGCCTGAGATATTGAAATATCTACAAAATTAAAAGAAACTACCTTCTGAATTGGTTTTATTTCTTTTGAAAATATTGTATGAACAATTTATCAGAGGAACATTAATAGCAATTTAAAATTTACCAAATTTAATGGTCAAGTTTAAACATTTGAAAAAAAAATAATACAACAAATGTACCAGTATATTCATAATATTGCAAATCAGCTTACTAATACTTGCTACCTGCTAAAAATATGAGGATTTAGTTTACAAATATATATATTTACTTTATAATTAAACAATATAGCATATAATGATTTTATTGTTGATTAATAGGGTAGTAGGGTTCACATACAGACATATTATTAAACTTCTTTGTTTCCTTATTGTACTTCTAGTTCAGATACATGTATGTTACCAGTAAATGTTACCAGTGAATGTATCAGTAATGGTAGATGAAGATACATCTTTGCACTAATGCAGTATGCAGTACAAGCATCGTGGGGTGGTGCCTTGCAAAGCCCACATACACAAACACATCCACAAATGTTCAAGTTGTTTTGGTTCAAATCTAAGCTAAACATTAACATGAACCTACCTTTAAACAGTTCAATTTGCTTTCCCAACTCCTCTTTCTGTTTAGAGTATTTCTTCAACTTTAAATCAAAAGCGTCAGACACCGGGTCAGACACTTCAGAAGCCATTGTCTGCTGCTCCGCGCATGGCCCCGGGCACATGGCATGACGACATGTAGACTGTTTTGTAAACAACCGGCATGTGTATCCCGAACACAGCCAAGATAATACGGAAATAAAGGAAGTGCCTCCGACAGCTTTTTCAGCTCATTTTATTTATTTGTTTATCTTTTTTCTACTCGTTTTGGTTTTGCTCTTGATATGAACCCTGAGTTTGAAATAAACGTTTGAATTTGAATTTCAGCCAGTTACGAGGAGTGATTTAGTGGATGCGGGCCTGCTGCTTAGTACACACACACACTTGAAAAAATATATACATACGAGTGCCACACTTCAATCGGTAAAGCTTTGAATAAATCTTGAAAAAATGTCCTTCATGTCAAAGCTGGCGCGGACCCCGAAAATGCACACGCTTTGTGCAACGCAACCTTCTGGTTTGGACAGCCACGCTGGTGTCCTGATGGCAACGAACGCAGCACCCGGCGGTGATTCTCCGACGACAAGCGAACGCAGCAGCCTGACTGATCTGCCCTCCCTTCTGCTTCAGGGAGACTTCGACGCAGAGTTTCCAGGCGAAACTCTCCGGAGAACACCCACGACTGGGACCTGCGTTCAGGTCCACACGTTCTGATAAGCGTATAGACCCAAATAAAACCGTATAGGGTGACATAGGGCATATCCCAATAAGCGTATAGACCCAGATAAGACCGTATAGGGCTGTATTTTTGGGCGAAATAAATACCCGTACATGTACGGTTATTTGGAATGCAACAGTACCTTCATTTAAAAACTGCATTTTGTGTTTACTTACGTTGTCTTTGTCTAATATTTAAATTTGTTTAATCTGAAACATTTAAGTGTGACAAACATAACAAAAAAAAATCGGGAAGGGATCAAACACTTTTTCACACCACTGTACACACACGCACACACACATATATGTACAACTTTAATACAATCCAACCTCATAATTTAATTGAAAGGCTCCTGCAACAATTTAATTTGAGTAATAATCTGGTGGGTTGGATTCTGGATTTTTTAACCAACAGGACACAGTAAAGGTCAATGATACATTGTCTGACCAAAAGTGTTCTTCTACTGGCTCTCCTCAGGGGTGTGTGTTGTCACCACTACTCTTCATGTTGTACACAAACATGTGTCAGAGCAGACATGACAACAGACGCATGTTGATGTATGCTGTAGCCCAGTAGTTGATGATTTTATTTTATTATTTTTGTATACTTTATTGATCCCCAGAGGGGAAATTGAGGGCATCCATCTTGTTGAATGGTCTGAGATTCCTACCTGCAGGTGAATACGACAGAAACTAAAGATATGATTATTGACTTTAGGAGGAAAACTCCCAGGCACAAAGTCACTGTACTAAAAGGCCAGACCATTGAATGTGTGCAATCTTACAAATATCTTGGGACGATTATTGATAGTCATTTAAACTTTGAAGAGAACTATGAAAGGGTGTGCAAAAAGGGTCAGCAACATTTGAATTGTTTAAGGAAACTCGCACACTTCCAAATTGACCAAACCACAATGACAGTGTTTTATCAGGCTTTTATTGGACCTGTTTTATCCTTTTCTTTAGTGTCATGGTTTGGTCAGATAAAACTGAAACAGAGGAAATCCTTAGACCAGGTAGTTGGATGGTCCAGTCGTTTTCTTGGTGAGTCACAGCTGAGCCTGACATCCCTGTACACCAGACAGGTACACAGGATTGCTACCTCCATTTTAAATGATGACTCTCACCCTTTGCACTGCCACATTCAGCTTCTTCCCTCCAGACGGAGGTTTGCTGTCCCAAAATGTAAAACCCAGCGCTACAAAAACAGCTTTGTTCCTGCTGCTGTCAAAGAGTTGAACAAGATGTAGCAATATATTGCACATAATTTAGTTATCTATTTATTAATCTTTATTTTATATTTATTTTTGTAGGTTTTTTATTTGGGTTTTAAATCTTTTATTGGGTTTTAGACTTTTATTGAGTTTTTTAATCTCTTTGACTTAGTTTTTAACTTTTTT
Source organism: Pholidichthys leucotaenia (assembly GCA_020510985.1). NCBI lineage: Eukaryota > Metazoa > Chordata > Actinopteri > Cichliformes > Pholidichthyidae > Pholidichthys > Pholidichthys leucotaenia. The sequence goes on along the minus strand of CM035840.1, from coordinate 211,888,318 downwards.
AATATGACCCTTCTCTCTTATCTGTTTTTTCTCTTATCTCTTTGTCTTATGTACTGATTGGTGGAGCCTTGAGTACTTTTATCATGTTTATAGTCAGCTTCATGTGTGCCTGTGTTTATGTTCATGTTGAATGTAATTGTGGTTTGTAAATATGTGTCTAAAAGGATGTCACCTGACTGCAAAACAAATCTACCTACGGTTACAAATAAAGTAACCTGAACTCACAAAAAGTTAGGGATATTTGGCTTTCGGGTGAAATTTATGGAAAATGTAAAAAGTTCACACTACAGTGATATTACATCATGAAAGTAGGACATTTAAGTAGAAGCATGCAATGGTGATTTCCTCATCTCAAACAGTTTATTGAAACAAAAGCCAACAACAGTGGTGGGTATACCACAACAAAAAAAGTCAATGTCTCAATAACTTGTCATGTGCCGTTAAGCATCAATTACAACTTGACAACGACGTTTCATGCTGTTCACAAGTTGACTTATTGTCTGCTGAGGCATGGCATTCCACTTTTCTTGAAGGGTGGCCCTCAGGTCATTGAGGTTGTGGGATGCAGGATTACGAGCCTCCACATGGCGACTCAGCTGATCCCATAGGTTTTCTATGGGATTCAGTCTGGAGAAAGTGCAGGTCACTCCATGTAAGGTACCCCAGCCTGCAGCAGCCATTGCCTAATGATGCAACCTTGATGAGCTGGAGCATTGCCATCAATGAAGATGAAATTAGGTCTGTGTTGTTTATGGAGGGGAAAAATGACTGGATTAATGATGTTATTCAGGTAGTATTGGTTTATCACTGTACCACTAACAAGGTGTAGGGCAGATCTGTGTTGACTAGACACACCTGCGCAGACTGTAACATGGTGACAACAGTGGCTGATACATAGTGCTCTCCTTTACGTCTCCAACATCAATGGCGGCCATCATTTCTGCTCACCATGAATCAACTTTCATCAGAGAACAGCACTGAGGCCCACTGGTCCCTTGTCCAGCGTAAATGCTCCCTGGCCCATGCAAGACGATGATGCCTGTGCCTGGTGGTGTGGTCAGGTACCCTTGCAGGTCGTGTAGCACGTAGACCACGCTGATGTAAACGGTTTCGAATGGTCTGATGTGACACTTGATTGCCTCTCACCTCCTTAAAATGTTCCTGGAGTTGAATGGTATTCATCATCCGGTTCTACAGGGCACTGTTCACAATGAAATGTCATCAGCGTGGGATGTAGCCAAAGGACGTCCACTTCTATGCCTTTCTGTAACTCTTCAAGTCTCTCTGTATCTCTTTTGTAACCTGCTGATGACACTCTGTGACACTCTAAGGTCAGTGGCCACTTCCCTCTGAGAACATCCTGGTTGAAGCCTCGCAATGGCGAGGTACTGTTGATCAATTGTTAGGCATCGTCTTAGTCTCATGATGTCAAAATGTGAACAGCATGATGAAGAGGACTGTTTAAATACCAATTCTAATTGAACCAGGAAATTTATTGGTCAATTCATGGATCAAACACCCGTTGTGAATTTTGCCGTTAAGCACCTTGTTTGAGAACAGCAAGTTATGCAGAAATTACTGAAACATTGAACAGTTGGACATGTTCATTCAAAAGGTTAGAGAAGGTCAAATTACAGTGGGGTAAAAAAGTTTTTAGTCAGCCACCAATTGTGCAAGTTCTCCCACTTAAAAGGTGAGAGAGGTCTCCAATTTTCATCATAGGTATACCTCAACTATGAGAGACAAAATGAGGGGAAAAAAAATCCAGAAAATCACAGTCTGATTTTTAAAGAATTTATTTGCAAATTATGGTGGAAAATAAGTATTTGGTCACCTACAAACAAGCAAGATTTCTGGCTCTCACAGACCTGTAACTTCTTCTTTAAGAGGCTCCTCTGTCCTCCACTCGTTACCTGTATTAATGGCACCTGTTTGAACTCGTTACCAGTATAAAAGACACCTGTCCACAACCTCAAACAGTCAGACTCCAAACTCCACTATGGCCAAGACAAGAGCTGTCAAAGGACACCAGACACAAAATTGTAGACCTGCACCAGGCTGGGAAGACTGAATCTGCAATAGGTAAGCAGCTTGGTGTGAAGAAATCAACTGTGGGAGCAATTATTAGAAAATGGAAGACATACAAGACCACTGATAATCTCCCTCGATCTGGGGCTCCACGCAAGCTCTCACCCCGTGGGGTCAAAATGATCACGAGAACGGTAAGCAAAAATCCCAGAACCACACGGAGGGACCTAGTGAACAGGGATGAGAATCCTCCGCGGGTCCGCGGAATTCCTCGGATTTGATCATGTCTAGGGTCATTCTCGTGAATCGTCCTAATTCGAGGAGAAAATTTTAGGGGGGCGGGGTGAGGTATGTTATGAGCGGCGAGTCGTATTTTCGAACGGCTGCTAAAATCCACCACGCAGAACGCGCTACCCAGCGAGATCAGTAATGTAATGTAACAAGGCCACTGATTGGCTGATACTTACTGAAGCAACCAATCGGCGATTTTGTTATTCCTTCGTCATATCCCACACGCGGAGCGAAATGCAAATGGCGGACAGTTCAATCAACCGAGTTTTCCCGATTTCGTGAAAATGGTGAAGCTAAAACTCACGAAAGACAACAAAGCAAGAATTTTAGAAATCGACAAAGGGATAAGGAACAAGTTTCGTTGGGAATGGCTCGAAAAAACTGTGTCAATGACTGTAAAGATCGGTAAAAATACCGAAGTTGTGGTTGAAAAAATGGCCGACTTCATAGCGAAATGCGAAGTACCAGGGAAAGCCCAGTGTGTTTATTGCAACGATTTCTTGAGTTATGGATCTCGTGGTTGTGTTGCCTTAGTTGAACACTGTTCAAAACAGAAACATCTCAAAATTGTGCCTACAAGAGATCGAACTACTCGCTCGTGCTGCATTCAAAATGATCGATGGACACGGTCAAATTCAGATGCCAATCAATCAAAGTTCATCACAATGGGCCTCGATTACAGCAATTAGTGATCGGAAGACACATTCCGAGGTAAGATTTTTTTCTCGTTATAAGTAGTGTACTTGAGAATTTTCGCGTAATGAATTTGTGATGAAATAGCATGTGTAAGTTGTGACATCATGCCTGTTTTGAAACACTAATTGCATTTGAATGCTGATTATCGATTGTTAATAGATTAATGTTAATGTGTTATATACATGTGTGTTAATGTTAATAGATAAATGTTTGGTGGTGATCCGGATCATCATCTGGATCCAGGAATTTTTTAAAGGATTCTTTTTTTTTTTTTTTTTTAACCTCCTTGGCGGAGGTAAAAAAAAAAAGAAAAAAAAGAATCCTTTAAAAAATTCTTGCGAATGGCATTTTTTTTCCATGGTCAAGGAATCTATAAAGTTAGACAAAATAAATGTAGGATTAATATTTATGATGTTAAACACTGTATGGGGGGGGAACTGTGGTGCTGGGCGGAGGTCTGTGCTCTGAGTGCTTTTCTAGTTACATATTTTCTCACAATTTGAAATGCAATCTAAGAATTTTGAATATAATTTATCATTTTTTGTTTCACTAGGAGGAGTTACATAATGCATGTGTGGTTTTTTTGTCATGGGTGGTGATGGGTTGCCTTTCCTAAGATATCTTTGCGTTTATTAGTAAACATAATTTCTTTATGGTTATTGCATAAAAATATTAAACATCTTTTAGGTTTTACTTACTTTCTTAGATTATCTTTCAAATATTAAAATATACTAATATGCAACTTTTTTTATATTCCTAGTAACACTAACAAATGCACACATTAATAAATCAAAATGTTTGCAGAATGTCAGTATATTTTAATAAATGGGTGATGGACTTGGTGATGGAATTTTGTTAATATTTATAATTTATTTTACTTGGTTAAATTATTTTGTCTGTTCTAGAACTATGTAAATGTAATTCTGTGTCAGTTCTAAACATATTAAATAGTAGTAAAATATAATTTAGTATTACATCAACATACCATACAGATAACATAAATTTACACGTGATGCAGCAGCAGATTAAAAAGGTAAACTATAAATGCATTTATACTTACTTCTAACTTTAAATATAAGACCACATTTGAGCATTCTAAAACACCAGATTTCGTTAGCTTCTGGGGGGCGTTCAGACCCCCGGCTTAGTTTCCTCTTTTTTTCCCAAACCCCATTCTCATCCCTGAGTGAAGGACCTGCAGAGAGCTGGGACCAAAGTAACAAAGGCTACCATCAGTAACACACTACGCCGCCAGGGACTCAAATCCTGCAGTGCCCGACGTGTCCCCCTGCTTAAGCCAGTACATGCCCAGGCCCGTCTGAAGTTTGCTAGAGAGCATTTGGATGATCCAGAAGAGGATTGGGAGAATGTCATATGGTCAGATGAAACCAAAATAGAACTTTTTGGTAAAAACTCAACTTGTCGTGTTTGGAGGAGACAGAACACCATACCTACTGTGAAGCATGGGAGTGGAAACATCATGCTTTGGGGCTGTTTTTCTGCAAAGGGACCAGGACGACTGATCCGTGTAAAGGAAAGAATGAATGGGGCCATGTATCGTGAGATTTTGAGTGAAAACCTCCTTCCATCAGCAAGGGCATTGAAGATGAAACGTGGCTGGGTCTTTCAGCATGACAATGATCCCAAACACACCGCCCGGGCAACGAAGGAGTGGCTTCATAAGAAGCATTTCAAGGTCCTGGAGTGGCCTAGCCAGTCTCCAGATCTCAACCCCATAGAAAATCTTTGGAGGGAGTTGAAAGTCCGTGTTGCCCAGCGACAGCCCCAAAACATCACTGCTCTAGAGGAGATCTGCATGGAGGAATGGGCCAAAATACCAGCAACAGTGTGTGAAAACCTTGTGAAGACTTACAGAAAACGTTTGACCTCTGTCATTGCCAACAAAGGGTATATAACAAAGTACTGAGATGAACATTTGTTATTGACCAAATACTTATTTTCCACCATAATTTGCAAATAATTTCTTTAAAAATCAGACAATGTGATTTTCTGTATTTTTTTTCCTCATTTTGTCTCTCATAGTTGAGGTATACCTATGATGAAAATTGGAGACCTCGCTCATCTTTTAAGTGGAAGAACTTGCACAATTGGTGGCTGACTAAATACTTTTTTACCCCACTGCAAGTTCACCTGCAAAGGTTGTAGTGCATTTTAGGTGTATCCTGAAATTTCACCTAGAAGTCGAATATCCCTAACTTTTTGTGAGTTGTGTGCGTGTGTGTGCACACATGCATACACACACCTATATATATTAGTAGTGTTGGCATTATCGCTTTAATTGCCTGTTAACACTTTGCCCCCGTTAACGGCGACAAATTTTGTGATTGCAGTTAACGGCAGAAAACACAAACAGTACTTTTTGGCCTAGCGGTTCTCCGTACCATGGCCGTTCTGGCCACAGACATTGTGCGCACCATTCAGACATTGCTAAGTCAAACAAGCTGGATTACAGCCATGGATATCCCCAAAGTGCTGTCACATTTAAGTTTACAACGTTATTCGTCAGAGCTGTCACCTGGATAATTGTGACAGCCTCCTCCAAAATTTCACTTGGATGTTGTGTTGTTCTTCTTCCGTGGAAGCTAGCAAGGTTGTAGCTACTAGCTACATGCTGGGTTATAGCTGACCTCCAGCTCCTGACACAGACAGAAATTTGCCCGTTTTCATCCTCATAGTGCTGCCTAGCTGTGAGTCCAACTGTTGGTGAGTACCAGTCTAAAAAAAAATTCTCAAGCTTTGTTCGTAATGTCCATTCACTCCCCCACTGTTTCTGTAGCATGGTGGGGGTGTCGTCACGAGCGAGAGTTATTTATGTTTGCAATTTTTCTGCTAAAAGGGAAATTGTCTGTTGTGACACATGAGGTTTTGTGTTGATCTTAAAAGTGGTGGATGTTTGCTTCTCTTACCTTTTATTTTATTGATTTTGTTGATTGTGGTTTCTACTCATGCTGAGTTTTATATGGTCTTTTTGGTTTTATATTGTTTTTGTGCTAGTGTCCTGCTCCTTGCTTTTATGTTTTTGTGTCCTTGTTGTACAGCACTTTGTGTAGCGAATGTTGCTTTTTAAAGTGCTTTATAAAGTTGATTGATTTGCTATCGGAGAAAGAGCAAGCTTCTTTTCAGCAGATGCTAGTTGTTCACTGATGTTATTGAGCCCTGGCATTCTGTTGTTTGCACATGCAGTAATACTTTTGAGAATTTTCTGGATAGTTTTTGTCATTTTGGATATGTTGGGAGCTTTAATAAACCTGCAGGTGAAGACAGCAGGCATATTTGACCACTCCCATGTTCATAACAGTATGACAAACTTGAAAAATTACTGACTTAAGGTGCACTGTATCTGTATGGGGGAAAAAAACTACATTAACGCATTATTAATCGCCATTAACTCAAGATTCCAAAAGATTAACATGGATTAAAATTTGTAATCGTCCAACATCACTTAGTGGGGCAAAAAGTATTTAGTCAGCAACCAACTGTGCAAGTTGTCCCACTTAAAAGATGAGAGATGTCTCCAATTTTCATCATAGGTATACCTCAACTATGAGAGACAAAATGAGGGAAAAAAAATCCAGAAAATCACATTGTCTGATTTTTAAAGAATTTATTTGCAAATTATGGTGGAAAATAAGTATTTGGTCACCAACAAACAAGCAAGATTTCTGGCTCTCACAGACCTGTAACTTCTTCTTTAAGAGGCTCCTCTGTCCTCCACTTGTTACCTGTATTAATGGCACCTGTTTGAACTCGTTATCAGTATAAAAGACACCTGTCCACAGCCTCAAACAGTCAGACTCCAAACTCCACTATGGCCAAGACCAAAGAGCTGTCAAAGGACACCAGACACAAAATTGTAGACCTGCACCAGGCTGGGAAGACTGAATCTGCAATAGGTAAGCAGCTTGGTGTGAAGAAATCAACTGTGGGAGCAATTATTAGAAAATGGAAGACATACAAGACCACTGATAATCTCCCTCGATCTGGGGCTCCACGCAAGATCTCACCCCGTGGGGTCAAAATGATCACGAGAACGGTGAGCAAAAATCCCAGAACCACACGGGGGGACCTAGTGAATGATCTGCAGAGAGCTGGGACCAAAGTAACAAAGGCTACCATCAGTAATACACTACACCGCCACGGGCTCAAATCCTGCAGTGTCAGATGTGTCCCCCTGCTTAAGCCAGTACATGTCCAGGCCCGTCTGAAGTTTGCTAGAGAGCATTTGGATGATCCAGAAGAGGACTGGGAGAATGTCATATGGTCAGATAAAACCAAAATAGAACTTTTTGGTAAAAACTCAACTTGTCGTGTTTGGAAGAGAAAGAATGCTGAGTTGCATCCAAAGAACACCATACCTACTGTGAAGCATGGGGGTGAAAACATCATGCTTTGGGGTTAGTTTTTCTGCAACGGGACGACTGATCCGTGTAAAGGAAAGAATGAATGGGGCCATGTATCGTGAGTAGGGATGGGCATAATTTACCGATTAACCGATAATTGATCATTAAGAATTTCACCGAGGAAGTTCATTTTCGTCGACGAACCGTTTTTTTTTTTTTTTAAACAATCCGAGGTTATTAGGCCTAGTGCACGGCCGTCCTCAAACAATGCAATGGCAAAATTTGGGCACCAGGGGGCAACATTACACCATCGCCATACCCTGGCGTGCCTCAGTTGATACATGCGCGCTTCCGTAGGGCAATCGCCAAATCATGAAGCGGTTACTGTGAAGTGTTGCGTGGGACCATTTCAGTTTAAAAAATGACCAGGTGTACTGCAATCACTGCAATGCAGCATACAAATATACCTCATCGACAGGGTCCATGGAACACCCTTATTATGCGAAGAAACCGCCAACAGTGGTTGCGCGCTGAGTAATGGCGGTCGTGAAGATTCTTTTTTTTTTTTTTCAGAAACTTTATTGAGAAGGTCATGAAGATTCGGTAGAAGACACACGTGTGTGTGTGTGTGTGTGTGTGTGTGTGTGTGTGTGTGTGTGTGTGTGTGTGTGTGTGTGTGTAAGTGTACATACATACGTAGATGTAAATAAAGTGTACATAAATATGTTTTTAGAACTCTTTTATTCTTATAACAAGATACGTAACTCAAGATGAAAATGATTTACTGCACAGGTTAATGAGAGCTTTACTGCTCCTCAGGTGCTAGAGGCGCAGAATCGTCGAGAGAAGCAGCAGGAGGCGGCGTAGTGGCTTGACGGGAAGACTATTTCGCACAAAATGGCACAAGAGAACAGCAAAAAGTTCTGCGCGGCTAGACTAAGTAACACGAGCGATAGAGCAATGGATGCGGTCTTCGTTTGTTGGGTGGCGAGCGGCACAGAAGCTGGGTAAAACGTCTCGGCCTATCAGCTTGCGGGGTGAAACGTCTCGGCCAATCAGCTTGCGAGATTCCCGAGCAAGCCAACACGAGAACAGCGAACAGAGAGAGAGAGATTTGAGAGAGAGAGGTGGATTTGAGTTGTGCGGCTCTCCGTGCACCTGATGTTCTAATGTAGTCTACCTGCCTTGTTACGTACCTAAAAATGTTAATGATTAACCGATTGTTAATCATTAATTCTCCCGACGATCGGTGAAGAAAATTTCACCGAATGCCCATCCCTAATCGTGAGATTTTGAGTGAAAACCTCCTTCCATCAGCAAGGGCATTGAAGATGAAACGTGGCTGGGTCTTTCAGCATGACAGTGATCCCAAACACACCGCCCGGGCAACGAAGGAATGGCTTCGTAAGAAGCATTTCAAGGTCCTGGAGTGGCCTAGCCAGTCTCCAGATCTCAACCCCATAGAAAATCTTTGGAGGGAGTTGAAAGTCCGTGTTGCCCAGCGACAGCCCCAAAACATCACTTGATGCTCTAGAGGAGATCTGCATGAATGCACCAAAATACCAGCAACAGTGTGTGAAAACCTTGTGAAGACTTACAGAAAGCGTTTGACCTCTGTCATTGCCAACAAAGGGTATATAACAAAGTATTGAGATGAACATTTGTTATTGACCAAATACTTATTTTCCACCATAATTTGCAAATAAATTCTTTAAAAATCAGACAATGTGATTTTCTGTATTTTTTTTCCTCACTTTGTCTCTCATAGTTGAGGTATACCTAAGATGAAAATTGGAGACCTCTCTCATCTTTTAAGTGGGAGAACTTGCACAATTGGTGGCTGAAAGTATTTAGTCAGCAAAACAATAATTAATGCACTCAACCGACATGGGCTCAATTCCCACTCACCTCACAAGACTCCATTGCTGAAGAAAAAGCATATTGAAGCTCATTCATAGTTTGCTGTACAACTTTTGGGCAAGCCAGTAAAATATTGTGAGAATATAGTCTGGTCAGATGAGACCAAAATTGAACCTTTTGGATGCCACAACACACAGCATGTTTGGAGGAGAAATGGCACTGCACATCAGCCCAGAAACACCATACCACCAGTGAAGTTTGGAGGTGGGAGCATCATTTTTTTTGGGGGGGGGGGGGGTGTTGTTCAGCACATGGTACAGGCAGACTTCATATAATTCAAGGAAAGATGAATGGACAAAAGTACAGAGACATCCTTGATAAGAACCTGTTGCCATCTGCTAAGATGCTGAAGATGGAAAAAAACACAGCCGCTGTATGTATATTAGTCTTGGCACCAATAAAGCATGTGAATCTGACGGTGTGCTTCAGACTCTTTTCCTCTATGATTTTGATGTCCTTAAGCTGACAAGCACCTGCAACAGCTACAGTTTCTTTAGAATGAAGTGCAGAAAGTCCTTTTTCTAATATTTACATGTTTGGGGGTGGGGGGTACATCGTAATTGAAGCCCCCTGAATCGGCTCAAATTGTGAGGCGCCTAAAGATTCCCACCCCTATCCTAGAAGCAGACCTATTTAGGATGTGCTTAAGGTCAAGGTCAATGGTCAGCAGATCTGAGCACTCTTGGGGTGATTCCGTCAGGCTGGAATGAGCTACTCCATCATTGACGACCTGATTCCAAAAACTATGTAAACATGGTAATCCAAAAAGAAAATGATGTACATGTTTCACATTGGTACCTTGGTTTTGTGAAAAATATGGGATGAGTTCAGATTTAGATAACCTTGACCTTAGGTCAAGGTCAGAGCTCAATTCTCAAAAAACCTTGTCAATGTGAGAACTTTTGAATGAAATGAGGTAGTTTAAATGTTGATACCATATTTATATCTATGAAAACTCTGTGATGGTTTTGATTTTGGGTGTCTTTGAACAAAAAAATCAGTCAGCCAGTGTTCTTAATGCCAGCAGGCTGAGGGGTACCACTGGTAGCTGCTAGTATTTTTAATATTTGTATTACGCTTTTTTAAAAATGTTGATGTTTGTATTGCAGTGTTCCAAGGAGACGCTGAGCCACTGGGTGCACCAGAGGTCCCCTGTGAGCAGGAAGGCAAGAGTCCTGTTGTGAAGCAGGAGCCAGAGCCACACCACCCTGAAGAGCAACGGCCCAGGAAGAGGAAGCGACAAGTAGCTGTGAAGAAGATGGTCAGTCTCTCATTGAAACCTACTCATGTGAAGTGTGAGAAAGAGGAAGTGCAGCCACTTCAGCCCGATAAACCTGAAACTAAAGAAAAGGCAGAGTCTTCAGCAGCTAGACCGGCCCCTCAGCAGAAAAAAACAGATGATATTGTCTCAGAACCAGCCCCACAGCCAGTCCATGACAAAACCCCAAATTCTTCTGCTACTGAGGACAGTGAAGATGATGTGATGATCCCAGCTAAAAGGCAGACATATAAACAGATATCAGCACCACATCCCAACGAAATGCCGAACAAGGCAGATGTTACATCCAAACCATCTGGGATGATAGATCTGAGAAGTGAAGAAAAGACTTCAGACTCATCTGACTCTGAGCACGAAAATCGTGATGCTTTTCAAATTCTCAGAAAGGCATTTGAAGACATAAAAGCAAAGCCAGCAGATACAACTTTCCGCTGTGTGCAGTGTGGAAAATGTTTCCTTCTTAAGGCAAAGTTAGACAAACACATGAGAAGCCATTCCTCTGACGGGCAGCTAGATAGCTCAGGATCTCGGACCGATAAAGATGGAGCACCTGCAAAAAAGATGGAACGGAAACAGGACAAATGCTTCCCCTGTTCAAGGTGTGGCAAACGTTTCAAGCAGAAGACACTCTTGGTTTTACATATGCGAATGCATGATGAAAAGGCTGACTCATGAAAAGTGCAAAGTCACACCAGAGACAAACCGGCAAGTGGCTCGGGTGGACATCTGTCATTACAGAGAAGTACAGACATGAAGTGACGGACGCTTGTTTCGGTGTGGGTACTGGCAAGTAGGGGTGCGCATCGCTAGGGACCTCACGATACAATAGTATTGCTACAATACGGTAGGGGTGGGAATCGCGAGGGACCTTTCATGATACTTGGGTCACGATTCGATTCTATTGTGATTCAACGATAATTACTATATCACAATAATCAACTATCACAATCCCATATATTTCAAGTTTTTTCACCTTATTCAATCTTAAATCATGTCCCAAAGTAAAACTATTGACATCTCTTTCATATAATAAAGTATTCTCAGGACTTCATTTTCACAGGGAGGATCGTGAATGGTGCTGTTTGGAACAGGCTCTCACTCCAGATAGTTTAGCCGACTCTGTGGACTCTTAAGAAGCAGTTGAAAACTTTTTTAACAAGGATTTCCATTGTCTCAACTGCTTTTTAATGGCAAGTCTGATATTTTTAAATTATTTTAATCTTGTGTTTTTACTTGTTTTTGTATTTTTAAAATTATTTTTATCTATCAACGTCCTTTTATTCCATTTTATTGTACAGCGCTTTGTAACTATATGTCTCTGAAAAGCACTTCATAAATAAACTATGGCTACATTCACACTGCAGGTTTTAATGCTCAATTCTGATTTTTTTGCACAAATGTGGCCCATATTTTTTTTGACAGTCTGAACAGCCACATATCCGATTTTTTTCACATCAGACCCAAGCCACTTTCATATGTGGTCCCAATTCGGATACACATCTGATATTTTCCAAAGCAACCTCAGTCTGAACAGTCATGTCACATTTCATCCACCTTTTTCCTCATTGAAGTGAGACAAATGCTACAATTCTGTGGTAGAGGATGCAGCAAACATGGCAGACTCAGCTGATTTGTGCTCTCTTTTTAATCAATCTTCCCTTTATCACTGGATCGTAATTTTGTCGGCTCCGATTGCACAATAACTCCAAATTTTCGGGAAGGGGTCGGGGCTGAAACCGTCAAGCAGGCACACAGTAATGGCACATTTGAGGGAAAAAAAAAAAAAAGTAATGGCACATTTACTGGATGCTGCATATTCCTTTTTTCCTGTAAATGGCACACCGTGAGTCCCGGCCGCTGTAATGCAAAGTTAATACTAGGGCTGCTGCTGTAGAGGAATTTCCCCTGGGGTGACGGTGGACAGCTCAACACCGCGATATGCGGTATTATTGCAAGTATTTTTAGGACCCTGTGGTCTTGTAATTTAAACAGGGTTCATAATGTGGCAAACGATGCAAGCTGTGAGAAACTCACTGCAGCTCTGCTCTCAACTTTATATGCTTGTGTGACAATTGTGCGGAGCTCCAGTCTTTCTAGGCATGAACTGCTGATTCTGTAAAAAAAAACAAAAAACAAAACAACTATCATTTTCATAAAGCAGTGGCGGGAACTCCAGTATTTCAACTACGGTGTGTGTGGACTGGAGACTGCAGCAACATTCAGCTTATTTAAACAAGACAGTCTCTGTACAGCCCTGCGTGGCTCTTGTCTCTGTGATTTTTGGAAAATCGCGTTGAAACAAGCAGTGCATTATGCAGTAGTTGTTTGGCTGTCGGATCTCAATTATAAACACTCTGCTCAGAAGGAAATGACACGCTTTGTGCCCTTTCAGTGTTCACTGTCACGGCTGTATTTAGCAAGGAGTCCAAACATTTCTACCACTGACTGCCCACTGGAGTCCGTATGGAGAGAGAGTGCCCCACACGGTGCTGCTGCCGTTAGTAATGGGTGCAAACATGCTGTTGGCAATAAAAATACTCTTACATTTAACAATTTATTAATCAATCAATATGGGCACATAAGTGAACAACAAGACTGAGCCATACACACAAAAAAGTGAACACCGCGGTTGTTGCAGTTGCTCGTTGTCATCCACGGTAGGCTTGTCTATAGTGCGGTATTACATAATTGCAGTTATCGCGACAGCCCGAGTTGATACCGACATGACTGTGGAGTGGAGTGGAATGGCCAGATGGAAGACACAGTACAGGGGAGTTTGTGGCGGCTTCTCCCTCCTGTCCGGGACCGGTGGTACGAGCCGCTGACAACGTCAGTGGGCAAGAGCCCTACTGTAATCACTAGAATTATTTATTATTAACCTTATTTATACAGATAATCCCATTGAGACACGGGGTCTCATTTTCAATAGAGCTGTTTAATGGATCAGTTCTGTTAAAGCAGAGCTGATCACAGCAGTCATCTGGCATGTAGAAGAATGGTCTCATTTATTTTCTGCATAATTATTTCTGAATGACTTTAACATTTATTTTGCTGCGCCGCATCAAGGTGAAGAAGTTCTGTCCCCCTCAATCATTCTGGGCTCATTTACTTCCGTAAACCCAATGCAGTGTCTGACGTTACGTTTTCTTCTGCGCACGTGGGTCACTTCATAGCTGTAGACCGTTCACACTGGAGTCTGATGGGGGTCGCATTTAAATTATAATGTGAACGCCCACACAAAAAAAATCAGATCTCAGCAAAAAATCGGAATTGAGCATTAAGACCTGCAGTGTGACCGTAGCCTTTGTGACAGAGTCCACAGAGTCAGCTAAACGTATCTGGAGTCAAGAGTCAATTCCAAACACCATTCGCCGCCCTTTCTGTGTGCAGAGATGTGCCTCCGTGGAAAATGAAGACCCAAGAATAGTTTATTATATGAAAGAGATGTCCTCTGTCACAGGTCTGTGGTGGACCACTCTCAGTTAAACAGGGTGAGACTGGACATCCTGGCAGATAAGCACATCTGTCACAAGGTCTGTGGTGGACTTTTGCCAGTCTGTGCATTGTGACATGCACTACACAAAGAGCAGAGCTAAACAAACCTGTCATCTGGTCAGTCACTGCAACAGATACTGGAGGCAGTTTGTCTTGGCCTGTCTTTGCTACTGATAATACCTTTATCTGCCAAGAATGTGCCGCTAGTCCAGCAAAAGCTAGCGGTACTCAAATACTTTGCAAGCAGTTTCATGAAATGGTCAGTCAGAAAGCAACTCATACCGGCTCGGACGTCACCCGGGTTTGCAGGGTCGGGAGTTCCCGGCAGCAGAGGGCAGGGGACAGAGCTGCATAGACGAATCTGATCAGACCTAAATGAAACAGTCATTGTTGCCCGCGACAGACTGCTATGATGATGATGATGATGTCAACAGTTTTACTTTGGAGCATGATTTGAAGTTGAATAAGGTGAAAAAGTTTCAAATAATGGATCGTGAAACTCGATTATTGCAATATCGTTCTTATTGTTGAATCAATCAAATCAATCAAACCCCACCCCTAACGGAATAGATATTTTACCCCACCCCTACTAGCAAGATTAATGTTGCCCTGTTAAGGAACATGTATCCCTGACAACTAGCGTTTTAAGTGGTCCCGCAGTTCAAAATTCCCCTCTCGTCACCAGTCACACATGTTGCCATGATAAGGACAAGACTGAGTACACAAACAGGAGTTATAGCACACACTGGGAAGCTACAGTCACTCCTGCACAGTAAAGTCTTTTCTTATTGCCTTCTTTCAGGTTTGGTAGAAATGATCTCTGATCCCAGTTTGTCACTTGTCTTTACTGTAGCACAAAGTGTTTTCTCCCTCAGAGGTTTGCCTGGCTCTCATTTTGTATCGCAGAGGGTTAAAACATGATTTGCTCTGCTTCTAGGAAGTATTCTAGACATATCAAAGCAAAGACAAACCTTCTGGGCTGACTATGACTTTGGGAAATGGGACAGTCCGAGCTGTAACATTGGCGTGTGAAAAATCTGTCTATAAATGTACAGAATCTGTGTCTGTGTCTCGCATATCTCTTGAACCGTTCATCACACTGACCTAAGATTTTTTACATGTTTTGCTGAGGTTATGAGGCTGTGCATCCCCAAGTATGGAGTTGTTCAGTTAAAATATGTAATTTTTATCAATGAAAGTTTAGTCATCGCCTCTCGTCATGCTCTGGCTTCTAGAGGTGTGGGTGGGGTTTTGCCTTGACTTCGTATAGATTGGATAGTATGTGACATCACAGCATCAGTAACCACAACACACCATGAGCGAAATAAAGAAGCGAAAAGTGATAATTTTGACTAGCAAAAGATAATATTGAAGATTTATTGCTTAAAAATTTATACCATTAAGTTGCCGTGATTGCGTACGTCTAAAGGATAATTCGGCATATGTGGAGAACACGAGGCACGTAAGCAGACTATGCGGACCGTCAGCGGGGACCGGGTTTGACAAAGAACACCAGTGTAGCCAACACAAAACATGCCAGGAGAAGCAGCGGCTCGACCAGGCGGACCACGGTCCTTCGCGGGGAGGCACATCCAGCCTGCCCAGTCAGTGGTAGATGGGAGTCCCTGTTTCTGCTTCACCCGTGTGGTACCACTGTACTTTGCAGGACCGCGAGTCCCCCCTCCCGCGCAAGTATCTAAAAATTTAAAACTTAATAATAATATTGCCATGATTGAGGAACGGAATGGCCGGAATGACTTAACAACCAAGTGCGGGACACAAATACACCCAAATAATGAAATAAATCATTTTTAGTTAAATATTTACTGACAAATGGGCAACATTGATGCAACAGTTGCAGTCAAACAGGTCCTTCTGCTGTGCATAATAATGTTGGCTGTTATGTAGTTACAGTATCTCACAAAAGTGAGTCCACCCCTCACATTTTTGTAAATATTTTATAATATCTTTTCATGGGACAACACTGAAGATGTGACTCTTTAATACAATGTAGTCAGTGTACAACTTGTATAACAGTGTAAATTTGCTGCCCCTTCAAAATAACAACACACAGCCATTAATGTTGAAACTGCTGGCAACAAAAGTGAGTACACCCCTAAGTGAAAATGTCCAAATTGTGCCTAATTAGCCATTCTCCCCGGTGTCATGTGACTCATTAGTGTTACAAGGTCTCAGTGTGAATGGGGAGCAGGTGTGTTGAATTTGGTGTTATCGCTGTCATACTGGTCACTGGAAGTTCAACATGGCACCTCATGGCAAAGAACTCTGAGGATCTGAAAAAAAGAATTGTTGCTCTACATGAAAATGGCCTAGGCTATAAGAAGGCTGCCAACACCCTGAAACTGAGCTGCTGCACGGTGGCCAAGATGATACGGTGGTTTAACAGGACAGGTTCCACTCAGAACAGGTCTCGTCATGGTTGACCAAAGAAATTCCTTGCACTTGCTCAGTGTCATATCCAGAGATTGTCTTTTGAAAATAGACGTACGAGTGCTGCCAGCATTGCTGCAGAGGTTGAAGGGTTGGGGGGTCAGCCTATCAGTGCTCAGACCATACGCCGCACACTGCATCAAACTGGTCTGCATGGCTGTCATCCCAGAAGGAAGCCCCTTTTAAAGATGATGCACAAGAAAGCCTGCAAACAGTTTGCTGAAGACAAGCAGGCTAAGGACATAGATTACTGGAACCATTTCCTGTGGTCTGATGAGACCAAGATAAACTTATTCAGGTGGTGTCAAGCATGTGTAGTGACAACCAGGTGAGGAGTACAAAGACAAGTGTGTCTTGCCTACAGTCAAGCATGGTGGTGGGAGTGTCATGGTTTGGGGCTGCATGAGTGCTTCTGGCACTGGGGAGCTACAGTTCATTGAGGGAACCATGAATGCCAACATGTACTGTGACATACTGAAGCAGAGCATGATCCCCTCCCTTCGGAAACTGGGCCACAGGGCAGTATTTCCAACATGATAACGGCCCCAAACACACCTCCAAGACGACCACTGCCTTGCTAAAGAAACTGAGGGTAAAGGTGATGGACTGGCGAAGAATGTCTCCAGACCTAAACCCTATTGAGCATCTGTGGGGCATCCTCAAACGGAAGGAGGAGCTCAAGGTCTCCAACATCTACCAGCTCTGTGATGTCGTCATGGAGGAGTGGAAGAGGATTCCAGTGGCAACCTGTGAAGCTCTAGTGAACTCCATGCCCAAGTGAGTTAAGGCAGTGCTGGAAAATAATGGTGGCCACACAAAATATTGACACTTTGGGCACAATTTGGACATTTTCACTGAGGGGTGTATTCACATCTGTTGCCAGCAGTTTAGACATTAATGGCTGTGTGTTGAGTTATTTTGAGGGGACAGCAAATTTACACTGTTATACAAGCTGTACACTGACTACATTGTATCAAAGTGTCATATCTTCAGTGTTGTCTCATGAAAATATATAATAAAATATTTACAAAAATGTGAGGGGTGTACTCACTTTTGTGAGATACTGTAATTTGGTTGATTAGTTTTAAAAAAACCTTTTAATAACAAAATTAGGGATGTGATTTTTCCGCTAATTCGCGGAATTCCGCTTTTGTTTTTATCTTCCAGGAAGATAAAGTGCGTTAAGTACGTTAGCGGCTTGTGGTCCACAAACGCAGTGAAGGTACGCCCTTTCAGGCAGAACTGGAAGTGGCGTATGGTCAGGTGGAGAGCCAGTAACTCTGTCGAACACGCTGTATTTACACTCACTGTCGTGCAAAGACCTGCTAAAAAAGGTGAGCTGCTGCCAAGAACCGGCAACGCATTGCTCCACGACGGCCACTATGCCCATGTCCAAGGCGTCGGTAGTGAGCGCTATCCGAGGCGCTGGGTCTGGGTGCGCCAGTAGTGCAGCGTTTGCCAAAGCTGTTTTAACCTCAGAGAACGCCTTTGACTTTTTCCGCCGGTTTCCGTTTCTTGAGTGCGGCGTACAACGGCTGTATGAGCTGGGCTGCGCGGGGGAGGAAACGGTTCTAAAAGTTAACCATCCCCCAAAACTCCCGCAGCGCCCTGACATTGATGTTGAGGAGAAAAAAATAGCAAAACAATTTAGTTAGATTACTTTTATGATTCCAAACAGTTTGAAATTGACAGTGCACAGTGGATACTGACTCAGAACTTTTGAATATTTCTAAGACTTGGCTACATCAGTGATTGTGCAAAATGAACTGCTCAAGACTCAATGGAGATTGAAACTGGTGATCTGAAATGAATGCTGAAATTATAAAAAGTAATGGTATGAATGAATTTTATTTCTATTATGGAATAGATAAAATTAACTGATTTTGATTTGATCAAGTGTTAAAGCATGTGATGGATAATGCTTGTTGGAATATTTTAGGAATGCTATCTTCTTGGAACATAAGTCAATATTATACAGTAATAAGTGGCATTCAGCTGTTTGTTTTATGTCATTTAAGCACAGTTCTGGTACTTAAAAATCATAAAAACCCAGGAGCTTCGGGGGGCTTCGCCCCCCTTGCCCCCCTACCGGGGCTGCGTGAGTTTATTGATGACACAAAGAAGAAATTCAAAATTACACTGAAGTCCATCACTGAACAGTGATATAAACTAAAATAATTATGACTGAGTAACTCCTATTCCCCAAAGTGCAAGATTCACTATTGTAAATATACTGTAAGTGATAAGTTCAGACAAACAAGTGATCTGACAAACAAACAAGGAATCTGAAACAGTTGCTAATATTTGATGTTCCATTCATTTTCATTATTTAGATATTCTGTAATTAATATTCACACAATCAAGTAAATCTTAGTGCCATTTACTCCCATTTTATATTTGTCAAAGTCTAACGTGATTGCTGACATATAACCTACACCTCTTTATTCCACTTTCAAACAGCCTGCATTTGGGTCTGGAAAGCCTAATTGGGATACCTGTTTCAGACAAGAATACTTGGTTCTGCAGGCAGTGCACTAGTCTTTTGTAAAGCTGAAATGTTTCTTTTGTGGTGGTACCTGATGGTTGATTTTTATTGTTTATGACATTATTTCCACTTACAAATGCTTTTAAGTACCTGCCCCTACAATGATAAAGTTCTAACGATTTGAATTGTACCTCCAATTTCACTTAGTATAAGAAAAAAAAAATATCCCTAATCAGTCTTTTGTAAATAGTTCACACCCTGTTGTAACTCTTGTTCTCATGTCGTCCTGTTTGGTGTCTTGGACATTTGATATAACACAAAGCAGTAAATGAGCTGTAGTTACATTGTTGAGGATAATAAACTTGTTTTTTCATGGTGACGTTTATTTGTATGTGTGATTGTATTTAGATAGATAGATGTACTTTGTTGATCCCAATCTGGGAAATTACACATTTACCATATACATATGATTTAATTTTTTAAAAAAAACCAAAAAACTATGACTGCACGATATACACTTCTCACAAAAAGTTGGGGATATTTGGCTTTCGGGTGAAATTTATGGAACATGTAAAACGTTCACGCTACAGAGATATCATGAAAGCAGGACATTCAAGTAGAAGCATGCAATGGTGATTTCCTCATTTCAATTTATTGAAACAAAAGCCAACAGTAGTGGTGTTAAATAGTGAAGATTAGTTGGCTAGATATTACACAAAGTGCTTGCATACATTAGCTCCACACATACACATCAGTTACTTGCGCGCGCACACACACACACACACACACACAGGCGCTACAGGGGAGTCTGTTCCTGCTTTCATATATGGGCATGGGGTCATATAGAACTAAAGAGGAGACATCTGGGCTGAGAGGAGCCATAAAGTCAAAAAGGCAGGATGCATCTGGACGCTAAGAGGACCGGTCCATACCAGTTTGGACAATGGACACATTGGAAAGTTACTAGGAAACGCCCAGTAACTTGAAGCCTATTTGTAGCTGTGGATTCCTTTGTGCTGGTTCTTTTCACCAGAGAGGGCGGTGAGAGACCCACGGCCATGTTCTCTGACTCCCTGTGTGATTCAATAAAAGATAAGCTGAGAAATGGTATTTCTTCTGTGATTATTGATTGGTTAACCTTTTGAGTGTGTCTGTCGCCAAATTGCGACATAACCCTTAGTGGTCAAGAGTGGAAAATATTTTTTTGTCAATAAAATAGTTCAGATTTCCAAGGCTATAACTTGAAAGTGGTAAGAGATAATGGCTTACTGTCAATTAGAAAGTCGTAAAATATCCAAAGTTTCAGATAGGAATAAATTTACGCATCTAATTTGGATAATGTCGTGGCACCTCTTTAAATTCCATAACTCAGTCAAAACTGGACTTTGGACATTTACACAAAGAATGGTTCGGTCTTTTGACACCGTTTTTTGTATAGAGGTACCTCATCTTATCTTCAAAGTATATGAACAAGAAATCAGTACATTTAAAAATTTAAAAAAAAACCCAAATTCCTCACTTTTGACAAAGGGGGGCTGGCTGGTGTGGTGGCTGCGTTTTCACCCATCATGGTCGTTATTTTGAGTTCTCTCCAGTCATTTACGGTCTCTAGCACATCTACAAAGTCTTATGATTATCCCACATAAATTTAGCTTGTATCCCATGGCTATTTTCTGCATACAAAGTGACTCTGACAGTGACCGATCGCGGCCATATTAGCTTTCTGGGCTAAAATGCTAAAAACAGGAAAAGGAAATGAGTTCTTCTTTGGTGTATTACGTGTCATCCATTGAGTCCTCCAACAGATGTCTGCCGCCTTCTGAAACTGGCAGATCAGTACAAATCCTGAATGGAGAGTGAGATGACAGGCACAGTGCCGCGCTTTGCCACTAGGGGCACGCAAATTCACACACTCAGAGGGTTAACTGAAAAGATTCTGTTAACTGTCCAAATAAATTTTTGTGGTTTCAATGGTGGAGGATGCAGGCAGTTAGCCAACTATATTGACAACGGATATCGGGATACAAAGCCTTTGTCTGGGTGTCGCGGACAATCCAGGGCCGCTATTCAATCAATCAAAGACTTTATTCCAGACTCAAGGTCCATCAAAAAAAGTAGAAAAGTAAAAAACAAGACAGTTGAAACAATCAAGAGAAGTACAAAGACAGTACAGACTTTTAAAAAGACTTAAAAGGACAGCTGTACCAGTGCCTTCTAAACTGTGACTGACAGCGAATAGAACTGAGCTTAATGCTAGACATGACTTGAATGATTTCATTTCTAGATACATCAAGCCGACAGATGAATTTATACATAAGATTCCTAATTACTGCATGCAGAGTATTTACACATGATGAGACAAATAACTCGGAAGCACTGCACCATCGAGGCTTTTTAAGTAAAATTCTTAAGGCATCATTGTAGGCAACCTGTAATTTCTGCATACTTTGTTTCCTATAATTTATCCATAAATGAGCAGTGTATAAAGGTGTACAATAGGTTTTAAAAAGAACCAGTTTCACCTCATCTGAGCAAAAACCAAATCTGCGTGCAAGAATATTTGCTTGCATGTAGATTTTGCAGCGTTGTCTGAAAATATCATCAGTCATTCTATCATTAATAAAATGTCCCAGATATTTAATTTTATCCCTGACAATTAATTCCCTGCCTGCCAATTCAAAGACAGGGAATTTCATTAACAAATCTTCTTTAGTGCGGCAAATCAGCACACAACTCTTATTTGTATTATATTTTATTATTCATTTTCCTCTCCATAAGCAGTACACACTCTTAATAACTCCTGAAGACCAGCACTACTTGGACTGAGAATAACTAGATCATCAGCATACATAAAATGATTCACTAACTTATTCCCTATTAAACACCCAGTTTTACAGGCATTCAGTTGCTTTGACAACTCATCCATGTAAAGATTAAATAGAATAGTAGTAGTAGTAGATTAGTTTATTTGACAGGGACAGTGCAATAAACATAGACAATTAATCAAAGACAATCAATCTGATGTGTTGCACATAGAGTGTATAGCTATTAGCTAATTTGCAACTCTTGTCCCTGGATGGGCTTTAGAAAAAAGAATCAAGATAAAAATATACACAATAACCACATACATCAATGCAGAAAAATTATAAATACACAATTATAAATATTATAAATATTATAAATACACAAATATAACAGCCTGACTCACCTTTAACATAAATATTATAAATACACAAATATAACAGCCTGACTCACATTTAACACATATAACATAACTCACATTTGCCTATTTCAGGCCTTCCTCCCTCCGTCACTCACTATAAACAAACACATTTATTCCTTCCCTTCATTCACTCTCACTTTGCAGACAAATAATTCATACATGAGTACATTCTTGTTTATTTTTCAGCCAGTTTTTAACATTTTTAGTGAATGTTTTAAAGTCCGTTATTATTTTAATTTCATTTGGCATTGTGTTCCAGATGTGACTGCCCTTTATAGAGAAAGCTGTTTGTCCAAATGTGGTTCTGCGGTGGAATATTTTACAGTTATTGTTAACAGAACTCCTGGTGGCTCTGCTGCTGTCCTGTCTTTGGACGAAACCAGCAAGTGGCTCGGGTGCTGATTTATGGAAACATTTGAACGTTAATTTCAGAAGACAGAGGTCAATGAAGCTCTCAAAACTCAATAGGTTGTATTTTTTTAAAACATTACAGTGATGCCACCTAATGGGCTTTTTGTCCAAGATTTTTAGGGTTTGATTATATAATGAACCTATATGTCTTATTGTGGAAGGGGCTGCTTGAGCCCAGACTGTCAAACAGTATGATATATGAGAAAAAACCATAGAATGCATATACAGTGCAGCTGCTTCGTAAGGTATGTAATATCTAATTAATTTTAAGCAGTTCAGATTTTTTTTTACTGTTTTTGAAATTTTCTTTATATGAAGATTAAATTTGAGTTGAGGATCTAGTACAATGCCAAGGTATTTGAATTCTGTAGCTAAACTGATGTCATGATCATGTATATTAACTTTAAAATGTTGCAGGTTACATTTTTTGATTGAAAAGCACATTGAGACTGTTTTCTGAAGGTTCAGCAATAGATGGTTCTTGAGGAGCCACTCTTGGACATCAACCATACTTGTAGACAGTACATCTGCAGCCTGTGCTGGAGTCTTGGCAGCTGTGTAAATAACTGCATCATCTGCATAAAGTTGGCATGTTGCAGCAGAGCAGTGTAACGGCAGGTCATTAATAAAAATGCTGAAAAGTAAAGGACCAAGAATGGACCCTTGTGGGATACCCATGCGGTTGTTTAAAAATGAGGATTTATCCTGGTGAACTTTTACACACTGTTCTCTATTCTGGAGATAAGATGCAAACCATTCTAATGTATTTGGGGAGAAGTTAAAAGATACCATTTTGGATAAAAGCAAACTGTGGTTTACAGTATCGAAAGCCTTTTTGAGATCTAGAAAAACAGCTCCTACCACATTACCCCTGTCCAAGGACTGTTTGACGTTTTCAATAAGGCAACAATTTGCTGTTTCTGTTGAGTATCCTGGTCTAAAACCAAATTGATGTGGATGAAGAAGTTGACTGTCTTGTAAGTAGTCTATCAGCTGTGTAGCTACAACTTTTTCAAGAACCTTAGATAGGACTGGTAAGATAGAGATTGGGCGGTAATTGCATATATCGTCTTTACTGCCTGATTTATGAACTGGTATGACAGCTTTTTTCCAGCCAGATGGAAATGTACTAGACCTAATGGAGAGATTAATGAGATGAGTCAGTGGTTTGATTAATATTTTGCTGTGCATTTTGAGAAAGGAGGTGCTCATATTGTAGATATCACTAGTTTTTGAGTTTGACAGTGTTTTAACAATACCAGCAATTAACTTCTCATTTACCTCATCGATGTGAAAAGTATCTGTTGGGAGTATGGAATTTGTGTTGTTGAGCACATTTGGCAGCACAAAAATTTTTGTTAAGTCTTCCACAGAGCCCACAAAGTGTGAATTAAATTCATTTGCCAAAGTAGCCTTGTCACTGACGGTCTTGCCATTGATTCTAAGTTCCTTTACCCCCTTCTGATCGTTTTTTTTATTAGTTAAGTTATTTAAATGCCTCCACAGGGAACTGTTGTTACCCTTTGCATGATCTATCAGTTTATTGTAATAAGATATTTTTGATTTTCGCAGCTCATGTACCACTTTATTTCTTAAACTTTTGTACACAAGGTGATCATTTTGTAGTTTGGAGGTTAGTGATGTTTTCAGTGCATAGTCTCGCCTCTTCATAAGTTTTCTTATTTCATTATTTAACCATGGTAGGCTAATCTTCTGTTGTCTACTTTTAATTTGCTTTGAAAATTTTTCTATAGACTTTGTGATTGTTGCAGTTATAAAATTACAACAATCATCTACTTCACATGTTGCCATGAGCTGCTCCCAATTTTGATTCTCTAAGTAATGTTCAAACTCCTCATTTTTTGATTTGGGGATAATAAAATTTGATTTGTCAATATCGACTCCCCCAAAATACTGTAGTCGCTTTTTAGTAAGTTTCCTGACAGCAAGAACCATGTTATGATCTGAGAGACCAGTTACAAGATTATAGGTTCTGGTTATTCGTTCTGGTTTATTAGTAAATACCATGTCAATAAGTGTTCTGGATTGTTTGGTTATCCTGGTGGGTCCTTTGATGATTTGCTGGTAATTAAATTTAGTCATGAGGCTTTTCAGTTTTTGTTTGTCTTTTTTATCAGACCAGTTGATATTAAAGTCACCATGAATTATTGTTTCTCTGTTCTTCTCAAGTTGTTTAACCAGATCACTTAATTCATTATAAAAGGAAGAGTTGTGTGACGGTGGGTTGTACACTACTGCAATGTTGAAATTCATTACCGGAGAGAGACATACATTAACAGCTAAACATTCAAGTGAAGTATTCAAATCAACCAGTTGACATTTATATTTCTCTTTGATGTAAATTAAAACACCTCCTCCCCTCCCTACCTGCCTGTCTTTTCTAAAACACTGGTAGCCCACAATATCGATCATATTAGTGTCTATGTTACTGTGTAGCCAGCTTTCTGAGAGACAAAGGTAGTCCAGATTTGAGTCCAACAGCAACACCGAAATCTCATCTCTTTTGGGGATTATGCTCCGTATGTAATAGGAGCAATAGGGACAGTAATAGGGGACAGTATACACAATGGTCCCCTCCAGCATACAACTAGGAAAATACCGGTCGCTATGGAGAGTGAGAATATGTATGGGCACATAATCATACCATGTAGGATAACTAAGTAGATGGTTGTGCTGTTTCATCCCATCTAGCAACAATGCTCTGCACTGTGTGTGTTTATATATTTACATATTTATTCCATCTAGCTACAATGCTCCGCACTGTGTGTTTATATATCTACATATTATTCCATCTAGCTACATTGCTCCGTACTGTGGGTGTTTATATATTTACATATTTATTCCATCTAGCTACAATGCTCCGCACTGTGTGTTTACATATTCATATATTTATTCCATCCAGCTACAATGCTCTGCACTGTGTGTCTGTGTGTGTGTATATATATATATTTTATAGTAATATGTACATATGTATATTAGCTGCTCTTGCTTGCTTGTTTTTTTTCTTGCCTTCTGATTGTTGCTCTGAGTGTTGCTATCCCTGTGCTGTTGCAATCCTGGAATTTCCCCGTTGTGGGACTAATAAAGGCTTATCTTATCTTATCTTATACTGCCCTGTCTGACACCACTGCTCACACCAAATGGGGATGAATGACTCTTCCCCCATTTCACCAGCATCTTCTGATGTGCGTACCAGTAAATCAGGATACGTACTAAGTACTTGGGAACCCCCCTGTCAATCATTTTCCTAAACAATATCCTGTGATTAACACGATCAAACGCCTTGGAGGCGTCAATAAAACACAGAAAAACTGAAGAGTTTTGATGTCTCTACTTATTTATAATTTCTTTTAAAGCATATATGTGTAACGGATGCCAACTAGCACTGTTCGGCGTAGAACGTTAGTAAAACCTCCCTCCCGAAAAGCCTCATACAGTATCGGTAGCGCTGAGCTATCGGTCGGACCTTTAGCTCAGCGCGATCGTGCTGTGTCTCCCATGCTCGAACTGTGTAGTTGACTGGTAGGTCGCGGGTTCGTGTCCCGAGTGGGCGAACTGCGCAGGATGATCTCAGTCACAATGGTGCCGTGAACCCGGGATGGGAGTGAGGTTTAAGGGGGAGAGTGTAACGGATGCCAACTAGCACTGTTCGGCGTAGAACGTTAGTAAAACCTCCCTCCCGAAAAGCCTCATACAGTATCGGTAGCGCTGAGCTATCGGTCGGACCTTTAGCTCAGCGCGATCGTGCTGTTTCTCCCATGCTCGAACTGTGTAGTTGACTGGTAGGTCGCGGGTTCGTGTCCCCGAGTGGGCGAACTGCGCAGGATGATCTCAGTCACATATGCACAGATCTGTTCCATGATGGGGTTTGAATCCAAATTGATGATCAGTAGATTTGATGAATACATTTAATTTTTCAAACATGATTTTTTCCAGTACTTTAGATATATTGGCTATAGCTATGGGCCTGTAATTATCCAGGCTACACAGCTTGCCAGCTTTATCTTTAATGATTGGTACCAACACAACAGACAATAAAGATTCTGGTAACATCCCATGAATCATGAAGCTGGTGAAACAGATTGCAAGAAGAGGAGCAATTCTTGAGCTAGCATATTTAAGATGCTCAGCAGAAATACAGTCTAATCCACTCGCTTTGTTATCTGATAGCTCTCTAATGGCTGGTTACTGCATGAGTGTCAATCAGGAGTGACTCGTCCCTTTCTACTTTCCCTACCTTACAAGTTTCATCCTTAGTTGAATTAAATAATGAGTAAAAGTGTTGCCGCCATAGATCCACAATATTTTCTGATTGATATTGATATTGATCAGAAGTTTTTTGTTTTGTTTTTTTTAATTTTATTGAAAAACTTAGCCACAAAATACATTATCTTTAGATTATTTTCTATGATTGTAAGAACACGCAGGGAGTCATAAGCATGCATGCATTCAAATGTTAGGGTCAGATTTATGAGCTGCTTTTTATAAATAAGGAAGATTTGGAATACAAGAGCTTTTTTTTTTTACATCAACTAGTGAGCATAATTAAGGTACTCTTGTAGGAACTTGGGTGAGTCTGCAGACAGCGTCCCAGTCAGGATGCAGAGAACAAAGAGAGGTGGACAATAGCAAGGAGATCATGGGGAGTTTGGCAGGAAGAAGGAGCTGTGGAGGGGTCAAGGGTGAATGTATTGTGATGTGAAATGTCATGCCTTGTGATGTGAAGTGTCGTGGAGATGTGAGATCAGAATGAGATTTATTGCCATTGTTCATGTAGTACACAAACTAGGAATTTGTCTCGGTGCAATGCTGCAACATTAAACATAGAGTAACACTAAAGATAAAAATAAAAACTATGCATGCAATAAAAGGTAGAATAAGAATAAGTAATGCTAATCTATGCAATTTTTAGATATATTAACAAGCAGCAGATATTGTGGAGTTCCACACAGTGCAGTTGGCAATGCAAAAAGAAAACAAGTGATAATTGTCATGAGTCCGGTTGAGCTGCTGTACATATTGCACAAGAGTCTAATAAGTCACTTATACCGTTTTTCCACTAGCCCAGTTCGACTCGCCTCGTTTCGTTACTACTCATTTCGGCCATGGTTGTGTCTCCATAGCAGCCGGGTAAAGCGGGGTTAAGCTGTGGTGGGCAGGATTTTTTTTACAGCAAGGCAGTGCCACACTCCCGTGACGTAAAACATGCAACCCAAGCCAAACACAACATGGCGGCTTTACAAGGCGACTCCTCGGTCTGTGGCTTTTTTCACCATAAATGCCAAAAAGGACTGCCAGACAAGGGTACAGGTAGTGAGACGAAAAACTCTGGAATAGTTCTGCAGCTTCTGGGAGAGCCGAAGACGTGAGGATACAAACTAGGTCATATGTGACGGTAAGCTAATGTTGCTAATGCTAGTTTGCTATAAGTATGTCGTACTACACTGTAATCTCTGCAAGTTATCGCTGTTAGGTACTAAAATATGTACGCTGTGTGTGTTTCAGATGGCTCTGTTGTGGGGGAATTACCGCTTCATTTGGTCTGGGCGTTCAGCTCAGCCTGTCACTGATGTCAATACAGCCTGTCACTGATGTCAGCACAGCTTCACAAACGATCAGTGGTTGTAGAGCTTAAAAATGTCTAGTTTATTTCCTGTGCAAAAAATTGCTCTGATCTAAGTAAAGGAACCCTATTTCACTGTTTATGGGAATGTAGAAAAATCAGAATGTTTTGGGAAGAGGTGAGGGTAACAATTGAAAAAATAATTTCAAAACAAATCACATTGAACCCTAAACTGTTTTTGTTGGGTCTGTATCCAGAAAACATAACTTTAATAAGAGTGAAAGAACATTCATAGACCTCAGTTTGCTTAATGCCAAAAAATGTATTGCATTACTGTGGAAAAACTCATAGACCAGATGTGACTCAGTGGTTAAGACAGATGTTACCAACCTTCCACTAGAAAGAATAACATACATACTGAAATCAAAGAAAAATGTGTTTTAGAATATATGGAGACCTTTCATTGATTATGTAAAGAAATTAAACATAACTTCTGAAGAAGGTGAATGATGTGTGTGGACCTTACAAATTCCAAGCTGGTGAATGTATATTATGTATTCTTATGTAATAGATTACCTTGTAGGAAACTCGAAATGAAGAGACTGAATGATTTTTCAGTATTGGTTTATTCCATCTCAAGTCCTACAGCTCCTCTCTCAGTCAGGGAATGAAGAGGGAGAGCTGAGGTAAACCACATACCTTTATACTGTTACATCAGACACAAATCACATTCACATCAAACACAGAATTCCATTCATATCTAATCCTCCTATTGTCCTCTCGGCTTCTCTGTCTGACCCTAGGAGTCAGACAGTCTCTTCAGGTCACTCTCAGATCTTCTCACTTCTTCTCTAGTCCGCAGGGGGTCCAGACTCAATGTCCGTTTGAGGCATGATGTCAATACACACTGCGAGCTCAAGGTTCCCTCCTGTCTGGGTCTCTGCCAAGGAATATGTGAGCTACATAATGTTACGCCACAACCTAGACTAAACAGAGGAGCATTGTTGTTGAC
Source organism: Pholidichthys leucotaenia (assembly GCA_020510985.1). Classification (NCBI taxonomy): domain Eukaryota; kingdom Metazoa; phylum Chordata; class Actinopteri; order Cichliformes; family Pholidichthyidae; genus Pholidichthys; species Pholidichthys leucotaenia. The sequence continues at coordinate 211,859,082 of CM035840.1, read as the reverse complement.
TTGTTTTTGTTAATGGTTGTTGTTTTTATTACCCTTTTTTTGTTGTTATTGTTCTTTTTAGTTTTTAAATTACTTTTGTGTTAGTGTCTGACTGTGTGTGCTATTTGTATAAAAAAAAAAAGTTCAATAAAAATATTGTGGGAAAAAAAATTGCTCTGATCTGCGTGAAAATCATGGAGTGACTGTTGAGACATCATGGACGTACCTTCTCCAGCTGCACTGAGTCTGAGATGGTGTCATAGCAAAAAATGATCAGCTGACAACTTGATCTCCAGGTTAATAACTATATTAGCCACAAAATATATTGTGACGTTTGCAAGGTTCGCACAAAGAAAGAGGAGCAAGATGGTTGAGACAAACAGGCTTTATTTACACACCACCAACCCCAACTACCTCTGAGCACAGAGAGGAGGGGAGGTCATTCTCCCAGACCTCCGTTTCAGTCATGGTTACACACACATGATACATCTTGCCCGAATCCTGCTAAACACTGCTGGGTCATTATAACGCAGTTATAATGACACAGCAGTATAACTCAGTAATAACACATTTAATACACACACAGTAACGTTTTCAACTGGCAAAGCATGCTGGGAAATCCCTGCCCCCCTTAACATGGCCCCGACGTTACAATATATTCAAAAAAGTAAACAGTACTGAGTTAGGTATAATTAGATATATTTGACAGTTATGATGCATTTTAGGCCAAAACAAACTTGATCTAGGATTAAAAGCAATTAAAATAATGCAGTCACAAGGTTACATGGAAAATGCTTGATTTACTAGATACATACTGTAGAAATATATATTCTCTGCATCAACAATGTACTATACATGCATTGATGCATGTATACATGCATACATGTATGTATGTATGTATACATGTATGTATGCATACATGTATGTATACATGCATACATGCATGTACTACATGCATTCATGTAGTATTGCACTGACAATAAACCTCTGAAGTTTTTGCAGATGTCTCTTTTTTATATGTGAAGGTTACCACCATGTGACATAAATTTCTTAAAAATGAGCCATTATTTTCAAGGTCACCCATTAATGGTTTGTACTATTGACTCTTTTCCCACCAGTGTATTAACAGACAAAAATAGAAATCATGATGCAAACACATAAGTCACTACATTGTTTATTACAATCAGCAGCAAATTCCAGATTATTCAGAATGTGCAAAACTCAAACTGTAAGACTGGGTCACTCAGCAGCTGGGATGTGCAGCTCACACTGGTCTCAGATCAGCAGATCTTAGGCCTGCATCTCTGTAAATAGTGACGCAAGGTCCAGTTTGGGGTGGATCGATCGTTTACCTCTTGCCTAGACAGAAGACAGAAATGGGTGGTGGTTAAATAAAGGAAGTTTAAAACATATTTGGAAAATACACTTGTTGCTAAAAGGCAGTGGTGGAATGTGAATGAATGAATCTTTATTTCGGATAGATTAAAAGAAAATGGAATAATATAACAAAGGGGAAAAAAATCTAATAAGGCCGAATTAAACAATAACTCCTCTGATTATACAGTTCAACATAGGTTATCTGAAATGGGTGATGGCTGAAGCTGCAGCTTATATTGCCCACCCATATTCCATCCAAGAATTCAAAATAAAAACAAAACAGGAGCGATTCCAATTCCAATGTGACAATAAAGTACTTCGTTGTTGTATGTAACCACAATTTTCATGTAGCTGCACTGATGTAAAGTCGATTTTACAAGGGCTGGGTTACATTTAAAACCATCTATTTTTACTGTGGCCTCAGCAATCAGAATGAATTAATACATTCACTTGAATGGAATCTAGTACTTTAACTGAGGGTGTGCATCACTGAGTATGGAGTCGCTCAGTCAAAATATGGAGTTTTTATCAAAAGTTTGTCTTGTCTGTAAAAGTGTCTCTTCTTGCCCTGGCTTCAAGTGTGGGCGGTGTTTTGTACTTTTATTGCTAAAATATAAAAGGATGCACTACAATGGGTCTCAAATATTTGTAATGTGTCCTGTTAGTGCATGAGTTTATTGATGATAGAGTATAAACTACACATATAAACTAAATTATATTGATGACTGAACAACTGCCATTCCCCAAAAGATACAGTTATGAACATAACTCACAAAGGATCACACAAGTGATCTGACAAAAAAAATAAATACATTAACAAGTGGTTTATTTTACAGTTGATGCGCCAGTCTTTTTCAATTATTCTGTAATTAATACTCACACAATCAAATAAATCTCAGTTCAGTCCCTTTTATATAAAGTGGAAATTGTGCTACTTTGGTTTTGACACTTTACCTATAAAAGCAAAGGATTTCAGTACTTTCCACAGTGGCGACGTCCGTTGTTGAGCAGCTGATTCCCTCCTGCCTAGACGAACGACAGAAATGGATGATGGTTAGTTTCAAGCAAGTTCAACACTTATACAGGCACATCTCAAAAATTAGAATATCATGAAAAAGTTAAATATTTTTGTCACTCATTTCAGAAAGTGAAACCCATATATAGATTCATTACAGGGACAGTGATATATTGAAAGTGTTTATTTTAATATTGATGATTATGGCTACAGCCCATATTAACCAACACCTCAGCAGCCAACATTTCTATTTAAAAACTATTTTTTAAAGTTTATGTAATATTCTAATTTTTTGCCAAATTGAATTTGGGTTTTTCAGGGGCTGTAAGACATAATCATCCAAATTAAAATAAATAAATGCTTGAAATATATCACTGGGATTTATGGTGGAACAGCACAATACTGTTCCAGCACCTTTTATGGAAAATCCACAGAATAGGTGTGTGGTGTGGCGGTTTGGGAAAACCCCCACAACAGACTAAGGACAGACAGCTCGCTACTCCTGGTTTTTTCCGCTGCACTACTGAGATGTAATGTGCCATTCATGCTTTGTGATGTTAATGTGCCATTCATGTATTGAGTTCATGCATCCTGTCCTTGCTGTGTCTCTGAAATGCAAATGCCCATACCAACTGCTGTGAAATGCTCTTTCATGTATTGTTGTAACTGGGTATATATGCTGCAAGAGCCTGTAACTCACGCTCTCATTCTCTGCTACTGCTCATCTGCACACTTTGCTGGAGAGCCCGAAGGCTCGCTCATGGAGCGAGCCCAGTGACGGCGGTATGATAATAAAACCTATTTAAAACCTCTCATCACTGCTGTGGTCTATATTAACCATATATTCCATAACCTACATATGTTGAAGCATGTGGAAATGTTTGGTAATTACATATGTAAAGGACTTCACACCTCTGAAAGGACAAAGGGCTCTCACCCGCCGAGTGAAGAACAGAGACGTTCCCGGACGCGGCGGAGGAGACCGGAGGAGCTACCCTCATCCCCCAAGGCGAGGAGAGGAAATACCAAGACAATGGGGGGATTAAGATAATGAGGGATGTCAGCCTTAGTTATGCATGTCTTTTATTGTGTGCCAGTATAAAGTCAGTGAGCTGGAGCCATTCTGTCTCTTTTCTTTTCCCTTCTGCCACTCTCTGCACCAGATGAGACTTGTTAGAAGAGCTGATTATGCTGATTATTAAACTTGGTTTATAAATCAAATCGCCTCTTCATTTCCAAGCTTTTCTACACTGGTGACCCTGACGCGAGTATGGTCCTGAGGCATACCCCCGCAATCGACTCATCCGTGGCGACCCACGCAGACGAGGGAACAGATGGACAACTGTTCCCCCCGGCAGAAGAGATTAAGAGGGCTCAACCGAGCACCAGCACCGCCGTGAGAGCCGAGGCAAGGCACTCTCACCCGGCGGGCACAGCAGTGATGGTATGCACGAATGCCGTTGCTGTCCAGCTGCCAGACTTCTGGCAAGAAGACCCCACTTCTTGGTTTCAGCAGGCTGAAGCCCAGTTTACACTGGCGGGCATCACGGCTGACGATACAAAATTTTACCATATCATCTCCAAACTCGACGCCACCACTTCGAAGTGTGTGCGGAGCATGATCCGGCGACCACCGGCCCGGGACAAATATGAGACGCTCAAAGCAACCATCGTGGCGAACTACGTCCCATCAGCGGAAGAGAGAGCCGAGAAGATCCTGGCGGTCTACGGCCACAGAGGGTGCAAACCGAAGGCCCTCATGGAGGATTTGCTACACCTCAAAGAAGAGGACAATGACAACTTCCTCTTCCAGTTTATATTCCTCAGCACGCTGCCGCCACACATGAGAGGGACACTCGCCAGCATGAAATGCAACAACCACCAAGACTTCCGCGCACTGGCCAACGAAGCTCATCGGCTCGTCAACACCTGCAAGGAGCTGACACCCACAGCAGCATCCGCAGACCTCAAAGCTGATGCCCCGAGCCACGAGGAGCCACAACCCACTGAGCAGAACCAGCCCACGGTGACAGCGACACAGCCAAAACTTAGCAGACAGAGCGACGCCTGTTATTATCACCACTGCTTCGCCGAGAAGGCCCACAAATGCGTTCCCCCCTGCAAATTTGCAATTTCGGGAAAACGCCAAAGCCGAGAGCCATTAACGGCAGCGGTTCTCGGCGAGAAGAATAAGCTGCTGTACGTGACGGATGGACACACAGGCAAGCAGTTCCTCATCGACACAGGAGCCCAGCTGAGTTTCGTCATGCCCTCCCACGCAGATTGAGCCACGGGCACCCGGGGCAACGGAGCCGTGGCAGCCAACGGCTCTAGCATCGACACGTTCGGCGAAAAGAGCCTGCACCTCCTCATCCACGGCCGCAGCTACAGATGGACATTTGTTGTAGCGGCGGTGAGTTTTAACTTATTAGGCGCAGATTTTTTGTGTGCACATGGGTTATTAGTGGATCTAGCAAATAGGCGCCTGGTTAATGCACTGTCCTTTGCTTCTATTCCATGCTCAGCCCGAGTTTCTCCACCACCTGTGCAGGCCAATGTCACCACGGCAGGAGGTAAGTTTGAGCAGCTCCTCACCCAATTTCCAGCACTCACAATTCCCAAATTCTCAGCCACTGTGGCTAAACACGGGGTTGAACACTTCATTCCCACAATGGGACCTCCCGTTTTTGCCAAAGGGCGCCGCTTAGACGCGGCCAAGCTCAACATAGCACGGGACGAGTTTACAACTCTTGAAAAATTGGGCATTGTTAGACGCTCGAAGAGCCCCTGGGCCTCACCACTTCACATGGTTCCGAAATCCAACGGTTCTTGGAGACCGTGTGGAGATTACCGCAGATTAAACAACGCTACAGCGCATGACCGTTACCCGATTCCTCACATTCAAGATTTTTCACTACATCTGGCGGGTGCGCGCATTTTTTCAAAAATAGACTTAGTCCGCGGTTATCACCAAGTCCCAGTCCGAGCAGAAGACATTCCTAAAACAGCGGTAATAACCCCTTTCGGCCTTTTTGAATTTCTGCGAATGCCTTTCGGCCTCAAAGGCGCTGCTCAAACTTTTCAACGAATGATGGACGCGGTCCTACGCGACCTTCCTTTTGTCTTCGTCTACCTCGACGACATGCTGGTAGCCAGCTCGTCTGAGGAAGAACATGAGCAGCACCTCACTACGGTTTTTCAGAGGCTAGAAGAGCACGGGCTAATAATCAATCCAGCCAAATGCAAATTCGGCGTGTCACAAATTGATTTTTTAGGACACAAAGTCTCTCCAAAGGGGGCAGTTCCACTTCCAGACAAAGTTCACGCGATAGAAAGTTTCCCACGGCCACAAACGGTCAAATCGCTACAGGAATTTTTAGGGATGGTTAATTTTTACAACCGCTTCCTCCCGCACGCAGCTCAGCTCATGCAGCCACTATATGACGCGCTCAAAAAAAAGAAAGCTTCCAACGCGGTCGAATGGACCCCGGAGCGCGAACGCGCTTTCGCGGAAGTAAAAAGCGCCCTAGCTAACGCCACATTGTTAGTTCACCCAGATCCCTTGGCCCGCATTGCGCTAACCACAGACGCTTCAGACCTAGCTATAGGGGCAGTTGTAGAACAACTTGTCAGCGGGGTCTTGCAACCTTTAGCATTCTTCAGCAAATCGCTAAACCTAACTGAGCGTAAATACAGCACTTTTGACAGAGAGCTGCTGGCGCTTCATTTATCCATCCGCCACTTCCAGTTCTGGTTAGAAGGGCGGAGTTTCACGGCTTTTGTAGACCATAAACCGCTCACCTTTGCTATGGCTAAAATTTCAGAACCATGGTCAGGCAGGCAACAAAGACAGCTAGCTGCGATTTCAGAGTTCACCACAGACATTCGACACGTGGCAGGCAAACTTAACGTAGTAGCAGACTGTCTCTCTCGCGCTGTGACACCTCCAGAGCATGAGGAGACAGATTATACTGCCTCAGCAGCAGAGCTCTTCACTAACGCAGACACATACGCAGCACCTGTCCATGCAGGGATAGATTATGCAGCCATGGCGGAGGAACAAAGCGGTGACGCGGACGTGCGCGCACTCCTGTCTGGACCAACAGGGTTAAGGCTGGAGAAAAAGGGTTTACGCGACGGCGTACCCCTCCTAATATGCGATGTTTCAACCGGCCGACCTCGCCCGTTAGTACCAGCTACATGGCGCCGCCGTATTTTCGACACAATTCACTCCCTCGCGCACCCAGGTGTGCGCGCCTCGGTTAAAATGGTCGCCGAAAAGTTTGTGTGGCCAGGCCTGCACAAAAACGTAAAAGAATGGGCGAAAACTTGCATTTCTTGTCAACGCGCCAAAATACACAGACACACAAAAGCCCCTCTGGAGCCTTTTCCAATCCCTGCTAGAAGGTTCGACCACGTTCATGTCGACCTCGTGGGGCCACTACCTTCCTCCCAAGGTTTCACACACCTGTTAACAATGATAGACCGCACCACACGCTGGCCAGAGGCAGTCCCTCTAGCAGCAACCACAGCGGAGGAAGTCGCTCGCGCTTTTTTGACAAACTGGGTGGCACGTTTCGGCGTCCCATCGGACATCACGTCCGATAGGGGGCCTCAATTCGTCTCAGAGCTCTGGTCAGCCATGTCCAACAGCTTAGGGGCAACAATTCATCGCACCACCGCTTATCACCCTCAGGCTAATGGGTTATGCGAGCGTTTTCACAGGTCTTTAAAGGCTGCCCTCAGAGCCTCACTCACAGACACAAATTGGGTAAATAAACTTCCCTGGGTTTTATTGGGGTTGCGTGCTGCACCTAAAGAGGACCTAGACACCTCTCCCGCAGAATTAGTCTTTGCACAACCTCTCAGGCTTCCAGGTGAATTTTTACCAGAGAACCCAGAGCCAGGGCACCTTCCAGTCCCAAGGTTTTTAGGCAGCAACGGACCGGGCTCTCTCCCCGGTCCAGCTCATCACTCCTTCCCACGGGTTTTTGTCCCTCAAGCTTTAAAAAACGCTGAGTTCGTTTTCGTTAAGCATGAAGCTTTAAAACCAACTTTCCGACCAGCATACGATGGGCCATTCAGAGTGCTGGAACATGGTGATAAACACTTTGTGCTTGATTTTGGGGATAGAAAAGAAACCGTCAGCATTGACAGACTTAAACCTGCCTTCCTGTTGAAAGACGAGCCTGCACAGTTGGCGAGAGCACCTCGGCGGGGTAGACCCCCCAAGAGAAAAAACTCAACACCCCGGCAGGGAACAGTTAACCTCTCTCCTTCCCACACTGCAGATTCCTCACAAGAAGGTCCCAGCAGGGCGCCTAAACCAACCTACAGTAGCTTTGGGAGAAGATTAAAACCCAGACAGCACAGGGACTGATACAAACCACTCCACAATTATTCACTAATTGTGCTGCAACAGTTTAGGACTGACTTATGATTTTACTATGCTGTTATGTTTACCACTGAACTCTCTTAGGAGCATGGCTGCTGGAAAGTTTCTTGTGGCAACAGATGTAACACTTAGTATGTCATAATAACTATCTTAGACTGTGAACCTTTCTGTTGTCCTTTCTTAGTTGTTTGGGGGGGGGCTGTGGTCTATATTAACCATATATTCCATAACCTACATATGTTGAAGCATGTGGAAATGTTTGGTAATTACATATGTAAAGGACTTCACACCTCTGAAAGGACAAAGGGCTCTCACCCGCCGAGTGAAGAACAGAGACGTTCCCGGACACGGCAGAGGAGACCGGAGGAGCTACCCTCACCCCCCAAGGCGAGGAGAGGAAATACCAAGACAATGGGGGGATTAAGATAATGAGGGATGTCAGCCTTTGTTATGCATGTCTTTTATTGTGTGCCAGTATAAAGTCAGTGAGCTGGAGACATTCTGTCTCTTTTCTTTTCCCTTCTGCCACTCTCTGCACCAGATGAGACTTGTTAGAAGAGCTGATTATGCTGATTATTAAACTTGGTTTATAAATCAAATCGCCTCTTCATTTCCAAGCTTTTCTACAACTGCCTTTATTTTATCATCCGCCACATGTGGGTCTATTCTGACGCTGTAGAAAATTATATGAATGACTTTATAAATCACTGGTTTGAAAAAGCACTTTTATATTGTTGAGATTTCGGCTCCTGTGGTCTCACCAGTATCCACTATAAACAGGGAGGCTAACCCCTGGCATGTGGAAACACATTCTAGCATTAAATTGCACACAATTTAATGCGCAGCACCAAAGTGCAATACAAGACACAAACGAGGACTTTAACCAGGATTAACATATTTCATCGTTTTGCTCTCACAAGCGACTATTTAGGAGAAAACAAGCGCGAATCAGCAGTTGGTACTAGCTAGCTACTAGCTAACACTCATTAGCCAGCACAGAACAGTGCTGTATTGCTCAAAAAAAGTGAGCTTACCACCAACAGGATAAATAAGCGAACAGATGCACATTATTACAAATCACTCACCATCGATGGTTCTCTCACGTTCGTCTTCAGCTTGTCAGTAGTACGGTTCTATTCTGGGGTGCCATCTGTATGGGTCCGGATCACTCCTCTCACTGTGTATCTGCCACCAAGCAGAGAAAACCCCGCACCTCTTCGTTGGACCACGGTGTAGATTTCCGCAAAACCTACAACGCTGTCTGTATTAATATCGTATTTACTCCATGACCGAGTTAGTCCGTGATTGCAAATGGCGGTCGTAAAGATTTCAACGAAGACGGGCGCTTTCGTGACGTTACGCCCTGACCAATCAGCGGCTAGCAGTCTATTGACGTCACATCTTGACTCGCTTTCGCACGCTTATACCCTGCCTCTTAACCGGCACGAAAATAGTGTCCGTTAAACCGTGCTGGGTACAGTGGAAATGGCGACTAAAGTGAATCGAGTAGAAGTAAGTAAGGCCAAGGCGATACTAATGGAAATGGGCCTATAGTGTTCAGCAGTCTGATGGCAGAGGGGAAGAAGCTGTTCATGTAGCGGGAGGTTTTAGTCTGAATGGACCGAAGTCTCCTGCCTGAGGGGAGGGGGATAAACAGTGCGTGTCCAGGGTGTGAAGGGTCGGCTATGATCTGACCTGCACGCCTCCGGGTCCTGGAGATGTACAGGTCCTGGAGGGATGGGAGCTTGCAGCCGATCACCTTCTCAGCAGCGCGCACAACGTGCTGCAGTCTTTGTCTGTCCGTGGCGGTGGCTCCTGCGTACCATACGGTGATGGAGGTGGTGAGGATGGACTCGATGATGGCCGTGTAGAACTGCACCAACATCTTGGTGGGCAGCTTGAGCTTCCTCAGCTGCTGCAGGAAGAACATCCTCTGCTGGGTCTTTTTGATGAGGGAGCTGATGGTCGGCTAAGTCCAGTAGTCGTTAAGTCCAGTGATCCGCAGTGGTGATGGGAGAGTCTGTGAGGGTAAGGAGGGGCAGAGGGTAAGACTCGTCTCAAACCCGGTGAAGACAGTGACCTGAGTCTATAGGCACACTCCCAGGGGAATCAGGCACCATGGTAATCCTGAGACTGACTCTGACTTTCTTGAGCATCCCGCTATTGGTCCTCATCATTATCACCTCACCACCCTTGAGAAGAGATAATAGGAATATAGAGGAACATGTCACAGAAACACTGTTTATGACTAATCAGTGGTATCAGTATATGTTCCTCAATGCTCGTCTGACAAGAGGAAACGGCAGTTGTTGGGCTTGTTCTTTGTTGCCTTTAACCACTAAGGGACCAATCCTAAAGGCTGAACCCTTTCCTATAAACGTATCTGACTGTGTACTAGAGATTTCAGCCTGGGGATTCCTACCCAAGATTACTATGAAAAATCATGATAACACCACTTATTGAATGACATGTCCTGATCAGATTATGGCTATGAATGTAACACAACCATTAACTAGATTTGCCTTTACAAAGAAAAATGTGACTTTCCCAGCATGTGTATATTCAAATGGTACCACGGCGTTGGGAGGACTTCTTCCACGACAATGTTTGACAGTGTTGTTACCTTGCACCTCACAGTGCAGCGGAGCAACAGATTGTTCTTTTACACCCGTATTACCTAGTCCAAGGTATAGATCACAAAATTATACTGTCAGGAAGACTAGCACTACGGGCACAGTTCAAAGTAATGGCACCTATGTTATCAAAGAAGTTCATTGGTTATGTGGTTCTAAACTCTACGCTCAACTACCTCCCAATTGGGGAGGAATTTGTGCCCCAGTGACTGTTACTGATGGATCATTTGTTCTCTACTCTGATGACAACTCCTCAGGACACGCTAAGAAGAAAAGAAGTATTCAGTCCCTTTTTAGTGCTGCTGGACTTACTGTCCCACAGAAATATAAATTATGGACACTGGGTGACGAGGTTGGACATTCAATTTTTGCCCCATATGGAGTTGGTCAGTTAATGACAAAATTTGAAGAAATGAACTACAGACTGTTAATGTTTGTTAATGCCACTACTGTTGTTTTGAAGGTTTTATCCAATGTAACTGAACAAACTAGAGTTATGGTTATGCAAAACAGAATAGCATTGGACCTGGTTTTGGCTGTCCAAGGAGGTGTATGTGCTATGTTTAACGGGTCCTGTTGCACTTACATTCCATCTGTCTCTGAAAGTATGGATACCGCTATTACCGTCATGGAACAAGTGCAGCAGGCAATCATGAATGATTATGATGAGAAGCTACAATCTGGTTGGTTAGACTGGTTATTCACAGGAAGTTGGTGGCAGGTGCTTCTTAAAACCTTTATGCCTTTTATTATAATAATGATATACATGTTTCTGTCATGTTGCTTTGTGATTCCCTGTGTCAAATCAATGATGTCTCGCGCTCTGTCTCAACATACATTTATGATACAACAAATGTTCCAAGACCAATACACTCCTTTAAATACCGAAGAGGTGGATAACAATGATAATTGTGCTCCTGTTTAAATTTGGAAATGATACTCTATGAAGACAATGTAGAAAATCTTTTGAAGTTACATTGTTCTGATGTCTGTATGTGATAAAAATTATGAACTGATAAACAGGAGGAAATTGTCAGAAATTGTATATATGTACAAATATGTTATCATTTCATAATTAGTTTTTAGCTGAACTTTTCTGTATTTTTTCCCTTACAATGGCTGCAACAATGCTGCATCAGGAAGGTTTAACTCACCCTGTAACAGACATACCTCAACAGACCGGAATAATCTGTATTTACTTAAAGTTTAGAAACTGGTGTGCAAGAAGTCATGTGCAGACATGGAGTTGTCTTTGTGTTACACAAGAAAGCCTGACCATTTTATGTTCTTATCAGTCACCACAAAGCCTGACTGTTTCACGGTCTTATCAGTCACCACAAAGGTGCCCATAAAGTTGCAGTAGATGTTTCCTGTGTCTGACCTGCTCAGTATAAAAGGGAAGTGCTGGCTTTGTATGGCAGTGCGCATTTCCCATCTGTAATCAGAGGTGTGTTGCTCCTTGTACAAGTAAAAACTTTGAACACATTTTGTGTCTCGAATCTTATTAAGGTACGAACCTAACAGAGTACTATTATTTTGTGAGTCTTGAGTTTCAGATTCCTGACATATATATATATATATAGACACACAGTGCGGAGCATTGTGGTTGGTGAATGTGCAGCAGAAAGTCTAAGCTCTCCCCCCCCCCCTCCCAGAATCTCAGACCGAGTTTCAGTCCTCACGTCCTTTTGGCTTCAGTCTCCTCCCATATTTGCTGTAACGGGGTTTACCGCCTCCGCGGCGCTGCTGTGCCGGCGGGGGGCTCCTGGGGGTGTGTCTGTCTGCGGGTGGGCCATGGCGAGGGGGGTGAAACCTTCGACTTGCCCGTGTGGCTGCTCTGATGAATCGTTTACCTGAGGAGTTCTCAGTGGGGGTCTTCCACGCCGAGGGGCCCAAGCCAGCAGCACTTGCTTGCCCGCCACCACAAAGGCAGGCTTAAGTCTGTCTATGCATATTTTCTCCCGACGACCCCCCAAGTCTAACCAAAAATGTTTGTCCCCTGTTTCCAGCACTCTGAACGGGCCATCGTAGGGTGGGCGCAATGGAGGGCAGTGGGCATCGTGCCTGACAAACACGAACGCCGCGTTCTTCAAAGTTTTCGGCACAAAAGCGCGTGGAAAACAGTGGTGGGCCGGGCACGGCAGCGTGCCTGTGTCTGCACTATGCTGCAAACGCTGAGACGGGCAGTTGTCCGGCACGGGATTATCTGGCAAAAATTCCCCGGGCAGCCGCAATGGCTGAGAAAAAACAAGCTCCGCCGGGGAAGCCTCCAAATCCTCTTTTGGTGCAGAACGCAACCCCAATAAAACCCATGGCAACCGGTCTACCCAACTTGCATCCGTCAGCGAAGCCCTGAGCACTGCTTTCAGTGACCTATGAAAACGCTCGCATAACCCATTGGCCTGTGGGTTGTACGCGGTTGTGCGATGAATTGCAACACCCAGGCTACAGACCATCGTGGACCAGAGGTCGGAAACAAACTGAGGTCCCCTATCGGACGTGATGTGCGACAGGATTCCAAAACGTGCCACCCATGTCGTCAAAAAAGCGCGTGCCACGTCTGCGGACGTGGTTGCCGCCAGCGTGACTGCTTCTGGCCAGCGTGTGATGCGGTCGACTACTGTCAGAAGGTGCGTGCACCCCTGTGATGGCGGGAGGGGCCCCACGAGGTCCACGTGAACATGGTCAAACCTCTTACCCGGAATACGAAACGGCTCCAAGGGAGCCTTCGTGTGTCTGTGTACCTTGGCTCGTTGGCACGCCACGCAGGCTGCAGCCCACTCTTTCACTTGTTTGCATAGGCTCGGCCACATAAATTTCTCTCCCACCATTTTGACCGACGCGCGCACTCCAGGGTGCTCCAGAGTGTGAACCGACTCAAACACATGGCGGCGCCACGCGGCCGGGACCACCGGACACGGGCGACCCGTGGAGACATCGCAGATTAGGGGGGGGCTGCCATCCTGCAGCACCCTGCTCTCCAGCCTTAACCCTGTTGGTCCAGACTGGAGCGCGCGCACGTCTGCATCGCTAATCTGCTCCGCGGCCATGGCTGCATAATCTATCCCCACGTAGACCGGGGCCACTACGACATGCGAGAGGCAGTCCGCCACTACATTCACTTTACCAGACACATGCTGAATATCGGTAGTAAACTCTGAGATCGCGGCCAGCTGTCTCTGCTGCCGGCCCGACCACGGTTCTGAAACCTTGGCCATCGTGAATGTTAGCGGCTTGTGGTCCACGAACACGGTGAAGCTGCGCCCTTCCAGCCAGAACTGGAAGTGGCGTATGGCCAGGTGGAGAGCCAGCAACTCTCTGTCGAACACGCTGTATTTACGTTCGCTGTCGCGTAAAGTTCTGCTGAAAAAAGCGAGCGGCTGCCAAGCCCCGGCGACGCGCTGCTCCACGACAGCCCCTATGGCCACGTCTGAAGCGTCGGTGGTGAGCGCTATGCGGGCCGTCGGGTCTGGATGCACCAGCAGTGCGGCGTTTGCCAGGGCTGCTTTAACTTCCGAGAATGCCCGCTTTCGCTCTGGGGTCCATTCAACCCTATCCGTGGGTTTCTGTTTCTTGAGCGCAGCGTATAATGGTTGCATGAGCTGCGCCGCGTGGGGAAGGAAACGGTTATAAAAGTTCACCATTCCCAAAAATTCCTGCAGCACCCTGACCGTCTGCGGCCGCGGAAAATCCGCCACGGCGCGCACTTTGTCGGGCAGCGGGATCGCGTCTTTGGGAGAGACGTGGTGCCCCCAAAAATCAATCTCTGTCACGCCGAACTGGCATTTCGCCGGGTTGATTATTAACCCGTGCTCCTCCATCCTCCGGAAAACTGTCGTGAGGTGGGTTTCGTGTTCATCTTCGGACCCACTGGCTACCAGGATATTGTCCAGGTAGACGAAAACGAACGGGAGATCGCGCAGCACCGCATCCATCATGCACTGGAACGTCTGTGCCGCTTCTTTTAACCCGAATGGCATGCGCAGGAACTTGAATAGACCGAATGGAGTTATTACCGCTGTTTTGGGTATGTCCTCCGCACGCACTGGGACTTGGTGGTAACCGCGGACCAGGTCTATTTTGGAAAAAATGCATGCTCCGGCAAGGTGAACGGAAAAATCCTGAATGTGGGGAATTGGGTAGCGGTCGTGCGCTGTGGCGTTGTTCAACCTGCGGAAATCCCCGCACGGTCGCCACGATCCCTCAGCCTTAGAGACCCCCACGGAGAGCTCCCCAGGGAAATGATTCACCAGAGCAGTCAGACACACTCCCAGCAGCCCCCCACTGGCACAGCAGCGCTGCAGAGGCGGTAAACCCCAGTTACAGCAGATACGGGAGGAGACGGAAGCCCAAGCAGCATGTGGACTGATGTTCAATTGTTCTATCACAGTATGTGGACTGTTATTCTATTGTCCTATCTAAGATGCTGGCGGGGGGGGGGGGGGGGGTAGCACCTTGGGAGAGCCAGATTGTCTAGCATCTCAGACAGGAGACAGTGGATAAGCTTGGGAGAACAAAGAGCAGGGGATTCCTGGTGAGATAGCAGGAAGGAGTCAAGGATGAGGGGGTTGAATGCAGTGTGATGCAAATGTCATGTTGTGTGTGATGAAAATGCCATGAAACTTAAGAGAGGAGTTTCTGCTGAAGAGTTCAGTCTGTTCTGTGCTTGACAAGTGTGAGTGTGTAATAAATCGCCTGAAATGAATCTGCCTCTTCATTTACACGCTCCACAGGAGTATTAAGATAAGATAAGATAAGCCTTTATTAGTCCCACAATGGGGAAATTCCAGGATTGCAACAGCACAGGGATAGCAACACTCAGAGCAACAATCAGAAGGCAAGAAAAAAACAAGAACAGCTAGTGTACATATGTACATATTACTATATATATATATACTGTATATATATATATATATATATATATATATATAGACAGTGTGGAGCATTGTGGTTGGTAAATGTGCAGCAGAAAGTCTAAGGTCTCTCTCCCTCCGCGGGGAGGGAGAGAGAGCTTTGTATCATTAATGAATGATACAAAGTATATAGTGTAGGTTGATTCAGCAAATATTTCACTCTGTGTTGTGTTGCGATTGATTTAGATATTTATATGTGTAGGATGTTGCTGCATTTCCTGTTGTAGAGGCCTTATTGAAAAAACAGTACATGCTGCTGGTGCACACCAGTATCTCAAATTAGCCTAGCAGGAGGAAAGCGGCAAGGATTTAAGTGATTTAAATGACAGTCAGGTTTAATATCATGTCTACTAGTGTCTCTGCAAGAGAAAATGTTGGTGTTGACAATATGCCTATAATGACTAAAGCAGAATAACTGCATTATCGAAAATTGAAAGAAGACATAAATGCATGATGTAACAGCTGAAAATTGTTGATGTAACCGAATTTTATCTAAACACTTTAAAGGTCCTGGGGTAAAAAATCAGATGGATCGGTGAGTTAATAGTCTTCTATTACCTCCGCCAAGGAGGTTATGTGATCATCGGTGTTGATTTGTTTGTCTGTCTATTTGTTTGTCTGTTTGTTTGTTTGTTTGTTTGTTAGCAAGATAACTCAAAACGTTATGGACGGATTTTCATGAAATTTTCACAGATTGTCAGAAATGGGGTATCCTACAGATGATTACATTTTGGTGGTGATCCGGATCACCGTCGAGAAGAAAACCGCCATTACGGAAAATGCCATTTTCGTCAATAACTACTGAACCACTAATCCTATCATTGTGAATCCAATTGCTAGTCATATGTTTTCATGGTCAAGGAATCTGAAAACGTACACACAAACACTGTATGGGGGGAACTGTGGCGCTAAACCGCCATTACGCGGTTGTGCGATGAATTGCAACACCCAGGCTACGGGCCATCGCGGCCAGGGGCTGGGGGTGTGTCTGTCTGCGGGTTGGTGATGGCGGGGGGGAGGGGGGGAACCGTCGACTTGCCTGTGTGGCTGCTCTGATGAATTGGTTACCTGGGGAGTTCTCAGTGGGGTTCTTCCACGCCGAGGGGCCCGAGCCAACATCACTTGCTTGTCCGCTACCACAAAGGCGGGCTTAAGTCTGTCTATGCATATTTTCTCCCGACGACCCCCCAAGTCTAACCAAAAATGTTTGTCCCCTGTTTCCATCACTCTGACCATGGTTCCGAAACCTTGGCCATCGCGAATGTTAGCGGCTTGTGGTCCACGAACGCGGTGAAGCTGCGCCCTTCCAGCCAGAACTGGAAGTGGCGTATGGCCAGATGGAGAGCCAGCAACTCTCGCACGCACTGGGACCTGGTGGTAACTGCGGACCAGGTCTATTTTTAAAAAAATGCGTGCTCCGGCGAGGTGAACGGAAAAATCCTGAATATGGGGAATCGGGTAGCGGTCGTGTGCTGTGGCGTCCAGTGCTGTGACCACATGGTAATATTTGGTGTCGTCTGCCGTTATTCCCCAGAGGGCGAACTGAGCCTCGGTGTGGTGGAACCAAGACCGCAGGTCGTGCAGCCAAAAGTCTGGTAGTTTGACCGAAACAGCACACGCGTTGCTGGGGCTTCCTGTCCGGGCCGACTCCGGGGTTCTTGCCTCGTGTTCCATAATTCGTCAAGGGGTCACCAGTGTGGAGAGTGTGAATAACGGAAACAGATTTATGCAGCAGACGACTTTATTCACTCTCACATCAGTCATATACAGAAAAAGCATGTCTCAATACACCAGGGGTTCTCCTTTTATATCAACCACCCATTTCACATCTGCATGACATCTCGCATCGCAATACATTCATCCCTTCTCTCCTAACTCCTTCTTCCTGCTACCTCACCATAATCTCCATACCTATTGTCCTTCTCTGTTTACCCTCTGCATCCAGTCTGAGATGATTTACCCAGCCTCTACACTTATACCCTAATGAGGTTACCACGGGCAGTTTATAAAGCAGTTCATATATGGATATAAGAACAATTCATACATTCACACACACACACACACACAAACAATTCATATATTGGGACACACTTATAAAACATAGATCCCTGGTTACTCAACAGATTAATGCATGAACTTATAATACATTGATTAATTAATGTATAGACAGTAGGTTATAGACAATAAATTTCTTCCACTACAACAATTCCCTCCTTTTGGTCATATATGACCATTTATACAAGACTGTCAAAGTAAAAAGAAATCAGCAAAGTAAAAGAAATCAGCAAAAGTACACCCTCTCAGGTTTAATCTGATGCATCATGAACAGTGACATAGAAAATTAACATATGGTGAAAGGGCACAAGTGGTTGAATCACAAATGTAGGGAAAATAAAATACCATAGGACAGCAAGCACATAGTATTTAGTCATCAGTGTTATTGTAACCGTCAGGGAAAGGAAAGTGGGACATATAGTAGGCAGTGTGATTCAACAGTTTCTGCTTGTCAGCTGTGGGAAGAGCTGTGTAGTGCATCATGTTGATGGCAAACATTTTAGACACCATATTACGAATTATTGGGATCAGGCAACAGCCACAGAACATCAAAATCAATAGAATCATTAAGAACATCACACCAATACGTACAAACCAGTCTTTCCAATTACCACTAGTGAGGCAAGACCAGAGGTCCCAGATTGGAGAGGCCATGCTGTCCTGCTGCGGCTGCTGTAAGAGGAGGTCATCGAGGTGACTTATCACATATGTCATATTATCCCCATCATCAGGCATATAGGTACATACATTGTGAACTCTGACTTGGCGAAAAGCAAAATCTGTTACGTTGACATTCTGTTGTGTTTCCTGCCAGTTCAACAGTAAACCCTTTGTCACATCCCGAACCATTTTGGTGAGCCCTTTTCAACTGTAGTCTGCACTAGCAATGCTCCCATTGTTTCTGATCTGTTCAGAGGATAAGGACTCATTCATTCATCTTCTTCCACTTAATCCTTTTAGGGTTGCGAGGGGGCTGGAGCCTATCCCAGCATCTTTGGGCGAGAGGCAGGGTACACCCTGGACAAATCGCCAGTCCATCGCAGGGCCAACACAGAGAGACAGACAACCATTCACTCTCACAGTCATACCTAAAGACAATTTAGAATCCCCAGTTTGATGCCAATTAACCTAACTTGCATGTTTTTGGCATGTGGGAGGATAAGGACTCATGGGCACAGAATGAGTAACATGATGTGGCAGATAAGTACAGACATAACAGGATGCAGTCACATTTGCTTTTCTAACAGACAAATGCACCACTTGATATCATGCATTGTTATCATATGTGTCCCTGGAATAATTATCAAAGTTATATCCCAGGGGGCTTGTCTCGTGCCTTGTCCGGAAAGGATTGTTCGGTGAGGCAGAATAGTGTATCAATAGGTATATGATTACCCCAAGCAAGAAAGTGATAAGAAAGCACACCCACACTACGTCCGTTTTGGTCCAGAAGTGATGGCACCACTGGCGTCTTTGGCGATGTTCCACTTCAGCAGCCTGACGCTGCTGTGGGTCTGAATTGTTCGTCATATCAGTATCAGTGTAAGTGAGATGCATGCTGTATGCTTCAACTGAGCAGCGTTCGGCGTACACTCAGTTTATTTTGTGACGGCTGCCAAGTGCAACAATACAATATGATGTCTGCTTCTTCTCGTCCTAGTCTACAACGTGGGGTGGTGATTGTGGCTAATCACCATCTCCTTCTACTCCTGGTCTGGTCTGGGTTCTTCAGGCTTGACCCCTGGGACCTTTCTGCAATGTGTTGCATGGATCCACGTTGCCCTCTCAGTGATTTTCACAGCCGTGAATGTCATCAGAAGAACTTGGTATGGACCCAACCACCGTTTGCTGTGCCAATTCTTCCGCTTGAAAACTCTTGACCACCACTCAGTCACCTGGTCTTATGTCGTGGAGGACTCCCTCTGCTGGCTTGGGCGGGGCAACCTTTACCTTCTGTGAAATGTTTTGAAGTTGGCAGGACAATGCAGAACAATAGGATAACATGGCGTTTTCAAAATGTGAAGTGGTTAGAGGAGGCGGTGTCTTCCTTTCCGCAGAGAAACCTAAAAAATGAGGGGTGAGCAAACAAAATCTCAAAGGGTGACATGTCATATTTCTTTCTAACTCGCATGCCCATGTGCCTCCCATGTCACATGCTAATGGGAGGCACTTAGTCCAAGGTAGGCCAGGTTAGGCACAATCCTTTCTCAGATCAAAGGCCAATGTAATACCCAATTGGTCAGTGCTTCATTTACAAAGTGTCTTACCATTATCCCTGGAGATTTTTTCTGGTATTCCCATCTGGGACTAATTTCTGACAGTAATGCTCTGGCCACAACAGTGCTTGTTGCATGTTTGGCTGGAAAGGCTTCTACCCATTTGGACCACATGTCAACCATTACCAAACAGTACTTTTTGCCCTCAGCTGGGCTTAGTTCTATAAAATCCATCATGAGATGTTGGAACAGTCCTGCAGGGGGCAGATGTGCTGCTGGGACCTGTTTGGGGACCCTGTGGGCATTGTTAGTAGCACAAATCAGACATTTTTTGCAAAAATTATCAGCATAAACAGTGAAACCAGTGGTAAACCAATTTGCATGCAGTGGTTGTATCATCCCTTCTCTTGACACATGGTCTCTCCCATGTGTCAATTTAGCGAAATGATTAAAAAAATGAGCCGGTAAGCAGGGGAGAGTTTTCGGCCCTCTCCACACACCAGCATGATCTTTGTGACAGCCTTTGCTGGTCCACTTCTGACGTTCCTGTGGAGATGAAAGAGATTGCATAGAAATGAGGGAATTAGTGGGTGTTAGTGAAGAGGAGGCAGGAAGGGGAGGGGAAGGAGAGGGAGGGGGAGTATGGGTGGCAGAGAAGGAGAGAGCCGCAGCCTTAGCTGCAGCATCAGCATGAGCATTGCCCTGAGAAACAGGGTCAGAAGAAGAAGTGTGGGCCGTGCATTTGCACACTGCCACAGAAGAAGGAAGGAGGATGGCATCGTGAGCCTGCAGACGTGAGGAAGTTCCTTTCACGCCACAGCGCTCCAAAATCATGAACTACTCCAAAGGCATAGTGTGAGTCAGTGTAAATAGTGACAGATTGCCCCGTAGCATAAGTGCATGCCTCTGCCAAGGCAGCCAGTTATGCAGAAAGATGAGATGGCAAGGAGCCAGAGAGCAACGTATAGTGGTCATCACATACTGCCCAACTCACTTTGTTGAAGCCTACAGAGAGATCAACAGAGGCAGAGCTGTCAACATACAGGACAAGGTCTGGGTTGGGAAGTGGAGTGTCAGACAGGTCAGGTCTAGGAGAGGTGACAAAGTCAAACAAGGGCAAACAGTCATGGTCACAGTCTGTGTCATCGTCACAAGAAGGTGGGGGAAGATTGGTGGCTGGGTTAATTGACTGTGCACAGCGTTTGACAGTAAGGTTTGGTGATTCAAGGAGGGTAGAATGATATCTAAGCCACCTTGTGTGGGAGAGGTGTGATGACTTCTGCTCATTCAGAAGCAGTGCAACTGCATGAGGAACATGCAGAGTGAGGGGAGAATACAGAACAATGTCGTGGGATGCCACTACCGCATGCCCTACCGCAGCCACAGCCCGGAGACAGAGAGTGAGCCCTACTGCAACAGTATCCAATTTGCAGGAGTAATACGCAACTGGGCGAAGTCTGTCACCGTGGGGCTGCAGGAGAATGGAGGTCATGCATCCGGACTTCTCATCAGTATACTGAACAAAAGGTTTAGATGGATCAGGAAGTGAAAGTGTTGGAGGAGCCAAAAGAGCTTTCTTCATGTTTTCAAAGGAGTCATTAGCAGCAGGTGTCCACTCCAGAGGGAAGTGTGAGGGACCCTTTGATGGAATGATGTCACGCATTGGTCTCTCAATGCATGAAAAATCGGGAATAAAGGAACAGAAATAGGATGCCATGCCAAGGAAGGAAAGAAGTTCTTTCTTGGTTTTAGGCTTGTCCATGTGACAGATTGCTTGTGCACGCTTTGGAGAGAGAGATTTGCCTTGATTAGAGATTTGATGGCCCAAAAATGTGACCATTGTTTTGCAAAATTGCAGTTTTGACTTTGAAGCCTTGTGGCTTCTGCAGCAAGGTGACACAAAAGCTTCAAAGAGTCTGCTTGGCATTGTGCCTCATTTAGCGCGCACTGCAAAAGGTCATCGACATACTGAATCAGGACAGAGCCTTCTGACAGTTGAAGAGAGCTCAAAGAGCTCTTAAGAGCCGCATTATAAATGGTTGGGCTTTTGCAGTAGCCCTGGGCCAATCTGGTGAAAGTGTAAAGAGCCTCATTGAATTGGAATGTGAACCAAAACTGTGCGTCTTTGTGGATGGGGACGCAGAAAAACGCATTTGACAAATCCACCACTGTAAAATAGGTTGGAATTTGGAGGAATTTGGGTCAAAATGGTGTGAGGGTTAGGGACCACAGGGGCACGTTGGACGACGGCAACGTTAACGGCCTGGAGATCTTGAACAAAATGCCATTCAGAGGTTGGCCCTCATCTCTGATCTTTTTTACAGGAAAAAATGGCATACAAACAGGAGAATCTGGTGCAGGGACAATAATCCCTTCTTTTAAAAGCGATTCAAAGACAGGAGTGATGCCATCACGTGTCTCAGGCCTCAGTGGGTACTGCATGGATTTGGGTCTGAAATTAGATTTTTGGGTTATAATGACTGGAGGGCAATTTTTTATAAGCCCTACATCATATTTGTGTGCAACCCACAGAGATGATGGAACACGGGAGAGCATGTGGTCTTCCTGACTGTACAGAGGGCATGATAACAGGTTTCATCCATCTGTACTGCCTAGTGTCATCCAAAGTTTGGATGAAATGCTCGCAAGGAAGTGAAACCGCGTACTCTGCACGATACATCTGCAGAGAGGGGGAGAACAAAACTGTACTGAGGCCAACATGGTGTAGTTGTGCAGATGAAACCCAGTCATCAGCGCGATGAGCGGCAAGGGCCTGTGCTCCCATATCGCTCCACGCTGAGGAGGGGGCTTTGGTGAGTGAAACATGTGGGTAACTGTGTGAGACTGAAAACACTGTAGACATTAATGGTTTAAGTGCAATCAGTAAAAAGCTAAAATCTGCTGCCCACACAACGTGTGTCGTTTGCAGTTGGGCAGATTTAACTTGTGGCCATCGTTTCTCATATTCTGTGTCAGGGCCCTGTGAGAGATGTGTTGTACAATGTGTTCCGTGTGGTGGCATGGAAACTGTAGCTTGTGGTGAGAGTTTCTTTCCCATTTCAACCAAATGGAAGCTCTGCCCTTCATCTGTCAGTGCCCATTCATAAATGTACAGCAGAGATGGAATTTTGGCAAAGGTCGAGCTGGGAGTTTCAATTTGAGTTCCCTGTGGTGTGCAGGAGAGTGAGAGTGACAAACTGCACATCAGATCTCTGCCTAACAAGCTGAAAGGGTACTGAGGTGAAAACAGGAAATTGTGAGTGAATGTTTTCCCATCCACTGTACATGACAATGGTTCTGTGAAAAACTCGTGTGAAACCTCCGCTCACCACCTGTGATGTGAGTGAACGAGAGGTGAGAGGAGGTATGATGCAAGTGTCAATGCTGTGTTTTAGTATGAGATGTGTGTGTGGCTGCAGCGTGATTTTTTTATTGGCAAGCACATGTGCAGCGTCTGCTGGGGGTGGGGGTAAAGAGAGAGAAAGCATTGTCCAGTCTTATCCACCTGGCGTCACTGCTGAGGCTGTTGGGTTGGGGTTGAGGTGGTAGGAGCTGGGGGAAAGGGTGTGGTGGCTGGCCAGGGTTTTGTTGGGGCCAGGATGCACGGTTGCCTTGCTGGAAGTTACCTCTGCCCCTCCCCCTTCTACGGGGTCCAGATCGTGGTCTTACTGGGCATGCTGTAGCCCAGTGTCCAGCTTGCTTGCAGTAGCCACAGGTTGACAGCTGTGGGCACTGTCTCATCCAGTGTCCTTCTTGGCCACAGTAGCAACACTGGTTAGGGCCAGCAGAGGAGTCTGGATGTGGCTGCGTTGGAGTGGGGGCCCACTGCGCCGTCGTGAGCAGGGCCTTTTCCAGGTTGTCCTCCTTGCTTTTGTCTTCTTCTTCGTGGTTGATTCATGTTTACGGTGGTGATGGTTGGCATGGCGGAGGACAGTCTCACAATTTTCCTCCTCCCAGCCGATGCAGGTCATCATTTTGTCTGCCGCAAGGTGAGGATGCAATCCTACCATGACCCACATATTAAGATGTATGCCGTACGGCCCCGTATCCTTCATGTAGTTGTTTGGGGCAGATGGGGGAGCAATGCCCGCGGCACCATTAAAGACCTTGCGCAGCCTGTGGAAGTAGTCTCCTGGTGCTTCGTTGTCCCTCTGCTTGCACTGAGCCACCTTGGAGAGGTCTGAGGTCTTACAGCATTAATCCTCAATTAGCCGCACAAGTGCCTTTATTGTGTTCTTGTAGTTATGATTGTTGGTATCATCCCCCCAGACATAGTTGTCAGGGTGCACATCCGCAACAAAGGCTGCCATCAGCTTGGCCATATTGGTGGGTGTGCACTTCTGAGCCGTGATTCTTCGCAACTCAGAAAAGGTGGGGCGGTAGGTCTCACAGAATGCCCACAATTGTTCATAGAAGTACGCAGGGTCATTCTCCAGCTGTTGCAGTGTAGCCGCGAACTTGGGAGTGTCTTCTGGAGCCCACAGGTGAAACACCAAGTGTGAACCTCCATCCCCTGCCACCTCCACCATAGGCATGTTGGCGTCCGGAGGTTGGTCATGTTCTTGCTTTGATGTTTGGTCACGCAAAAGTGGAGGTTATGTGCGCGTGACCACTTTGTACTGAGATGGGGGTTTCTGGTCAGTAAGCGGTTGGGCAGCAACCCCTCCTATCGCTCCTTGCAGCCCCTCGTCCACTCCTTCCTGCAGTGCTGGGTCCTCTTGGGTATCTTGATGTGCTGGCCCCCCTTCTAAAACTGTCATCGTCCGTTGTGAGAGCATATGAGCCAGGTAGTGCTGGGTATAATGCCGTAGTGGAAGGATTAGTAGGGTGGGGTTGAGGTGGCACGGGATCCCCAGCAGAGTGTAAAAGTATACCACCAGGACAATATCAGTCACTATGGAGGGTGACAATATGTATGGGTACATATTCATACTACATAGGATAACTAAATAGACGGTTATGCTGTTTATTCCATCTAGCCACAATGCTCTGCACTGTGTATATATGTATATTTATACACTACCGTTCAAAAGTTTGGGGTCACTTAGAAATTTCCTTATTTTTGAAAGAAAAGCACTGTTTTTTTTCAATGAAGATAACTTTAAACTGATCAGAAATACACTCTATACATTGCTAATGTGGTAAATGACTATTCTAGCTGCAAATGTCTGGTTTTTGGTGCAATATCTACATAGGTGTATAGAGGCCCATTTCCAGCAACTATCACTCCAGTGTTCTAATGGTACAATATGTTTGCTCATTGCGTCAGAAGGCTAATGGATGATTAGAAAACCCTTGTGCAATAAGTGAGTAAATAAGTAAATAAGTGTGACTTTTCATGGAAAACACAAAATAATTATCTGGGTGACCCCAAACTTTTGAACGGTAGTGCATATTTATGTGTACATATGTATATTCATTCATTCATTCATTCATTCATTCATCTTCTTCCGCTTAATCCTTTTTGGGTCACGGGGGGGCTGGAGCCTATCCCAGCATCTTTGGGCGAGAGGCAGCGTACACCCTGGACAGATTGTCAGTCCATCGCAGGGCCAACACAGAGAGACAGACAACCATTCACTCTCACAGTCATACCTGTTGGAAAATTGAATATATGGTTATCATTTTATTAATAACTCATGAAATGAAGATTGATATTCTTATATGTATGATGCTTTTTCTTATTAGTCATAAATACAACTTGTGCCTCTTCTTATAATCACTGTTAGTGACTAAGCTGCATCACCCTTCTGTTTATTCGTCTGATGTGTGATAAAAGAGTGTTGACATATATGCTGTATCAAGACTTGTCCCCTGTACACCCTGTGCATCTTATTTTATCTGCAAAAGACTGTTGTATGTTATTTCATCTGTTAACTATGACCAGAAGCACTGGTTTATTGCAGGCCCATATATGGAGTTGTTTCCCCCTCTCTGCCTTTACTGAGTGGAGAAGCAGATGTTCTCCCCGCGATAAGAGTGTTCATGCAATTTATCTCCTACACACACTTGAAGACATACAGAGCGTACTTTTGCTTATGTGGTAATTCCGTTTGTTCTGCTTTTGCTGAGTTTGTCACATACTCCATGTATATAAAGAAGGCAACTGCGGACTACCCCTTAGTATCCCACTTGCCCTGTAAAAGGTATGTGTTGATACTCCTTGTACAAGTAAAAACTTCAAAGGCTCTGCGTGTCTTAAGTCTGATCTCTGATTCAGTCTAATACCTTTTTATACTCTGTATTTGTGAGGTTATATTTCAGACTTCTGACAATACCTAAGGACAATTTAGAATCCCCAATTTGATGCCAATTAACCTCTTGCACTCCATTGTACCGCGGGCGGGCAAGTCTGTGCGTCCCAGAGCGCACGAGGGCGCTCTCCTGCGCCTTCGCTCTAGGACGCACGATGGAGCTGCAAGCGCGCACTGAAAATAAAAGCTGCATTTCCGTTCTTCCACTGCAGACACAGCCGCGAACAGATTAGATCATCTGATTGACCTCTCATTCGACTAATAAGAGCCTTGAATTGGGTTTCTGAAACCTTGAAGAACCAATGACTGAAAACCTAGCAAGAAGGACCCGCCTACCAACGCTGTGAATGCAGCGAGCCAATTGAAGCACAGAAGTTCGCGAGCTTTTTTGTGTAAGGCTGGGTGAAGAGAGACTGACTGCTGCAGCAGATGAAAAAAAGGACCCGCAGGAAGAACCCTACAGACCCAGCAGCACGGAGACCATCCACAAGTGCAACCTGTGTGACAGGGACAGCCATTCGCGCAACGGCATGTTCGGCCACAGGCGGTGCTTTTTTTGTTTTTGTCCCAGCAGAGTAGACGTTACGATTCTCTTCCATGGTCATCATAGACCGACAGAGGCCGACGATGAAGGCTGAGTGACACACACGCGTTCGCCAGTCTATTTTTAATTGCTACTGTTATTTGTTTTGAAAAATCGTTTGCCAAAAACCGCAATCATGGAAGCGCAAAACCGCAATAATGGAATTATGTTTTGATTGGGTTGCGAGACCAGCGTCGCGTTCGTCTGACAATGAAGAAGAAGTTCGCCAGCTCCGCTTCTGCTGTGAAGAGGTAAGTGTTCTAAGCTAAATTATTCTTTATCCATGAAAATTGTAATCAAAATGACTTTTGACCGATTGGTAAATTACAGATGTGCGTCATCGCTGCATGACGGACCGTGGCGGAACGGGCAATGTCCGTCCTCTGTAGCGAGGGGGGGGGACAACCCCCCCCCCCCACACACACACACGCACATACACAGCCCTGAGTGTCACCTTTCATTAGAGCCCAAGATGAAGCTTCTATATTGAATCATTCAAAAGTTACAGATGTTTTTCCAAACTGTGCCATTTGGCACAATTTGGCACAGTTCAAAAACGCCTGGGAACTACCTGAGGAAAAAGCTGTGTAATATATTCATTTTTTGTGGTATTGTTACAAAATTTGGACCTCAGCTGGATAACACTTGGTTCTACATTTCTGTTGCATTTTCCAGCCCAGATCTGAAGCTGTGTGTTGTTTGCAAGCATTTGTATCCGAAAAAACACCCATGCCAAATTTATTTTCTTGAAGTTCACTATGTTTAGATGACTATAACTCAGTGGCCAGAGCACTTAGAGAGATTATGTTTTTTTTGCCAAAAAATTCAAAGTGTTTTCTTTTAAATGAGACCAACCCCATGAAGATGCTGCAAAGGGTTGAAGAACGGCTTTCGATTTACTTTGGGCATGTTATTTTTTGGCGTTTTAGGGAAATTGACCGGAGTGCAAGGGGTTAACCTAACTTGCATGTAACCTAACAGCATATGTATATTCACTGCTCTTATTTTCTTATCTTCTAAATTATTACTCTGAGTGTTGCTATCCTGCGCTGTTGCAATCCTGGAATTTCCCCATTGTGGGACTAATAAAGGCTTATGTTTTCTTATCTTAAAAATTGTTTTTGTGTAATTTGTGTATTTTCTCTTCCGTTCATTCTCCTTTCTATTTTGCTCCTGTTTCTCTCTACGTGTCTTTGCCTCGGTGAGCCACATCTCGACCGCGCCCTTTTCTAACCGTAACTGCGCCAGCTTTTCCCTGTCCTTCTTACCCTGCTTCTTCCTTATTTGTACCTCCTGAATTCCAACATTTATTTTATCCCTCAGAGTAGTAATAATTTCTACAGAAAGTGACCCCCCCCTCAGGGAATTCATCCTCACAGATCCATTTTTGCAGAAATTCAACATTTCCAGGACCGTACTTAACAGTCATGTATTTCACCTTTGTTCCACTCATGCCAGAGAGGCACCGTTTGGGTTTTGATTTACAAGACCTCATTGTTGACCAATACAACCGTCAACTGTCACGAAACGTCTTAAGTGCCCAGTATGACGCGTTCTATTATTGACCACTGGTTACCGCCAGTGCGTCTCACTGTGTCTCAGACTATATCCCCAAACCTGTTTATAACAGGTACTGTATACTGTCTGTAGTGGGACTCTAACCCACTATATGTACACAGATATTGGTCTAATTAGGTGGAATGTATGACTGATCACTCTTACAAATTTTTTTTTAAAAAAAGAAAAATGTAATAAAATATTACTTACTCAAATTCTTTTCTTTTGGAGGCTTCCAAGACGGTTCTTTGGAATAATGTGTCACGATTCCATCAAGTGACGTGCTCACGTCGCCTTAAAAGGTGGAAAGAGCCGAATTCCATTCGGGTGATCAATCCACGTCAGCCGCTGGAAATTGGTGATCAATTATCCCACTTCTGACACCACTGATGTAACCGAATTTTATCTAAACACTTTAAAGGTCCTGGGGTAAAAAATCAGACGGATCTGTGAGTTAATAGTCTTTTATTGCTGTCAGCAATAAGAGGAAAAAAGAATTCAGCTCCCTCCCCCCAGAGAGTAAAACAGGTTACTTTATATTGTGGTGTGTAAATGAAGAGGCAGATTCATTTCAGACGATTTATTACACACTCACATCTCACAAGCAAAGAACAGACTGCAGCAGGCACTCTCCTCTTAAGTTTCATGGCATTTCTCCACACACAACATGACATTTGCATCACACTGCATTCAACCCCCTACGTCCTTGACTCCTTCCTGCTATCTCACCAGGAACCTCCTGAGTATTGTTCTCCCATGTTTATCCACTGTCTCTTGTCTGAGATGCTAAATAATCTGGCTTACCCAAGGTGCTAAACTTCCCCCCCCCCAGCATCTTAGATAGAACAATAGAATGACAGTCCACATGCTGTGATAGAACAGTAGAATATCAGTCCACATGCTGCTTGGGCTTCTGTCTCCTCCCATATCTGCTGTAACTGGGGTTTACTGCCTCCGTGGCACTGCTGTGCCAGTGGGGGGCTGCTGGGAGTGTGTCTGACTGCGGGTGGGCTGTGACTAGGGGGGGGGCACTTCGGTCTGTTCGTGTGGCTGCTCTGGTGAATCGTTTCCCTGGGGAGCTCTCCGTGGGGGTCTTCCACGCCGAGGGGCCCGAGCCAACAGCACTTGCTCGTCCGCCACAACGAAAGCGGGTTTGAGTCTGTCTATGCCAATTTTTTCCCTCCTATCCCCCAAGTCTAGCAAAAAATGCTTATCCCCTGTTTCCAACACTCTGAACGGTCCATCATAGGGTGGGCGCAATGGAGGGTGGTGGGCGTCGTGTCTGACAAACACAAACTCCGCACTCTTCAAAGTTTTAGGCACGAAAACACGTGGAAAACTGTGGTGGGCAGGGCCCGGCAGCGTGCCTGTGTTTGCGCTACGCTGCAAAAGCTGAGACGGGCAGCTGCCCGGCTCGGGATTATCTGGCAGAAATTCCCCAGGCAGCCGTAGTGGCTACGCAAAACCGAGCTCTGTCGGGGAAGCTTCCAGATCCTCTTTCAGCGCGGAGCGCAACCCCAATAAAACCCACGGCAGCCTGTCTACCCAATTTGCATCCGTCAATGAAGCCCTGAGTGCTGCTTTCAGTGATCTATGAAAACGCTCGCATAACCCATTGGCCTGTGGGTTGTACGCAGTTGTGCGGTGAATTGTAACACCCAGGCTCGGGCCATCGCGGACCAGAGTTCGGAAACAAATTGAGGGCCCCTGTCGGATGTAATGTCCGACGGGACTCCAAAACGCGCCACCCATGCTGTTAAAAAAGCGCGCGCTATGTCTGCGGACGTAGTTGGCGCCAGCGGGACCGCTTCTGGCCAGCGCGTGGTGCGGTCCACCACTGTCAGGAGGTGCATGCACCCCTGTGATGGCGGGAGGGGGCCCACGAGGTCCACGTGAACATGGTCGAACCTCTTAGCCGGAATACGAAACGGCTCCAAGGGAGCCTTCGTGTGTCTGTGTACCTTGGCTCGTTGGCACGCCACGCAGGCTGCAGCCCACTCTTTCACTTGTTTGCGTAGGCTCGGTCACACAAACTTCTCTCCCACCATTTTGACCAACGCACGCACTCCTGGGTGCGCCAGAGTGTGAACTGACTCAAACACATGGCGGCGCCACGTGACCGGGACCACCGGACGCGGGCGACCCGTGGAGACATCGCAGATTGGGGGGGCCACCATCTTGCAGCACCCTGCTCTCCAGCCTTAACCCTGTTGGTCCACACTGGAGCGCGCATCTGCTCCGCGGCCATGGCTGCGTAATCTATCCCCACGCAGACCGGGGCCACCACGGCGCGCGAGAGGCAGTCCACCACCACATTCAGTTTACCCAACACATGTTGAATATCGGTAGTAAACTCTGAGATCGCGGCCAGCTGTCTCTGCTGCTGGCCCGACCACGGTTCTGAAACCTTGGCCATCGTGAATGTTAGTGGCTTGTGGTCCACAAATGCGGTGAAGCTGCGCCCTTCCAGCCAGAACTGGAAGTGGCGTATGGCCAGGTGGAGAGCCAGCAACTCTCTGTTGAACGCGCTGTATTTACGTTCGCTGTCGCACAAAGTTCTGCTGAAAAAGGCGAGCGGCTGCCAAGCCCCGGCGACACGCTGCTCCACGACAGCCCCTATGGCCACGTCTGAAGCATCGGTGGTGAGCGCTATGCGGGCCGCCGGGTCCGGATGCGTCAGCAGTGCGGCGTTTGCCAGGGCTGCTTTAACTTCCGAGAATGCCCGCTCTCACTCCGGGGTCCATTCGACCCTATCCGTGGGTTTCTGTTTCTTGAGCGCAGCGTATAATGGTTGCATGAGCTGCGCCACGCGGGGAAGGAAACGGTTATAAAAATTCACCATCCCCAAAAATTCCTGCAGCGCCCTGACCGTTTGAGGCCGGGGAAAATCTTCCACGGCGCGCACCTTGTTGGGCAGCGGGATCGCTTCTTCCGGAGAGATGGTGCCACAAAAAATCAATCTCCGTCACGCCGAACTGGCATTTCACTGGGTTGATTATTAACCCATGCTCCTCCAACCTCCGGAAAACCGTCGTGAGGTGGGTTTCGTGTTCATCTTCGGACGCACTGGCTACCGGGATATCGTCCAGGTAGATGAACACGAACGGGAGATCGCGCAGCACTGCATCCATCATGCGCTGGAACGTCTGTGCCGCTTCTTTTAACCCGAATGGCATGCGCAGGAACTTGAATAGACCGAATGGAGTTATTACCGCTGTTTTGGGTATGTCCTCAGCGCGCACTGGGACTTGGTGGTAACCGCAGACCAGGTCTATTTTGGAAAAAATGCGTGCTCCGGCAAGGTGAACGGAAAAATCCTGTATGTGGGGAATTGGGTAGCGGTCATGCGCTGTGGCGTTGTTCAACCTGCGGAAATCCCCGCACGGTCGCCACAATCCCTCAGCCTTAGGGACCATGTGTAGCGGGGATGCCCATGGGCTGTTCGAACGCCTGATGATGCCCAACCTTTCCAGGTTGGCGAACTCCTTACGCGCTATGGCCAGTTTAACTGCGTCCAAGCGCCGAGGTCTTGCAAAAACGGGCGGCCCGGTGGTGGTGATAAAGTGCTCCACCCCGTGTTTAGCGATGGCCGTGGAAAACGTCGGGACCGTGAGTGCTGGTAACTGAGTGAGCAGTGTGTGGAACTTACCACCTGTAGCTGTGACATTGGCTTGTGCCGTTGGCTGGGTCACTCGAGCTATACAGGGGAGAGAGTCAAAGGACAGTGCATTAACTAGGCGCCTGTTAGCAACATCAACCAGTAAACCATGTGCACACAGAAAATCAGCCCCCAGGATATGGTAATTCAGTGCTGCTACAACAAAAGTCCACTCATATGTACGGCCATGTAGAGATAAGAGCAGAGTCCTCTCACCAAAGGTCTTAATATCCGAGCTGTTTGCTGCCAACATCTCGGGGATGCTAGGTCCTGCCAGCCGGTCAGCGTAGGTCGGCAGGATGAAACTCTTCTGGGCTCCGGTGTCCACGAGGAAACGCCTCCCCGAGCGTGCGTCCGTCAAGTAGAGCAGCTTGTTCTCTTCACCGAGGGTCGCAGTTGCTACCGACCCCCGGCCTTGGTGTTTCCCGAGCGCTTGAATTGGCATGGGGCGCACATCTGCGTGTCTTCTCTCCGAAGCGGCGGTGGTAGAAACAGAGCGTGTCTCTCTGGCACTCCTTGGCCCCCGCTGCTGCTACCGTCGGTGGCTCCTCGCCTCCTCTGGTCGTCTCGCTGGGCTCCGCCGCTGCCGCGTTGACTGTGATCGCCCTGGTGGTGAGGATGATCCGGTCTGCCTCCTGGGTTAGCGCACAGTAGTTGCGCGCGGCCAGCAATGGCGAATTGGCCAGAACCGCTCTCGCCACTGTCGGAAGGTTCCGGAGGAAGAGGTGGGCAAACAGAAAGTGCCCGTCGTCCGTGCCCATTAACGCCAGCATCTTCTCCATCAGGTCTACGGCCGAACCATCTCCTAACTCGGTCTGCGTCAGGAGCCTCTCCGCTCTCTCACAGTCTGAGAGCGTGTAGCGCTGGATGAGCGCAGCCTTGAGTGCCTCATATTTGCTGATGGCTGATGGCTGATCGAGCAAGCTCGCTACCTGCTGAGCTGTGCGGGCGTCCAGCGCTGCGACCACATGGTAGAATCTGGTGTCGTCTGCCATTACTCCCCAGAGGGCGAACTGGGCCTCGGTGAGGTGGAACCAAGAGCGCGGGTTGTACTGCCAGAAATCCGGTAGCTTGACTGAAACCGCACATGCATGGCTGGAGGTTCCAGTCCGGGCTGTTTGTGGGATGGCTGCCACCTCGCTGTAGCTTCCTGACCGGGCCGGCTCCGGGGATCTTGCCTCGTGTTCCATAATACGTCTTGGGTCACCAGTGTGGAGTGTGTAAATGAAGAGGCAGATTCATTTCAGACGATTTATTACACACTCACATCTCACAAGCAAAGAACAGACTGAACATTTCAGCAGGCACTCTCCTCTTAAGTTTCATGGCATTTCTCCACACACAACATGACATTTGCATCACACTGCATTCAACCCTCTACGTCCTTGACTCCTTCCTGCTATCTCACCAGGAATCTCCTGAGTATTGTTCTCCCATGTTTATCCACTGTCTCTTGTCTGAGATGCTAAATAATCTGGCTCCCCCAAGGTGCTAAAATATGACCATCAGTAAAAAACAAAACAAAACAAAACTCTGGAATGCTGATAAGACACAGGAGAGGAGAGAAGGGAGGAGGGAATGAGAGCATGAAGACCTTAACCGGTCAGTGTGACATAAAACTTCATCTTGGAACACAAAATATAACAGACACATCAAACAGCTTGTTAGTATAGCTTATACCCTCATGAGGTTACCATGGGCAGTTTATAAAGCAGTTCATATATGGATATAAGAACAATTCATACATTGACACACACACACACAAACAGTGTAGTAAGATAGTGTATTAGGGTAAATTGAAGCTGAAACCTTTGTCAATACTGAACAGTAATCACAAGACATTTTAGGAGATATTGACCCCGACAACAGCTATTCTAATCATATTAACAATAAGTGTGCTTATTATGCTCTACAATTAAATGGAATTATGAATTCGGATCAGACATTGACAATAATACATACTGATAGTAGGAGTCTCTATGCAAACTTTGATAGTATTAAGGAGTTTTAAATCAATTTAACACCCCATTTAGGCAACAGCTGTATAACTGTACAGGGCTTCAAGGCCATCAAGCACTCTACTCCCAGCAGAGGAGAAAAGAGGGGAGGCAGTGAGAGCATGAAACACTGTAGCCGGTCACTGTGACATAAAAATTTATCTTGGAACACAAAATATAATAGACACATTAAACAGCTTGTTGGTATAGCATGTTGGAGCGGTTCATATGTGGATGGGGATTGTAGTTATGTGTTGTAGCACACACACACACACACACACACACACACACACACACACACACACACACACACACACACACACACACACACACACACTTGTGGAATGTGTGATTTTAGCGGATAGATGCATGGTTGGTGAGTTTCTGTTGCAGGGTAGTGTTGGATGGTGGAAGTGGTTGGAGATTGCGTTGGATGGATACAGGGCGGGGTTGCAAAAAATATTGTAATAAGTAAATAAGTAAAATTAAGACAAATCACTTTATATCTCATATTGCTCATTGATACTTCTATACCTGACTTATTGTATAGAGGCCTGGGGTAACAATTATAAAAGTATACTTAATTTATTGCTAACATTACAAAAAGGGCTGTCCATGTTATACACAAAGTCGGGTATTTTGAATATACTAATTTATTGTTTACACATTAAAAGTTATTGAAATTGCGGGATCTGGTTGATTATCATATAGCACAATTAATGTTTAGAAAAAGAAAAAGAAAAACCTTTTGCATCTCTAGCTTAGATAATTGCATAATTAGTCAATCAATTTACTAAAATAGTTATAAAATTCATAAGCTGCATATTTTAATAAAATGATTATAAAATATAGCTTACATTTTAGAAAAATGAAAATCTTTATAAGAACTAAAAGCTCAATAAAGCTTAATCTGGCATTGATCATACAGTAGGTAGTTGGTTTGACAACATGTTTAGTAAATGGGGGAAGATTATACAGGGGGCTTAGTTAGCATTGCTATTACTTTAATGATTATTGCTTTCTGTGGGTGCTGTTGTATTCCTATGATTAAATGACTTGTTGAAAGATCTATTGTTGCAGCTTTCTCCTCTAAAGACCCACCCCCATACCAAGGTGTCCAGGAAGCTGTCCACCTACTTTCTCACTGCCAGGATGACGACGACGTCGTGCCAAGACTGGATTCTGATGGGGACCCAGAGAATGCAGATGAAATAGTTTAGGGTCTACGATAGGGTCTACATTATACATTTACATGGTGTTAGAGTTTGCTTTGCTGTGCTTTGGCTCCACAGGTTTCCATTGTGATCGCCAGTCTTGCATATGCATGTGTTTATGACATGATTGCTTGACCCAGGAGACAGACACTGACACGAGTAGACCATTAGACAATTATTTATTAACTCAAAAAGTGTTACGTGTGTGTAGATGTGAGTGAGTGTGATGTGTGTGAAGATGTGGGTGCGTGTGATGTGTGTGAAGGTGTAAGTGAGTGTGATGCTGAGGAAACACTGGGGCTGAGCGAGTCCCGCCGTGACCTGGCAACCTTGCAGGTGACGTTGGCCGACTCTTGCTGGCTCTGCGGCTCACAGTGGCTTGGTGCAGCCTGACACTGTGGAGAGGTGGAGGAGTCCCGAGGAGGAGGAGGAGAGGCTCCGTTACGTGGGGAGACAGGTCCGCCGCCAGGGAGGTCCACCTGTGCACAGGGGATAACACTATGACAAGGTAAGATATTACGTCTCTTATGTGACGAAGCTTGAGGTAGATGCGTCGTGGATGCTCTTGCGAGAGAATGAGTCCGTGATGCGTTTCGTGGCGAAGTAGGCAGACAGCTCCGTGCTGAGCCATCAGTAATGCCGGCTTTTAAAGTCTGCTGATGATTGGCGGCAGGTGTGTGCACAGCCGGGGCTGATGATGGCCCAGCGGCCGCCATGACAGTTTATATAGTGTAAGTGCTCACATGTGAACACATACACATGTGCATATATACGGTATGCATGTGTGTGCCATTATTCTGTGTCCACATGTGTGCACTGGTTATTTGTAGTATAGGTTTATACATCTTACACATATAGGCCTTTTGTTATGGGTAACCATGATGTCTGCACCACACCAGATGTCCTCTGGAGATATGGCGACCTGAGGGGGGCAGGTCAATCTGATTGCCGGAAAGGGGGCATTGTGCACATATAGAAAACACAGGGATTAGAATAGGGTTATGAGATGGGTTTAGACCCATCTCATCGGGGGAGATGCAAAAACAAAGTATATATGTTTGACAAATGTGTGAGGTGCCTTGTTAGGACACCTAATCAGGGGGTATTGTCAGGTAAAATCTCCAACTGCATCTGTTTTTCTTAGAATGTCAGTTTCTGTGCAAATGTTATCACACTTCCTTTATTGCTTGTTTCCTTTATTGCTTTTCACACTTCTTTTACTGCCTGCTCTCCATGCCACAGCTTACAGCTTTGAGGTCACACATTCACGCACACACTTCATGACATTTGCTGAAATCAAATAGAATGGGTCAGCTCGCAGCTGTTCCCAACACAAGGATGAAAGAATACAGATTCAATGAGGGACAAACCCCTCCTCTTTGTGTGAGAGAGTGGGTGAGCATTAGGGTGCGGTCAGGTTTTATAAAAACTGTAAGTTCCAGAATTCGGGAGCCAGCTCTTAAGCCAAGAAATGGCTTAAGAGCTGGGTTCCAGCGCTGCTTGTACCATACCTCATTTTCAGTAAAATAAGTGAAAGTATATTTCATCTCTCAGTCTGGTTATTTGGCCTTCGTATAAAAGAACTGGGGGTGAAAGCATTTTAGATGCAACACCTGTCTACAACTAACTCAGATGGTGAATTCATGTCTATTTGATTATGACTTTTTTTTTTGATTTTGTATACTTTATTAATCCCCAGAGGGAAATTCTGCTGTGAGGTGTGTTGTACTATACTGTGTGTGTTTTTGTGTATACTGTTTGTGTGTATGTTGTTTTTGTGATGCTGCAGCACAAAAATTTCCCCAAGGGGAAAATAAACAAATGAATGAATGAACATGTGGCCCAGAACCAACCTTGAGTGGCCCAGGCCCAGTCTGTGGTCCAGTCAGAGAAGCAAAGGCCAACACGTTTTACAGAATTGCAGAAATCCATTAATTACTACAGACCGTAAATGCAACACTCTGCATAGCCTAGCAACCGTCAACACACAATACAGCACATTTGTTTTGAAGTGTGGGATATGACTGTGGCTAACAGTGCTAGTGCCGTGATACCGAGCCTACACCAAATGCGAACAGGCGGCACAAATGCATACAAAGTCAATGGAAAGAGGCGGGCACACACAAAATTGTGCATTTGTTTCCGAGTGACAGTGCTAGCTTTGAGATTCTGCCGTCACTGGAGTAAAAGTATCAACAGTGGAGAGTAAACTAGTTTGAAAATGAGACTGACACTCACCTGGAGAAAGAAGGACTGGGAGCTCTTCAGCTGAATCGGGATGTCGTTATTTACCCACGGACGTGCTAACAAGGTTAGCAGGTTAGCAACGTAGACACCTATCTTGTGAAGTTTTGGAGGTAGGTACAACTTTTTCAGGTAATCCCCCCGTCAAATAATGTAAACCTAAGCATGATGTTATTTTTGGGATTTCAACAGCAGGTTGAACACAGCTGCAGACGTTATAAACACAGCTACGCCTGTCTGCAAATCGTTTGGATTGTGACTTCATGCCTATGTGATTTTGATTTTTTTTTTTTGTTTGATTTTGGATACTTTAGTAATCCCCAGAGGGAAATTCATGCTGCTCAGATCTGCGGCCGCATGGTCGTCAGTGCATCTCGTGGTGGGAACCCTCGAACCAAGTGGTGGACACCAATGGTGAGGGGGGCCATTAAGCTGAAGAAGGAGTCTGATCAAGCTTGGTTGGCTTGTGGGACTCCCAAAGCAGCTGAGGTGTACTGGCAGGCCAAGCAGAGTGTGGCTCGGGTGGTTCCTGAAGCAAAAATTCGGGTATGGAAGTAGTTTGGTGAGGCCATGGAACAAGACTTTCAGTCGGCCTCGAAGGGATTCTGGCAAACTGTCCGGCGGCTCAGGAGGGGGGAGCAGCTCCCTGTCTACACTGTATAT
Organism: Pholidichthys leucotaenia; assembly: GCA_020510985.1. Taxonomy (NCBI): domain Eukaryota; kingdom Metazoa; phylum Chordata; class Actinopteri; order Cichliformes; family Pholidichthyidae; genus Pholidichthys; species Pholidichthys leucotaenia. Next base: position 211,821,329 of record CM035840.1, on the reverse strand, counting down.
GATGCGGATGGGGCGCTGCTGACTTCAACTGGGGATGTTGTCGGGCGGTGGATGGAATACTTTGAGGATCTCCTCAATTCCACTGACACGCCTTGTACAGAGGAAGCAGGGCTTGTGGACAAGGGGGAAGACTCGTGTATCACAGGGGCTGAGGTTACCAAGGTGGTTAAAAATCTCCTTGGTGGGCGGGTCCTGGGGGTGGATGAGATTCACCCTGAGTACCTCAAGGCCCTGGATGTTGTAGGGCTGTCATAGTTGACACGCCTCTGCAATATTGCGTGGAGGTCGGGGGCAGTGCCCTTGGCATGCCAAACTGGGGTGGTGGTTCCTCTCTTCAAAAAAGGGGACTGGAGGGTGTGCTCCAACTTTAGAGGGATCACACTCCTCAGCCTCCCTGGGAAGGTCTATGCCACGGTACTGAAGAGGAGAGTCCGGCCATTGATCGAACCTCGGATTCAAGAGGAGCAATGTGGTTTTCGTCCTGGCCATGGCACATCGGACCAGCTCTTTACCCTCTCAAGAATCCTCGAGGGTTCGTGGGAGTTTGCCCAACCAGCTTACATGTGTTTTGTGGACTTGGAGAAGGCATTCGACAGTGCCCCTTGTGGTTTTTTTGTGGCGGGTGCTTCGGGAGTATGGGGTATCGGGGTTGTTGTTACGAGCTATTCGGTCTCTGTATGACCGTTGTGAGAGTTTGGTTCATATTATCAACACTCGATCGGACTCATTCCCAGTGAGAGTTGGACTCCGTCAGGCCTGCCCTTTGTCATTGATCCTGTTCATAATTTTTCCGGATGGGATTTCTAGGCACAGCCAGGGAACAGAGGGTGGCATGCTCAGTGACCACAGGATTTCATCTCTGTTGTTTGCAGATGATGTTGTCCTGCTGGCTTCATCCAACAATGACCTACAGGTCTTACTGGGACAGTTTGCCACTGAGTGTGAAGTGGGTGGGATGAGAATCAGCACCTCCAAGTCCGAGTCCATGGTCCTCAGCTGGAAAAAGGTGGATTGCCCTCTCCGGGTTGGGGACAAGCTCCTGCCCCAAGTGGAGGAGTTTAAGTATCTTGGGGTCTTATTCACGAGTGAGGGGAAAAATGGAGCGAGAGATTGACAGATGGTTCGGCGCAGCATCTGCAGTGATGCGGATGTTTTACCGGTCTGTTGTGGTGAAGAGGGAGCTGAGCTCTAAGGCAAAGCTGTCGATTTACCAGTTAATCTACGTTCCTACCCTCACCTATGGTCACGAGCTTTGGGTAATGACCGAAAGAACGAGATCGCGGATACAAGCGGCTGAAATGAACTTTCTTCATAGGATTGCTGGACTCTCCCTCAGAGATAGGGTGGGGAGCTCAGTCATCTGGGAGAGGCTCAGAGTAGAACCGCTGCTCCTCCACATTGAAAGGAGCCAGTTGAGGTGGTATGGGCATCTGATCAGGATGCCTCCTGGATGCCTCCCTCTTGAGGTGTTTCGGGCATATCCCACTGGGAGGAGACCCCGGGGCAGACCCAGGACTCGCTGGAGAGACTACATCTCCCAGCTGGCCTGGGAATGCCTTTGTATCCTCTCTGAAGTGCTGGAGCAGGTGGCTGGGGAGAGGGAAGTCTGGGCTTCTCTGCTTGAACTGCTGCCTCTGCGACCCAGACCTCCGGAAAAGTGGTAGAAGATGGATGGATGGTATGCCGTGTTCCTAAACTAAGACAGAAAAAAAATCAAAATAATCCCTTTATATAACATTCTTAATAACATTAACATTCATTATACAACATTCTTTTTCTTTTTTTAAAAAAAACAACACCAGAACTTCAATATATACTACTGTATTTACAACCCAAGTGTTCCAGTAAAAAGGAAATAACTGGCATGGGGGTCCAGGGCACCCTCTCAGCAGATGCACCCCTGGAAACTGCCGGTCTTCGGGGTGATGGTTGGACCTCCGGATGCTGAAGCCACTCCTCCTCACCATCGACCTTGTACCATGTCCAGTCTCATCTCCTGGCGTCTTTCAGACACGCCAAAGCTGATTTGCATGCCATACCAAGCCATCAGAGAGCCTGAAGTGCACTGCGCCCAGTTTCGCCACTATGCGCAGATGCTCCCAATGCTCCTCAGGTTGTTATCTGGCCCGTCTTCGCTGCGAACGTTCCTCATCTTGGCTCCAAACCCAATCCAGGACCCTCAACGGGGCCTCAACTTGGCTTGAGACGTTGTTGTCGAGCACGCTGATCCTCTGTGTTTCTTGGTCCTGCCCTGACCTCTTCTAATACCATTGCAACATTCACCTTCGTAGCCGCCGACCTTCTGTCCTTCGGCGGCCAGGCTCCGGAGGCATCTGGGGCCAGCCCATTGGTGTCGCTCGTCGGTCTAGGTACCGATCCTTGGCGAAATTGGTCCTGCTTGACCACCATGGTGCCCGGTAGTTCTTCAGCCTCTTCAATGTGGATGGTTGTCGGGGGTGGGCAGAGTGATTTCTTCTGTGGGCTCCCCAGGTTAAATCCATGGCAGACCCTGGCAAAATGGTTCAAGTGACCACATCTGTTACAACGTGGTCCTCTCGCCGGATGGTCCTTAGCCTTTTTATGGTGTGTCGCAGACCCACAGCCCATACAAAGGGACTTTCCCAAGGCAGACCTTCGGCTGGTAGCATTGGCTGTCGTCTCCTCGCCGTCCAAGCTATCTTCGCTGTCCAGGTGTGTGGCATTTGCTGCGACAAGAGGATCCGGCGGCTGCTATGACTGGGGTCCAGTTAGCTCTGGAGCTAGCTTGCCCTCAGTTTCTATTTGGAGATCTAGCTTGACGGCTTTGTTTAACGTGAGTTCACTTGGCACCATAAGGAGCCCATCTCACAATGTGGTGCTACAAGTATGCTCTGCCAGCTGGTTACGAATCATTTCCTCCTCCAGTGTTCCCAAATGGTGCTTACTAGCCAGCTACCTTAAATTGGCGACAAATTGCTGAATGGGTTCACCTACCCGTTGATGTCTCTGCTGAAAGCGGATTCTCCAGACCGTCACATTATCCAGGGTGTCGAAATGGCTAGCTAGCAGCTCCGCTACCTCTTCGTGGGTGTTCGCAGCACCGAGCGTTCGCAGGATCTGCGAGCTTTGTTTAGTTATTTAAACATCGGAGTCCTGTTCTCTGCCCTGAAGGGCAAAACATGACATTTTTGGTGTATATAAAACCACAAGTTTGGTCAGCGTTGGCATCATGACGCGGCTGCTCGGTGACATCATCACGCCGTATATATAAAGGTGAGGGACGCCCATTTTACAGTCTCTTTGGCGCTTGGCCTCGCATAACAACAGTAGTCTGTACCACTATTAATGTTTGTGTTATAAATTTTGTGTTCCCAGCAAATACTACTCTCTGTTGGTCACGTTTTCCAGACATAACAGGTTTGTTTGTCTGTTTGACTGTTAGCAACGTTACTCAAAAAGTTATGAACAAATTTTTATGACATTTTCAGGAAAGATTTGTAATGGCATGAGGAACAGATGATTAGATTTGGGTTATGATCTAAGAGTGCATACCTACACCAAGGACCTTGTTTGTATTTGTGCAGCAGGATTACTGTCACGATCTGAGCATGGGGGGTGGGGGGGAATTACACCATGCTCTTTCTCTTTGCCTTTTTTCTGTATTTGTATGGCGTTGTATTTTTGAGTTCTTTTTCCTGTTATTTTATCTTTGGCTGATTTTCACGTATTTTGTATTGTTTCTTAGTATGATTTATTTTCCTGTTTACATTCATTATAGTTTTGTTATTTACATATTTGGATTTACTTGTCTTTAGTTGCCATCATATTATATTCGTATCTTGCGCTTTTTTTTTTTTTTGCTCCTTTTCCAGGGCTGCAGCTGTCAGTGACACTTCTGGGTTTTTTGCTCCATTGTTGGGTGGTGCTCCTGTCAGCTGTCAGTATCGTCTTCTCCCTCTTATCGCTCCCAGCTTACTCGAGTCTGTAATCATTGTTCCCTCCTACCCGCTCATGGTATCCACACCTGCCATCAATTGTGTTCATTTGTTTCTTGCCCTATTTAAGGATTGCAATTTCTCTCCTTGACTGCTGGAGTCTTAATTATCGTCTGCGTCTGAACCCTGTCCCTGTTCTGATGTTATTACCCTTGTGAATTCTGTCTTCTCCGTTGTTATCTTTGTTTGTAAGTTTTTGCTTTGTGCACTGTTTTATTTTTGTGTTTGTGCACAGTTTGGACTTTGTGTTCATTAATAAATATCACAACTAGCAATTCAGCATCTGGGTCTCTCTCCTCCTTTCCTCAAGGGGCATTTTATGACAGAAGACTCCAGCCAGTTAGAGACCCAGACGCTGCTAGTTTGTGCGTTTTTGTTTTTCGCTTGCCTGTTTTGTCGGGATCGTTGATCATATCCCCAGCACGTCGACTTCAGGCAAGCAAAAGGAGATCAGCAGTGGGATCTCCGAGCACAGAGGAGCAGTGGGCCGCCAAATTTATCCAGAGCGTTGTGGACGAAGCTCTCGCCTTCCGCAGCCCTAAGAAGAACTGGGAGAGCGTGAATTCAGTGACTGTTATTGTCGAGGGGCACCCAGTGTTGTGGAGGTATTCCCAGTTCGCGGAGTTGTTGGCCATGCTCTCCATCTTGCAACAATCTTTCCCCTGGCTGACGTGGGGTCCACATCCAACAAGCCTGAAGCCAACATGGAAGCACGTCCTGTGGAAGATGCCCTGCTTCACCTCCAGTGCGCCCATTCCTGCTCCCATTCCACCAGCTCATAGACACCCCCACCCAGCTACAGACAACTGGAGGAATGCCCCCGCCTCTCAGGCAGCATTTTTTCTGACGCCGAGTCAGTCTACTTCCGCAGCAGCTTCCCTTTCTGGTTCGTCTTCGTCGGCTGCCCCATCAGCCTCCTGCTCCTCCATGGCTGCTGTGACCCTTGTCTCCTCGGCGTCTCCTCCCGCTGCAGAGAGCCCAGTCATTTCTCCTTTGGCTCCACCCACCACTGTGTTTGCTAAGGTGGCTCCTCCACGATCCTCTGCGGGGCCCACAACAACTGTAGCCATGCGGGGCTGATCCAAGATCAGCTGTAGCAGTTACCACCGTGCCCCGGGAACACAGGCAAGTGCTTTTCATTTTCTGTCATTTACACATGAATTACCTTGCCTGATTCCCGAGGGTGAGGTTCAGTCATTGCAGTCCTCTGAGTCCCCACCTCCTGCTGCAGCCATACATTCCTCACCTGTTCTCTCTGTGTCTCCTCCTATGCCCCCTGAGTGGAGGAGGAGCCTGTGGCTTTGGAGGACCTGGTTCCAGTGCCGCAACCATGGTCCGGACGGAGGGAGGGCACTGCCAGAGGTCTGGAGCCTGCGCCGATAATTGGGCATCCCCAGGCTCCGGCTGTGCAGAATCCAGCGCCAACAGGGAACAGACCTCCTGTTACCATGCCAGCCGAGCCACCTGTGTGGGTCACTTCGTTGGGGGGTCCCGAGACTGCATCAACCACCATGCCTGCTGCTGGGGCCACCACAGCAGAGTCAGAGCTGGACCTCCGGAGAGCAGGGCCCGAGACCGCGCTGCTTGGATGGATGGAGTCCTGGACGGCGGTGGAGTTTGAGCTCAGGCAAGTGCTCTCCTTTCTTTTTGTTGTTTCTATGTTGGAGAGATCTTGTCTGGCTCTTGGTGGGGAGAGCCAAGTACAGTCGTCAGCTGCAGATTGTGCCTCTCTGTGTCATTGAGTGGGCCCGTCGGGTTGACGGCAATTCTCTCCATGGGGGCACCTACTCTCATGATTCCCATTGCAGCTTGGGGAGTTTTCTGGGGCGGGCTTTTGAGGCACACCTGGTACAAGTGCGGCACCACATGGTTATTGTACCAATAGTATCCATTCTTCAAGTGGACGAGTATGTTCTCTGCACCGAAGTGGCCTCCCATGGGACCGTCATGTATTTGCTGCATCACCTGGTGGTGATATATGTGAGGTAGCAGTATCTGCAAGTTGAAGGTCCTTCCTTCCAATCAATAGAATTTTCTCAGCAACATCCCATCTTTCAGGTGTAGCCTCTTCCATTGTGACCAATATGCCTTGGTCGCAAGGCTGAGTCTGGCCACATCTGCCCAGGTTGATCACTTCTCTCCCTCTTCCACCCACCTTTTTAGGGGTCCTATGTCATTATCAGCTTCCTGCTCAGCAACAAGTTGCTCAGGGGTCCACCCTCTAAACAGCTCAGAGTGGGAGGTGTCAGGTGGAGCAGGAGAATCATTCTGATTGTTGGCGTTGACCACCCCCACTGGCACCACCCTCATCACTGGCTGCTGTGGAGGGACCAAGGTCATGGTTGTGTTGGCTATACAGTTCAGCAGTTTGCACTGCACCCTCATGTCTCGTGTCCACTACTGCCATGGTTGGGATCCGGCAACTTGCATGAACATGATGTGCGGCATGATGTGGTAATTCTGGCCTGGACGATGGAGCACTTTAAAGTCATATTTGGCTAGGCTCGCTAGCCATCAAGCAAGCTGACCCTCAGGCTCCTTCAGTCGGGTCAGCCACCGCAGACTGCTGTAGTCTGTTTGGGTGGTGAAGGTTCTGCCCAGTAGGTACTGCCTGAAGTGGGTGGTAAATTCCACTACTTCTAGGAGTTCTGTTCAGGTGGTACAGTAGTTCTGCTCTGTAGAAGACAACCGTCTGCTGCCATAAGACCCTCTCCTTGCCCCCTTGGACTTGGGAGAGGATGGCTCCGATCCCAAAGTCACTGGCATCAGTGTCCAGCAGCATTTCACCACTCTCAAGAGGGTAACCTAACACAGGTGCGGTGACAAGACTGCTTTTCAGTTCTTCAAAAGAGCCTTGACATTCAGCTGACCAGTAGAATCAGGTGTACTTTTTGGTAAGTTTGTGGAGGGGCTTGGCTATAGTGGCAAAGTCTTCTACGAACCGCTGATAGCATGAAGCAGCCCTACAAACTGGCAGATTTCTGAGACATTCTGAGATTTTGTTAGTATCAATGAGGCCAACCCCCCAGCTATGGCAATATTCATATTCCTAGAAACACTGGCCGAGGTGATGGTGTCGGGGTAATATATGAATCCACATTAACAATGAACCCTCAGACTAAACGAAACTGAAATTATAACTCTTTTGAATGCTTAATTTTTAGCTTAGCACATCCATCCTGGAGGTCAGAGTAGCCTATTTTACTTACCACAGTATATTGCCCTCCCAGTGCTTCTTTTGCTGAATTTATGTCTGAATTCTCTGAGTTCTTAACAACCTTAGTTCTTAGTTCAGACAAGATTATCATAGCTGGTGATTTTAATATTCATATACAGCTGTAGACAAAATTTTTGGTACCCCTCTGTTAATGAAAGAAAACCCCACAATGGTCACAGAAATAACTTGAATCTGACAAAAGTGGTAATAAATAAAAATTCTATGAAAATTAACCAATGAAAATCAGACAATGCTTTTGAATTGTGGTTCAACAGAATTACTTTATAAAACAAACTCATGAAACAGGCCTGGACAAAAATGATGGTACCCCTAGAAAAGATTGAAAATAATGTGACCATAGGGACATGTTCAACCAAGATGTGTCCTCTAATTAACATCACAGGTGTCTACAAACTTGTAATCAGTCAGTTGGCCTATTTAAAGGGTGACAAGTAGTCACTGTGCTGTTTGGTGACATGTTGTGTACCACACTAAACATGGACCAGAGGAAGCAAAGGAGAGAGTTGTCTCAGGAGATTAGAAAGAAAATTATAGACAAGCATGTTAAAAGTAAAGGCTATAAGACCATCTCTAAGCAGCTTGATGTTCCTGTGACTACAGTTACACATATTATTCAGAAATTTAAGATCCACGGGACTGTAGCCAACCTCCCTGGACGTGGCCGCAAGAGGAGACGGATTTTTTTTTTTTTTTTTTTTTTGTTACTTATTTGTACCCGTAGGTAGACTTGGTTTGCAGTCTGGTGACAAGCCACCGGCTGCTGGTCGCTGCGTGCGCAAGCGCCCTAAACCTACATGTTTTTGGTGTGTGGGAGGAAACCGGAGAAATCCCGGAGTAAATCCACGCAACACGGGGAGAACATGCAAACTCCACACAGCTCACTGTTGGTCGGGGGCTGGGATCGAACCCACGATCTCATGATCCCCGCGATCCCCTGGCCGAGGGTAAAACTGTGCTGCCACAGTGCTAAACCACTGTGCCACCGTGCAGCCAATAGTAATACGATAATACGAATGGTAACAAAAGAGCCCAGAACAACCTCTAAACACATTCACGGTGAACTCCAAGGTCAAGGTACATCAGTGTCAGATCGCACCATCCGTCGTTGTTTGAGCCAAAGTGGACTTCATGGGAGACGACAAAAGAGGACACCACTGTTGAAAACAAATCATAAAAATGCCAGACTGGAATTTGCCAAACTGCATGTTGACAAGCCACAAAGCTTCTGGGAGAATGTCCTATGGACAAACGAGACAAAACTGGAACTTTTTGGCAAGGCACATCAGCTCTATTTACCTTTTGTTCTTATTAAAAGAAGACAGAATGAACCTACTTGAACGAACATCAGCTCTATGTTCACAAGCATACCAAGAAAAGAACACTGTCCCTACTGTGAAACATGGAGGAGGTTCTGTTATGTTCTGGGGCTGCTTTGCCGCATCTGGCACAGGGTGTCTTGAATCTGTGCAGGGTACAATGAAATCTCAAGACTATCAAGGTATTCTAGAGAGAAATGTGCTTCCCAGTGTCAGACAGCTTGGTCTCAGTCGCAGGTCATGGGTCTTGCAACAGGCTAATGCCCCAAAACACACAGCTAAAAACACCCAAGAATGGCTAAGAGCGAAACATTGGACTATTCTAAAGTGGTCTTCTATGAACCCTGATCTAAATCCTATTGAACATCTGTGGAAGGAGCTGAAACATGCCGTCTGGAGAAGGCACCCTTCAAACCTGAGACAACTGGAGCAGTTTGCTCATGAGGAGTGGGCCAAAATACCTGCTGAGAGGTGCAGAAGTATCATTGACAGTTACAGAAATCATTTGATTGCAGTGATTACCTCAAAAGGTTGTGCAACAAAATATTAAGTTAAGGGTACCATCATTTTTGTCCAGGCCTGTTTCATGAGTTTGTTTTTTAAAACAATTCCGTTGAACCACAATTCAAAAGCATTGATTTTCATTGGTTAATTTTCATAGCATTTTTATTTATTACCACTTTTGTCAAATTCAAGTTATTTCTGTGACCATTGTGGGTTTTTCTTTCATTAACAGAGGGGTACCAATAATTTTGTCCACGTGTGTAGATGTTGATAATGATGGTCGTAGTGTAGCATTTCTCTCCCTCTTAAATTCAACTGGTTTTTCTCAGTGTGTTAGTAAACTAACTCATCATCATAATCACACCCTTGACCTGGTCTTGGCCTACGGTGTAGAAATTGATGAGCTGCTTGTCATCCCTCAAAATCCTACACTGACTGACCACTATTTGATAACGTTCAAATTTGTGCTATCCAGTTTCACAGCATCAAGCAGAAATATAGTTACCAGATACTTATCTGATAGTGCCGTGGCTTGCTTTAAAGAATTAATCCCTTCAGCACTTACTCTATTACCATGTCTCAATATAGCAGACAGCAATGACTACTTGAATCCATTAGAATTAGACCTTTTAGGTGGTAGTACTGCAGCCTCACTGCAGTCAACACTTGACTCCATAGCCCCTCTTAAAAAGAAAACTATTAAAAATAGGAGACTAGCTCCATGGTACAACTCCCACACCCGTAAGTTAAAACAGCAAGTTAGATCAGACTGAATAATCTTGTTCAGCCTGGAATGCCAACCTGCCCACGATGCTAACGCAAAAACTCGACATACCGGGAGAGATAAGACGGAAACGGCGTGGTTGTTGAGCTGGGGCAAGACGGCGGGTGAGGAATATAAGGTACAGACCCACCCTCCCATCCGCTGTTATGGGGAATGTACGATCGATACTAGGAAAAACAGATGAGCTAGCAGCTATCTCCCACTACAAGAGCATATACCGGGAGTGCTGCCTTATGCTATTCAAGGAGACGGGGCTAACAGAACTAGCAGCAGATGCTAACATTGAACTGGAGGGTTTCCACGCAATACGGGCAGACCGAACACCAGACAGTGGGAAGGCAAGAGGTGGGGGAGTGATGATGTATGTTAATAACAACTGGTGCAGACCGGGACATATCATGGTTAAACAACAACACTGCAACAAAGACATGGAGTTGCTAGCTGTTAGCGTGCGGCCTACATATCTCCCGAGGGAATACTCACACGTGATCTGCATTGTTATTTATGCAAATCCGATGGCGAACGCTGGGACAGCGCGTGACGTCATCCACTCAGTAACTGGCAGGCTGCTGACAGAACACCCAGATGCTCTTCTCCTCATCTCAGGCAACTTCAACCATGTTTCACTGTCTCCCGTTCTACCCACGTTCACCCAGTATGTCACATGCCACACTAGAGACAATAAAACACTGGACTTATTCTACGCAAACACTAAGGAGGCGTACACCCCATCACCACTCCCCCACTCGGGAGATCGGATCACAACTTGGTTCATCTCCGGCTGGTGTACAAACCCCTAGTGCACAGACAACCTCCGGTCATGCGCATAGTGAAGTTATGGTCTGAGGAGGCAATGGATGCTCTAAAGGACTGCTTTGAAACCACTTCCTGGGAGCAGCTCTGCGATCCACATGGTGAGGACATCGATGGCCTCATTCACACCATCACGGACTACATCAGCTTCTGTGTGGACAACACCGTACCCACCAAGACCATACGGTGTTGCTCGAACAACAAACCCTGAGATTAACCCTGAGATAAAAACACTTCTGAGAGAGAAGAAGAGGTTCTTCAGGTCGGGGAACAGGGGGATGCTGAAGTCCGTACAGAGGGAGCTGAGGAGGAAGATCAGAGAAGGCAAGGACAGCTTCAGGAAGAAGATGGAGGACATGCTGCAACAGAGCAACATTGGTGGGGTCTGGAGAAACCTTAAAACCATCTCTGGGCTCCAGAATACCTCCCCCCAGGCCACGGGGAGCAGGGAGTGGGCGAACAATCTGAACCTGTTTTTTAATAGGTTTGACCAACCGCCCTCCCCCCCGACTGCACAACAACCACTGCTGCCTCTGAAGACATCGAGTCCTGTTGCTCACACCCCACTCCACCAACACCCCCCCACTCCCAACACACAGCCCCCGAACATGACCATCACTAAGACCCAGGTGAGGACGGAGCTGAGGAAGATCAAAGCGAGGAAGGTGTCGGGACCGGACGGCATCAGCGCAAAGCTCCTCAAGTCCTGTGCAGACCAGCTGTGTGGGATTGTGGAGGTCATCTTCAACCTGAGCCTGAAGCTGGGGAGGGTACCACAGCTGTGGAAAACATCTTCTGTGGTACTTGTACCAAAGACTTCCCACCCCAAAGATCTGAACAGCTACAGACCAGTGGCCCTGACGTCCCACATGATGAAGACCCTGGAGAGACTGCTTCTTGCTCACCTCTGCCCCCTGGTGGGACCAGCGATGGATCCACTCCAGTTCGCCTACCAGCATGGCATTGGGTAAGGGGGCTAGACTGGCTAGATAAACTAGACTGGTCACACAATACTGACACACTCTACAAGAAGGGACAGCGCAGGCTGTTCCTACTGAGGAGACTCAGGTCTTTTGGTGTACAAGGGGCGCTGCTGAAGACATTCTATGACACGGTGGTGGCATCAGCCATCATTTTTGGAGTGGTCTGCTGGGGCAATGGCGTTACAGCAGCCGATAGGAAGAGACTGAACAAACTGATCAAGAAAGCTAGCTCTGTCCTGGGGAAATGCCTTGACCCAGTGGAGGAGATAGGAGAGAGAAGGATGGTGGCTAAACTGTCATCTCTGCTGGAGTCCGAGTCCCACCCTATGCAGGACATACTCATCGCACTGAGGAGCTCATTTAGCAGTAGATTACATCATCCTAGGTGCGCAACCGAGAGGTTTCGCAGGTCCTTCCTACCAACGGCTGTCAGACTGTACAACCTAAGCAGGGCTGCTCGCAGAGATAGCAAAAAAACGTGACGACCTAATAGTATTGAATGCAAAAGACGCAGCAGACTTAAACAAGGATAAGGCCTCAAGGATAAGACCAGTGATCCGTGGCTTCTTGGGGACAGGGACAATGGTAGAGGTTTTGAGGCAGGCCGGCACGTGGCATGACTTCAGGGAGGTGTTAAAAATGTCTGTGAAGACAGGAGTCAGCTCCTCCACACAGTGTCTCAGGGTGGAGGGAGACACGCCGTCCGGACTGGGGGCCTTGCGCGGGTTCGGTCTGGAGAACTGTCTGTGCACGTCCTGCTCACTGATGGCAAGGGCGGGGGGGGGGGCGCCTTTGATGAAGTGGGGACCATGGAGGCAGTGGCGCTGGGGGGAGGGGGGGAGTTGGACACAGCTGACGAGGTGTCAAAACGGGCATAGTGTTGGGACAGTCTTTGACAAAGGGCTTTGCTATCCTGACCCTTAGAAGCCTGAGGCCGATAGTTGGTGATTTGCCTCAGTCCTCTCCACACAGAAGCAGAGTCGTTAGCAGTGAACTGTTGCTGGAGTCTCTCAGAATACACAGATTTAGCTCTCCTCAGCTCTCTGCTAAACCGGTATTTGACCTCCCTGTAGCAGTCCCGGTCTCCACTTTTCAACGCTGCTTCCTTCTCCTTCCTGATCTGTCTGAGCTTAGCTGTGAACCAGGGCTTGTCGTTGGAGTAACTCACCCTGGTGCGCGATGGAAGAATGCTCTCCTCTCAAAAGTGGATATATGAGGTCACAGTGTCCGTGTACTCATCCAGATCATGCGTGGCTCCTTTAAACATGTCCCAGTCAGTTATTTCCAAGCACGTGCTCAGCTCCTCCACAGCTTCACTGGTCCATTTCCTCGTAGTGCTCACAACAGGTTTTGTGAGCTTCAGTCTCTGTCTGTATGTGGGAATCAGGTGGACCATCACGTGATCAGATAGTCCGAGCGCAGCGCAGGGAACAGCGCGATACGCGTCCTTAACTGTAGTGTAACAGTGATCCAGCGTGTTCTCGCCTCTGGTGGGGCATTTAATAAACTGTTTGTACCGGAGGAGTTCGTGGCTCAGGTTGCTCTGGTTAAAGTCGCCAACCACAATAACCAGAGACTCCGGGAAAGTCCGCTCCGCTTGCTGAATGTGATCCGCGAGCGCGCGCTGAGCCTCACGCACGTCCGCGTCGGGCGGGACGTAAACAGCGGCCAGGATGAATGAAGCAAACTCACGTGGGGAATAAAATGGCTTGCAATTGATGAATAAATATTCCAGAGCGGGAGAACAGTGTTGGGAGATCACAGTTACATCGGAGCACCAGCTGCTGTTGATGTAGAAGCAGACTCCTCTGCCTGTGGTCTTGCCGGAGAGCCCCGTGTCGCGGTCTGCACGAAACAGCTGAAATCCCTCGAGGAGGAGCGCGCTGTCCGGTGTCTTTTCCTTGAGCCAGGTCTCAGTGAAGCAGAGGGCACACGAGGTGGAGAGGTCCTTAAATCGTATCAGCAGTCTCAGTTCATCTACCTTGTTATAAAGAGAATTGACGTTGGACAGAAAGATCCCAGGCAAAGCAGTGCGCGTGCCTCTCCTGCGAAGCCGGACGAGGGAGCCCGCTCGTTTTCCTCTCTTTCGCCGTCTCACTTTTTGGGCTAAAAAGTGAACCAGATCGGCGGCAGGAGCCAAAAAAACTGGGAGTAGGTCCGTGGGAGTGAAAGTCCTGATATTTAGTTGGCATTGAGAGCTCCTTTGACCACATGTTGTGTGTTCACAGCAACAGCTTCCAAATGCAAACGCCACACCTGGAATTAACTCCAGACCTTTTAACTGCTTAATTGATGACAGGTTAATGAGGGAAGAGCCCATGCAGCCTTGTTATTTTTTTTGCAGCCTTCTGAGTCAATTGTCCAATTACTTTTGGTCCTTTGAAAAAGAGGCGGCTATGTATTAAAGAGCTGTAATTCCTAAACCCTTGCTCCAATTTGGATGTGAATACTCTCAAATTACAGCTGAGAGTCTGCACTTTAAGCCCATATTGATTATATAATTGTATCCTGAATATGTTTTCGTAAACAGCTAAAATAACAAAACTTGTGTCACTGTCCAAATATTTTTGGGCCTAACTGTAACTATTTGGGACATTGCTAGTGCAATGGGAGCAGATATTTGTGTGACTCAGGCCCATTTTGAACATCCTTTGTCCTGTGTAATGAGTTCTATGTAGAACTTTATACTGTATGAGTTGTAAATTAGAGTTTTCAGTCATCTTAAAAGTGTTTAAACATATTTGTGTCCAGAAGCTTTCATCTTTATTGATTGATCTTCTGACGCCATCTTCTGGCGCCATCTTGGCCTTCTGACCAAGATGGCGCCCACAGTGGTCGCCATGGTGCTTCGCTGCGTCCTTTGTTTGTCAATTGTGTGTCTGCTTGCTCTTATACCCGTGAAGAGCTTCTAAATATCAGGACTTTCACCCCCACGGACCTACTCCCAGTTTTTTTAGCTCCTGCCGCCGATCTGGTTCATTGCTTGGCTCGAAAAGTGAGACGGCGAAAGAGAGGAAGACGAGCGGGCGCTCTCGTCTGGCTCCGCAGGAGAGGCACGCGCACGGCTTTGCCTGGCATATTTCTGTCCAATGCCAATTCTCTCTCTAACAAGGTAGAGGAACTGAGACTGCTGATGCATTTTAAGGACCTCTCTTCCTCGGCTGCCCTCTGTTTTACCGAGACCTGGCTCAGGGAAAATACACCGGACAACGCGCTGCACCTCGAGGGATTTCAGCTGTTTCGTGCTGATCGAGACACAGAGCTCTCCGGTAAATCCTCAGGAGGAGGAGTCTGCTTCTACATCAACAGCAGCTGGTGCTCTGATGTAACGGTAATTTCCAAACACTGTTCTCCCGCCCTGGAATTTCTTTTTATTAACTGCAAGCCATTTTATTCCCCGCGGGAGTTCGCCTCATTCATCCTTGTCGCTGTGTACGTCCCTCCTGACGCGGACACGCACGAAGCTCAGCGCGTGCTCACGGATCACATCCAACACACGGAGCGGATTTTTCCAGACTCTCTGGTTATTGTGGTTGGCGACTTTAACCAGAGCAATCTGAGCCACGATCTCCCCTGCTACAAACAGTTTATTAAATGCCCCACCAGAGGAATAAACACGCTGGATCACTGTTACACCACAGTGAAAGATGCATATCGCGCTGTTCCCCGCGCTGCGCTCGGACTATCTGATCACGTGATGGTCCACCTCATTCCCACATACAGACAGAGATTGAAGCTCACTAAACCTGTTGTGAGCACTACGAAGAAATGGACCAGTGAAGCTGAGGAGAAGCTGGAAACGTGCATGGAAATAACTGATTGGGGCATGTTTAAAGGAGCCACGCATGATCTGGATGAGTACACGGACACTGTGAACTCTTATATCCACTTTTGTGAGGAGAGCATTCTTCCATCGCGCACCAGGGTGAGGTACTGTAATGATAAGCCCTGGTTCACTGCTAAGCTCAGACAGATCAGGAAGGAGAAGGAAGCAGCGCTGAAAAGTGGAGACAGGGACTGCTACAGGGAGGTTAAATATCGGATTAACAGAGAGCTGAGGAGAGCTAAATCTGTGTATTCTGAGAGACTCCAGCAGCAGTTCACTGCTAATGACTCGGCTTCTGTGTGGAGAGGACTGAGGCAAATCACCAATTATCGGCTTCAGGCTCCTAAAGGTCAGGATGACAAAGCCCTTTGTCAAAGATTGTCCCAACACTATGCCCATTTTGACACCCCGTCATCTGTGTCCAACTCCCCCCCCTCCCTCCAGCTCCACAGCCTCCACAATCCCTACTTCATCAAAGGCGCCCCCCTCCCCCCCCTGCCCTTGTCATCAGTGAGCAGGACGTGCTCAAACAGTTCTCCAGACTGAACCCGCACAAGGCCCCCGGTCCGGACGGCGTGTCTCCCTCCACCCTGAGACACTGTGCGAAAGAGCTGGCTCCTGTCTTCACAGACATTTTTAACACCTCCCTTAAGCTATGCCACGTGCCGTCCTGCCTCAAATCCTCCACCATCATCCCTGTCCCCAAGAAGCCACGGATCACTGGACTTAACGACTACAGACCTGTAGCGCTCACCTCTGTAGTCATGAAGTCCTTTGAGCGCCTGGTCCTGCCCCACCTCAAGTCCATCACCACCCCCCTCCTGGACCCGCTGCAGTTTGCCTACCGAGCCAACAGGTCTGTAGACGATGCAGTCAACCTGGCCCTCCACTCCATCCTGCAGCACCTGGACTCCCCGGGAACCTACGCCAGGATCCTGTTTGTGGACTTCAGCTCCGCATTCAACACCATCCGCCCCGATCTGCTCCGGGACAAGCTGTCCCTGCTCACCGTGCCTGACTTCCTCTGCAGGTGGATCACCGACTTCCTGACGGACCGGAGGCAGCATGTGCGGCTGGGAAAGACTGCCTCAGACTCTGCTAGCATCAGCACCGGATCACCCCAGGGCTGTGTACTTTCCCCCCTACTCTTCTCCCTTTATACCAACTCCTGCACCTCCAGCCACCAGTCTGTCAAGTTGATCAAGTTTGCGGACGACACCACCCTCATCGGACTCATCTCCAACGGCGACGAGTCCGCCTACAGGAGAGAGGTGGCCCAGCTGGCGTCCTGGTGCAACAACAACAACCTGCAGCTGAACGCTCTGAAGACAGTGGAGATGATTGTGGACTTCAGGAAAGTCACAACCCCTCTGCCCCCCCTCACCCTCACAGGCTCTCCCATCACCACTGCTGATTCCTTCCGCTTCCTAGGCACCACCATCACCAGGGACCTCAAGTGGGAGCCGACCATCAGCTCCCTCATCAAAAAGGCCCAGCAGAGGATGTTCTTCCTGCGGCAGCTGAGGAAGCTCAAGCTACCCACCAAGATGTTAGTGCAGTTCTACACAGCCATCATCGAGTCCATCCTCACCACCTCCATAACCGTGTGGTACGCAGGAGCCACTGCCAGGGACAGACTAAGGCTGCAGCGCGTCATGCGCACTGCTGAGAAGGTGATCGGCTGCAAGCTCCCATCTCTCCAGGATCTGTACATCTCCAGGACCTGGAGCCGTGCTGGCCGGATCATAGCCGATCCCTCACACCCTGGTCACGTACTGTTTGCCCCTCTCCCCTCAGGTAGAAGACTTCGGTCCATCCAGACTAAAACCTCCCGTCACATGAACAGCTTCTTCCCCTCTGCCATCAGACTGCTGAACACTAAGTGACTTATTGACTCTCGTGCACTATGTACAGCAGCTCAACCAGACTCATGTCAATCATCACTGTTTTCTTCCTGCATTACCGACTGCACTATATGGTTCTCCACATTATCTGCTGCTCGCTAATATATTTAAACTGCTGACTAGTATTACTCACTCTTATTCTACACTTTATTGCATGTATAGTTTATTTCTTTTATTTTATCATGTTTAATGTTGCAGCATTGCACCGAGACAAATTCCTAGTTTGTGTACTACATGAACAATGGCAATAAATCTGATTCTGATTCTGATTCTGATAGTTCTGTCTCCCATTTTGATTTTGGAAGAGATACTTACTGTCATATCCTGGTGAGCACTCGCCCTCTCCTTCCCGATTCTCCAGCTCCTCAAGTAATCAACACACCTGGGAGATTAGACACACCTGCTACCTTTGCCTTGCCAGCATTTATAAGGACCTACTCTTCAATAAATCAATGCTGTCTCGTCTTGTTTGTTCTAGAACAAACAAGCAAGTTGATTGTAAAATAAGGATCAAATTGCCTTATTCCCTCTTCTTTTCTTCTCCTCCAGGTTGCTGTCATTTGAGCGGTGCGTCTTCGGGGATTGCAGTGAGCTCACCTGCCTCATCATCCTCATCCCGCTGCAGCTCCTTCTCTCCACCCAGTCAGACACTGCCCAGTCATCTCCCTTCCTCATCCTCACCAGCTTCACCCTGCTGGTTCGTCTTCTCGCTCTGGGCTCTGCGCCGTGTTCTCTGCTTGACCCACGTACGTGGCTAATTTGTTTTTCTACCTTCTTCCTCCCTTCTCCAACTAACCACTCTCGTCTGTCCTCCATAGGCTGTTTTCCTCTGGCGAGTGACGGTTTCTCTAATTGTGCTCCCTTTTGAATTTTAATAAAGTCAAACATTTTTCCCGTGTTGAGTGTTTTCCTTTGGTGCCGCACCCTGCACTTGAGCTGATTTTTCAGTCAATATAACACTTACTCATCCAGTTTTGATAATAGTCCACTTATTTTCAATATCAGTTTAGGGGAACAAAGATTTAGAAACTCTGTCATCTTAACTGGTACCTCTAAGTCTGTCTAACTGAGATTGAATCTTGCTTTTATTATGGATTTAAGCTGTTGGTATTCAAGAAACTTTGTATCGCTGATGTCATACTGTGACACCAGTTCCTGAAATTGGATAAAGTTTCCACCTTGAATAAGATGCTCTAAGTTTTTTTTATTCCTTTTTCATATCATAGTGGAAAATTTAACATCCTCTTTTGTTGCAGGATATCAGGATTATTTCAAATGGGTGTGAGTTTGCAAGGGACAAGTGAAGACCCTATTATTTTTAAAAAATTTCCACAAGGCTGTCAGAGAAGAGCTAATATTAATGCTTTTAAAACAGTCATGGTGTTTAATACAGGGACTCATAAAAGGTAGGTCAGAGACATTTAGCGATCCACAGAGAGCCTGTTCAGCGTCTAGCCATGGGTTTCCTAGTGGGGTTGATTTTGTCCATTTAGAAACAAACTGCAGTCTACTGGCTAAGGAGTAATTTAAAAAACTGGTAAATCTAAACCTCTGCACTCTTTTTCTTTTTGAAGAGTCTTTAAACTGATCCATGATGGTTTATCCTTCCATTAAAATTTACTTATATTTGAGTCTAGAGACTTAAACCAGACCATTGAATCATTGAAAATAAATAACTGATTTTAGGAAGGACCATCATTTTAGCGGTTGCGACTCTTCCCATTAGTGATACAGGTAATGTCCTCCAACACGTAAGGTTGTCTTGTATTGTTTTTAGAAGGAGAATGTGATTTAATTGCAGTAACTCTGAGAGCCTGGGGGAAATATCTATTCCTAAATATTTAATATTACCTGATTGTATTGGAACAGTGGATATATTTGAAAAATTACAAGACTGTTGATTTACTCCAGTTAAGAGTGTAGTCTGATAATGATGAAAATTTATCAATGAGCACCACTGTCTGAAGAACAGAACTTTGTGAGTTTTCAAGGAACATTAATACATCATCAGCATAAAGACTTATCTTGTGTTCTTTTTCTCTGGTTTGAATACCTCTAATATCAACATTTTGACATATGGCTGCTGCTAATGGTTCAATAAAGATGGTAAAAAGTGAATGTGGACAACCCTGCCTGGTGCCTCTCTGGAGGTTAAAGCTTTGAGAAGTTTCATCATTTGTTCAGACAGATGCAGTTGGATAGCTATATAGTGTTTTAATCCAGTTTATAAAAGATGAACGAAACCCAAGCTTATTGAACACCATAAAAAGGAATTTCCAATTAACACGGTTGAAGGATTTCTCTGCATCCAGAGATAATATTGCTGCGTAATTCTGGTAAACTTGATGCTTTTATTGTATATATGTTTGTGATGTTTTTTTCCCTTGTAATTGCGTGGCTTTTTCTCAAAGTTTTGCACTTTTGGAAAATTTTTAGACTTTAAAATTCTGACAAAATATTTATGTAAAATAGATAATAAAGTAAATTTCTTTCTTTCTTTCTTTCTTTCAAACCAAAGGGATTCACTTGTTAAGTGCAAAAGTGTGATAATTCTGTTCTCTGTTAGACCATGGTTGTGATAGCTGAATGTTGCTACTTAACAAATTGGATCAAAAATGCCAGGGCTGATTTTTTATGTCCCGGTCCAGCTCTGGGTAAGGCAGCTAGTAGAAGATGTTTTTCTTTAATGGTTGCATTGTCAATCAACCACTGCGCGATGTTTGAATTTGAGAGAAAGAAGCTCTTGTTGTTTTGGTATAAATAAAGTATTAAATCCAAGCTGTCACTGTTTTTATGAATCATCACGTACCATGTTCACTAACCAGAAGCCAGGGAGGAGATGTATGAAAGAGGACACGTGTGTGTGTGTGTGCGCGCACGCACGTGTGTGTGTGTGTGGTGGAGCTCAATGGGTGCTCAGTACCCCTAAAGCTCTGATCCTAGAACCGCCCCTGTCTCTAACAGCAATGGTGTTAGCATTATTAGAGGATTTGCAAATTGCGCAGTGAGAAGAGATAGGGTATTTAGAGACAGAAGATTTTCTGGCTCAGGATGATGACTGGCTTGTCAGCCAGTTTGGGTTTCCATGGGCAGTCCTTGTGGAACTGTGCTCAGATCTACGGCCGCTCTTGGAGCGCGACACGGCGAGAAGCCATGAGCTGGCCATCCTAGGGCAAGTGCTGACAACACTGGGGTTCCTGGCAACACGGGCATTCCAGAGGGACCTGGCAAACCCATCAGGAATTTCCCAGTAGACCCTGAGCCGACCTATGCCAGCTGTGTGGGGTGGCATTCACCAGCTGTCGCCCAGGTACATCATATTCCCATACAATGCATTTGAACAGGCCAACATCAAAGTGCAATTTGCAGTGAGAGCCAGTTTTCCTAATGTAATCAGAGCTAAGGACTGCACACACATTGCTATAAAATCAACTTCACAAGATGAATATGTGTACATATGTTAACAGGAAACATTTTCATTCTATCAATGTACATATTATATGTGATGCGCAAATGCGACTAACCAACATTGTTGCAAAGTGGCCTGGCTCAGCGCACGATTCATTCATTCTAATGAACAGTATTGTTGGGAACAAACTACAAGCAGGCACTGTGTGGATGGGTGGCTTCTTGGTGAGTAAATTCATGTAATGTCCTAAATAACCCACCTCATGCGCAATGCGCCTGTGGGCCCCCAAATATCACCCTGTCTTCAAGGCTTCATTACAAGTCAGTGGTTGGAGTAAATGATTTTCTTTTATTGCTGATTAAATTACAGTTTTACAGCATTCTACCAAGCCCCCAATTGCCTTTGTGTGTGCAGTAGTTATGTCAATAAACACATGCATAAAGTTTGAAATGCAACAGTCTCACTCCTTCTCTGGTGCACTTCTGCATTCATTTACAATAGTAGTGTGTGCAATGTGGACTGCATGGTAGTGTGTGCAATGTAGTAGTGTTTATCATCCTGCGATTGGCCGCAACGATCACTTAAGTGGCCAGGCAAGGATTAAGCAAGTAAGTAAGTGTGTGTAATCCATGGCATATAACTATAAAGGATGAGATTTGCGTTTTGGACATAAAATATGTACTTGTCAAGTCTAATATGATCTGCTTGCAACTGACAGGTGACCGTGACTACCCACTAAACAGGTTCATTTGATCTTCGTTTTTATTACTGTTTTCCTTTATTCAATGAGCTGATCCACCCAGCCAGTCACAAATCACAGTGATCAGTGACGACAGCAGAGGAAACATGTCAAGGCTGAATAAACATCTCCTTCTCAACCCTGTCTGAATAAAAGAAACCAGTAAACTAATCTTATAGGGCTGTCAGCAGGCTATTGAATTACCTGTATCCGGCGCTAATGCCAGAGGACAGCAAGCCAAACAAAACATTTTTACGCGCCTCTGCCCTGAATGAGGTAGAGGCGCGGTACCACTCTGTTAATGAAAGAAAAACACACGATGGTCACAGAAATAACTTGAATCTGACAAAAGTGGTAATAAATAAAAATTCTATGAAAATTAACCAATGAAAATCAGACAATGCTTTTGAATTGTGGTTCAACAGAATTATTTAAAAAACCAAACTCCTGAAACAGGCCTGGACAAAAATGATGGTACCCTTAACTTAATATTTTGTTGCACAACCTTTTGAGGCAATCACTGCAATCAAACCATTTCTGTAACTGTCAATGAGACTTCTGCACCTCTCAGCAGGTATTTTGGCCCACTCCTCATGAGCAAACTGCTCCAGTTGTCTCAGGTTTGAAGGGTTCCTTCTCCAGATGGCATGTTTCAGCTCCTTCCACAGATGTTCAATAGGATTTAGATCAGGGCTCATAGAAGGCCACTTTAGAATAGTCCAATGTTTGTTTAGCCATTATCCTGTTGCAAGACCCATGACCTGTGACTGAGACCAAGCTGTCTGACACTGGGAAGCACATTTCTCTCTAGAATACCTTGATAGTCTTGAGATTTCATTATACCCTGCACAGATTCAAGACACCCTGTGCCAGATGCAGCAAAGCAGCCCCAGTATATAACAGAACCTCCTCCATGTTTCACAGTAGGGACAGTGATCTTTTCTTTATATGCTTCATTTTTGCGTCTGTGAACATAGAGCTGATGTGCTGTGCCAAAAAGTTGCAGTTTTGTCTCGCCTGTCCATAGGACATTCTCCCAGAAGCTTTGTGGCTTGTCAACATGCAGTTTGGCAAATTCCAGTCTGGCTTTTTTATGATTTGTTTT
Source organism: Pholidichthys leucotaenia (assembly GCA_020510985.1). Lineage (NCBI taxonomy): Eukaryota > Metazoa > Chordata > Actinopteri > Cichliformes > Pholidichthyidae > Pholidichthys > Pholidichthys leucotaenia. The sequence continues at coordinate 211,798,734 of CM035840.1, read as the reverse complement.
CAACAGTGGTGTCCTCCTTGGTTGTCTCCCATGAAGTCCACTTTGGCTCAAACAATGACGGATGGTGCGATCTGACACTGATGTACCTTGACCTTGGAGTTCACCATGAATGTGTTTAGAGATTGTTCTGGGCTCTTTTGTTACCATTCGTATTATCCGTCTCCTCCTGTGACCACATCCAGGGAGGTTAACTACAGTCCCTTGGATCTTAAATTTCTGAATAATATGTGCAACTGTAGTCAAAGGAACAGCAAGCTGCTTGGAGATGGTCTTATCGCCTTTACTTTTAACATGCTTGTCTATAATTTTCTTTCTAATCTCCTGAGACAACTCTGTCCTTTGCTTCCTCTGGTCCATGTTTATTGTGGTACACACCATGTCAACAAACAGCACAGTGACTACTTGTCACCCTTTAAATAGGCCGACTGACTGATTACAAGTTTGTAGACACCTGTGATGTTAATTAGAGGACACTTCTTGGTTGAACATGTCCCTATGGTCACATTATTTTCAATCTATTCTAGGGGTACCATCATTTTTGTCCAGGCCTGTTTCATGAGTTTGTTTTTTAAAATAATTCTGTTGAACCACAATTCAAAAGCATTGTCTGATTTTCATTGGTTAATTTTCATAGAATTTTTATTTATTACCACTTTTGTCAGATTCAAGTTATTTCTGTGACCATTGTGGATTTTTCTTTCATTAACAGAGGGGTACTGACAATTTTGTCCACATCTATCTATCTATCTATCTATCTATCTATCTATCTATCTATCTATCTATCTATCTATCTATCTATCAGATAGATAGATAGATAGATAGATAGATAGATAGATAGATAGATAGATAGATAGATAGATAGATAGATAGATATAGATATATTGTTGGAAAAATTCCTTATAACCAATCCTTATAACCAATTCCAGACTACATGTGCTGGAACCATCGTCAATGTTTTCTACCGCTTCCATCCTGTGTGTACAATGGGCAGCCAAGCGCTGTGTTCTGTCAATGACGTTACAACATGGCCGGGGTTTTTCCCAGCCACTGATGCAATTGGTGATGTGGCGCTCATGAAAATGTCGGATATTCGTGTGAAAAAAAGCCTGTTTGACTTGGAACTGCACAGACCAACCTATTTTTGTCATATTGTATTATGTGTTGAAAAATTAGATGAAGTCAAAAATGTGTCATCAGACCTTTAACTAACAGGGTGATTCTGGCTAATCGTCACTTCTTGTATTGCTGGCTATCTGTGGTTTGCTCTCATTTTCCCGAGGATTTTGCCTTCAATTGTATTTTAATCACTTTTTTCCATCTACCGTTAGCTCTCACTTCTGTTTATCAAGCCTCTTGCACCTGTGTGCACACTCAGTGTCATCTAATCACCCTCTTTAGCCTTCTGTTCACCTTTCATCGGTGTTTGTGTTAGCTTCGGATTAGCCACTAGCTATGGCTACTAGCTCTCCTTCCCATCCTCCTCTGGTGTGCTCTGTCTGTCAGATGTTTAGCTACACCTCTGCCTCTTTTAGTGATAACGGTAAATGTAATAAATGTTGTCTTTTTGAGGCGCTCGAGGTGAGGTTGTCTGATTTGGAATCCCGGCTCCGCTGTATTGAAACACCGTCTGCGCCAGTTAATCTTGACGGACGTCCCTTAGCTGCAGCGGAGCTCACTAGCTTAGGGTGGTCTGCCAGTGGTCCTCCAGTCCTCCTTAGCAGCGAGGAGATTGGGTGGGTGACGGTGAGAAGAAAGCCTAGCCGCAAAGCCCCGGTACACCACCAACCTGTTCATGTTTCTATCACTTTTCCCCGCTCAGCGACACACCCGCTGAGGAAAAAACTCTGATCATTGGCGACTCTGTAGTCAGAAACATGAACCTGGAGACTCCAGCGGCCATAGTCAAATGCATTCCTGGGGCCAGAGCATGTGACATCGAGTCAAATTTGAAAATGCTGGCTAAAAGTAACTGTAAATACTCCACAATTGTTATCCACGCAGGCATTAATGATGTCTGTCTCCGGCAGTCAGAAGTCTCAAAACTTAATGTGGAATCGGTGTGTGACTTTGCAAAAACAATGTCTGCCTCTGTAGTATTCTCTGGGCCTCTCCCTAATCTGACCAGTGATGATATGTTTAGCCGCTTGTCATTCTTCAACTGCTGTCTGTCTGTGTGGTGTCCTGCAAACGACGTGGGCTACATAGACAATTGGAGCTCATTTTGGGGAAAACCTGGTCTTATTAGACGAGACGACATCCATCCCACTTTGGATGGTGCGTCTCATTTATCTAACAATCTGGCATTATTTTTATCCAAATTTCCAAAACCTTGACTACTCAGAGTTGGGACCAGGAAGCAGAGTCGCAGTCTTACACACCTCTCTGCAGCTCCACTTCATCCGCCACCCCTCAACTTAGCCCCTGTCTTCCCCATCAGAGAATCATTGTCTGCTCCCTCCAAAGTAAATAAAAATACAACCTATAATCATCCCAAAGTGATTAAACAAAAAGTTGGCAAAACTCAAATTAAACATGAAGCCTCTAAATTGAATTATTCGGCCTCTGTCCCTCCTCACAATTTAAAAATTAAATGCAATTTGTTAAATATTAGGTCTCTAACTCCCAAGTCTCTGCTAGTCCATGATCTGTTAATTGATCATCAGATTGATTTAATATCTCTTACAGAGACATGGTTAGGGCAAGAGGAGTTTGTTGGTTTGAATGAATCAACTCCCACTGGGAGTGAAAACTCCCAGGGGGAGTGAAACTGTCAAAATCCCAGAAATTCTGGTCATAGAGGAGGAGTAGCAACAATTTACCATTCAAAATTCCTAGTTAATGTAAAGCAAAAAACACGTTATAATTCCTCTGAGGGCCTGGTCCTCAGTATTAGGCATTTTAGCAATTTTAGGCTAAACCCAATTTTATTTGCCATAGTTTATCGTCCTCCATCAACCTACTCAGAGTTTTTATCCGAATTTGCCGAATTCTTAGCTGATTTAGTGCTGAAATAAGATAGAATAATTATAGTAGGGCACTTTAACCTCTTGCACTCCGGGATACCGCGGGCGGTCACGTCTCTGCGTCCTAGGGCACACTGAAAAAAAAAAGTTGCATTTCCGTTCTTCCACTACAGACACAGCCGCGAACAGAAAGCCAAAGGAGTGCTTTGATTGGTTTAGATGTGATTGACCTCTCATTCGACTAATAAGAGCCTTGAATTGGGTTTCTGAAACCTTGAAGAACCAATGACTGAAAACCTAGCAAGAAAGACCCGCCTACCAACGGCTGCAAATACAGCGAGCCAATTGAAGCACAGAAGTTCGAAAGCGTGCGTCCCGTGCGTAAAATCTGTTTTGTGTAAGGCTGAGTGACACGCACGTGTTCGCCAGTCTTTTTTTCTTACTACTGTTTTTATTTGTTTTGAAAAATCGTTCGCCAAAACCGCAATCATGGAAGCGCAAAACTGCAATAATGGAATTATGGTTTGACCGGGTCACGTGACCAGAACCACGAGTCCGTAACAAGCGGACCAGCGTCATGTTCGTCTGACAATGAGGAAGAGAAGTTCGCCAGCGACACTGCTGTTGTGGATAGGTAAGTGTTATAAGCTAAATTATTCTTTATCCCTGAAAATTGTAATCAAAATGACTTTTGACTGATCGGTAAATTACAACTGTGCATCATCGCCACATGACGGATCGGTCCGTGCACCGTGTCCAGAACGTGAACGCCCCCCCCCGCTACTCTTCTGTAATGGATTGCAGATATTATTGCAGATATTTTAGTACAACTGTGCGTAGTAGACCGCGGCGCACCGTCACCGCGGTCCGTCATGTAGCGATGGGCGATGTCTGTCCTCTGTAGCGGGGGTGGGGTGGGGGGTGGGAGTTGTTATCTTCTACATTACAGATATTTTAGTATCATTTTTAGTGCACTGTAGGTTATTTTTTCTTGTAAAAAAAGCCACACATTTTTTACGTGGCATGCTTCTTTGTGTGTGGGGGCTTGTTTGTTCATCCATTCATTCATGAATGAATAAACAACCCCCCCCCCCACACACACAGCCCTACACCTTTCATTAGAGCCCAAGATGAAGCTTCTATATTGAATCATTCAAAAGTTACAGACGTTTTTCCAAACTGCGCCATTTGGCACAATTTGGCACAGTTCAAAAACGCCTGGGAACAACCTATGAAGAAAGCTGTGTAATATATTCATTTTTTGTGGTATTGTTACAAAACTTTGACCTCAGCTGGATAACACTTGGTTCTACATTTCTGTTGCATTTTCCAGCCCGGATCTGACAGCTGTGTGTTATTTGCAAGCATTTGTATCCAAAAAAACACACAGACGAAATTTATTTTCTTCAAGTTCAGTATGTTTAGATGACTGTTACTCCGTGGCAGGAGCACTTAGAGAGATTATGACTGTTTTGCCAAAAAAATTCAAAGTGTTTTCTTTTAAATGAGACCAACCCCATGAAGATGCTGCAAAGGGTTGAAGAACAGCTTTTGATTTACTTTGGGTATGTTATTTTTTGGCGTTTTTAGGGAAATTGACCAGAGTGCAAGGGGTTAATATACATGTAGATGTAGATAGTGATTGCCTTAATTTGGCATTTAATTCAATATTAGACTCAATGGGGTTTTCTCAGAAAGTAGGAAATTCTATCCATTATTTCCACCATACGTTGGACCTTGTTCTGACATATGGCATAGAAATAGAAAATCTGGTAGTGTCTCCTCATAACCCTGTACTGTCAGACCATTGTCTGTTAACCTTTGATTTTACTATTTCTGACTATTTGGCTCCTAAGGAAAAATATTACTACAGTAGATGCCTCTCAGATGATGTTGCCAAATTTATGCAGATTGTTTCCTCTATGCCATGTGTCAACACAACGGAAATAAGCTATAGACAACTTGCTCCTTCTGTAATTGATAGCATGGTAGATAGTGTTACAGCTTCTCTGCATCAGACTCAAGACATGGTGGCCACTTTAAAAAAGAAAAAATCTAATCAGAGATTTCTAACTCCTTGGTTCAACACAGAAACTCGTAGCTTAAATCAGAAGACTTGTCAATTAGAAAGAAAATGGTGCTCCACTAATTTAGATGAAATCTATTTTGCTTGGAGAAATCATCTTTTAATTTATAAAAAAATCTCTGAGAAAAGCTAGAATGAGTAATTATTCTGCATTAATAGAAGAGAACAAGAATAATCAGAGGTTTTTTTTTTTCCAGCACTGTAGCCAGGCTGACAAAGAGTCAAGACTCTGTCAATCCTAGCATTCCCTTAGAGCTTACTAGTCAAGTCTTTATGAACTTTTTCAATAATAAAATTTCATCTATCAGAGATAAAATCAGTCAGATTCTTCCCACCGTTAACTTAAATACAGTAACTACTAGCTGTAAGCTAGTAAGCTTGTAGGTGTAAGCTTGTAAATGAAATGTCCTTAGCACTACCAGGGATTTTGGAATGTGTTACTGTTGAGATTGACCTAGACAAAACAAAAAATCTAATCATAAGCTGCATATATAGAACGCCGGGAACTTGCATTGAGACATTCAGAGATAAATTAGTTGAGCTGTACAATAATATTACTAGTAAGAAAATGGTAGCAATTTGTGGAGATTTCAATATTGACTTACTGAATCGTCATCAACAAAATGTAGTTACAGAGTTCATGAACTCTACGTACAGAATGAGTCTATATCCCACAATAACACATCCCAGTAGAATCACAGTTCACTCTGCTACACTTATTGACAACCTGTTTGTCAATGTTTTCGATAAGAAAATAGAAAGTGGATTATTGATAAATGATATAAGTGACCACTTGCCAACCTTTGCACTTATCCATGGCCACACGGGGCCCAACGCAGAAAAAACTTCAAAATCGTTCAGACACAAATCACCAAATGCAATCAGTTCTCTTAAAGAGGACTTGCTGAAGCAAGACTGGACAGAAGTCTATGTATCAGATGTAAATGAAGCCTATGACACATTTATAAATATTGTAACCACTCTTTATGAAAAAAACTGCCCATTAGTAATAAAAAAGCTTAAACACAAATTTGCTAACAAGCCATGGTTAACCAAAGGACTACAAAAGGCGTGTAAAAAGAAAAATTTATTATATAAAGCTTTCCTAAAGAAAAGAACAAAAGAAGCAGAGCAGCGGTATAAAACATACAAAAATAAGTTAACATATATAATAAGATGTAGTAAAAGAGACTATTACAGTAAAGAACTGGAGAAAAACAGAGACAATATTAAAAATACATGGACAATACTCAACAGTATCCTTGGAAATAAAAGCAGAAATACAAGCTACCCAACTAACATTCCAAAAAATAATAAAACGACTCAGAGTGTGAATATTGCTTCACCTGCAGATGAATTTAATAATTTTTTTGTTAACATTGGACCTAAACTGGCCCGAGAAATACCCACTACGGTGCCAACAGGTGATACAATATGCAATAACACTGCTGTAAAAGACTCCATCTTCATAAAGAACACAGACGAAAGAGAGGTCATTGAAATTGTTAAATCGTTCAAAAGTAAAACATCTACTGACTGTGATGGTATTGACATGCTACTAGTCAAAACTGTTATCGAATGCATAGTAAAACCACTGACGTATATCTGCAACCTGTCTCTCCAATCAGGTATATTTCCCAATGCAATGAAAATAGCTAAAGTAATTCCGATATACAAGACGGCCGACAGAGGGGAACTCTCAAACTATAGACCAATTTCACTATTACCGCAATTTTCCAAGATACTTGAAAAAATATTCTATGAGAGAATTGACAACTTCATACTGAAGAATGATTTATTATGTGAGCAGCAATATGGGTTCAGACACAAGAGGACAACTGCATAGAATGCATGGAATTTACAGAAAAAATATCAACAGCCATTGAAAATAAAGAGTATTCAGTTGGAGTATTCCTAGATCTTAAAAAAGCATTTGATACAGTAGATCATAATTTATTATTAAAGAAACTACAAAATTCTGGTATTAGAGGGGTAGCACTGTCCTGGTTAAGTAGTTACTTAAAGAATAGATATCAGTATGTATGTGTTAGCAACAAAAACTCAGAGTTGCTGAAGGTCACCTGTGGAGTCCCACAGGGTTCAGTTTTGGGACCATTATTATTCAATATGTATATAAACGATATATGTAAAGTTTCAGAAAAAATGGACTTAATATTGTTTGCCGATGACACTAATCTGCTATGCAGTGGAAACAATTTGGAACAACTTATGGATACACTCGGGAAGGAATTAGAAAAGCTTAAACTGTGGTTTGATTCAAACAAATTAACGCTCAATTTAAGTAAGACAAAATTTATAGTCTTTAACAACCATCACAACAATCCAGTACCCAAACTCAGTGTAAATGGTGTAGAGATTGAAAGGGTATCTGAAACTAAATTCCTTGGAGTAATAATTGATAACAAACTGTGTTGGAAGTCACATATTAATTATATTAAAGGTAAAGTTTCAAAATCAATTGCAATATTACACAGAGTGAAATATTTGCTGAATCAACCCACACTATACACCTTGTATCATTCATTAATACTCCCATACATGACATATTGTAATGAAGTATGGGGAAATACATACAAAACAAACATATATCCACTCTTTATGCTTCAAAAGAGAGCTATTAGAATAATAAACAAAGCAGCTTACAGGGAACCAACAAACCCACTTTTTCTTAAACAAAAAACTCTCAAGTTGAAAGATCTGGTTGACTTTAAAACCGCAATAATAATGTTCAAAGTGAAGAATTTATCACTGCCCGCAAATATCCAAAAGTTGTTCCAAACAAGGGAGAAACGATATCACTTCAGAGGAACATGTATATTTCAAAAGCCTACAGTGAGAACAACCACCAAGCAACACTGTATTTCAGTGCAAGGAGTCAGATTATGGAACGATTATGGACCTGAATTAAAATCATGTACAACGCTTGGACAATTTAAACAAAAACTAAAGGAAGAAATACTCCAAACATATTTACAAGACGACATGTAAACTCACATAAGGATTGACATATCCAGCCTGTGTTGTGTTGTAGCTTAGTTTTTCTTTTCTTTTTTTTTTTTCTCTCTCTGTGACATTCTGTCTTAGATTTGTCTTGAATAGTAACCGCTCAACTTAGCTTAGCTTAGTTTTCCTTTTTTTTTCTCTCAGTCACACTTTGTCTTAGCTTTGTTCTAAATTGTAATCACTCTTGTCTTGTTTACTCTTTTTTCTTTTGAATTCTTGGATGGAATATGGGTGGGCAATATAAGCTGCGGCTTCAGCCATCACCCATTTCGGATAACTCATGTGGAATTGTTTAGTAGAAGGAGTCTTTGTCTAATTTGACCTTGTTGTTATATTATACAGTTTCTTTTAACCTGTACTGTATTATCCAAAATAAATTCATTCATTCATTCATACATTCATTACTACAACTCCTTCAATTGACATCTGTTTGGATCAGTTTACTCCAATTGACCTTTTAGAGTTAGACAAAATAGTTTCCTCATCCAAGCCTTCAACTTGTCTTTTAGACCCTATTCCTACCAGGTTATTTAAAGAAGTCTTCCCATTTATTGGTAGCTTTATTCTTCATATAATCAATTCTTCATTAACTTTAGGCCATGTACTGCAGGCTTTTAAAACAGCTGTAATTAAACCCTTACTCAAAAAGCCAACGCTGGATCCAGGAGTTTTAGCTAACTATAGACCAATCTCTAATCTCCCTTTCATTTCAAAAATCTTAGAAAGAGTTGTTGCCATGCAATTATTTGACCACTTGCAGGGAAATGGTTTATTTGAAGTTTCAATCTGGGTTTAGAATCCATCATAGTACTGAAACAGCCTTAGTGAAGGTCACTAATGACCTCCTGATCGCATCTGATAATGGACTTGTTTCTGTACTTGTCCTTTTAGACCTTAGTGGAGCTTTGATACTATCGATCATAATATTCTACTTGATAGATTAGAACACTATGTTGGACTTAATGGAACCTCGCTGCAGTGGTTTAGATCTTATTTATCTGATAGGTTCCAGTGTGTTCATGTCAATAATGAGTTTTCTTTCAACTCAAAGCTTAGTCATGGAGTTCCACAGGGATCTGTGCTAGGCCCAACTCTTTTTAGTTTATATATGCTTCCGCTAGGCAACATTATTAGGAAGCACTGTATACATTTTCATTGTTATGCAGATGACACACAATTATACCTGTCAATGAAGCCAGATGATAGTAATCAATTAGCCAAGTTAGAAGCCTGTCTTAAGGAAATCAAAGCTTGGATGACTTGTAATTTCCTGCTATTAAATTCAGGTAAGACTGAAGTCATTCTTGTTGGTCCAAAAAACCTTAGAAATACCTTTCCAAATCAAACTTTTAGTTTGGGTGCAGTTACTCTTTCTCTTAATAGCTCTGTGAGGAGCCTTGGGGTTATTTTTTTGATCAAGATCTGTTTTTCCATTTCACATATTATATTCGTTTCTAAGACTGCCTTCTATCATTTGCGTAATATTGCCAAGATTAGGAGCATCTTGTCTCAGAGTGATGCTGAGAAACTGATCCATGCTTTTTTTTTAGCTCTAGATTAGATTATTGTAACTCTTTATTATCAGATTGTCCTAAAACATCTCTAAAAAGTCTTCAGTTGATCCAAAATGCTGCAGCAAGAGTTTTAACAGGTAGTAGAAAGAGAGAGCATATCTCTCAGGTTCTGGCCTCCCTTCATTGGCTTCCCATAGAATTTAGAATTAAGTTTAAAATCCTTCTTCTCACTTTCAAAGCTCTAAACAAACAGGCCCCTTTTTATTTAAAAGATCTGATATTACCCTATTATCCTAACAGAGTACTACACTCCCAAAATGCTGGATTACTTGTAATACCTAGGCTCTCCAAAAGTACAATGGGGGGCAATCTGAATTCGGGAGTCAGACTCAATCTCTGTTTTTAAGAATAGTGTTAAAACCTTCCTTTTTGATATAGCCTACAATTAGGGAGGGATCATGTGTTTCTGAAACCTCACTTAGTTATGCTGCTATTAGGTTTAGACAGCCGGGGGACCTCCAATAATTGCACTGGGCTTCACTCCTTTTTTCACTCTCAATGAAATATATATATATATTTTTTTGCTGGTCATTAACATCTGTTTGTTCTCTCCCATAGATTGAGTCCCCATCGTGCTATTTGCTCGCTACATGTCTGTTCTTTTCATCTTCTCTATCCCCTCACCCCCCAACCAGTCACAGCAGATGACTGTCCTTCCCTGAGCCTGGTTCTGCTGGAGGTTTCTTCCTGTTAAAAGGGAGTTTTTCCTCTCCATCATCACCAAGCGCTTGCTCATAGGGGATTGCCTGATTGCTGGGGTCTTTCTGCAATTGTGGGGGTTTCCCCTACAGTTGAAAGCGCTATGAAATGACTCTTGTTGTGAAATGGCGCTATATAAATAAAGCTGAATTGAATTGAATTGAATATATATCCAATGGACTGTCGGGGTGGAGTCTCTTCTTGATAAGTTCATTCAGGACTAAGATTGTATCTGCTGAGTACATACAGAAAACACTAGTGATAAGCTGAACAGTCAGTGATAGAACTGAACATTCACAGTGGTAAACAGTCACATCAGCATCCTTCAATCTGCTTTTTCCACTACTCAACAACTCCAAATATGGTAAAAGGATTTCCTAGGTATACACATTAAGCTTTATAATAAAAAAAATCATATTTATAAAAAAATCATATAACTCAGTGTAACATAATTTTTTTCTATAATTCCCCCCTTTGATGCCTAAAAGCATCATAAAAGAAAAGTGGTTACAAGTTATGACGGCGAAAACCGTGTCTTTAACAATTCTTTGTCCCACTGCTTCAATCACCTCGCCACATGACCAGCAAAAGAATTCACTAGTGGTTGGTGGGCATTGTTGATGAGTCTTGGATTTGGGACCTTTTGGCAATAGTTGATTCTGTCATAAATTGGCCCCTCCAGGGCAGAAAGACAGGCCCAAGCGCTGAACGGCAGTGTGACATTTATTAACAAAAATACAAACTAAGATAACTGACAGAGGATGCACTCCAGAGCTGGAATAGCTTTGGAGATGAGGAGAAACACAGAGGGGAAGAAGTCCAAACAAGTCCAAACAATGCAATGCAGTGCTGCAGCAGTCAAACAATGAGTTAACAGAGCTTAAATACCTGGACAAACAAATGAGCAGCAGGTGTGGGCTGAGCAGGCAGGTAATCTAATTACCCAGCTGCTCACAGCTGGGAAACAGACTGTGAGCAGCAAGTGGAGCTGTCTGAGAGGGGAGGGCATATAAGTGTAAGTAAACCAAAATATATACAGAAAACTGACAACTTAATGCTAAAAGACATACAAAACTCAGAAATGAATTGAGTCTGAGCTCAGAGGGAATATTTGAGCTCAGACTCATGACAGATTCCCCCGCTATAGATCCAGGTGGATCTTTTTGCAACCTTGATAGCTGTGAAGGTCATCAACAGGACCTTTGTGGTGTGGGTTCAGGCAGATGATCCACTTTCCGTTATATAGTCACACTCAAATTATTGCTTGTTGAAATGAAGCCGTCAGCATCTTTACAATGTCCCCACGATGGCAATCTGGGCCCCTCCTTATCTGCCTCAGTCTCCTTCTACACGCCACCTGAGATTTAAAATGGTGAGAGAAAGACAGAAGAGGAAGGAAAAAAGAATATAGGTCTCGCTTGCAAAAGCAAATGGTGTTTTGTTTTTATTTTTCTTATAATTACAATATTTCAAAATGATTAAAGCAGTAGCAGACAGGACCGCTTTAATTCTCTTAGCTTTAAATAAATGGTGCATCAGTGCAATATTATAACAGTTTGATCTGCACATTGGTTAGTTTTTCAGTCTCCTCAATGAGTCTACTAGTATTTTCAACCTTCAAACAGTGTAGTGTGCTAAGGTCACTCCTCTTGACATACACTCATTCAATCCATAATCAGGCTTTACTCCAAACTTGACCAGATTTGCAAATGTAATATCAGATCATATTGGTTAATCAATCAGTCAATCAAAGCTATATTTGTATAGCCCTTTTCATACAAAAACTATACCTTAGCATGCATAATAGATAACAGATCATTAGGATTAAAACAAGAACATTTAACATTGTTAAATCATATTTCTTTCATTTTCTGTCTGCTCTCACTTTAATCTTGTAGAAATTAAAATTTAACTCACCAATATAAGAAGCATCTTCTTAGTTTTTTTTTTTTGTTTACTGCTTTTACCTATGGAGAAAGCAAAACAAAGCAACCATATCTCCAAATACTTACCACTTACCTGTATACAATCTAAACCCAATTCATTTAAAATGTGTTATTGTGAAAACAATGTTTTGTTTTGACGGCAGACATGGCAAGGCAAGCTTATAGGTTAGTCATCATTCACATATTAGTTGTGTCTATGACGGGATGGATTAAAGATGGCAGATTAAGCTCAGGATTTCAGTCAGTGTTCATGCAACCAGTCAGAGTTTACCTCAAAGAAAAATAGAGAATTTCCTGCTTGATGGTCCCTTGGTCTGCATTTTCCTGACATATAATGAATGTTTAAACCAGAAATTTTCTAGATTTCATTCATTCATTCATCTTCTTCGGGTCGCGGGGGGGTGGGGGGGCTGGAGCCTATCCCAGCATCTTTGGGTGAGAGGCAGGGTACACCCTGGACAGATCGCCAGTCCATCGCAGGGCCAACACAGAGAGACAGACAACCATTCACTCTCACACTCATACCTAAGGACAATTTAGAATCCCCTGCTTTTGATACCAATTAACCTAACTTGCATGTTTTTGACATGTGGGAGGAAACCGGAGAAATCCCGGAGTAAACACACATTTACCCATAATATACTCAGCTTTTATGTCAGTATTTAACGTTCTTCAGCTTCGGTTTTTCCTGTGTTTACCAATCTGTTTAAAGGTCATTAAATTCATCAACTTTGGTTTAAATTCAAAGTACAGTGGTACCTCTACTTACGAATTTAATTCGTTCCGGAAGAATTCTCGTAACGTGAAAAATTCGTAAGTAGAGGCGCGTTTTACATGTAAATGCCGTAATCCGTTCCAAGCCCCCAAAATTCGGGCATAAATTTTTTATAAATCGTAAAAACGCATCAAACCATGTAACAAATACATGTTACAATTAGATTACTGCACAATAAACATAAAATGAGAGTTTAAAATGAGAGAAAGAATAATAAAAGAGAATAATAAAAGAGAAAGAATAATAAAAATTATGTTCATTTACCCTTTAACTGCTATCGTCGTCGACGTCGTCACCTTTTGCCTTCTTTGGTTCATGTTCTGATCCAAGGACGTTTGCTTTTGTCGGCTTGTAAGTGCTTCGTTTTGTTTTAACCCTTGTGTGACCCCCGGGGGTCACCCGGACCCCACCTCCTCGTATCTTGTCCCAGCGCCCCCTAGCGGTCTGGGTGTGTGTTTGGCGGCGGTGGTTAGACCGGAAACTCAACCCACTATATCGACATCCCCCCCCCCCCCCCCATCGCATCATAGCGCCCCCCTAGCGTCCTGGGGTGGGGTAGTGGGGGTGGGGGTCAAGAAGACCCCCCGTCGCCACCAAAAGCCGGAAACCCCAACCCCAAGACCCCTCCATCATATCATAGCGCCCCCTAGCGTCCTGGGGTGGGGTAGTGGGGGTGGGGGTCAAGAAGACCCCCCGTCGCCACCAAAAGCCGGAAACCCCAACCCCAAGACCCCTCCATCATATCATAGCGCCCCCTAGCGGTCTGGGTGTGTGTTTGGCGGCGGTGGTTAGACCGGAAACTCAACCCACTATATCGACATCCCCCCCCCCATCGCATCATAGCGCCCCACTAGCGTCCTGGGGTGGGGTAGTGGGGGTGGGGGTCAAGAAGACCCCCCGTCGCCACCAAAAGCCGGAAACCCCAACCCCAAGACCCCTCCATCATAGTCACTTATTAGTGTTCAGCAGTCTGACGGC